>JBAJFG010000596.1:0-600000 GCA_037903475.1 Ancylostoma caninum | reverse complement strand
TAGCGCTGCTCTCAAATAGCGCTACTATTCATAGTTTATGGTGAAACAGTTTACATTGTACTATTTGGAGTCAACATCCGTGGTCAATATTACGGTTTACCTCCCGGAAATTTGAAACAAAAACTACTGGCTTTGAGGTGTCATTCAAAGGCTGAAGCCGTTGGCGATAGATTCCAGCCTACCGACCTAAACACAGATTAGCCTAATCTTACACGTTAACTGGTTCTACAGCCATCTGCCTTCCCTATCTTGATTTCCTTGCCAGAGGATAACTTACTTGTTATGGGAGTAGGTCCTCCAGCCTCCTTCTGAATTCTCGACAGTCGTTTGGTACATAATGCCATGATCTTCGTAGTGTTTCTTCGACTTGTTTTCTCCGATTCGGTGGTCTGCTTCTTGGTCTGGAATAGTTCCATAAACACCAAAATATTACCTGTTGGGTCCATCTGTTGTCGCCTCGTCTTGCAATGTGACCTGCTCGTCACACTTTTCTCTCCCTCGCATCATTGTAGGCGTCTTTGAACGAGTTCCCTGATTTCTTCGTTCCAGATTTTGTTTCTCAATCTGATCTGACGTGTCGTCCTCTCCATTGCCCTTTGCGCTGCAAACAGTTTCATTTTATCCGATTCCCGTATTGTCCATGTTTCGCAGCCATGAGGTAGCCCAGGAAGAACGTTGGTGTCGAACAGATGTGTTCGTGTATTCACATCTTTCGTCTTCTTGAGAACTTCTTCCATGTTCATGAACTTCAACCATGCCGCACATCGTCGTCTTCGTATTTCTTCTGTGGTCTGTTAGCCGAGATATGTGTAGTTGTCCACAATTTCGATCCTGTCGTTTTCGAGCAGTATTTCTTCTTCAGTGCAGTTTATAAGCATTGCTTTCGTTTTCGTTCTATTGATGCGAAGTCCAACATTCTTCAAAACTTTTTTAAGCCTTCATCATTGTGGGATGCCTTCCGGCTTTGGTTCCGAACTCCTTTTATCTCCCTGTTCTACCCACAGCCTCTATTGTGCTCCAGTATGCAATGGGAGTTCTTCTACTGTGTCATCAAATATTAAATGTCGGAATTTGCAACCACTATCTCTGATACCTCATTTGATCGCTTCGTATATTCGCTTCCATTTCGAACCAGTATGATCCCTCTTCTGAAGACACTTCCATTATTTTGGTCCAGAGTTCAAAGACCCAACAAATGTGTAATTTTCGAATGAGAAATCCATCAATAAACTATCGAAAGTGAATATTACTCTTCGCAGAGCAGTGTTACTTGAGGCTATCATTAGGCTCACGTGGGAATGGTGGACAGCAGAGAAATGTCTCAAGTTATCGACGCTATGTTTACGCCGTGTCGAGTAAAATCACCAGGTCAAGCACGCTTGACGCGCACTGACACCAACCTTAACGGAAATCTAGGAGCAGCAGAAGGGGCAACTTGAGTACGACTTGTTCACGATTGTTTGAGCAGTCTGGTGAACCCACTTGGCCATCGCAGGCTAATAAAAAACGTTAAAGGGACAGACGTGTGCCATGTACTGGATGCAGTGTACGCAGCTCCAAGCCATAGTAAAGTAGCAGAATTCATGAAAACTGTTCATTTTCTGTTCATGATAGAAGAAGCAACTAAGAAAAATGACTATATGGCTGATAAAAGCTTAAATTCCAAAATGTCCTTAAGACAGCCTGAAAAGTTGACGACTACTGTTTTTTAGGTTACTCGTTAAGCTTCAATTCCCGTTCACTTCTTTTAGAGAGCCTCTCATGGGAAAAATTTACGAACTAAACAAACTTAAAAACATGCACATTGAACGATTGGAAGGTGGTGAAATCATTGTCCGCATCCAAACAATCGAAGGCAAAAAGGTTTTTTTTTCTCTCAATTTGGTCAGATGTCACTCACTTAAGAATCAATTCATTCAAGGTTAGGCTGAGATTGACTGGACCTGATTGTGCAGCGTGGGCGGCCAAGCTTATCAAGTGAGAGTTAATCATATTCCATGTGCTTTTTTAAGGTCTTCTTTTGTAGTATTCGAGGAGACATAGTTGGTCATACTACTCATCCACACGTGGATTACACGGAAGGGTACCGTGCAAGATTTGGAAGTGGTACACTGCCCACCGATTCAGATGCTTCGTTCGCATCTCGGTGAGTGAAGAACTGCAAGTCTGGGGTTAGTCTTAGCTATAACTGAGTTGGGCCTGAATCTTAGCTGTTTATCCATCGCACCCAGAATGGGCGTTGAGAAAACCGCGATGCTTCCCACACGCGGACCACTTCATGGCGAGAACCCTTCAAATCCTGGCAATAATTAGTCCTCAGTATGCGAGCGCTTCCTACGCATTGGAGTTCCACAAGAGCGACCTCGTTTTGGGTACACAATCATTTGTTCTACTCGCCCACATCTTTCTCAAACACGGGGAGCTTTCAAATACGCATCTTTTCCTGCAGCTTAGAAAAAAAATTGATCCAATGTATTCGTGTTTTCGTGTTCATCACTTGATAACCAAGTTTTCCGCCCTCAAAGTAAGACGAATTCATTTATAGAAAGGCCTCACCGTCTTGTTCCAACCACAGCAAATTTTCTTACTCCGTTACACTGCATGACAGCACAGGATCTACCGATGAAGGAATAGAGTCAGTTCCTTGTTATCCAACAACTTTTCTGAGACTAGTAAGAACATTATCTCCAATCTCTTTCAGCCCTTCGGAGTCTAGTGGAGAAGACAATGTGTTCGTACCAAGTATTCTAGGCTCTGCTAAGTTTGAAAATCCAGAACGAGCAAGAGGTGGAAAGGTACAAGGGGATGTCTCGGAGGTGCGATTCGTGATCATTTTGTTTTTGTTTTAATTCGGTTACCCTGCTTTGCAGATAATCCACTCCATTATGACTTCATCATCTTCAAACACTTCCTCGAACAGACGAATAATACGGAAACAAGTGGATGAACTCATAAAGAAGCACATCAAGGAAGAGCAACAAAGAAACGGATCGGGTCTGTCACCTTCTGCAAAGGTGGATGCAGCCTTCGCAAGACTCGGGAATGTAAGCCTCAGAAGGTTGATTAGATGTCTGAGCTTTTCTGCAAAAAATGCGAGGAGTAATCTGTTCTATCGACAGCACCCGTAGAAATTTTCCAGCACAAACCCATAGAAAAACCATAATTCACAATTTTGCTTCTATTTATATTTCACAGACTAGCTACTATATTATACTGCTGAATATTAGGAGAATGCGCTTTTGCAAGGTATGACATTTGTTATCGAAAAGACTTTATTTTCAGGTCGATACCGTTAGCCATACAGGAATGCACATCTAATTTGTAATCGAATTTTAAATCGCTTAAAATAAAGATTGAGTAGGCGTTTCCGACTGTTACACAACTACATTTGCTATATGTTGAAATCTAAACAGATATCCCAGAAGTAGTTTAAACTATTCTTATCTTAGTTCTGTAGTAACAGTTTACTATTTTGGTCGTTTTGCTGACACCGGTGGCTGGATTCCGGTTTCTCCGTTACAGTCGAGCCGAAGCCGGACCCTAACTACCTTCAGATCGGCGTGCAACGTGTCCATCCATCGTTGTTTTGGGTGCCCTTTTGGTCGCTTGCCTGGTACATCAACATCGAATCCGATTTTGCAAATGCTGTCGCCAGCCGTGAGCAAGTGACCGTACCAACGCAGACGAGCTTCGCGAAGCCTGTCCGTTATTGGAGCTACACCAACACGCTGTCGGATGCCAGATTACAGATGCGGTCAAGTCTGGTAACGCCAGCCACCCAGCGTAGCATCTCAATGACGTTTGACCGATGCTCTGCTTCCTTGGTTGCAGCCCAACATTCAGCTCCGTACGAAGCGACAGCACCTTCGACAGTTCGATTTGAGATGCTTGTCGCACAGTTACCAGCCATTGAGCGCCATTTCATCCATTTAATAGTGCCTCCCTCATGCACGTTCGTTGTTTTTAAGTACTCGGTTTTATCAACATTGAGGCAAAAACCAAACCGTGACAGGCGCTCACTCCATGCTTGCGTTTGCTGCTCTAGCATTGTCTTCGGAGGCCAGGACCACGTCATCTGCGAACAGAAGCGGCATCCAAGGTGCAGGTTTCTGCAAATCTTGTGTAACGGCGTCTACGACGATGACGAAAAAGAGCGGAGATAGAGCCAAACCTTGGTGCACGCCGACGGAAATAGGAAATTCTGCTGATGTACCGGCGGCCACCTTTACTCGACTCCTAGGGTCCGCGTAGAAGATCCACACCCACTCTATGCTCTCTTCGGGGACGGCGTGCCGTCGCAGTGCGTACCAAATAAGGTCGTGTGGAACGCGATCTCCACCCGAAAGCCTTCTTCAAGTCAAGAAAAGCGAAATGTAACGGTTTTGCTTTTCACGGTGCTTTTCGATAAGGAGCCGAACGTAGTGGATAGTATCCGTAGTGCCGCAACTAGCCACAAAACCACACTGGTTGGTGTTCAGCCGTATGATTTTGCGAATACGGGTGTCAACGATGCTCTCAAGTGTCTTTATGGTGTGGAATGACAAACGAATCGGGAGATAGTTCACACAGTAAGCTGGGTTACCCTTCCCCTTCCAAATCAGCACTGTCGTGCTTCGCTGCCAGTTCGAAGGTGTTCTCTTCTCTGCAACGACCTGATTAAAAAACTTTGTCAGCCAGCCGGCGGGATTCCAGTATCGTGACTTCCACAGCTCCGCTGCTAAATCATCCGGCCCTGTGGCTTTACCAGCTTTCATTCGCTTAACAGCAGCTGCAGTCTCCTCAATGGTAATCGGTTTGATGGGACCATAAGTGCGGTGGGCGAATTCTCTTGTCTAGACCTTTTCGAAGTAATCGCAGCATCGTTCCATCACCTTCTTGCGACCCACCAAAAGTTGGCCGCTTTCGTAGTTAACGCTGTGAAACTTCTCCACATCCTCTGCGTTGCGCTTGCGAGACTTAGCAAACCGGTATATAAAAGGCTCGACATCCCTAGAATTTAGCTTCTTGCTAAAATCGCCATAACATGCTGCCTTCGCCACAGCCATAACCTTCTTAGCAGCCTTCTTAGCCTCGCAACAAATGCACCAATGGTCGGCCCTCATCTGCTCGAGGAAGATGTGGTACTTTCTCTTTTTCTCACCAACCGCAGTCTTCACTTCTTCCGGCCAAAGCCACGTCTTCTTGTAAATTATCCGTTGGTTGGGTTTTGTCATGCCAAGTTCGGAGCATGCTACTTCAACGATTGCTCGAGCTGCGTTCTCCCAAGTCTCTTCGACAATAGTGACGGGTGCTAGCTGGATGCGCGGAACGACGGCAGCTTCATTCTCGTTCAGTCGCCATCACTTAATCCGAGCGCCTCCGCAGCGTTCGTCCTGCCTCTGCTTCGGTGGCATTACTTTCACAGTGCAGATCAGCGGTCGGTGCGTTGCGAATACCTCGTATAGTACTACCTTCGCATCGGTAACCAAATTCTGGTCACGGTGCCGAACAAGGACGAAGTCAGTCTGAGTCTGGGTGTTGCCACTATAAAGGGATACAAGGTGGGAGGGGCGTTTAAGGAATTTCGTGTCGATTATGACGAGATTAGAGAATCTGCTAAATCGAGGATGCGTGTACACGCGTACCCATTCAGGTCTCCGCGACGATGATCGTATGTTCTGGCGGTACTTCTTCAGTCTTCTCATCCAGAAGTCGTAATTAACCTTGTTGGAACATCCGGCCTGTGGAGCATATGCCGAAAAGAAGAGCACCTTTCAACGGTTGCAATAGCCACTCTCATGAGGCGATCGTCAAAGCGCTGTACTTCCGAAACTGAATTCCTAAGGCGTTCAGACACGCCGTTCATGGTGCTTAGGCTAGACGTTGTAGATGACCGTGAAGCCACATCCAATGTCCTTCGATTTGTTTCTGGACCATTTAGCCTCCCGTACAACGCACAGGTCGATTCGGCGGCGCTGCTGTGCTGCAGCCAGTTCACACGAACATCCTGCCAACGTGCCGAAGTTCAGAGTTGCAAACGTAAATCTTCACCACGCTGTGATCCTTAAGGTCTCGCCTGCTTCCCCCCCCCCCTGATGCCGCCGTTCGCGAAGCATCAGGGAACCTCGCATGTTATTTTCCACATTCACCGGGCCGCTCGAGTGGGTGTCGATTCCCGCGTACGCCGTAGCCTTCTTCTCAAATTCATTTGACAACATAACCATACGACGTGACCTGGGCCTTCCTCGGCCGGCACCACAGCCTGTCGCCGTCATCACAGCCTGTCGCCGGCATTCAACTGTTGGAGAAGGATTCCTTCCCATGTGGACGAGGGACTTATTTGTTAGGGGGCCCCAGATCGCCTCTCGCTTACCAGTAGTTAGAGTGCGAGCGTTTGGCCAAATTTGAACTGCAGGATACGGCGCGCACAAAGCACTTGCACATACCTACGCGCGTGAGGGCATGTTCACACTCATATGTCGGCCGTATGAATTGAATCGCGCGCTGTCGAACTATGGAGTCCATCCCATAGATCTACCCGCGTCGCAGGGCAAGCGCATGGCTGCTTTTGGTCCGCAGTAAACCTCCTATCCGCCACCCGAGGTCGCGCCACGTAGCCTCGGAGCAAATCGGCTGGGATCCCTGGAATGTGGGAGATCCGTGGATTTATTCTGTCAAGAAATATTGTGCAAAATACATCCCTACCTACCAGTGGCGGACGCAGGGGGGGGGGGCGGGGGGGCGCCCCCCCCCCGAGAATGGGTCGCCAAATTTTCGAAATTACTTTACAATACAAATAAAAATCTTGTGTTAGTTTATTTTTAATTGTTTATTTTTATTATTATTTTTAATATATTTTTTATTTATTGTTTATTATTATAATTAATATTATTATTAATTTTATTTTCCGTCTGGGTCCCCAAAACGGCGGAGACCCCACTTTTCTTCCCACGCCCCCCCCCCCCCTCCCGCCCACTTTCTGCGTCCGCCACTGCTACCTAGTGGAACGACTGTACAATATACGCTGTATTTAGACAGCACCTACTTGTCTGCCCAAACAATTTGCCAGGTTCCGGACAGTTGCTGTGAGATCGACGTCCTCAGAAGTGAGCGGCAAGATGTGTTCAGAGTATGTGTTGTGTGTGGCTCTATCCAACTTGTTCGCCATAAGGTTGTTCTTCTGTTCATCTGGAAGCAACGTGCTGCAATCGGTCTACATAGTTTATACCAGTCGCCAAATGTACTCTCGTCGTCTGCGTGGCAGTCGGATACATGTAGGTCGCTCATGAGATGAACATACGGGTCTGCTGCAGCACTCGTGGCTGGTTGCAGTGAACGGCTCGGGAAGCAGTGCTTGGTCGACTGCAAAGGATTTGTTATTGCGCAGGATAGTAGTGTGAGAAAGAGAAGTTTAGCAAGGACGATGGCCACTGGTTGGGCGCGGTCAGCGCGCAGCACAAAGTGTTCAGTGTCGGTTGGGAACTACTAAGTCCAGTCAGATTCTGAAAATTTTACTAAGTACCTACATACAAGGGTTCTTTCAGGAAGAGCAGGTAGCACCAATAAAGTGACTTAAATAACCGTTAGTGAGACGAATGATGTTTCAGCAAGAAATGCGTACCATTTAGCGAAAACAGCCTAAATCATCTCAAATTCAAGCTAAAATCCTCGAAAAACCGATCTCAGTGCGAAACTGTTTGCTCCCGCTTGAACTTGTTGAAACTTGCTATAGGACCTGTCAGATCAAGAAATTTCGTAATATCTTATGTTGAACTGCACGCGAGTTCAACATAAGATATTACGAAATTGAAGTCATGCCGAGATTTATAAACAGCCGATCTTGGAAGATCAAGAAATTGTCATTGGAGCGTGTTTTTTTCTCAAACCCAGAACTTTCCCAGGAAATTTCTCTCCTTCGCAGAAGTGTTCCGATACGCTCTCAACTCCAAGAAATGAGCCTAGGTGGTATCAACTCTCCCCTAAAGTGGCGTCTTTCTTTGTTGAGAAACCACTTTTTGACCATTTTTGACGGTTTTCTTCAAAAACGAAGACGGTTCCTCAAGAACGAAGTGTGCCACTTTGGAGGAATACTTGTTGGTATAGTGCTCATCTACGGTCAAAATTCCAACATGATCGTCTCCTACAGGTTGAGCAACACCTGATTATTAATGGAGCGCACCCGAGTGCAGGGTAGGGATGCAGTAAATGATTGAATATTCAGCCATGATTTTGATGATCCTCCAGAGGCGCCTTTCTAAAATCTGCTTGTGTTTAATATCAGTAGACGGTTAGCGGTTGGCTACGCCCCGGATATTGGCGCTAAGCCCCTGAATCTGCAGGACGCTACCAAATCCTGGTGGTCAATTACTACCTAGTGCTGCATCCTGGGCGCGATGGTTGAGCCGATACTCCGGATCGCCACTGGGAGGTTACCAGCATGAGTTTATCACAGATTGCGAATAGAATGAATACAATACAAAAGCTGGCCACTTTATAGAAAGACGGCCAGACATTTCAGAAAAGCAACAACGCTCATCCAGTCCAAGGTTTATAGAGCGATTAGCATCAGCAAAGTATCTAATCTATATAAAGTTTCAACAGGTATTGATTTTCTTATAAACAAATTTTCTAAGGTGTTCCAAGGAAGCGGATGCACAGCATAAAGTGACTGCCATTGCTCAACTTCCACAAAATTTACCCAGCGGGTAGATAAGGTTCAAACCTTCTTGCCATCAATGGAACATAGTGATATAGGGAGGTTGCTACCACCCCAGTGGATTCCTTACGGCTAGCCTACACCTCCATGATTCTCCATCAACGCCTCGAGGCGTGGCAGTGCTTAAAGGATTCAAAAACACTATGACCACTTTAATGCCTTGAGTAATTCCTCCACTAGTGGGGTTGCGCCGGCTTTGAAACTTGGACGGGAAAGTGAGTTATGATAATGCCGGAAAAGTGGAGCCTTTGGGGCGCACCATTGCTGCAAAGGCTCCACTTTTGAGGCAATGTTCGCCGGCGTTCAAAAGTGGGAAAGCGTCTGGAGTTGGAGTTCTGATAAGTGTGGAATGGCCAGCGTGGTATGAGGAGGACGTCACATGGAGGCAACGCGAGTGAAGCGAGCCCATAAATACATAGTGAATTTGGAGCTGTACGAATAACAAACCATCTCCACTGTGAAAGCGTTCACATGTCAAACTGCCACGCAAGTTCATCGCTTTCATATACGCGCTGTTGAATACAAATATATACTTTGCAACGGCAAGACTGCATAGGATTCATAGACGAAGTGCCATGGCTTTCTTCCATGCACTCACAGGAGTGGATTGGAGTGCTATAAAGCGCATATTCGTATTCGACAGCGGTTATCTGAAAGACTTGCTGGCTGTCTGAAATGTGAAGGCCTTCATAGTCGAGATGATTTTTTATTCATACAACTCCAGATTCGCTAAGTATAAAAAGCTCATCGAGTAGCACGACTATCACAAGAGAATCCTCCTCGACATCTTCGCGTCTTTTCTTGAGCAGCTTCCATAACCTAAGCCACCGTATCCATCTTAGCGTTTCTCAGAACATAAAAGTAGTCTATAGCATTCTGCTGCCTCGTTTGGGCACAGTACGAAAGGGTTGTAATAGCAATAGGATGGCTTAGCTCACTTCTGTTTCTATGATTCAGAGCTGGCGCGTGATGGAAACTCAAGCTTTTCCAGGCTTTGCAATTGTTCTAGCTGTTTGCTGTGAGCATTGGCATGTATACGGTAATCCACGTTGTTCCGAATTTGTAAGGAAAACTGAAGTGAAAAGAGTTAAACGAAATCAAAGAACCGGTTTTTTATAGGAGCATATGTGTCTCCTTTCTATACTGGAGAAAAATTCTACAACTGATCTCGACCCTTTTGACCCAAAAACATTTCATTTATTCTATTTCACTGAATTCAAGTAGAGCTGCACCATTTGCTAGGGAATGAGTTATTTCGCTATTACGACGTTTCGGGAACTTCAATTATTTTTGAGCAGCTCTATCACACAGGATTTGGAAAACAACGAGTTCCGCTGTCTCCGCTGAAATTCCAGTTATTTTCGCGTACTACAGTATACCAAAAGATTCTCCTTCACCAGACCAAAGATTTAGAGTTTCTTCAACACCAGACCACAGATTTAGAGTTTCTTTAACTAGAATTTTTTCTCGGGAAAACTTACGCATGGGATGTAAATTTTTTACGATTTGTACTACAATGAGTTATCCATGAATTTATTTGTTTATTTATTTCATGCACTCATGGCGCGCCAAAAAAATCCAACATAAAAGCGTGAACAAAACCGAAACAAAACAACAGGAACAGAAACGAAAGAATTTCATAGAATTGCCAACGTTCAATCTTCTCTTTCGCAGAAGTTATGGAAGAAAGTTCGGAAACAATATAATTTTGGCTGGTACCCTGTTTGTCCAAGAGAATGATGGAATGATGTCAACTTTGTGCAGGTTTCAACGTATTTTTGGGCACGCACCCTAATCTTTCGTTGTATCTACTGCTGCCTGCTCACAGTTTCGAAGTTGTTGGAGAGTGTCTATAACGGTCTAGAATAGAATAGTCACGAGCCAGATTTTTGTCTACGAAATTCTTTCTAATTGTTGCCAGGACCAGAACTTTATGCTCGATTCTCTTAGATGAGTAGGACCCCTAGATTTCCAAACCATTCCCTACTTGAGTAATTCCTCGTAGGACTAGTAGGTTATGGAACACGTTGTCACAGCTCTTCATTACCATCTCTTGAAATAGTTTTACTCAACTATTCATCCGAGTAATAATCATAAAAATCTTTCAGGACTCCACTCGTTATGAAGATTATCGGCGTTTTCTTTGCAGCTATGATGGTTTGGCCCCTTCTTTGCATCAGGCATGGGCTAATATGTTATAGAATGTGATGTTCAGATGCTCGCTTATGCCGTCACGGCCCAGACGATGGAAAAAGGCAGGAAGTCGTAAGCGGCCAGCAGATGACTTCAAGTTTTTCTGTGCTCCTTTTTTGGTAAAAGACTGACATACTGCTACAGTTGTACTGGAACAGAATGAGGGAATTCTTCTCTCTTCTCAGATAATCACCAGAGAATTAAACAAATGCGCTTTCTAGTAAAAGACAAGCATTAGCTCTGCAAGAGAAGTGAACAACAAAAATAAATAACATTAGATTACAAGAGAGTGCAACAAAACTAACCAAAAACCTAAGTAAGTGGTATTGACACCAATTATTTTCTCCTGTTCAGTATTTTGAAGGCGGGAGATGCAGCTACTAGCACAGGTGTGCGGTTTTGTGGAAAGAAAGGACTTCTAAACAGCTGTGACATGCCACTCACCCAATTCTCTAAGTCACCTGTCGCAGTTGCATGGCATTTCCGTTCCAAGCTGAGACACGTTGAATGAGGCGAAATAGCGTTCTTTCGGTAGCATTTCGACAAGATTTCCTTGAAGCAACCCGCTTTGTATGAAACTTTTGGAACTCCCCACTCCTTCGTTCATACTTAAAAAGCTATCGCCATACTCTACATATAACACTTCTGAAAGTGATGAGATTGTTGTCAACAGCTTTTCGAATGAACCACGGTGCAACATACTAGTTTCAAAAAATAACTTAAATGTTTGCAATCGAGAACGATAACTCAGAATAAAACGGAAAGGATCACAGAATCAGTTAGGAAAGAAGCAGTTATTTTAGAACGAATAACAAGATCCATTTGGATTTATGAATCGACTGCTAACGTATGCTAACCAGGAGAAACAAAAAATGAGATGTAATCATAGAACTTCTCATTCTATTTCTCTATTTCTACTTTTTTGTCGCGAACTCAAGCACTGTTATACCATAAAAAGGAAGAGCAAGAAGGAAGAAAAAGAATGGAGAAGGAACGAAGAAACAGAAGAAGTTTAACGTTTTCTAGATGTTCAAGTGCAGATGACTCGGTCAATTCGCGGATATAGTGTAGGCACGTGCGGTTCCACTGTGGCATGGGCGGGTTCACCGCAGAAAGCAGCGTCCACCGCGGGGATGTGTGAGCACAGCGCAGGGATGACAACAATCCCGGTTGTCCACAGCGGGGATGTGCGAATTCATCCTGGGCACGGGTGGATCCACCGCGGGCAGAAAATTCAGAGGGGAGAGGCGGTCCGGCAGTTGACGTGCATGAAATCCTAATGAGCCAAACCGGAACCCACTAAAACCGTCTTTTACGTGGAATATGAATTCCTAATTATTTTTCAATATTCAAAATTCTGTGTTCTTTTTCCCCTCCATATTGAACCTGAGATTGCTGCAAAACCTGAGAGAGCAATCCCATTGGGCGTTGACATTACAACTCTGAATGAGTTCACCATAAAAACGTAGAGACAGAATTACCCCTAGCACTGCATGAGTTCACGTTACAAATATAGAGACAAAAGTTCTACGATTACAGCTTATTTTTCGTTTCTTTAGGTTAGCATAGATTAGCAGTCGATTCATAAATTCACATGCATCATCATCGTCAATAATTCTGACACACCCTATACATATGTACACCTCCCACAGGGAGGTGTACATATGTATAGGGTGTGTCAGAATTATTGACGCACCTAAAATGAGCATGTAGAAAGGACAAGATGCAAAAACATTCCGAATAAGCATAAATAAACCAATGTCTTGACGATACGAATAAATTCACTCTTGTTCACAGCAAGCTCCTTCTTTGCTGAAGCAGTCACAGAGACGACGAGGGATTGCACAGCCTTCGCGCTGCAACTAACTCAGGTCGACTTTGTCCCAGATCTTGAACAGATAAGCCTTTGGCAGCTTGATGTTTCTGTGAATGATAGCGCAGCTCTTGCTCTCCATATGGGGTCGTCCGTAGACTGGAACCCGGCTCACAAGGAAGCCTATTCTCTGCCAAATTGAAGTCCCTCAAGTAGATTTTTAAAACTGGGCCCGCACCACTTTTGTCTCTTGAACAACAGTCGAGCCCTGCCAAAGCACCTATGCATTCATCTTGTGATAAGATTTAAGATAAGCAAGAAAATGTGTCCTTAGAAGATTGCTTGGCCGAGAAACAAAGAAAGGAAAAGATTTCCTTCAGTAAAACATAGATGCCTCCCTTTGGCGGGAACACGACAAGGCTTGTGAACAAGAACATGCTTTCATGTGATACTTGGACAGCCAGACCTGCCCCACTTCCCATAGGAGTATCGTTTTCCTAAAGCTTATCCTTTTTATAATATGCAAGAATAATGAACAAACTTCAGCTGCGGCGCATCGGCGATATTCTCTACTGACATCTTCGAATGCCTTTACAAAGAGAGAGCGCTCCCGAACAGGAGTGGATTTTTTGCATTTGCTAAGATATGACCTTCATTTTGGAGATGCATATGTAGTTATTTTCGTGATGTTGTCCTTTTTACAGCATAACTTCAGTGCTTCAATATTTATGACGCACCCTGTATATAAGCCGGCGGTTGAGCAACGGAGCTTAGTCCTCTCTCCGCTTTGGAGAGAAGCATGGCGAGCCCTACGAGACTCGTCCGGCCGGCTGAGTCCCGGGTAAAATTGTGGCATAGTGCAACAAGTGGTCAGACGAGATGCGTGAGGGATGGATGCGTGCGAGTGTGGCGCGAGTCTATAAATCCGCCGTAGGACAGCTGCATCGACCGAGCGCTGTCGCCGAAAGCGATCGGAATATTTTTGGATGATCTTGTGTAAGCATCCACTCACCCAAGTCTGCATTAAGAACACAGTCCTGCGCTCAGATTGAGTTGTAATCCCTGGTTTGAGGCATGCAAACAAATTCATCGCCGTCAAATCATTGTCTTTGCGGGGCCAACGCAACTCGTGGGGAGACAAAATGAGGTTTGAAATCGCGATGTAACTGCTGTTGAAACGTGCTCGGCCTGTGCTCGCCGTCCCGGAATCTCCGAGAAGTATTTCTTTTTACGAGCATTGGCTATATCTTGTTTCCTTGGAATCGCGTTGTTACCAAGTTTGAACTTGTAAGAGAGACTGAGCTGAACATTATTCCATGGCTACAAACGGACATGAATGAAGAGAAGTGCATATACTTCAATTGGGGCCCAAAGTTCCTCTGATTACTGAAAACTATCAGAATCTGAAAGCTGTTTGGAGAACAACTTCCCTATGTGGATTCTTTGTGAGAACCGACGTTTCACATTTCACAGACTCACAACTCGTAGGGAAGATACCTTAGTTGGTAGTGCTTGAAAAGAGCACTGACAATTATATAAGACTGGGAGAGGTTATGGAGGACAGGGAGCGAGTGAAACTCCTTCCTTGGGCTCGGATGCATGTGCTTCCTGACAGTCAATGATTCCTTCAATGAAACCTCGCCAGTGTGACTAATACTCCTAAGTGTACTACTTAATATCAATGAATTAGTCTCGACTGGAGCTCCGGAACTCACAGGATACGAAGCTGCCGTTACAGTCGATTCTAATTCACATCTATTCGGAATTTCTCGCCAGAATTTGAAAAAAATTCGAAAAAAAATGTGGGAACATCACTACATTCACACCAAAATAAACAAAAAATTTATTCAACGCAACTACGTGCAATTATTACATGGTAAAGCTTGACTGTCCTCTACAATGCTATAAATATACAATAGAAGCAGTAAGACAGATTTACCGGTGTTCACAGAATAACTGTTTCATATATCGATATTCAAACCGGAAATGATCACAGCGTGGACAGGAGTGGACATAGAAGCAAATTCAATCTAGCAGAATTCAATTCGAAACCAATGGCAGAACTTAAAACAGTGAGCGATTGTCGACAGCAGATTTGCTCGCTTACCACTACCAAGCTATAATATCACCTCAATCGTGTTACGGAAAATAGGAAAACATGGAAAGCATCAATATTAAAGTGCAGTTTTGTCATAAGTGAATCTTGTCATAGAAAATGTCATTCACAATATTCTGTCATTCAGTGAGTAGTGTGTCATAGAGGTCAAGTCATTTTCAGGTCATGAACATGACATGGATTACCAAAAATAGCAACAAAAATGACTAAACATGAATGGGTCATAATATAAATAAAGATAAAATCTGATCCAGTTATTAATTACTGGAACTTGATGTTGTTGCTGGAGACGAAGCCTGCAAACACTTCACGAATATTCTGTACCTCCCGCTCATATGTGAGATCAACTTGGAATTTAATTACCTGTAGCTTCTTAGGCGGTGCTGAGAGGCGAATCAGGGAAGCAGAAAATGGATGCAACATCTTAAGATGTGAAACATATACATCAAACATCTCGGATGTGAATCCGCATTCTTCACATACAAACACCTGAAAATCCTCGACATACCAAAAAACGTTGACCCAATAACGAATATTTCTTGTTCTCTGCTGATGATAGTGCAAACCTTGTTCCTCCTTTCCTTATAGCCGTAATTATGCAGCACGCCGTGCACCTTTCTGAGATGTGATTCTAGAGAACAGCGCTGTGTGAAAGACTTGTCGCACTGCTCACATTTATAAGGACGAACACCTACAAAAGAATTATTGCTCCATGAAAACTACGGAGACAACTTGGAAGTATAAAAAAACCAGAAAATTTTACCCATTACGCTCAGAGTTATATGCATCGGATAGTTGAAGGAAAATAAAAAAAGACGAAGAACAGAAGCGCAAAGTAAGGCAAATACACAGCATTTCATGGAGCGAAACAACAACTGAAATTTGTCTGGACCATATGACGAGGTGTTCAAGCGCCATACCTTCAGAAGTGTGTAAAAAGATGAATCCCCTCCCGGGGTATTAAGCATCGAAAAGGTATGTGTCCTGCATAGTTATAACCGGGGAACCTCGAAAAATCCTGGGAAGGTTCTAATCTCCCCGCCATTCTAGAGTGGACGAGTTTCTCAAGCACAAAGTGATACTATACTTGGCTATGAGTTGTTGCCACTAATTGAGACCAGTAGCTCAGACGAAGCTCACTCTTTTTTTTGTCAAAAGAAGTCTTCCCATTTAGAGGAGAGGTCACAACCTATCCGGGAACGTTCATCAATACCGCACAGGTGTACCACGTCAGGATTCCATGTTCTCGGACTGGCTGGTTGCATGAATAGTAGCCTGGTGCTGTTTCTTCTATGCTTTATTAAACATTTTGTGTCATATTTCCAAGACTATTGGAGGATGCGTTGAAATACGTCAAAGTGAACTTAACAATCAAACCCACTGCTTCCTCTCTTTCTAGACAACTATGAGATAACATAGGCGTGTCATATCGGGTCAATGACTATAATAATAAGCTCAATTCAGTGACAAAAACTTCTCTGTGAAGGCAGATTGGAAGAAAGTTGTGTTGAAGTTACGCAAGGTGTGTGCCCACTGACAGATTAGCACTGTCGCACCATTTAATGCCTCTAGCAACGCCTGTGTGTTTTCCAGCAGGACTCGCTTATTTTTCGCACGAAGTTCGCATTCAAATTCCACCAGAATTAGGTTATTTTCTGGAGAACTACGTCTATTTTTCGTACGAATTCGGAGAATATTTAGAAGAAAAACAAGCGAAATCTGCTCGAGAGCGCATGATTGTGGTTGACTGTTAGAGTTTTTCACCAGAGTTGCGCCTCTGAGTAAAGATTCAAAAATCTTTGAACCTCGGAATTGTCCATATTTTCTAATGTCTCCATCTGCTAGGGGCTATTATGCTCCGGACCGAATAAATAGTGATTAGCTTGGCTAGTGTCATTATCATTCCAGGAGCTTATTCGAAAATTTGAATATTCGAGGAGGGGGACGCGCTAAACATCTTCTGACCATACCTACAGAGCTGGCAACATCTTTCTCGTTCGAATATTCAGACATGCGACTTTTTGACTTTTTCAGAACAGGACTCCAATTTCTGATATATCCAACATTTTATTTATCCTTAGGTATACAAAGTGACTATCATCTTCCCAGGCAAGCCTTCGGAACTTGCGCGGAGCCCGTTTAGAACTTCAGGTTTCAACTTCAATGATAACATGGAAAATTTCTTCTTTGGTGAAAATCTGTCAAATTTTCGTATTTATGGGAATAATCCCAGGGAAACGTTTTATCTGACACGAACTTTACACGAAATTCGACCCTATGGATGCCATCAGTGGGGCATTCGGGAGCAAATTTTGAAGAAGAAATACCAGAAGAATTTCCGTACTCTGCCACTGCTTCTTATATGGCTAGTTGAAGTCAAGCAAAAACATTACTACAAACATTGGACGAAAACATGCCATTCGATATGTTAGTTCCTTGGGTCATTCTATGTGTCTCGAAGCTCCGCGGAAGTTTCGAAACAATTATTATCGTGTTGTTCTTTCGAAACTTCCGCGGAGCTTCAGAATGACGTCAAAGCTCCGCGGCACTTCCGAAAATTGTGCGCTCTATGCGTTTTCGATAGTAAATCAAGCTCCGCGAAAGTTCCAAAGCTACTCTTCCCTCTGTGTCTCCATCCGGAACATTCGCGGAACTTCCGAAAGTGTGACGTCATATTCCCGCGGGAGTTCCGTAAGTTTGTCTGGGTTACACAGTGCCCCCTCCTCAAGGCAACCAGGGTGTGGCGCCATAGGATGAGGCACCAATACTCATCGGCGGCAACCAGTTTTTTGAGGCGGATAAACGCTTGGCGCCCGGTTCAGATTACGTAAGTGCGCATGCTGTATGTAATCGATTTCTTGGAAAAAACAAACAGACGGTATTTTGCTATAGACACGGTATGCCAGATAATGTTTGGTAGGAACTGAAGAGCTCGTGAATATGGAAAATTTCTCCAACGGTGAGTTCTGCAATAGGTCAAGGAAATGGAAGGAAAGGAAAATTGTGTAGGAAATTCCAATGGTACAGAGTATGGTAAACTGCGAAAAAGTTCTTAGTGAGTGTCTTTTCAGAAAAAAGGCTTTCCCAAAGTCCTTTCAAATGTTACACTCATCAAGATTTTCTTTTTTTTCTGAGATTTCAGCGCATTTAGGGAGAGGTTTCGGGATCCCAGAACACATGATCTGCAGGGAAATTGCGTGAATGAAAAAGATCGAAATCTATAAACCTACTGCTATTTTCTGTGCAAAGGTAGTGGGCCCCACCGCATACTTGGTCAGAAGCAACTCTGCGTAAACTGGCGCCTCGTAAGGCGTAAGGTTCATTTAGTCGATTACTTCCAGAAAAGTATTCCAGATTGAGTTTTTCCTTCTCTACAACAATGAATAGCATGAACTGATATAAAAAAGGTAGACTGTGTTACTAACACTGATATTTGAGTTCTTTTTCATTATGTTGCTCATTACTAACACATAGACTATCACGTATGCAATTGTCGCCCCAAACATTGACCCCCTGCTTCCGGCCCGTGGACCTCGGGAACGTTGGCGGACCTACTAAGCTGGTATCCGGAGTCCTTCACATGTGCCTTCCGAGGGCTTGCAGTGTTGGCGGCCACTACCCTTCTGAACCGAGCTGTCCACCTCCTCTCCCCCCTCCCCTCACTCCACCCATAGAATGGAGTTAGATCGGTCCTTTTGTTGAATTCTCGGTCTATGTCAACTCTCATACTTGACTTTCAAGATGTGAACCGATATTATGAATAAAGAATAAAGAAAGGCATGAGATCAAGAAAAGCTGCTCGGTCTACGAACGATAGTGGCGTATCTCCGCAGCTAAACTATCTTTCTTTGTGTGTGTCCTTTTTATACGTTAGGCTCCTTGACAGCGGTTTCCATCCTTGGCACTTTAACTTTGCAATTATTACTTTTACTAGCAACTTCAGCTCAAAAATTGTTGCAATTAATATTACAACTCGGAATTTTTGTTAGGTAATGTCTTCGAAACATTTGCTGTCTTGCAAAACACAACTCTACCTGTATGAGTTCTCGTATGCCGCTTCAAATCAAACGTATCATTGAAGCCTTTGCCGCAAAACGTACAAAGGTATCTCTTCAAGTCTGAATGACACTTGGTGTGCCGATTTAGAAGGCGTTGCAGCGCGAATTTCTGGAAAAAAGACCCATTAGCGACGGAAAAATGTTGGCTAGTGGCGCTTACTCACCTTACCACAGACACGGCAGTTGTACTGTCCGTGGTCGCTGGCTGTCGCTGTCGTCTCGTCTCTTGAATTGCTTCCTGTGGCAAGTGGATTTTTCATGCCATAACCACCATTCACAAACTCCAATGGTTGCGTTGGCAGCACCTGCAAGGCAGCATTTGGGACTGCATACAAGGGGAAGAGGAGCAGGAAAACCAACCGTTGGTAGCGCCTTCGGTAGCTGAACCAACGGTGAAGGTGGTGGTTTCTCATCGTCGCTTGGCAGCAGCTGCTCCACAAGGAATTGCTTGGATTTGTCCTTCTTGATCAATGGAGCTATTTGAGGGAGCAGTGGAATCCGCGGGAACGGTCCGATGGCGAACGGATGCGGTAGCGGATGGGGAAGCGGGAAGAGCGGCGGAAGTGGTGAGACGAGCGACAGCCAGCGCGTGTCCATCCCTTCAAGAGCCTTACTTAGTGCCAAGAGTGTGGTTTTTGACAGCATCTTACGATAGTATGGCATACTAAGCGAAAGTGTGAGAATCAAAATGGAGAGTGAAAGAAATCCACGAGACAACAAAGTAATAGTGTGGTTTTCTGATCAAATTATGGAACCACCAATGCCAGAAAGCCTTCACATCAAAAAATTATCGTATCTACAAAATCCAAGGGCTCTATGATGAATTGATCGGTGGTAGAATTCACGAACTTTTCTGAAGGGTTCTGAGTTTCACGCTCAGCCAAAGTGCATGGGTTTCCCCAGCAAAATGTTACCGATTTTTCTATAAATGTTAGAGTATACCCATTCCTGCCCGCAAAACCCGACCATTCTCAAGGATCGCGTAGAACACAGCTTTCCCAGGTATTTGCATGAATTCTGCCACCTATTTTTACTGTGATTATCAAAGACAGACACTAGAAAATATGAGAATCCAAGACAATACGAACAACTAACATGGCATTTGAATCATAGGGGTTCGAAAATACAATATTTATTGGTGTAGGAGAGCAAATTTGCGAATCGTTGGATCAAAAGCCATTCAGATGATTAATACCCTACAAGGTGTGCAACTGTTAACTCTACGGGAAAGACAGACAGAGATGGACAAGGCAAGGACAGCATCCTCTCAGGAGCAAAAAAGAGCTCCTAGTGGTCATGGGGGGGGGGTAATTTATGAAGGGTTTACCCAAACCCTAAGAAGAGGAACGATAAGAATGGAAGCAGGCAGGTGCATTGACATTTCGTAGTCCTCCTGGACTAAGTGATTGTTGTGGGGGGTTGTCTTCAAAAAAAGGCCATTCATATAATTTTCGATGCGCAGCCTAATGATGATCACAGTTTTTTATTTAAGCAAAGTACTGGTATCTCGCAAACATCTTAGAGAAACTTATTTTAGGTATCTTAACTTCAGCGAACACAGTATGTATTGCCTGTTAAAGGCAGTGTGTCACCTTTCTTTCGTGTCTGAGCTTTTACCAGATTCTGAATTTTCTCGACACGCTGAATCCAACGGTATACCTAAAATGTTACATAAAGGTCTTTAAACCGTATTTTTAGACGTTTTTCGGGACGGGATTTGTAACAGTTTGTCGAGCCGAGTGGACGCGTGAAGCCGTTGATCTCATCGATCGGACACGTCTAGACGTGTTGGCCAACGCTGCAGACGTGACGGGCAGCCAGCTCATTCACGGACCGCTCCGCCCAAGTGGTCCGTGAACTGCACTTTCGGACCCTCATTTTCATGAGCTTTGACGAACATCTTTGGAATTAGCGCGACGAGGAGGTCTAGAGCCTGTTGGTATTTTCAGCTCACGAAAGGGGGTGACACATGGCCTTTAAAGCTTCCCTTCTGAAGCCGATTGAGCAAGACCCTAGTAAAGCTTTGGGTGCTTTACCTCGGATATTATCCCGAAATTCCTTTGATAACCAGAGAGTAGCAATTATCGTCACATTTAACTGCCGAGCTATTCTGGAACATGTTATACTATCCGCATAAAATCGTTTAGCTCGCCATCGTGCCGTTTACAAGTAAAACGAGCCAGGCCTTTCGATACAGTTAACGAACGAATAAATTCCAATTATTGACCACAAAAGGCTTCATATAAATAACTCTTGAGCAATGTGAGGTTTGGTGAAGGTAAGTTTTTTTCCGGGAAAATTAGACATTCTTTCGAAATACCACGAGCACGAAAGGATCCATCCGCTACAACACGCATAGGCAATAATTTATTTAACTAATTATACATTATGGTCATAGTGGCTCACAGTGTCTTCTTCTACATGGAGGTACATTGTGTAAGGTGAAAATAGAACCACATGGAGATGGTAGGAAGTTTGAACTCCATGAAGAAAAACGCCCGTGGGTATACTCATCACTGATTGAATTACCATTTTAATGTGAAACGCCTACACACTTCGTACAGAGGGAGCGAAGAATTCTTTCAGAATTCCACAGTGGAAAATGTCTAACAGTTAGAAGCCGAACAAGTAGTGGTATTCATATTTTACCGGTTTTGATTTAAAACAAGATGGTCCCAATTTCGATGTAAGCTCTAAAATTCGTGCGCTTGGGTGGGAGTGAAAGAGGAACGAGAGAAGAAAGCGTGAGATTTGAATTTCAGAAAGAGACTAAGAATAGGAAAAGACCAGCAGGTTAGAGTGATGACGTGTTTCAAGAGCGGGAAATCCCCGATAAGGAGGCTAAGAGCAGCGAGACCTAGAAGTTTTTCCGCTGCGCGAGCGGCAGTTCGCACGCGCAGCGGGCGACTGACGTCCATTGGCCGGCGCTGGCGACGCAGCGGCGGCGACGGGCGGGTTACGGTAGCGGGCCGCTCGCGAAACGGGCTGCTGCTGCTGCTGCTACGACCACACGGCCGGCGCGAACGATGAAGAGTGTTTTGCTATAGAGAAGCACACTCGAAAGGCGATTATACGCTAACCGGCAGACAATGTGCAAGAAAGCCTCGCCACCTCCGACACCCGACACCATGCGGGAATTCTCTGAAGCCCGCCACCGGACCAGCAGACGGGAGAACGGGTGTGCCTGACCAGAAAACGGGAGATCCGAAGTTTGTCTGGCCAGTTTACGGCTGAACCGACGTTTTCAGATGTTGCCTGAACATTTTACGGGTCAACATCCGATCCGGCTGAATTTACGGGTGTTGCCTGGTCAGATTCCCGGACTTGCTGTTTCCTGACCAGGAAACGGGTGTTGCCTGACCAGATTACGGCTATCGCCTGTTGCCTGACCAGATTACGGGTGTTAGTAGGGAATTCTTGTATTCCCACCCATATTTTTCTACAGTGCGAAGACATTTAGAGGTGGAGCTTATGCAAGATGGATGTGTCCTTAACGTCCTCCCATAAAGTGAAAAATTGGGCAATTTTTCAGCCAAAATGGATTTTCTCTATATTAACATATGAGTTGCAACCAGCAACATGTACGCAGCACAATGAAGGGGGACTCAAAGTTGCAAATGTGTTTCAATCTTCGAGGCAAGAAGGGCTGTCATGAAGTGGCTCGTGCACACAAACCGGGGTGGAGTGGTTCATCCTCGAGATTTTTGGTAGTAGAGTTGCATGGGGCTTCGTGAGACCTCCCACTCCGAGCGGCCATGTCATCTGATTTTTGTAGGGACGTCCGGGCACATGCCCGGCCGCGCCAGCCTCCCATTGTTGCCTGGCCAGTTTCCGGGTGTTGCCTGGCCAGTTTCCGGGTTTTGCCTGGCCAGTTTCCGGCTCTTGCGTGCCTGGCCAGCAGGCAAGCACGTCTGCTGGCCAGGCAACGAGACCCGTAAAATGTTCAGGCGGCGGACTTCAGAGTTGGGATGAGGTCTAAGGGTGGATCTGGGAGAGAGGGGAAGAAAGAGCCGATGAAGGGGACCATCATACTAGGAAGAGTATAAAAGACCTGGAGAATCATTAAGACCGAGTCGAGACCAATTCGAAGGAGAGGAGTTTCGTCGACTGTTTACATAGACCATTTCATCCTGGAAGACTTCTGAGAACTCTTGAATGAGTTCATGCATAGGAGTTACTACAGGTCTATCATTAGACAGTTACAAGGAAAATTACGGATGGAAAACAGTCAGTTCTCGTCCATTGGCCATTTAGAACGATATCTGCCATGATTTATACTATTCTGATGAAATCTGTTGCAGAAATTGAAATTGTGTCAGCAATACACCATTTCGCAAAAATAATAATAAATGGCTTTAGGTATTTCCATTCCAAGCAGTTGAGAAGATTCTGTAAAGATGGTATCAACAAATATAATCTTTTTTTCTATAATCTGTCCTGCATGGAACAACTTAGGCTGTGAACAAATAAATAAATGAAAATATTCTCCTATCGCTGCCGAAAAGAGTGCGCTGACAGAATCTACAAGTTCTCGGAGGTAATTTCTTCAGATTTCCAGTATTTCAGTTACTACATCCATGGATTCATGGAAACCGTTTTAGAACAACTATCTCCGAGAAAAAATATAGAGGAGAAATCAAACATGAGCTTTCAACACCACTTTTTCGACGAGTTTCATTAACATTTCCAGGGTGAGGATTCATGAACGTTCACGAAAACGTGTTGCCCTTCCGGCAAATCCAAGGTGGACGAGTTCGCTAAGCAAGAAGCGAAGCGTTTCATTCAAAAGTGACGTCACAATGAGACGGATGTTCAACGCACTAAAGGAGTAAAACTTCGCTCTAGAAAACTCGTCCATTTTAGAGTAGAGGCGGGGTGCGATTTTCCTGAGGGCCTTCATGAATCTCGCCATAGTGAAGGATCTTTCTTACTCTGTTAATGATCTGTAAATGTTAGTGCGATACTGACCCAGATGGGAAAAATTTCTAAGAAAATTGCTTTAGAATGGTAGCTTAGAATGTTAGCGCCAACCGAAAGACCATTTGCAATGTGAGCTCATCTATAGAATATTCCCAGAACCACATGAAGCAGCACAAGACGCTACTGTCGAAGCTGATACTGTAAACGAGGAGGACTAGCGGCTGGCGAGCCACTTAAGACGAGCAATTTCCCATCATTTTTTGCTCGACGAGGCGTAACTCATGTGAAGCATTCGGTTTCGCTACAGGTACAAGTACGCAAAAATTTCTTTGCGACCGGAGCTTCGTAAGAAAACGGAGCACTTCAACTCCTCTTTTAGTAAAGCCACTGATGGCTTACTGTAGCACAAGACGTTTTTCACGGGTACCTACTGAGCGTAGTGGGAAAGTGCAAACAGGTGAAAAGATTAGAACTGTTCGAAGTGAGCGAGGTTAGAAGAGGTGAGAGTGAGAGGGGCTGTTTGAACTTTCCAGAATTACCGTGAATGGGTTAGAGCTCGAATAGAGAGGATTTTTTTCAGGAGTTAGAGGACAAGGACTGCGAAAAAAATAGACATACAAAAGCATAAATAGACGAATACATAAACAACACAAACAGCATATGTGTGCAGAGAGGAGTGCACTCGAAATGGTACAGACACATTCAGAAGAGTATTTTCCAGCTTTTGATGATTCACCATAAATTTTTGGGCTGCCTCTCTCTTCCGCGTACGATTATATCTACCTCCAGAGCCTTCAATAAAATAAAACGAAGTATCTGTTCAGAAATAATAGCAAACATTGAGTAAAATCAAATTTCAACTCAAGGAATGCCCTGAAACCCAAATTTTCCTCTTCTAGGAATTATCCGGATTTCCAGGAATTAGATAACTTTTAGGTTCTAGAGTATATAGAGTGTGTGCTTACCAAATGAAACAAATAAAAACTGAATAAATCAAGTAATTCACTTGATAATTCGGAGATAACTTAGAAGTTCTAGTACTAAGAAACGAAGCCTTCAGAGCCCTGCTCTCCTTTACGACTTCATTTCCACTTATCCCCCCATACCACCTCTTCAAGCATCCAATTTTTCAACTTAATCAAAAATTGATATTCGAATTTGAATGCATCAGTTACACTACGCGGTCTGAAGTACAGCGTATTACTACAATTCTGGAATATTCTTGAGGAGTTTGAGATCGGCTGAGCGGCACACCAGTGACTTTTTAGAAGCTAGAGGTTATCATCGAACCCATGCCTTCAAGAAGCGACGAAACCTCAGCAGCGCAGTCACCAACTTTGTGAATTTCCTGCCCCCACAAGGGCAGAATTCGCTACGAACCAGTCGCTGTCATGAATAGGAACTACTTCGATGGCAAACAGTTGTGCGCGAAGTAGCGGTGTAGCGAGCGACGCGGCGGCGGACGGCCTTGGCGACGCGTTGAAGTGCGACTGAGAAGAGCTGGTCGAACAATACATATGGGAAATATCGACAAAACATCCGCTCAGGAATTGGAAATTGAGACCGCGATTTGCGCGTTAGGACCAGCTGAAAAAGCGGCGTTGGTGTGAACAACCAGAGCCAACACCAGTCGCCACTGCCGTTCCTTCCAGAGGAGGAGCGGTCGTTGATGGGGGTCCACCCAGACAGAAACGCAAGCGTTCGCTCTTGAGCGGAATTACGAGCTGCCGAGGATAAGCGGGCGATAAGCTGAAAATGACACCCAAACGCCAGCAGCCGCCACGGACCGACCGCCCGACCGACCGACCGACCGGCGCCGCACATCAACACACCGAACACTGAACGGTTGGAGTACGGTAGCCAGGCGCGATTAGGCAACGAGAAACAGCGTGGTGGTAATTATGTGGGATGAGAAGAACACCACCACCGCCAAGTCGACGACACCGACCGACGCCGCTACTACTGCTGCCGGCTGGCTGCGCGGTTACTGGTTAGCCAAACTGGGCCTCTGACTGAGTGTTTGCTTCTCGCGTTCATAAGTTGACGCGAAAACAAGTTGAAGTACTTGAAACTGCTGCTGCTGCGGCTGCTGCGACAACGCTTCCAGCACTTTTTCCGCTGCTAACCCTCGCAATTAATTGACCGATGCGCTTCGCCGATGGGGATTGGCTACGGCGAACATTGTGGGGCTGATTGAACTGGTCACTGGGTTTGCCGAAACGAATAGGGTGGACTCAGAGTCCTATGGTCAACTTAGGTTATGGGGAAAGGATCCTGTTAGAGAAGTTTTCATCTTCTAAAGTGAGTAAACTATACGATATGACCAGCTATGACACGAAATAACAACGATAGTTTTTTTCAACAGAAAAAGGTGAAGTTCAGGATATCCGCGTAATTTTTTTTTGATTTTCCTTTAATGGTGTACAAATAAGTGTGTTTGAATAAACAAATAAATAATTTGAATGAATAAATAATTAAATAATCTTTTGAAGCCACAGCCACAGCACATGAGTGCGAGACTTCAGTGGTCCGAACGCGCCCCAGCGCCACATCCCAGAACCGAGAGTGAGAGCAGTGGAATACATGGATACGCAGACAGTCAGAGCGCAGATGCTGCAGCGCGGAAAGCGGGCCCGGACTACTGGAGTATTCTTTAAGGGAGGCGTATCTTTTGGAAGCTTGGATTTTATAGATACTCAAGAGAAAATCTCGTACGAAAGAGATTTCCATACAAGGCTTCCTATAAAATTTGGTTAAGAGTCAATTTGTGCACTCTAAAGCCTTCACTTCCAGAACGACTTTTGCGTGGAGCAGTATTTTCAGTCCAGAATATGAAGTGAATATTTTAATATTTTAGGCCTTTCAGAACGAGTTTACGTATTTGTACCCTAGTGGTGGAAGCTCATTGAAGGTGTATAGGTACTCTACTATACATACTACCACAAACATTTCACGTCTTTTATTGGCGAATAGAACTCCAAGCCTTATTATAAGGGTCACAAGAAGGTTTTGTTCTTCACAGAATGTTTGAAAAACCTGGTGACGAGGCATGAATTTCTGCACGAGAAGGGATGGTAATGGAGAGGTCCTAAAAGAAATTAACTACAGGTAGCACTAGACAGAACATGACCCAGGGCTGACCTCTGTACAAAGAGCATCAAAAACGTCAATTTTAGGCCGTTCAGAATGAGTTTACGTATTTGTACCCTAACGCGCTAAGACTTCGTGAACTTGAGACGTTAGACCAGAATAGGCATGCCCTTACGGCGACCTGTAGGGTACAGGTAGTGGTGAGAAATGTTACCTTTTTGTTTTCACGGTTAAGCTGCTAACTAAAGATGAATCCTCAAATCCGCGACCGCATTCACCGACCATCCCCACGTGCTTGACGAAGCAGTCCGCTACTGACCCGAAACTGCGCGAGGATTGATCGCGTCGTCGTCGCCGCCGCCGTCATCGCCTCGTTTGCTGGGTAGCGGCTGCGGGCTGGGTGGCCGGCGGGTGCGAAGAGCGGTCGCAGCGATACCGTACCCAGCGCCGTAAGCCCCGTGCGCCCGCTCAAACAGCACAGCACAAAGAAGGTTTTCGCAAATAGACGCGCTGGCGGGCGGTCGGTCGGTGAGAGATTCTAACTGAAACCGATGGCGTGCGACGAATAGATGCCGGTTTTGAATCAGAACGTTTTACCCGCGCGAGCCGCGTCGTCACCATACGCTCTTTGACACGCCGCCGCTATGGAATACGGTGGATGGGGCAGATGTCATATGGGTGGAAAACCCCGGAAACGAGAGAGCGTCAGCGTAAGCGAACGACAATTCGATTGCGTGGCTATGTAAACGTTGCATAAAGAGAAGCAGCAGGAAGGGGGAACGCTTACCGAATGCTTTGCACCACGACGCTATGATTGGTGAGGAGATGAAGGGCAGACAGACGGAGACTAGGTGGGGAGGGGCTTAGAAATCTGTTAAATTATTCATTACCTCCATATAAAACGTATCTTCAATTTGACTTAGAATAAGTAGAGCTACTTGAGCTAGAATAAATCAATTCTATGAAATGAACCTAAATGGATTACTATAGTACTGACAGTCAAAGTATAAGAACAAAGTCGTTTACCGTTCATGTTCCAAAATAAAACAAGATTCATTGAGGATCGTCATGTTACTGTTTAATCTTACCTTACGGTAACTTCTCAGAATTTCACGAAAATCAGAGCACAGAAAGAGAATAAGAATGCGCACACTTCACTCCTTAGAATTAGCTTCCATATGTGGTTTGGGACTCTGAACAACTCTGTAGACAAGAGTTCCTCGAATGGATGAGCATCAAAATACTTTATAAAAAAACTTTAAATAAGTAATGATAGAGTAATCATAAGGACATTTCATTCCTACTCAATTATCATTTATGTCTCCACCTTATTGGCTCTATGCATTAGGTCACATGCTTTCGAGTTTACCACTTGAACAAACATTTGAAGAAAAGCCACTACTACTTCACTGCAGCTGTATAATCGAGGGATGCAGTGCAAAATTGAAAAGAAAAATGGTCCGTGAGGGAAGACCTTTGAATTTCTTGAGATACGCAAGCGACAGGCAACGACTGCAAGGAGTTCACTGTATTGTCTGCCGATTCCAAGAAGAAGCATCCAAAGAAAGCGGACGGATGCTTTTCAACAGGTTGGTAACGGCACGTAGTAAAGGACAAGAAGCTTTTCCGCTGACGAGCTACGGATTCCATTGGGAGCGTTTTTATGGTCAGCAGGGTCCTGAGGTTTACGGTAGCTTGATGGGAGTGAATATTTTACTTCGATAATGGGGTAAAGGAAACCAGGTGCGGAGAGTTGAGAAACTCTGAGTGTCATTCACGTTATGGACCTGGATGGCCAGCATTTCAAAAGAAAAGTTATTGAAAATCCCCTTCAGGTTTCAATTAATTGATAATAAAGTTATTGGAAAATGATTATAAAAACAAGGAACGAGAATAAGTCAATACTGAAGTTAATTTATTTAATGTATTGATTTCAGAAATTTTGCCAGTTCATCTTGGAAACTGGGAGTTTCAGTTACCATATAGGACATGAGTCACAATGAGCTGAATCGAGGAGGGGCCCATGCTCCTGTAATTGGTCTCTCTTCTAATGGCCCAACCACAGTAGCAGAACCTGCCCTGTTTCTCCTCACCGTGACCCACACCCATTGTCAACACGGACGTCAACACGTTTACCCTGGGTAATCTTTATGATGCATCTGGGTCCAGATATTTTTCAATCCAATGCACTAAGTAGAATTTAAGGGGAAAGGTAATGTATTTCCACTTATGCATTCATCTAATTCCACAACTTTTTCAATACGGTCAAGGTGTACAGTACTACACAAACGAGAGTGCAAATTGTATTGTCAGGTTACAGAGAGGAGGTAAATGTGATCACATAATCTTTTAAGATGAAATAGTGAATAATTCCACTGAGATTCCACAGAAAAAAGAAGCCTCCCAACGACAAACGGTTAAAGGGTTTCCTGGAAAAGAATTGGTAGATTCTATGCGAAACTTTCATCACTGCAGAGGAAAAAAATTGGGAATTAGACCGATGAAGGACTTTAGCTCCTATCTGGAAAACTTATGCATTACAGAATAACGGGAGGGTTACGGAAGGTTTCCGAGAACGTCTGTGGACTTTCCCTACAAACCATTTTGCTATTGAGGAAAATGAAAAGCATCCAAGTTTAATGGACTTCATGTCATCCCCTGATAAATGACGCACCAATGATTCCAGCCCCAACCAAACAAAGAATAGAGCGACAGTTGGAGGTGACCATTAGAACAACCTCAGCGTAATTCGCTTAAAATCCCGCAAATTATGCTGTTGACCTTGAAAACTGAGAATGGTTAAGTATACCTCTCGGAACTGGAGCAACAGCCGCGCGAACGCGTCATCGAGCCAAACAAACTCTTTTGCTGACCGATGATGACTCCGAGGTACTGTACAAGCGGTTTCCGGAAGATACAGTAGTAGCCGCGATGCAAGACAGCTGACACCGATACTACTTCACGATGAAACTAACGCGACCTATTGTTTTAACGTGGCTGGCGTCGCCGATCGCCCCGTCACCGTCGTCGTTCTGTTTTCTTTTGACGCTACGGGCCCGATGCGGTCGTTACGATACGCTACGCTGGAGACGACGTGACTGCCACGCTGCGCTCTAAAAACGAAACTTGGATCGATGTTGGAGGTCCAGTGAGGAATCAAATGGTGTCTGTGCAAGTTAACACTTCTAGCGTAGAGTGGTGCATCTGCACATCGGCTTTCTTCTATTTCTAGAGCTGAAACAGGCTTTGCAAGGAAAGGAGTGAGGGGCGAACGATGTGGGTTGATCCCTCAAAGATAAGGTCGGGCCCTCGTTCAGAACTACCTATGTTGAGAGAGCAGTGATGAAACAGATGGTACCCATTTTCAACTTGTATCCAAACCTTTTATCTTCCCCAGTCAGACGCTTAACCATTGACTCATATCCAGTTGATATCCAACTGTCCCGAAGTTTTTTCCGAAAAATTTTATTGATGTGTTGTTTAAGGGCTAAAATTCAGAACACATAAGGCCCAGCTGTTTCTGGAATGAAAGAAAAAAACAACGCCCGAAAAAAGAATTGATGGGTACAAAATTTCTATTTCTCTTCATTTCCCCTTTAGATTCTCTAGCATAGGAGCACGACTCGGACGTGGATAGGTCTTAAACATGACCAGAGGTGTAGAACTGAGGCGATAGAGATATTTACCAAAACAGAATTTACTTTACAATACAAATAAAGATCTTGTGTTAGTTTATTTTTAATTGTTTATTTTGATTATTACTTTTAATATAATTTTTATTTATTATTTATTATTATACCATGTCTATGAGTGCCGCTGCGTATCTCTAGCCGCTCTAGCCCCCTTACGGCGCTTTGTTTAATAGATAATTAATATTTTATTAATTTTATTTTTTCTGGATGCCCAAAGCGGCTGAGACCCCACTTTTTTCCCACGTCCCCCCCCCCCCTTCCGCCCACTTTCTGCGTCCGCCACTGAAAGATACATATCACTTTAGAAACGAATCAGAAATTTCGGAAAAATCTTCTGGCGACGCTGTCCACAACTTTAACCTCTCACAAAAGTGCTAAAAAAATTTTTTGAGCCATTTCATTATGGAGAGTTCGAGGTGCCCGTTGCGATAGCTATCACAAGGCGTTGCGGCGTTGCGACATGGCCATAACAGAGGTAATAACGATAGTTAACGTGTCTGGATTGCAGGTCTTTGTGATAGCTGACGCACAGCGCACCTCGAACTTTCCAACACAATCTGGTTCCAAAAACGAATTTTCAAACAACTCTGTGAGGAAATATGTACACCACTGTGATCGAAGTCGCCAGATTCATTCAATGTTAAAAGCTCAAAATCGATGCTGAGGTGAGACGCGGATTTTAGGTAAGGCTACCAAAAAAAAATAATGAGATATGTCTAAGGGGTGAAAAAACATTAGTACAAAACCGTCTTGCAGAACAAATCTCGAAGACTAGGTTTGACCGCAGTGGTGTCTTTTTGCGTTGAAACAAAGTCGGAAATTTCATAAAAGTCTCGAGATGAAGCGCCCTGCTCCACTAGCTTTCAATATACCCATTTATAATACCAAGCACACCTTAAAGGAGTTTGATGGAGGTGACACTACTCCGACATGAAGCTTTCATGCTCCACCGGAGAGAAATTTCCTTATTGAGAGCGCTGGCAAACTCTGGATTTCCAAGGAAATGTAATTTCGGTCTCAACAAGCCGCAGTCTACTGCCCTGTTGTTGAGTCCATTTTTTACAATGGTGAATAATGGGGCGTTAAAGTGGTGGTGGCTTATCCTGCATCGAGAAGGAATCTAGCATTTTCTGGCGCAGAAGCCCGCGAATCAAGAAGAAGCCGTTCACGCTTGTCGCCGAACCAATTAAGCTAACAACTTTAGAAGTCGCTAGTGGAGCGAGAGCAGTTCGTGCGCACAACGTCATCTGTCTGAACATGTTTGAACAAGATGTTGGGGGAACAATCGTGGATCAAAATGGTGATAGCAATGCGATATGTGGATGCGCAGACAGTCAGAGTGCCGCATCGCGAAGCGGTGCTACGCGTGCGAGTGGACCTGGATCACTGGCGGCACTTGTGCGCACTCTGCCACTTTTACTGTAGACATAAAAAAGATGAATTTTGAGTCAGTAAGCTATGTTCTGTACATTGAAAAGGTGTTAGCTGAACCTACTTCACCACAATTTCACTAACTCAAGCGGGCTATATGACTACTTCACAATAGGACTTGAATTTTTTCTGCTTATCCATTAAGGAACTGTTGCATGAACCCTCTTACATGTAGAGAACCGCTATATTTCACTTTGCGCGAACCTGAACACCCCTTAACTTCCTTTCTCCTGCCACTACCTCTTCTCTCCTCTCATCGTTCGTCTAGACACGAACATGAGATTCCTAGGCAGTATTCCTTACAAGTACCTGTTACAAATAGGATGGTATAGCGCAGAAATTGAGCATCCGATAGCGCACTGAGCCATAACTGTCTGTCCTCGATGTCGCCGGTTACAGCAGGATTACTGAAGTTCGCGGAGCATCGAGCGGCGCAATAGCCCCTACCAAAGAAACGTCTTCACTACGTCGATCATCCAGCTCATACAGTACAGTACGACCTCGGCGAAGCTCATTTCATCAAGCGTTAAATGCCGCCTATTCGAGCGTTTTTTTGCGCACGTCTTCTTTGCTGACGCTGAAAAAGTGACCGCAAACTTCCGTCGCAGGGGCGCCGCAAAGCAACACGCCAATTAGCCCCCGCGTCTGCTTACATTCTTACGTGGGAATGTTTGCCCGTCGACCGGTTCCACCGCTCCCCACGTTTTTGGTGCCATACCCGAAAAGGTTATGGCCCTCGATTACGAAGTATTTCCTTCTTGGGAGCCGACAATTGCGAATGACGAGTCAAAACGAAGGGTTTAATCGGCGGCAGCCTTTACACGAGAATGTATGTGTTTCCGGGAAAAACTCCCCATTCATTACGGTACTTCGCCCGTCTAATTATCATGCAACTCGAGAGTTACCTTGTCATTGCTTCAGTAAAGAGCTTCTGGAAGAGAAGTGAAAAGGTACTAGTCCCCATATGGGACCCAAGAGAGATCTAATCATTTTGGAGAAATTACTTCTACTTACTACGTAAAGGTGGCACCCACGGTAAGCTCACTGTAAACTCGTACACACAGATTTTGATTTTGCTATAATCCTAGATTTAGTACCATGGTGAAAACATACGCAGTTTTGCCAAATACTATGAAAAGAATCGGTTTCTATTGTCGCCAGTTTAGCGCGTTCGAAAAGGATGCCCGGCCATCATATGGATGAAGATGGCATGAAAAGCGTTATATTTTGTTTAGTTCTTGTCTTCTCATAATACCTCTTACACACATGTAGTCAAAAGTATATATCAATCATAAATTGAGATGTAAGTCCTGAACTTACTTAACCTGTGGATAAGCATTTTACAAAAATGTGCACATATTAGACATCACTCTCCTAACTCAATTTAGCAGGTCTCGTTCACCTTACTGATGAGTGTAGGATGAGACCTATGTACTTGGTTAGTTTCCATATAAGGTTCATGTAAGAAACCAAAACAGGACAGACAATAAGGCTGGAGGTCAAACCTACACCCCGCTCCTAAAGCCCACCCTGAACCAGTGTTGCGGATGCATTTGACATCGAAAACATCAAAATACTACTTCATATCTTAGATCCACACCAGAAGCAATTTGATGTTTTTAAGGAAAAAACGACGAACCCTTTCTACTTGAATAAAGGTGCTTCCAAACGGTATGGAGCACATTAATTGAAAATGACAAATGAGTGAGAAAAGGAATTGTACAGTTTAAAAAAGGCACGAACTTAGGTGTGATAGACTTTTTTAGCTGCAAGATGGCCCAAAATTACGCTAACAATAAGCATTTCGACTTTGGAAGAATCCGTTTCAATATGCAGTCAATCACAGTTGGGAATCTTCTCCGGATTTTTTACCAGGATAGCACCTCTATGCTATTGGTACATTCTCTGATAATTTTGCGCTGGGAAAGCAGCACGAACATCGTAACACGTCGATGAAGAAAGCTCAGGCTTTCGTTCTTTTACCACCAATTGAGGCGCACCCAAGTCATGAGATTGCTCTACACATGATTAAATTTTGGATCTGCCGTAGTTCAAGCCGAGAAGTACTAAAATTAGGGGGAAAGATGGACCCCAAGCTCCGGCGCGAAACCTTACGTGACTTTACCTAGCGTCTCTGGGTCTGCCTAGAAGGATATTTTAAGATGAAATGTTGCCTTTTGTTGAATAGCAAACACATGACTCTGGAATTATTTTTCTGCGTGCTTCTTTCTTTGTTATATTAATTCAAGCTCTCCCTGAAGATGGAGGGAGGGTGGGGTACGCATTTCAGGGCCATGCCACAACGTTGGCGCTTTGAAACACGAGAGCAAGAGTAATATTGTTCCCCGGGCTTTAAAAGCAGCTCCCGAATAGACAAACTTTATAAAGAGTTTCAAGATCAGGCGAAATAAGACTTTTAAAGAGTTCTCCCCCTTACAGTTATTCATTTAGGTATCCATTTGTCTTTTTTATTGACAGGTCTGCCATAATCAGAATCGTATTCTACACGCAGAAACGAAAGACGGAAGAAGGAAAATTGCTAATTTTCAATTTAAGAGACTTAATGGATTGTATTTTTGGCTTGCCAACAATTTCCATATTCAGACATTTCATTTTCTTTCCTATGATTTTCTATGAAAGCGTCAAAAATCGAAGTAAAACAGCAAAGTAGGAAGAAAGCGTAATCAGAAACTTGTAGGGAAGTAGCTGAAAACGTTGACGAGACGTTAACTGAGTAGTTGCGGAAGTGACGAAGACCTTGGCAGGGCTAAAGTAGCGGTGGGGGTTTCGCCCCTTTCACCCATTATACAACACTCGTATGCTCGCACCGCAATAAGTAATAACCACACACTGCAACTCAAGGTCGTCACCTCCGAGCCTCACTCACGCTCCACTCACACCGGCGACCTTTTCAACAAGCGCTCGCGGCCACCTGGCTGCCGTGACGGAAATCAACGAAGAATACTCCCGACGCGGTGGAAAAACTCACCAAAAACCCACCAACTTTGTGCTATTATTAGACACATACCCGTTTTTACCTTCTTACCCAACTTGATTGGCAACAATGAGGTTTACCCATTCAGAACTGGGTTCTTCATTGACACCTCGTTACAAACACGAAGTTGTACACGAACATGACTTCGAAACGACTTATACATCAACAGTCGCACTGAATCTGCCAGTGCTTCCACAATGGAACATAGTATTACGCAACGCAAGAAAAGCGGCTTATTTCGACAACGGCCTCCACAATTGTAACGCAGCTTCAGAACCGGTAGAAGCTTCCGCAATCCGCTGAGCTGAATTTTTCTGAGCGGGAAGTCGTCATTGCTTTGAGAAGGGAGCAACTTTAAAAGTGAATAAAAATATACTCACTGATGGGAATGGTACTTTATCCTTGCAAAGCCTTTGTCTCGACTATTGGTGAGAGTTTTACTTTACTCCCATTGTCATTTACTTTTTGAGGTTCCTTAGTAATTCATTTATTTACTTGTTATTCGCAATAGGTCACTTGATCATTTATGCACACATCATGATATATCACAATAGAACCCTTCACATAGAAGGTTAAGCTAGAAAAATAGGTCCTACACAGTGACAAGGGGATTTCAAGACATCCAAACAAGTGAAAAGACATTAGGTTTCAGCAGCACAACCTCTGAACCATTCGAAGCACAGCTGCTCCCACAGTGATATTCGATGAGAATACTTTTGTTAAAAGATCGTAGTTGATGTTTTCCTAAAAGAAATTTCTAGGCAATATTACTACCTAAGTTCCCAAGGAATCATTGGAAAGCTGTGCCGATGTACAAGAGCCTGAAAAATAGAGTTAGCGAAACAGATTTCGAGTACGCCATACAAAATGCGGGATGTGTTCGCCTACCCGCAGATTATGCTAGATAGTATGTTGATTTAGTATGTACTTATTGTTTGTTGTAGGTTTAGCCGCTCACGAATTCGACACAGACACCGCAATTGATGAGGCAACGGTATCCGAAGACTACTGTCAAGGCACGATTCTCGATGATATCGAGATTTTTGCACGGTTGACAGCCCTTTTTGTAGGTGCTACATTTGGAGGCAACTTACGTTTGGCAACACAGTAGGTGAATTTCCTTTACTTAGTTAGATCATAAACTCGCTTACTACATTAATAGGCATCTAACAATAAGCTCGCCATATGTGGTTGTTGTAATATTCCTACCGTCTCTTAAAGGCATCGTCCCACATCAGGATCTTTTGTGAGATTTTTGTGGGAAAAGAATTTCCAGGAGCTGCTGATCACATTGGTGTCCGTGATTCCATGGAAGACTGCCGAGAAACCCCGATTCTGAGCCCCAACTTCGGAGGAGAAGCCAAGTAGATTTTCGAATAATTCACTCCGGGGAGCGCACTTTCTGGGGAAATTCGTATTGTCCGAGAAAGAGTTTCTCATCCACTCCCTAAAAGAATAAAAACTGCGCTTCATGTACGGCAATGAAATATGTGGTGCGGAAACCTCCCAACCTCGCATTGGCTCCGGAGCGGGCTCAGACACAAGTGGCACGGAGCCCTTAAACTGAAAAGGAAACAATATTCTGGGCACGGATGCACATTTTAAAAGCAGGTAATCTCGTGCCTATTTGTGTGATTATCCTGGGTACGAGATTACTTAGCGTTCCAGTGGTTGTAAGTAAATATGTTGATAAGTGCCAGGTAAAAGGCAACTGCGTGCGTTAACACTGTCACCATAGGAAATCGCAACGACGCATCCAGGCTGTGATTCCCACATCTGCAAGGTTCTCATAGCATCAGCTGAAATGAAGGGTAACCTCATATTCACGTGTATGATTATCCATGGGTAGCAGCTGGATATACACAGCATTACGGATGGGTTAGCATATTGGGGAGTGATGCATGGCCTGTGTAAAAGGCAAACTTGGATAAGTTAACACGCACAGTAGCGAGCAAAAAGAAAAGGCAACTTTCGGTTTCTCGTCTATAACTTCTTTCAAGGGAGAGCGTGGAGGTCCAAATTTTTGTGGAAGTTGTAACTACTCATAAGGATAGAAATAAGTTAAAAACTTCTCATTCCATAGAGCATCTATTTTTTAAGAAAATCTTCTCTCCCAGAAGTCCAAATCTGTGATTTGGCACCATCCGAAATGTCTAACAAAATAAGGTCTATCGTTGGTATCTGACCACGTGTTAGTTCCTTGGTGCAGAATCTACCCGTTTACGCTAGGGAACGTGCGTGTGCTGACCACTAGTTGACTTCTGCGAAGACTTCTTGAGGAGGATTCAGCAGTGATTCTCTGTGGATGTTTCTGTAAGCCTGGCTCCTTCTTTCAGCTCTGATTGGAAAGGATAGATGCTTCCTATAGGTTTAGTAGCAGATGTTCGGCTTTGATGCAGTTGATTGCTTCCTCGGAAGTCCGAAATATTCCGGCTGTTTTCAGTGCAACCAGTTGTGCACATCACGGAAAATAAAGTTTGGAAATTTTTCTGTCTCGGAGAGAAAGACAACGGAAGGATCCCATAAGTGGTGAGGATGCCACAGGATTCCTGGAATATTGTCAGGTACACGACGATTCACACCGCCTTACATTTCTCGAAACAGGACTACTCGAAGTGGAGAATGGTGGTCACTAAAATGAGTGGTGTGTTCTCTTGCCCGCGCACGAATTTTCAGAGTGAATCTGGAGCCTTTTGCTCTGAAAATGTCTTGTTCTGTTCGCTTCATACAAATCAAACTGAATTAGCCAGTTTTCAGAGCTCCAGACTACAGAATCTCACTCTGGTGGTCTCTCGTAGATTTCATTGCAACTTTGTGAGACTTACCTCATCAAATCCAAGGCGGCACACTTGCGACAAGGGTAGTCGAGGGTGGTGATCAAGAATGTCATAATCGTTTTCCATAATAGCATCGATTTCATTGGTTTTATCGATTTTTTCCCAAGTTCGCCTCATCTCTCAAATCGCTCTGAAAAAATTGCATGTGAAGGCTTTTGAAGGTGCTGGCCATGAATATAATCGCCATCTTGCTTTCTATTCTCGATTTCGTTGATTTTCTCAAAATTTTTCGCTGTAGTGCGGTGTAGTTTCCGACTGAGGTAGAGTTTTCGCAGTCAAGTCGACCTTTCCTTGCAAAATCTTCATTGCATTTGTAACGAGTATCTTCAAAAATCCCGCATGGAAAAATTCAGAGACCCGACATGATGTCCATACCGGGAAAAAATCGATTATATCGAATCATCCAAAATGAGTATGACATTGGCGTTATTTACGGTTGATGCGCGTCAAATTTGACGCGGCGATACACAATGCAAAATACAGAGGAAAAGAGAATCCTTCGTAGGAATCGAATGTTTCTGGCTTTGCCGTTGCGATGGCCACGCGAACAGAACTGCGTTTCGATGTTCACTTCGTGAAATTTCTGGCCGACGCGTCTAATTTGACGCGCATCAACCATAAATACCGCCGATGATCAGATAAGATTCGTGATTAGCATCCTCGACCACCTCTCGGCGAGAAGGGAGTTGGTGGAAGGATCACCCTATAAAAGGTCATAGGCTTCATCTTGTAAGCCTAAGGCAAGGCACTATCCTAAGCCTAAGCCTAATTCTATGCTTAAGCATGCTCTTGTGAAGCCTAAGCAGCATGCTTAGGCTTCACAAGAGTGGCTCCCCCTAACTCCATTTCCCCCCTACCCCTGTATTCAAGTGTCCAGAGAAATCTTTTATTTTTCTCGCTTAGAGTAGATAGTGGGGCGTAGAGTTTTACATTCAAAAACATTTTTCGAACATTCGAATTTTCGAATTTCCCGAATTTTCGAATATTTGAATTTTCGAATTTTTGCGAATCATCAAATTTTCGAATATTCGAACTTCCGAATATTCAAATGTTCGAACATTTATTCGAATATCATTCTTGTTGTGATGGAGATCACAGTAGGTTCAAATTGTTCATAAGTTGATCGGTGCGGCGCGTAACGTTTGATCTATGCGCGCGTTCCTAAGCGTATATAAGGAGCCCCCTCGACCACCGGACATGTTCTCGGAGATCTCGTCGATCTCATCATCAGGTCCGCCGCCGTCTACCGTCGTCGCCGCCCGCCCGCCTCGCCGACGCCGCCGCACCACCACTCACCACTTCGCCTGTATTGCCACCTATTGTGGCATTACTCTGTGAATAAAGCTTTTGTAGTTAACGCTACAAGAGCAGAAGCAAAGTGGGTATCCACTCGATACCCACATACACAACAAATTGGCGATCAGGACTCGCGCGTGAGCGCTTGAGTCAGATTTTTGCTGCCGGCCAACGGTTCGCCTTAGGGCTTGAAACCGGCCGAGGAAACAGGATCGCACCTTAGGTGTGACATCCTGCAGCGTATTTGGATCGCACATTGTGCTCGAATCCAAATACATAGTGGTACCAGAACTCGCGTGAAGACGCTGGAGTAGGTACCAGCTGAGCGTTCAAGATCAATAGTGAGCTGATTGTCATCGATCGCCACTAACTTTTGGAAACATGGACGTGCAAGCGTTGCAAAAGATCTTGGAACAGAACGCTCAGCAAATGCAGCTGATGCAGCAGATGATGCAGGCTTTATTGAGTGGTGAGATGAAGCCACAACAAGCTGTGGCACCGACACAGTTGATGTCGGAACTGAACGGTCGAATGACCACGTTCACCTTCGATCCAGAGATGGATCGATGCTTCAGTCGATGGTACGATCGCCATCAGGAGATCTTGATGGAAGATGGTGCATCACTCGCTGAGGATGCGAGGTTGAGACTGCTGTTGGGTAAACTTGATAATGAGGCATTTGAGCGCTATAAGCGCCAAATTTTACCCAGGACACCATCACAGGTATCGTACAACGAGACGATAACAACGCTGAGGGAGATGTTCGACGTGAAGCAGTCGTTGTTCACATTGCGATTCCAGTGTTTGAATCTGGAGAAGAAAGACTCCGAGGATTTCATGGAGTACACTGGTAGGGTGAACGAAATGTGTGAGTATGCGAACCTCAGTGAAGTAGATGCTGAAGGGCTAAAGGCCTTGTTGTGGATTTACGGTCTGAAATCCAACAAGGATAGAGACATTCGACCACGACTGCTTGCCTTTTTGGATAAGGAAGCAAAAGAGGGGCGAAGACCTACGTTACATGAGTTGTATAAGGAGTGTGACCGAATAATGACGTTGCTGAAAACGTCCAAGATGATTGAGAAAGACTCAACAGGAGTGAATGAAGTCAAGGCGGGACCAAGCCACACTGAGCGAGACTCAGAATGTTGGAATTGTGGCAAGATGGGTCACACTAGCGGACAGTGCCGTAGCAGAGCATGGAGGTGTAACTCATGCAAGGTTAAAGGGCACAAAGAGAAGTACTGTGAGAAAGCAACACAGTACAGAAACAGATCCAAGTCGAAGACCAGGGCAAAGCCGCACAAGAAACGTTGCGGACGAGTAGTGCTTGCAGGTAGTGCTGAAGCAAACGTGAACGCAGTGAGGCATTATGTCACTGCAGAGGTCAATGGGCACCAGATTGAGTTTCAGTTGGATACCGGATCGGACATCACGTTATTGAACGTGGATGAATGGAGACGAATGGGTAGTCCGAAACTCAAAGACACTAGCTTGATTGTGAAAGACGCTAGTGGGAACCAGATGAAGGTTCGCGGTGAACTGATGTGTCAGTTCAGGCTAAAGGGTGCTGTGGGTGAGGGAAAGTGTTACGTAACCCCTCACAAAAGCCTAATTGGTCTTGATTGGATACAGCAAAACGACGAAATGGCATATCACCTAGAAAGGATGGTAGCTCACGTGAGTACCAAAGGTGATGTGGACCTAACTGCTGAGTTGAAGCAGAGATTTGAAAGTGTGTTCCAAGATGGCAGGGCACATGCACAAAGGAGAAGGCAGTATTGACGTTGTTGCCGGGTGCAAAGCCTGTATACAGGATGAAGAGACCCGTAGCTCACGCATCGTTGGAAGTCGTCGAGAAAGAGATTGAGCGCCTTGTTGATATGGGAGTTATCGAACCAATAACCCACAGTGAATGGGCTGCTCCGATCGTTTGCGTACGCAAAGCAAATGGCAAGATGCGAGTCTGTGCCGACTTCTCGACTGGACTAAACAAAGCGTTGGAGGACTACGAGTACCCCATACCAATACCCGAAGACATTTTTGCATCCCTGAATGGTGGTACAATGTTCTCACAGATCGATTTTTCCGATGCATACCTCCAAGTGGAGCTGACGGATGAGGCCAAGGAGTTGGTCGTCATCAATACGCACAAGGGTCTATATCGATACAAACGGTTGCCGTTTGGTATCAAGACAGCGCCAGGCATCTTCCAAAGCATCATGAACAAGATGATATCGGGACTTGATGGAGTCGCAGCATATTTGGACGATATCTTGGTAGTCGGAAAGACACCAGAAGAACATAAGAGGAATCTGTTCGCGTTGTTCGAACGCATAGCTGAATACGGATTCCGAGTACGACTTGAGAAATGCTCGTTCGCGAAACCGGAAATAAAATTCCTTGGATTCATTGTGGACCGCGAGGGTCGTCGTCCGAATCCAGAGAAAGTTGCAGCGATTTCCAAGATGCCAGCCCCACAGAATGTGAGTCAGTTACGTGCATTCCTGGGCATGGTGACATACTACTCATTTTTCATACCGAACATGAAAGAGTTGCGAGGTCCCCTAGATGGCTTGCTGAAGAAGGATGCAAGGTGGGATTGGAAACACACACATGTGGCAGCGTTCGAGATACTGAAGAAAGTATTAGTGTCAGATCTGAACCTGACACATTATGACCCGAAGAAAAGACTGATAGTGGCAGCCGATGCATGCGACTATGGGATCGGGTATGTGATCTCCCATCAGATGAAGGATGGTACAGAGAAACCGATCGCCCACGGTTCGAGATCACTGAACGTTGCAGAAAAGAATTACGCCCAAATTGAGAAGGAGGCATTAGCGCTCGTCGAGGCAATGAAGAAGTTCCATAAGTATGTGTACGGAAGGCATTTCACGCTCCGTACGGATCACAGACCGTTGCTCGCCATTTTCGGGAGCAAGAAGGGCGTACCAGTCCATTCAGCTAAGCGCTTGATGCGTTGGGCAACAATGCTGATAGGCTATGACTTTGACATCGAGTACATCAAGACTGATTCGTTTGGGCAAGCTGATGGACTGTCGAGGTTGATACAGAGACACCCTCTGACGCAAGAGGACAGTGTAGTAGCTTCAGTCGAGGTAGACGTGAAGCAAGTGTTTGCTGATGCTGTACGAAGATTGCCCGTGACAGCTGAAACTATTCGCAAGCACACTGAGAAGAGCGTTATGTTACGCAAATTGAAGAGTTTCATCGATAGCGGAAGATGGCCAAAGATTGTGAAAGGGGCCTGGAAGCACTTTCACAACAGACGTGAATCATTATTGCTTGTGCAAGGCTGCGTGATGTTGAGCGACAGAGTTGTCGTACCCGAGACACTACGAGCGGTAGTTCTCAAAGAGCTGCACACTGGCCACCCTGGAATCCTCAGGATGAAGAGTCTAGCGCGGAGCTATGTCTACTGGCCTAACATCGATGAAGACTGCGAAAGGACTGTACAGGGTTGCACGGATTGTCAACTGCAGTCTAAAACTCCGGCGAAGGTACCTCTGCGAATGTGGAAGAGTGCGCAGGAGGTATGGGAGCGAATCCACGTTGATTTCGCAGGCCCACTGCATGGAACATACTACATGGTTGTTGTCGATGCCATGAGTAAGTGGCCGGAGATATTCGAGTTGAAAAATATAACAGCAGGCACAACGGTGAAGCTGTTGAAAGAGTTGTTCGCACGGTATGGAAATCCGAAGACGCTAGTGAGCGACAATGGCACGCAATTCACATCTGAGTTGTTCAAGCAGATGTGTGAAGAACGGGGTGTTACCCATGTGAGGACACCGCCGTATCATCCTCAGTCCAATGGTCAGGCAGAGAGATTCGTGGATATCCTGAAGAGAGGAATTAAGAAGCTGAAAGGGGAGGGGAGCCCAACCCCTCGACCCAGTAGTGACTGCCTAGACACTGTTTTGTTGGCGTACAGAACGACGCCGAACGCTGCTCTGCAAGGGAAAAGCCCTGCTGAGGTCTTCTTGGGAAGACGTTTACGGACTAGGCTCAGTATGCTAGTGCCGACACGAGAGCAGCCGGAATCCGGCTTTGCTGCAGATCGCAGAAAGCAAGTTGAAGCGCAGTTCAATCGGAAGCATGGTGCAAGAGGTCGTGAATTCTCTTCCGGAGACACAGTGATGGTGAAATCGCACCGTGGCGCTTCAGAATTCGAATGGACTGAAGGAACAGTGATCAAGAGAACCGGAAGAGTCACATATGAAGTAGAAATCGGAGGAAAGCATGTCCTTAGACACGCAAACCAGATGCGCAAGGTGATGTCAGGACATGAGAATGACACGTCATCTTCACGGGACTTGTTGTTGGACCTGTTCGAGACAGATCCTGTGACCACAGAGAGCGTGCCAGATAGGAGTGACGGTCTCGGAGTTGTAGACCAGCCAGAAGTGGTCAATCCCCGTGATTCCTCCGAAAATTCTATTTCAGGGAATATTGAACCATCGGATCCAACAACACAAGGAAATGGAAATGGGTTGCCGCGTCGTAAGACCGTAACTTTCGCACCATTACCAGTTCGCAAATCAACAAGACAACGACGTCCACCGAACCGCTACGAACCGTAGATTCTTTTGTTGTGTAGTTGAATTGTTAACTTGTTGTTGTGCAGCATCTTCCCGCTTAGAGTAGGTAACAGTTTTAAAAGGGGAGGTGTTGTGATGGAGATCACAGTAGGTTCAAATTGTTCATAAGTTGATCGGTGCGGCGCGTAACGTTTGATCTATGCGCGCGTTCCTAAGCGTATATAAGGAGCCCCCTCGACCACCGGACATGTTCTCGGAGATCTCGTCGATCTCATCATCAGGTCCGCCGCCGTCTACCGTCGTCGCCGCCCGCCCGCCTCGCCGACGCCGCCGCACCACCACTCACCACTTCGCCTGTATTGCCACCTATTGTGGCATATTCTTCTGTGAATAAAGCTTTTGTAGTTAACGCTACAAGAGCAGAAGCAAAGTGGGTATCCACTCGATGCCCACATACACAACAATTCTATTTGGTAAAAACATTTTCCACACATGTATGTATGTACAATGTAGGCGAACAGCGCGATATGTTTCCCAATCACACCTTCAGCTCAAATCAAACATCAAACTTTACATCAAACTTTTCGGGTAGTCAGTTTCATTTGCCGTTTTGGAATTTCTTGCAACTTTCTCATGAGTGAAAGCTTGTGCTGCTGTGGAGTTTGTCCCTTATCAGTTTTAAAATTGCAACTAATTGAAATTCCTAAGCTTAAGGACGCCTATCTCTCTTGAGGTATGTAACCATCACCAAAAGATCGTGAAGTGGATGACACGCTTCGTCCGTGAAAAGGCTTTCTTTTTAATATCTCTGTGCTGTAGTTTAACAAAACGAGCCATGGTAGTGAATGTAGAGGTATTGACGCGGTAAAAATAATGTTGAGTTCAGTGGTTCAGTTACTTTGATCACGTATGAGCTTCCAGCTATCAACAAAAAAGCAAGTCAGCGATAAAAAAAAACATTGCTTATTTCCCCGTTCCTCATCATTACTTCTGTTTATCCGGTTCAGCTGCATGCTTATACGTTGAATGTCAAAACCAACAGAACTTCTATAACAAGAAGTCGGAGTATGTGTGGGCAGAATGGTTAATAAGAGGATCTCAAGATTTTGTGTGAACTTCGAATTCACATTTAGGTTATGGTTATGTACTTAGAAAGGGTTTCAACGAAGCAGCGATCGGAAATCACCTAAATATAAGAGAGAATGCCGTGTAAAAGTTATTATTGTAGTTTGCAGTTCACTTACATTGTTCTGGAGGAAAGGCTTGAATAGTCAGAAGTTTGGTTAAAACTGATGGTCTCTCAAGTGTCTAGAAAAGTACATACCCGTAACGTAGGTTTCACCGGAGAGATCGCCAATGTCGTACACCTCGTACGATTGCCGCTTCAAAGCTTTCAAATGCAGTTGGCGGCTTTCGAATGCGTGCAAAAATATGAGCAGATTTTTGGGAAAATTGAGATTGAAACGAAAAATTGGACTGGGGTTTCAATTGGAATGGTTCATCACCGAGAAAATGGAACTGAAATCACAGTTGCGAAGCAAAGCAATTCCTAATATTCGAATTTTCGAGTAATCCCGGACCTTCGAATTTTCAAATTTTTCGGCATCCCCGAACTTTTGAATACTCGAACTTTCGAATTTTTCGGAACCTCCGAGTTTTCGAATATTCAAACATTCGAATAAGTATTCGAATTTTATTCGATTCGGTCAAAACTCTAGCGGGACCGCAGAAGTACAACAGAACCCAGATATGGGCCTACATACCCTCCCACTGTTGGACCCTACTGTTGGTTTGGATGTGAGTGTTTCATTGCAATTTCCAAAAACCAGAGAGAAATCAAGTGTTCGAATAGTCTAATGTACATATAAATATGTACTACATATACCATTCCCCTCCATGTTACCCGCACGCTCCGTTGAAATGCTTGCCGCGCTCCATTGCGAATGTGGTACTGTAGGAGATGATGATTTTCGGGTCCTTTAGTTTTTCAATGCTGTAGGCTTCCTCTTTCAAGGTTCCCTTTCTCATCAATATGGTTGAATCATTGTCAGGTTTCCCCTTATTTAACTGTATAGTATCAGCGTTCAGTTATGTCCGTATGTTTAAGTGGTTTTACTGCTTGGTGATGCTTTTAATTCTTCAATGTATAGTTCTGAGCTTATAATTTTTACCTTCCGGAATATGTGCTCCAGAGATTTCGAGTTTTTGTGTATTTGCACTTACTGTGAGAGAAAACTGTGTCTTTCGGAGGATCAGGACTCTAGCAGTGAATACCAATCCTTTGTTTGATCCACCCCAGTAGCCGGGGTTTCAGGATATACGATCCAACGGGCGGATACCCTGCGCGCGGCCTCTGCGTGATGACTTTTATAGTTGGGTCAGCTCTGCTGCCATCGAAGCTCATCGAATGTGATTGAGATGATCATAAACTCGGGAATTTTCACATTTTTATGGACATTTCCATAGAAATTCATGTTCTGCTAGGAGAATGAAATAGAAGCGTGATCTGTTTTAATTTCTGTTGTTGGAGCCCTCGAGGACAAAGCAATCTTTCAAAGCGTCGATCGATGGTCGAAAATTGAAAGATTCAAAGAAATGCATGTAGAATTCAGTTAATAACTTGCCTTCTATCCTAAAGTGAGAACCTCTTCAACTAAACAGCAACAAAACAGAATAAGGGATTCTTATTGTAAGATGCAAGAAGAGAGGTATTAGGAGTTACAGTTGGCTCAGAAAATAGTGACCATTGGGTATTTGTCGTATATATGGTGATAGTAGAGCGATCTCGATATTTCGTACACTTTCTGACCTGTTAGCTGCGACTTTACTTTTCTGACAACGACAAAAGTGGCACTACAAAACAATCTCCTGATGGAAATTTTACGTATTCAAAGGTTTTCGTTTACAGTGGACGTGGCACTATTCGGCTAGTTCTGCCCCAAAATTTCAAAAAAAATTTTCGCCCAAACTTCGCCCAGGGGGGTTATTTGGGGTGCTGATCACGAATATCGTATCCATTTTGTACCTTAACCCCATTTTTGTAGGGTTACGCATACCACCTCATACTACCGTGCACCTCCCCTAACCGGTACAAAATGGATACGATATTCGTGATGTTGTGGGCGCTGAGACATTAAGGCGGTGGTTCAGTAGAATGTTTATTACTGTACAAGTGAGGGCGAGCAAGGAGAGAAGTGAGTGCCTCGTAGGGCTTACAGCATCATACCAGAATGTACTGCGTACGGAGACTCTTGGGCCTTGGTTTGCCCGAAATTGCAACGGTAAAAAGGCGGTTCAGTGGAAGTATTTATTATTCGTTTACGGACGTTCGTCACCCGCCGCGCCGCCGTGCGCGAATTCGCGCGCGGCACTACCTTTTTTTTCCCTAGCGCAGACGCCGGGAGGGTGGGTATGGAGCGTTATACCTGGAGTGGGAGGCGCGGACGAGCTCTGACCAATTGCAGAGCTGGGCCGCACCGCCCTCTCCAGGTATAACACCCCACACCCCGAGAGGGTTCGTCGCGCACTCCGCCCTTTTCGCCGCGTTCGCGAAAGGACGGGTGACGAACGTCACGTAATCTTTATTATTGGCGAGTAGCAGCCTTCTTTGGCTGGGTGCGTATAGGCGAGAGAATTGGGGGTCTAATTAAGGGCTCCGCCCAGTATGCGTTGGGGTCACGGGGAGCATCATCGGAACGATGATACGTGATCAGCACTCCAAATAACCCCCCTGGGCGAAGTTTGGGCGAATTTTTTTTTTTGAAATTTTGGGGCAGAACTAGCCGAATAGTGCCATGTCGTCTGCCGCCGGGATGCTATTTCTAGTCGCTTTCACCATAATTTGGTCAAATTCCTAATGGATTTCAAAAAATGGATGGAAAGCTGCTAGAGCATAACAGCAGCAGAAAACATCGTTCGCGAAGCATGCGGCGCGCTAGCGCAGCGTACTTCTCGAGGCCGCAGATGAGCCACCGCCATTGACGTCCACTATACATGAAGCGGACGCTGCTAGCTAAAAGAGGTCAGGCCAAAATTCAAAGCTTTTCGCAACAATGGAGCAGTATATAGCGACGGGACCTGTAATTTATTCGCTAAGGTAGAATTTATGTAATCTGAAATTGCAGTAACAACAAGTGTGTAGGAACCAACACTTGAAACTTCTATAATTTAACCTAACCTTCTACAATCAGCCTTGAATCTAGGCGAAAGGAGTTCGGTGGAGGTGCACTCGTGCATGAAGCAGCAGCAGGAAGATCGCAACTTTTAACATTTCGTTCACAATTTGAATAATAACAAATAATTTGAATATTTATAGAAATGTCCATAAACATGTGGAAAGTATTCGAGTTCATGAGCCTCAGTCATATTCCATCAATTTCGGTGGCAGCAGAGCTGATCCAATTATAAAAGCCGTCACGCTTACTCCTTTTTGGTTACCAGTTATTTCAATTAGGTGGAAACTATTGAAGACTCAAAGGGGATGAATGTGGACTTCAAGACTACTGGTATAAATTCAGTTTAACAAAACGAACGGCAGTGGAAAGCCAGGTGAGACCCTTGCTTGGTCAGAACACTCAACTTCCATCCCGACTATGTCCCAAGCATTGATTCTTTGAAGATACAAGAATGAGGTTTAAATCTTTCCAGACTCGCAAATTTCAAGTGACTCAGGATAAATTTTCAGGCCGGGACTTATTTCCACCCGGCTAGTTGGCATTTGTCTCATTTTTGAAGTTTCATTTCCACAACAGAACGACTTTCTGTTTGTGTAGCTTCCCGTTCGTCTATAGGCTTAAGTAGTTTACTTAATGCTTCAATACTACGTGCCGCTAGACCAAGGAAATGCAGATGATCTTCTCAGCTCATTCTAAGCCACTGTCACAGTTTGTCTGTGCTTTTTGTGCTGATTCCTTCTACTCCTTGTTCAGTATTATATCAAATTTCAATACGATTAACTTAGGGTTAAATGTGTTCTCTTTTCAGTGTTTCAATGGGTGATCATTACGGCTTCTCGCTCACCACTTTCAGGTATGAAGTTGTTTTTGAAAAGAAAGTGGTTTTGGGCTTGGGGATGTGGTTTTAGTTTCGATCGCAGTATACTCATGTAGCGTACATCTATACATTCTTTTTTTTTTGTAAATTCGCTGATTCATTCAATGCTTGCTTATATTACCGAGTTTTCCTCAAAATTCTCAACTAGCTTCGAAGAAATTCATAATAAAAGTGTGCTGTCATTGTAGCAGTTGCCTTAAGACAACTTCAACAGTTTCTGCTTTAAGTAACTGTCAATGTTCGTCCTAATTGGTGAATACAAGTCTCTCCTTTGACTTATTTCTTCTTCTGTTTGCATCAAATGTTGTTTTAAGCCCCTCTGGGAAGCTGATGCAAATTGAGTATGCGCTAAATGCAGTTAAAAATGGTCAGCCTTCTGTAGGACTGAGAGGTTTGTACATTTCTTTTTACATTCAACTGTTAGAATGTCCGAGATTTTTTTCACTTAGCAAAAGATGGTGTGGTACTTTCAACCGAAAACATAGCGTCAGTGTTATTTGAGGATCAGCCGAAGATAGAGAAGATAAGCCAACACATTGGTTGTGTGTACAGGTACGTCTTGTTCGCTTTTTACTCTTTGTGAGTAGTTGTCTTTCACTCCTCGAAAGTTTTTCCTCATTTTTAGTGGAATGGGCCCTGATTTCCGCATCCTAGTCAAGAGGGCACGAAAAATCGCTATGGAGTATGAACTGATGTATGGGGAAGAAATCCCAACCACTCAGCTCGTTACTCAGATCGCAGCCGTTATGCAAGAGTATACCCAGTCAGGGTATGATTTTTTGTCTTCTTTTTATTGCGGCATGTTTAGAAGCTCTTGACTTCTTGTATTACTTTTTAGAGGTGTCCGACCGTTTGGTGTTTCTTTGTTAATCGCAGGCTGGGATAAAACTCCTGGTCGACCTCTGCTTTTCCAGAGCGATCCCTCGGTAAGTGAACATAAAGCACTAGTTTTAATACCATGAATTGTTTTGATTTAACATAAAGCACTAGTTTTAATACCATGGATTGTTTTGGTAAATTATTGTTGTTCTTTCTGATATTGTTACGTGAATTATAGGGAGCTTATTTCGCATGGAAGGCGACAGCACTGGGCAAGAATGATGTGAATGCGAAAACATTCCTTGAGAAGCGATACAGTGAAGCACTGGAACTAGACGACGGCATTCATACCGCTCTTTTGACTCTGAGGGAATCATTCGACGTTGGAATGACCGAAGACAACGTTGAGGTGAGTTAATCTCCTGTACAGAACTTCGATATTTCCGGTTGAATTTTGTTCACGATCTTTTCATTTTTGGTTACTAACCAGCTGTGATTTTATAGTATTTGAGCCCTGCTTTATTGAGCAATTTAAAGAGGGTACATTGTAAAGCGTTTTGTATTAGTGGTAGGCAAGTAGATTTGAAAATTCTGAAGTGTCTATGTTCCATATGTTCAGACTTCGTTCTGTGACTTAGGTCTCGACCGATGAGTTTCTCAGTTGGGCATATGTCTTTTTCTGAACTATTCTTGTAACGCCGTGTTCACCACGCAGCTTGCTTTCATGAGCATTGCAGCTTTCGCAGTGATCCTTACTTTCTTTTCTTTCCATCTCCAACGCTGCTTGGAATCGCTATTTAAAATCCCTTTCGCATTTTTTTTTCACATTTGCTCAGAACGCTAGTGCGACTTGCGCTAGGCAGTAGTTCTGGTCCATCAGAAAGAAGTCCTTGACAAGAAATGAGACTGGCACAGAAAGCTGTAAAAAAACTGGAATGGTTGTGGTTTAGTGTGATTTTCGTGCTACGGATTGGTGGCGCATCATGTTCAGTTGTCATTTTATAAGGAGAGGTCAAAGAAACGTATTACTAGATTCATCACTTACACCGTTGCCTATACCGTATTTATTTAAATCGTCTAGGGGATAAGAGGCGAAACGGGCTAATATTGTACTCCTAATCATTGTAATTCTACCGAATTCCAACTCAGAGTGATATTATTTGGTGTCCTCGTTCGTGTATAACAAGCTGTAAACGTTAGATGTTGAGCAGCAGAGGATTATATCTAATATTTGGGGTGACAGATCAAAATCTCATCAGTACACTCAAATTTTCTGACGTTTTTATATGCTGCCTCATATGATGTGGTTACCAATTCTATTCTATTATTTTTTTTCAAGTTGGAGAGGGTTAACATCACTGATGTTTGATTTTAACTATATATTAGGTTGCTACATAATTAATGCAGCTTTTTCGCGACTCCTTTTCTCGTCAAAAATTAACGCTTCTCCAACGGTTTTTTCATATAAATAAGCCTCTTCTTTCATTTAGTGACGATGCATGGAAAATCATATCCACATTCACCATCTCATTTTCTACCACTTCGGGAAAAGTTGGAGTGCAGCACAATCATTCACGATCTCAACGAAGTTTTGACTGAAAAATCAGCAAACCCAACTCTAAATGTTTGAGTAGTTCAAGTTGGAAGGTGCAATCCTACAGATGAGGGAAGAAGAGCTCTACGATTAAATCCCGACGAGGAATTTTGCCAGCGGGAAGGAGGTTCGATTGACGATTCTTCAGAAATGCAGCCTGCAACAATGTTCCTCTTTAAGAGCTCGTATGGACCCATATGGCCAATCCTTATGCTTTTCTGAGCCTTTTCTGGGTTACATTCCCGGTCGAATGGCCCATATTGAAGAGTTTGGACAGCATTTTCGTTGTAAAACTTTCATCTTCTTCCATGCTTTCCATCATTCCTGGTGCTTGGAATTTGATGACCAACCTTTTCTTTCTTCATCTGTGAAGCTCGTACCTTATGACTATGAACAATATTTCAACTTAGTCTTGCTGATTGGTCCATCTTTGAAAGGCTCGCTGAGATCGCGGAATGACTGTGTTGCATTCCAACATTTCCCGAAGAGATAGAGCATATTATGGCGGATATGGATGAGGCTTTTGATAGACCTTCAATAAATGGAAAGAGGATTGTTTTCATGGAAAAACCATTTGAAAAGCTTCAATTTCTATTGAGAAAAGGAGTCGTGAAAAAAAGCCGCATTAATTATGCACCAACTTAATATTAGGTTGGTGCAAAAATAATGCGCGTTTTTCGCTGCTTCATCTTCGGTGCAGAAGACTTCCGGTGTTTCTCATCACCGGTATGAGAAGTTGCATCTGGTTTTGTAGCAAATTTCATGGCCTTTTCAATCATCTCATGCATTTTGAGCGAAGTTCATGTTTTCGGTGAATTTTTAATCGTGGAAGGAAAGGCGCCAAAACAAGTTTTTTGCCGAACTCTTTTCAGCGAGCTGATACTCGACGGCATCGCAGCAGGAATCGCTTGGAATATCACCATAGTTTTGGCGAAGGGAGCGAATGCATTCCGCCGAGCTGCTTCTGATTTTCCGGCTTGGTGTGCCTTGCTTCGAACGTAAGGAGTGCCGCATAGGTTTTCCTGGGGATTGTGACCCCCAACTGATGGCAATAATTGAAGAGCACCCATCCAAAACAGCATATTTGGTTTCGTAGAACATCATCGGTAATTGTTGTCAGATCATCCCTTCCCTCAGTAAAACTGGAAGGAAGAAAAAGCACGACGAGTTGATGTCGCGCATACTGAACGAGTACCACATTGATCCTCGTTGAGAGGACTGCTTCGCGCCTTTGTAGTGAAAGAATTGCAACCAAACCGTCGATCGAATAGTAATTAAATATGAAGAATAGACCCTCTTCGACAAAATGAGGTGCCTCGCTGAATAGTTGGACGAGGAAGATGCACCGAAACACTCCCAGAAACCGAAGGAACACCAAAATAAGGTCACGGCGAATTCGTGGTGACCTGCTGCAAGAATTGCTCACTGCAGCTCATTCATTCTTCCTAATCTGGTAAGTGGTTTCAGGACGTAAATGAAATAGATTAGATACTTCACTGTGTGGCCCCAGCATTGCTCAATAAAATGGATTCTCACTCCTATACGGCACCGTCCAGGCATACCCTGCACGACAGATTCTTCACAGGTTGGAGCAACTGAGCTAGGAAGCTTGGACTCCTACATCATAATCAGCAAGCTTCTCGCTCATCGACTACCACTTCCCCGAGAACCTGGGCGACTTCTTCCAGGAGAATTTTCTCGAAGACTAAAGTGATACCAAAACTGCCCTCCGGAAGTTCGTCGATTCTAGAAGATCCAGCCGGAATTGCACGGTAGTCGGAGAACGTCTACTTTATTGCTAAAGATTTGCGGATTAAAACGGTTCTAAGCCTTTTGAAAAAGATCTATTTTGAACGGCGTTGTGAGGTTTGGAATCAAAGGCATGCAAACGCGCATTATTTTTGCACCAACCTAATACATAGATCATCTTACAGAGCGTGCATTTCATTTTTGAATATCTGCATCTGCATATTAACACACTTTCCCTCCAAATATTGAAGACTAACATTCAGATTTGGTTTTTATTATGACCATTAACTGAATTTTATTTTAAGGTTGCGATTTGCAATGCCAAGGGATTCCAGCGTCTCACGAAGCAGCAAGTTAAGGATCACCTAGGAGCACTCTAGCTTTCTTTCTTCCATAATTTAACATTATTGCGTTGTATCAATTAATTTAATAATTACTTTTAGAATGAACATTCGTTTGATCGTTCGTTGTTCAGTCTTCGTGTTATTTAGATTAATACTTGTGTCCTTATTTACGAGAATTTATACGGTGTCCCTCTGTTTTGTGAAGCGTTGAAATGAAGTAAATATTTTGCATATATAGTCGCTTATGAGTGAAATTGACTGGAACCACCATTAGATACCTACTACTTGAGAGTACTTACACATCTAATGCGAGATCAGTCTTGCTGAGATATGTGCATCTTCCAGCAGGCTTCTGTGTCCGTGTGGGCATCGAAATGGCTACGAAACCGAGGTTCTTTACCGTTCCTTACAGTCCCATAGGATCTGTCTGTAGTTCGGCAATTGCTCCTGAGTTTAACAAGGCACTTCGTTTGCTGGAAGACCGTTTATTCAACCCAGGATTGTCTTGTGGGCGTGTCACTGCAAGTAGCTTCATTGCAGATTCGACTGGTTTCAAACCGATACTTGTGTAACCATCACAATCTTAAAGAAAGGAGTGGCCTTAAACGACTGCCGGTACATTTTTTGAGTTCTTGGAGGGTCATATTTGTGGTCATCTCAGGAAAAAATGTTTTAGAGTGACTTTCAATGAAAACGACATCAAAGTGTACTATGGCGATGAAGTCATTTTTGAGACGACCCTTGCAAGGCCTGTGGATGAAAAGAATTTTACCGTTACATGTACTCCATCTAAGGTAAGTGCGTCATTAACCTGGGCTGGTGGCAACAGCCGCAACTTAGCCGCTAGTCCCAACGTTTGTGTGGCCGAGTGGTGGAGTGAGGGGACTACCATTTCGAGGGTCATGGTTCGATTCCCGCGGAGATGATGACCACAAAAGGCCGAGTGTTAGCGTATGGGAGCAATACCCGGAAGGGTCCCATACGCAGTGCCTAGAACGACGCGATATCGCTGATCCAAAGGAATCGAATTGAACCCTTTTTAAATAGCTTTTTTTTTCTTTCAACTTGAAATGGCATTCGGATGCTCAGTCTAGAACAAACCCAAGGTAATTTGTGTGGCAAAAGTCACCAGCTTCCATTTCTTTTAGAATTGTGTTTTGTGTACATGCTTTCGGATTTTAATTCAGTTGGTCGATCTTCACAAACTGATAGTGGATGTTTATGCACCTCTGCAACTTATTTATTTCCAACGATTATGTCGATATCCTGTGGATAGCTGAGTAATAATTACAGAAATGCTTCTTAGTGATAGCGCCCACTAAAATTTTCGACTCTTAGAGTGCTTAATTTGAGAAAGCATTGTCAGCATATCAGAGGTCTGAAACTCACGCTTTACGACACTTATTTCGACTTGGTCACTATAGTGTGTTCCAACCGCGACGATAGTTGAGTAACCGTGCGGGCAGCCTGCCTTTCTCTCACTCCTCTCCAGCTGCTGCACACTTTCCCGCGTTCTTTATCTCTCTATTGTCTTCCCAACTATTGTCGGTGGTGGAACGCACTATAGCAAGGTGCGCAACGTTTCGCATTCTTCTGTGGCGAGACCCGTAGACATCCCAGGAGAACACTAGTACGCGCATTTTGACGCAACGCTCCGATTGCTCGTGCGTATCGCATAATTTCGCCGTTGGATATGAGCTATGCTCCTTTAAGCCTTGGAGTGCGACAAAGTATCTTGCTGGAAATTTTGAATGAGTGCTATGTTTTGTCAGCTTATGTGTATTCTTTTGTTGGACGAGTTGGTTAGTGGCACTTGTGGATGGCCCACATGCCGTGTCCTCGGCGGGCGGGTTAGGCCCGCTTAGCTGACAAACATCATGTGGGACATGCCCATCGCCGGAGGCGGGATGGCTGCCCGCGGTTGCAGCAACCCCGCTGTGGCGGTGGGGACAGCCCACAATGGTCTCGGTTGCCGAGTCACTTGTCCCCTCTACTGGAGAGCACGGGACTCGTTCCATCCTGAAATCCAGATTAGGATACTCACCTAGAGCACGCTCAATTGATGTGTACCGGGAGAGTGGTGGAACGGCAGCAGTGCTACTCTGAAACAGACGAAGGTTAAAGTGCCCGGAGTTTCTTTTAAACCCCACGCGACGAACACACAAGGCAAATGAATAGGTTATTATGAAAAAGGATTGCAAGGTATTCACGGCCTTTCGACCGGTTAGGACTACAAGACTACACCAGGGGCTAATAATAGTTTATTAACTAAAACTACGCGCTTCACTGAGGGATGACCGGTATAAAATAAGTGAGATTAAATAGAGGCAATATATAAGGCAGTTAAATGAGACCAAATAAATGAGGTTAAATGCGATTAAATGCGGTTAAATATAAACTATATACAACGCTACTACTGCGCGGGGAACCCTTAGAGCAAGAAAGGACCGAGGACTTTACTGAGGTTGCGACTAGCTACGATAACCTAAGCCCTACGCTTAAGGGGATTCCTCGAGGCTAAGAACGGTGCTGGCCCAGGACACGAACACCGTCGAGTACTGAAACTCCCTCGAGGGAACGGACCCTAACCTAAATAGAGTACGCGCCCCCACTAGGTTGAAGAGTTCCCCCCTCAGTAACCTACCAGCCTAAGCCGGGTAAGTTCCGGTTACCGTTCGCGAAGTCGCTAGGAGTGGAGTGCCCACTACGAGAACGTCACTGAAACGTTCTCTCTGAGTCTCCTTATACTACTCCTCGAATCCTCCGAATCCTTCGATCGTTCTCTCGAATCGCTCGTCCGCTCGCGGAAGTGACAATGAGTCAAATGCATTTCGAAATTATGCGCGCGCCGCTTATATAGGCAGGGGCCTGGGAAGCCCCGCCCCTTAGTCACGTGAGCCGTGCGCGGCAGCCGCAGAAAAGTCCTCGGGGCACGTCACCTCTGAGAATTCCCAGCGCGCCATGAGAAACTAGCGAGAGGGAATTAGTAGCAATGCTAAACTAGAGAGATGACAGAGGTACGGGAGCAGAGTACACACTAGGCTAAAAGCACTTCAAAACACAACAGGAAAACACAGGTAAGAATACAATTGTATAATAGGCCTATATACAATATGTACAGGTATATCTTACATGTCCCCCCCTGACCCCAGGCTGCACCACTCAGCCGTACCTACACTAACGTTAAACAAAATAACATCAATGATGGTCGGCCTCTAAACCGTAGCCCTTTTACCTAGAGGGGAATGCCCCACGGTAAGGAGGACGCCTCCAAGGACTACGTGCGCGATGTCGCGGCGGACTCCTGTCCCGCATCTCCGGGTGAGGATATGCCCGGCCTTCGTTGCTGCCCCGGAAGTCCGGGCGTCCATAGCGGTACTGCTGATCCTGCCGCTGCTGACGCACCGGATAAACGTTCTGATAGACTCGCGAGGTGCCTCTGAAGTGCCGGCGGTTCCAATACGGAAGGGCCCGTCGCGGTGGTTCATCCTGGGGGGGTCGTGACGTCGGGGGACCCTGCGCTTCCTGCTGGTTCTGCCCAGCTTGACGGGGAGGTTCGTCCCGCACTGGCCTAGGAGGACGTGGCGTCCTACGGTACTCCTCCAGGACAATACACGGGCGGTAGAACTGCGCCGTGAAGTTGAGGAAGCGTTTTGCCGCACATTCGGTGTAGACTCGCCTCGGATTCGTCCGACGTATGCCGATGACGTTGAAAGGCGTGTCAGCGTCGCGCTCGCTCGGGAACGGGAGTAGGTCATGTATGCGGTTCTTGAGCGAAGGCCGCTGAACTAGGGTTTCATCAATGAAGTCCCTCAAAAAGTCCACACCGAACTCCCAATTCGCGTCGTCGCGAGGTCCAGGCAGGCAGAAGAGATCGGTTCCGTGCGCTACGCATCTGATCAGCCATCTCCACACACGATACCAATCCTCTGCCGACGCACTCTGAGTAGGGCTAAACAGCACAATTGCGGAAATCTCGCCGCTAAACCAACTCTCCTGGAAGTCCAGAGGCCCGGTGTAAGCGTAAGCGACTTGGTGCCGGCGGGTGAACAAGGCCGCATGGTTCTCAAAACCCTCTGGCAAGCACACGACGACTTTCTTCTTGTCGAGAGTGTGCCACTTGCTGGTCGTCCAGTCCAAGGAGATGGCGTGATGGGAAAATGCCGCCGGAATCAGCTCCTCCAGATTGAACGGTTGTTCTCGATGCCGAGGGGGGTGCGGCTCTCTGTGCGCCACCGGGATGGCTTGGTGGAGGTAGTTACCTATGTGAAGACATTTCTTACGAAGGTAGGCATAGGCAACTGCTACTCCGACCGGGGACAGCGTGATGTAACTCGTATCCAAAAGGGCGTCTCTTTGAGCTGGCTTCGACAGATGGGTCATCTGTAGGATGGTAAGGGCACGGCCAAGCTCAAACACTGTCGATAGCCTCAAGTCGGGTACCGGGGCGTCCGGAACAACATCGGAAAGAGGTCCGATCGGCTTGCAGTGCAGCTGCTGCCCGAGGTGCTGATATACACCTGGACATCGAAAGTCCACCGTTGTCGGATCAAGGCGGTTAGAACGGCGGCCCCTGAAAGAAATTAGATTACAAGTTAGTAATACACTATCAGAGGTGAGTACGGCATCATCCGCAATTTTCCGCCGAGGTCGGCCTCTACGGCCTCTAACCGTTTTACCGAGAACCGGAGTATCGTCGATACTAGGTGGAACTTTGACCAAATGATCAAAGGGGACGCGAAGTGGTTCCTCGTTTGCCCCGATCAGAGTAATCAGCGCAGAGTTCTCACTCGCGTCTAATACCCTGTATGGTCCACGCCAGTCGAAAGTCAACTTTGGGTGTTTAGACTTCCCTTTCTCTGACGGAACCGTCATGTACACGCGGTCTCCTACGCGGAACACATCTGACGCAGCCGTCTTGAAGCGCCGGTCGTACTGTTGTTTCATCGCCTGCCGGTACTTCTCCGCATGTTCGGTGATACACGCTCTGGCTAGCGTAAGTCCGCTTAAGAAGTCCGCTTTGTACGTGTCGTAGTCGACATGGTATGGCGACAGGTGCTCCCGTGGGATAACTTCCGACGGGTACTGCGGGTCATGCCCGTACACCAGGAAATGTGGGCTTTCTGCGGTTGCCGCATGCGGTGACGCGTTATACGCATACACTACGGTGGGAAGAATTCTATCCCATTCCGTGGGTATCACCGTCTTTTTCTTCAGCATCCTGACGATGGTGCCGTTTGCCCGCTCGGTGAGCCCGTTCTCGCGGGGGCAGTATCCTTTCGTGAACTCCTGTTTGATGTGCAGGATGTCACATAAGGCCGCGATAACCGCGTTCTCAAACTCACCTCCTCGATCGGACAGAATACACTCTGGCCATCTACCGCCTTCACAAATCCAGCGGCTGAAGATGACTTCGGCGATGCTGTCCGCCTTCTTATCGGGTACGGGGTAAGCCCCCATGTACTTGGTGAAATGGTCTATCACGGTGACAATATATCTATTGCCCCGCGACGTGAGACCCATCTCAAGTACATCGACACCAATGATCTGGAATGGTCGCAAAGTCGACCTTGGCCTGAGCGGTGGGATGTTCACTGGCTTCGCGTTGGTGAGGAAGCACTTCTGACATTGCCCACACCATTTGCGCAGGTCACTCTTCATTCCAGGCCAGAACACTGTTTTGCGTAGCCGCAAGAACATCTTGTTGGCGTTAAAATGGCCGCCCATAGTTCCTGAGTGTGCCTCATCAAATAGCTGCTTCCTCTTATCTTCTGGAACGACCAGAACGGAAGAGCCGTCTTCCAGGATGAGGCGAAGGTCGCCATTTTCAATGCGGAAATCCCGCGTGGATAGTCTGCGATCGTGACGAGGAAGCTTAACCTCCATATCCTGACCACGCTCAACGGCGTCTATAACGGGCTGGAAGTCCCTGTCTGTGCGTAGTTCCTCTAACCACTTACCTTGGACTACGCATACTATCTGTTCGTTCTCCGTATGAGTCGGAGACACATCCGCCAGGGGAACAACCCCACGAGAAAGCGCGTCAGCCACGCAATTTGCAGCTCCTTTGACGTGTTCTATTGTGAGATTGTATCTCTGGATTTCCAGAGCCCAGCGGAGAACCCGCGCGGACACGTTCGTTCTCTTAAAGAGAGACGTGAGCGTCGCATGGTCCGTGCGAATGATAGCATGCACGCCATAGATAAAGTAATGAAACTTCTTTAAGGCGTAAACTACCGCCAGTCCTTCTTGGTCTGTGACATGGTAGTTTCTTTCAGCCTTAGACAGCGGCTTAGACGCAAAGTAGACAGGATGGAGAAGCCCATCGTCCTGCTCTTGTGCAAGGACGGCACCGACGCCGATGCTACTGGCATCCGTATAGATGTAGAAGGGCCTGACGCCCGATCTAGCCTTCTCTATATCTGGTTGCGCCAGCACCGGAGCGTTCGTCAGGAGCGTCTTGAGCGTCACGAATGCTTTCTCCTGTTCCGGTCCCCAATGGAACTTGACCTTAGTACTAGTGAGCTCGTGTAACGGTTTGGCCGTCTGTGCATAGCGCAACACGAACTTCCTATAGTACCCGGACATGCCCAGGAAAGTGCGGAGATCCGCAAGATTTTGGGGACGCGGATACTCGACGATGTTCTTGATCTTATCCGGATCTGTCCGGATACCTGATTGGTCCACGATATGGCCGAGAAACGCCACATGGGTTTCTAAGACCCGGCACTTCTGCGGCTTAATCTTGAGGTTTGCCCTCGCAAATGCCTGCAGTACCTGCTCGAAGACTTCATAGTGCCGTTCGATTGTATCAGTCGCAATCAGCACATCGTCTATATAGACAGATACCTCGGTGCCGAGGACATCGCCTAACACTTTCTCCATCAGGCGCTGGAATGCCGACGGCGCATTGGTGAGCCCAAAAGGAATGACCCTGAACTGGAAAAGCCCAGATGTCGTAGTGAAAGCACTAATTTCCTTCGCGGACTCGGTCAAAGGTACTTGCCAATACCCACTGGCAAGGTCCAGTGAGGTGAAGTAGCGTTTACCCTTGAGGTTTTGTAGCGCAACGTCGATCTGTGGGAGAGGATAGCAGTCCTTCTTGGTTACCTTGTTGACTTCTCTATAGTCAACACATAACCGTATCCCACCATCCTTCTTGGCCACTAAGACAATGGGAGACGCCCATGGAGAGGAACTTTCCTCTATGATCTGGCGCTCCTGCAAGTCCTTAAGCATCTCCTGTACCTCCAGTTTAAGACCGTAAGGTACCGGTCGCGTCTTCTGACGGATCGGGGGATGCCCCTGGACGTCGATGTCATGTGCCATAAGGTGGGTTTGAGTGAGCTCCACATCGGAGATTGCGAAGATGTCGCAGTACTTCTTCAACAAGTCCTCCAGACGCTGCGGAAACTCACCAGACTGCTTATTATGCTTGAGGGTCTCAATGAGCAGCCTCAGCTTTTCCTCTCTAGACGGTAAAGCCGCCCTTCTGATCTCCAGCATATCGCCTGGTATGTCAGACGTCTTAGGATCGTACCACTGGTCACGGGTCCACTTACCTAAGGGATGCCCTTTTTGAATGACCCAGGGCTCTGGCCCTTTATTGACCACTGATAACGTAGCAGATCCTTTAGTTACGCGGCATACCGCGGACGCAATACGATCATCGTCGGACAAGAAGACGTGATCCGTACCCGTTGCCGGTGCAGAAAGCTCGATATCAGCCGAGGCAAACGGTGGGATCACGACCCTGCGAGTCGCAGAAGCGACTAACTGAGTAGCAGGAGGGGATGCCCTCTTCTGCTTCCTCTTGGCTTTACACCGTCTGCTTCTGCTCTGCTTAACGCAGGGCTCTACTCGGATCTGGATGCCCAGAGCGTTCAATGCATTTGTTCCGAGTAGGATGATGTTGCTTTCCGACTTGTGTATATGCATCTGCACTTTGGCAGAGCTGCCGCCCTTCACCTCAATCGACGCTGCAATTAGCATCAGGAAGGACATCGGGTTGCCCGACGCATCGTAAACCTGTGCTTTTCCGCTATCATCCAGCATCGTAACCATTTTATTCAGGTCAATGCCCTGGTTCTTCGCTTTCTTCAGCAACCCCAACGGGATGATAGTAATCACAGATCCTGAGTCGATGAGGGCTTTTGCTTGCATGCCGAAGATGCGAATGTCGCAGTGGCATGGCTCTCCGACTGCCGGAGTCATGGCAATTGCGGGAGCCTGCCCGACACTGCAACACCAGGATTCAAGGTGGGTTGAGAAGGATCTCAAACTTCCCTTTTCCTGCTTGGATGACGGAATTCCCGTAGTTGGCTTGGCCTTTGGAGCTTGACGCTTCGAGGTTTGGGAAGGTCCCTCCTGAAGACGGGATAGCCCCTGCCGACGTTGATGTTGATGACGGCTAGAGCTGTCTTCGGGAAGAGGCCCCGCAGCTCCAAGCGGCTGGCGTTGTTTTGCGGAATCCGTTGCCGGACGCCCGCGTTGCCTCACAGGAGAATCCTGTGTTGCCGCTTTTGCCTTCCCAGTACGGGGTTTCCAAGGTTTACTCGCTGTCGAGGAGGTTGCCTCGCGAGTGCGTTCCAAGCGCAGGGCTGCCCTGCGCACTTCTTCGAAGATGCGGCCTTCTGGAGCGTCCAGTGCCGAGAGCATATAGTATGAGTCTGTCCAATCAGCCAGACACTCATACAACTTACACCCCATCTCGAAATCGTTGCACGAATGTGGAAACACTTGCTTGGCTAACCGTTGAAGCCGGCAGCAAAAGTCGGATATTGACTCATTGTCGAATTTGCGGAGAGCCCGCCACTCACTTCGAGCCTTGAGACGCTCGCAAGGTGTGTGATTGAGCTTGCGAAGCTCTGCCGCTAAGCCATCGAAAGATCCATTCCGTATCTCGGCCGGAAGGTTATCTGCATACGCTTTTGCTGATCCTTCGAGGTGATTGAGAAGAATGTTACGCCTATCGACATCGCTCCAAACCGTAGCCGGATACTTGACGTCGAGTTCGCGGATAAAGTCCGTTAACGGCCGTTTACCGTCGAACTTCTTGACGTCCGCGATAGACTGACTTTTCAGGACCTCTTTCAGCATAAGCAAAATATTATCTTGCGGAATGTTTGCGGATGATGCCGCCCTACACCGTTCTAATGAATCTGATGAGGGTGAAGACCCACCTGACTGGTGCAACGGGCAGGAGTTCATCGACGATCGCGGTGACGACCTGCACGAGATCGTCTGGGGGCACGATGGAAGCCCATCGATCTTCCCGACTGACCCGCTCGTGACGCGGCGGTGGACGGACTGGAACGATGGAGTATGTCCAACATCTTTGACCCATTTACGGGCCTGTTGCCAGGTTTGCCCCGCGTACTTACCTTGGCGACGAACCGGAGCCGGCCGGTGTTCTTCCGGTTGTGGTGCCGGATCTTGTTGCACCTGCAAGGTAACTATTTTGCTTTCCAATGCTGAAATTTTCTCCTGTTGTTCCTTTATTTTTGCCACCGCTAAAGTCGGTTCGCAGGCCAGCGTTGCCGCTACGTCATTCATTTGCACGGCTGTCCGCAAAATATCAGGCAAGATCTCGCCTAGTCTTTCCGCAGATATTTCTAGCGCTTGCAGAATTTCGCTGGCTTCTTGGTCTTCGCGCCTTACCTCAGTTACGGTCATGATAGCGCGGTCTACGGCGTTTTGTACTGCTAGGAGAACGTTTTGGCGCTTTGCATGCGAAAGGTTGCGGAATTGTTCCACTTACGCGTCGTCGCAATCGCGCACAATTTGCTGAATAGCGCTTTCCCAGTCAATACCCACCGTCTCCATTGGCTCTTGTTCTTGCTGAGCCTGTGGCGGCGGGGGAGACGCCGCCCCGTCGTTCGGCGAATCGTCGCCATGACCATCTAGTGGTGAGTCGAGGCCTTGAATGCGATCTTCTTCCATAATGCACCTGGAATTGCCAGAATTGTGCTCTGTTGTGGGTAGGCCTGGCCCCCATGTCAGCTTATGTGTATTCTTTTGTTGGACGAGTTGGTTAGTGGCACTTGTGGATGGCCCACATGCCGTGTCCTCGGCGGGCGGGTTAGGCCCGCTTAGCTGACAAACATCATGTGGGACATGCCCATCGCCGGAGGCGGGATGGCTGCCCGCGGTTGCAGCAACCCCGCTGTGGCGGTGGGGACAGCCCACAATGGTCTCGGTTGCCGAGTCACTTGTCCCCTCTACTGGAGAGCACGGGACTCGTTCCATCCTGAAATCCAGATTAGGATACTCACCTAGAGCACGCTCAATTGATGTGTACCGGGAGAGTGGTGGAACGGCAGCAGTGCTACTCTGAAACAGACGAAGGTTAAAGTGCCCGGAGTTTCTTTTAAACCCCACGCGACGAACACACAAGGCAAATGAATAGGTTATTATGAAAAAGGATTGCAAGGTATTCACGGCCTTTCGACCGGTTAGGACTACAAGACTACACCAGGGGCTAATAATAGTTTATTAACTAAAACTACGCGCTTCACTGAGGGATGACCGGTATAAAATAAGTGAGATTAAATAGAGGCAATATATAAGGCAGTTAAATGAGACCAAATAAATGAGGTTAAATGCGATTAAATGCGGTTAAATATAAACTATATACAACGCTACTACTGCGCGGGGAACCCTTAGAGCAAGAAAGGACCGAGGACTTTACTGAGGTTGCGACTAGCTACGATAACCTAAGCCCTACGCTTAAGGGGATTCCTCGAGGCTAAGAACGGTGCTGGCCCAGGACACGAACACCGTCGAGTACTGAAACTCCCTCGAGGGAACGGACCCTAACCTAAATAGAGTACGCGCCCCCACTAGGTTGAAGAGTTCCCCCCTCAGTAACCTACCAGCCTAAGCCGGGTAAGTTCCGCTTACCGTTCGCGAAGTCGCTAGGAGTGGAGTGCCCACTACGAGAACGTCACTGAAACGTTCTCTCTGAGTCTCCTTATACTACTCCTCGAATCCTCCGAATCCTTCGATCGTTCTCTCGAATCGCTCGTCCGCTCGCGGAAGTGACAATGAGTCAAATGCATTTCGAAATTATGCGCGCGCCGCTTATATAGGCAGGGGCCTGGGAAGCCCCGCCCCTTAGTCACGTGAGCCGTGCGCGGCAGCCGCAGAAAAGTCCTCGGGGCACGTCACCTCTGAGAATTCCCAGCGCGCCATGAGAAACTAGCGAGAGGGAATTAGTAGCAATGCTAAACTAGAGAGATGACAGAGGTACGGGAGCAGAGTACACACTAGGCTAAAAGCACTTCAAAACACAACAGGAAAACACAGGTAAGAATACAATTGTATAATAGGCCTATATACAATATGTACAGGTATATCTTACATGTCCCCCCCTGACCCCAGGCTGCACCACTCAGCCGTACCTACACTAACGTTAAACAAAATAACATCAATGATGGTCGGCCTCTAAACCGTAGCCCTTTTACCTAGAGGGGAATGCCCCACGGTAAGGAGGACGCCTCCAAGGACTACGTGCGCGATGTCGCGGCGGACTCCTGTCCCGCATCTCCGGGTGAGGATATGCCCGGCCTTCGTTGCTGCCCCGGAAGTCCGGGCGTCCATAGCGGTACTGCTGATCCTGCCGCTGCTGACGCACCGGATAAACGTTCTGATAGACTCGCGAGGTGCCTCTGAAGTGCCGGCGGTTCCAATACGGAAGGGCCCGTCGCGGTGGTTCATCCTGGGGGGGTCGTGACGTCGGGGGACCCTGCGCTTCCTGCTGGTTCTGCCCAGCTTGACGGGGAGGTTCGTCCCGCACTGGCCTAGGAGGACGTGGCGTCCTACGGTACTCCTCCAGGACAATACACGGGCGGTAGAACTGCGCCGTGAAGTTGAGGAAGCGTTTTGCCGCACATTCGGTGTAGACTCGCCTCGGATTCGTCCGACGTATGCCGATGACGTTGAAAGGCGTGTCAGCGTCGCGCTCGCTCGGGAACGGGAGTAGGTCATGTATGCGGTTCTTGAGCGAAGGCCGCTGAACTAGGGTTTCATCAATGAAGTCCCTCAAAAAGTCCACACCGAACTCCCAATTCGCGTCGTCGCGAGGTCCAGGCAGGCAGAAGAGATCGGTTCCGTGCGCTACGCATCTGATCAGCCATCTCCACACACGATACCAATCCTCTGCCGACGCACTCTGAGTAGGGCTAAACAGCACAATTGCGGAAATCTCGCCGCTAAACCAACTCTCCTGGAAGTCCAGAGGCCCGGTGTAAGCGTAAGCGACTTGGTGCCGGCGGGTGAACAAGGCCGCATGGTTCTCAAAACCCTCTGGCAAGCACACGACGACTTTCTTCTTGTCGAGAGTGTGCCACTTGCTGGTCGTCCAGTCCAAGGAGATGGCGTGATGGGAAAATGCCGCCGGAATCAGCTCCTCCAGATTGAACGGTTGTTCTCGATGCCGAGGGGGGTGCGGCTCTCTGTGCGCCACCGGGATGGCTTGGTGGAGGTAGTTACCTATGTGAAGACATTTCTTACGAAGGTAGGCATAGGCAACTGCTACTCCGACCGGGGACAGCGTGATGTAACTCGTATCCAAAAGGGCGTCTCTTTGAGCTGGCTTCGACAGATGGGTCATCTGTAGGATGGTAAGGGCACGGCCAAGCTCAAACACTGTCGATAGCCTCAAGTCGGGTACCGGGGCGTCCGGAACAACATCGGAAAGAGGTCCGATCGGCTTGCAGTGCAGCTGCTGCCCGAGGTGCTGATATACACCTGGACATCGAAAGTCCACCGTTGTCGGATCAAGGCGGTTAGAACGGCGGCCCCTGAAAGAAATTAGATTACAAGTTAGTAATACACTAGTGAGTACGGCATCATCCGCAATTTTCCGCCGAGGTCGGCCTCTACGGCCTCTAACCGTTTTACCGAGAACCGGAGTATCGTCGATACTAGGTGGAACTTTGACCAAATGATCAAAGGGGACGCGAAGTGGTTCCTCGTTTGCCCCGATCAGAGTAATCAGCGCAGAGTTCTCACTCGCGTCTAATACCCTGTATGGTCCACGCCAGTCGAAAGTCAACTTTGGGTGTTTAGACTTCCCTTTCTCTGACGGAACCGTCATGTACACGCGGTCTCCTACGCGGAACACATCTGACGCAGCCGTCTTGAAGCGCCGGTCGTACTGTTGTTTCATCGCCTGCCGGTACTTCTCCGCATGTTCGGTGATACACGCTCTGGCTAGCGTAAGTCCGCTTAAGAAGTCCGCTTTGTACGTGTCGTAGTCGACATGGTATGGCGACAGGTGCTCCCGTGGGATAACTTCCGACGGGTACTGCGGGTCATGCCCGTACACCAGGAAATGTGGGCTTTCTGCGGTTGCCGCATGCGGTGACGCGTTATACGCATACACTACGGTGGGAAGAATTCTATCCCATTCCGTGGGTATCACCGTCTTTTTCTTCAGCATCCTGACGATGGTGCCGTTTGCCCGCTCGGTGAGCCCGTTCTCGCGGGGGCAGTATCCTTTCGTGAACTCCTGTTTGATGTGCAGGATGTCACATAAGGCCGCGATAACCGCGTTCTCAAACTCACCTCCTCGATCGGACAGAATACACTCTGGCCATCTACCGCCTTCACAAATCCAGCGGCTGAAGATGACTTCGGCGATGCTGTCCGCCTTCTTATCGGGTACGGGGTAAGCCCCCATGTACTTGGTGAAATGGTCTATCACGGTGACAATATATCTATTGCCCCGCGACGTGAGACCCATCTCAAGTACATCGACACCAATGATCTGGAATGGTCGCAAAGTCGACCTTGGCCTGAGCGGTGGGATGTTCACTGGCTTCGCGTTGGTGAGGAAGCACTTCTGACATTGCCCACACCATTTGCGCAGGTCACTCTTCATTCCAGGCCAGAACACTGTTTTGCGTAGCCGCAAGAACATCTTGTTGGCGTTAAAATGGCCGCCCATAGTTCCTGAGTGTGCCTCATCAAATAGCTGCTTCCTCTTTTGGGACTCGTTCCATCCTGAAATCCAGATTAGGATACTCACCTAGAGCACGCTCAATTGATGTGTACCGGGAGAGTGGTGGAACGGCAGCAGTGCTACTCTGAAACAGACGAAGGTTAAAGTGCCCGGAGTTTCTTTTAAACCCCACGCGACGAACACACAAGGCAAATGAATAGGTTATTATGAAAAAGGATTGCAAGGTATTCACGGCCTTTCGACCGGTTAGGACTACAAGACTACACCAGGGGCTAATAATAGTTTATTAACTAAAACTACGCGCTTCACTGAGGGATGACCGGTATAAAATAAGTGAGATTAAATAGAGGCAATATATAAGGCAGTTAAATGAGACCAAATAAATGAGGTTAAATGCGATTAAATGCGGTTAAATATAAACTATATACAACGCTACTACTGCGCGGGGAACCCTTAGAGCAAGAAAGGACCGAGGACTTTACTGAGGTTGCGACTAGCTACGATAACCTAAGCCCTACGCTTAAGGGGATTCCTCGAGGCTAAGAACGGTGCTGGCCCAGGACACGAACACCGTCGAGTACTGAAACTCCCTCGAGGGAACGGACCCTAACCTAAATAGAGTACGCGCCCCCACTAGGTTGAAGAGTTCCCCCCTCAGTAACCTACCAGCCTAAGCCGGGTAAGTTCCGCTTACCGTTCGCGAAGTCGCTAGGAGTGGAGTGCCCACTACGAGAACGTCACTGAAACGTTCTCTCTGAGTCTCCTTATACTACTCCTCGAATCCTCCGAATCCTTCGATCGTTCTCTCGAATCGCTCGTCCGCTCGCGGAAGTGACAATGAGTCAAATGCATTTCGAAATTATGCGCGCGCCGCTTATATAGGCAGGGGCCTGGGAAGCCCCGCCCCTTAGTCACGTGAGCCGTGCGCGGCAGCCGCAGAAAAGTCCTCGGGGCACGTCACCTCTGAGAATTCCCAGCGCGCCATGAGAAACTAGCGAGAGGGAATTAGTAGCAATGCTAAACTAGAGAGATGACAGAGGTACGGGAGCAGAGTACACACTAGGCTAAAAGCACTTCAAAACACAACAGGAAAACACAGGTAAGAATACAATTGTATAATAGGCCTATATACAATATGTACAGGTATATCTTACAGTTTAAGTGTTTGTGAAACAGCTGAAATGCTTTTCCAGCTCTAATTTCTTTGCTAGGTTTCTTTCGCCATCGTTTTCAGAAGTTTTTTTCCCAAAGGAGAAAACAGAAAAAGAGCTAACTTGTTAGTAAAACGAACTAGAAAAAGGCAGGTGGAATCGAGTGCTGCTTCGCTTTCTCCGTTTTTTTTTTCTGGTTTCTAGAGAATCATGAGATTGAGTAAATTTGGAAGTGCTTGCTAAGAGGTTTGGTGCATCTTTCATGCTCCATTGAAATGATTACATTTGAATGCCCGAAAATTCAGTTGTTTTTGGAAGGAGAGAACTTCAGAAGATTAAAACGAGTGAACTGGTAGTATCATCGAAGTTTAGGTAGAAGTGCGAATGCCTAAAGCTAGTGCTGGTCATTGGCCTATGCTTGGGGCGTCATCTGCAGCTCCCACTCCAGTTGAATCCCATCATCCACCGAAGAACTGGGAAGCTATCGAAAGGGTATATTCCATTTTTCTTCAGGATTGCACTGTTTGAAAATCCTGTTTCTGTTCAGAAGGTTGTTGAAGAAGAAGAAAATGAGCAGCTAGAAGGTGATGCAGCTGTAAACCGTATGTTCAGAAAGTTGTACAATGAAGCCTCGGATGATGTGAAGAGGGCTATGATTAAGAGTTACCAGTAGGTTTCTCAGAGATTCTGGTTTTTTTTTCACTTTTCTTCTCTTTCTTGAATCTAAATTCCAGAGAATCCGGTGGAACCGTGTTATCTACTAACTGGGCTGAGATTAGCAAAAAGCGAACGGAGGTTCGGCCACCCGACTGCATGGAATATAAGAAATTTGAGCAGTGAAGGTAACCATTATAGTCTATTCTTCCACAAAACAACATTTCGTTTACAAAGCTGTGATCCGGTTGCTTCGAAGACTTCTTCCATTATTAATGAGAAGTGAAGTTGTTTTCCGCTCTTAAGGTTCTCCAAGCACTGACATCCAAAACCTCATTTGTTATGGCAACTCTGACCTTTTTCCTTTTATCTATCTTTTTTAAATTCAGAATTGCTCATCGTGTTCTTTTGCTGATCCATCATCGAAGGGCATTCGTTGACTTCCCGACGTCTCCAAATTACTGCATGATTGAATGTCTTTGTATTGAAATAAACGATTCGCATTCATAGTTGAGTCCTGATGATATTCTTGACAACAATGTCTGTTGTCTTCTCTCGACAGTAAATTCGAAACTTTCCCTACATTTGTAATATGCAAGCTTGTTATGGAAGCAGTGAATGATGGAAACAGGGCTGGAATTCACGAAACGAAAGTGAAGCCAACCAATGATGGTTAGCGTGACTGGTTATCGTAAAGACTAGGTGCTGCTAGAGACGCAGGAAGTGAAAATTGGTTTGCTAGCCTAGTTTGGCTTGGTTATGCTTCCAGAATCCTACCCCAGATTCACCACTTGCTAAGGTTAAAGTTCGCTCTAAAGTGTGGAAAGTTCTATATTTTGCACGTTTTAGGCCCGATTTGACGCCCCTGCCTGTCTTTTTGTAATGATTGCTGTCCTTTGCTGTAATCTGTTGTTTCCTTTCTTACAGTTTTTGAATTAGGTACCCGTAGTGGGGGGAAATACTGCAACATGCAAGGGTGCCACATGTAAAGATTTTCATATGGTGTGATTTTAGTAGAAGGTAGAAGTAGTGAAGCCAAATACGATGGAAACTTATTCATCTAAAGCTTCAGCTCGGTATAGAAATTGGAACATTGTTGATATTTTGGGTTGTTTCTATAGTTCGCCGCGGCGCGATTGTCGTGCGCATGCGAACTGTTCAAAATAGGCTTTTTTCCTTGCGTGAGCATTCTCATACAACGCTCATGTTGTGAAGATTGGCAGTTTTGTCTACGAGGTGAAATCGTGGTTACGCATCGTGTGCTGTCTATACTCTTCTGTCTGAAAATCACGGGGTGACTGAATTCGTGTCGAGCGCGCTAGTCCCCATGCGACAATTCCATCATTGTTGTGTTGCAAAGTTTCCATTGCTTTCTTCGTGCTCCGGCTGCTTTGGCTTACAACGTACCTGGCTTCGCTGCATATCGAGTTGTCCATGTTATGACTGTCACGTCGACGAAGTATGAACACAGCCTTAGTGACCCAGTTCAGTCATGGAGAGATGGTTTTAAAAAATTTTATATAGAGGGGTGCAGGATTTCTCTGCAGATCCGTATGCTACACTCATGTTTGCATCGAATTTGCTACTCGATCAGGATGACTAGATCTTTCGATGTCGTGATGTTCTTCGGTAGCGAACAGAGCTTCCGACTAATTCGCCGCAATTTGGGTGTTGCATTTCTTTAGTCAGTGATTTGATGGGATGTTTGACTAGCAGTACTAATCGCTGACATGAATCGCAGGCCATCAACGAGCTCTCATTACAGCTTTAAAAAACACTCTGATTTATCGAATTTTACTACACTGCACTAATGTACTTTTGCTTTTGCATCTTCTTCGAACTCTTCGGTAAACATCCCTTCAAGGGTTTCATATTCCTTCGGACGTCCTCCAATACGTCGATTTGCTATCTAAAAGTTTGCAAGAATCATTTTTGTGGACATAATGCGAGGAAAATGTTTGTCTCACACCTACCTCACGGTAACGCTTAGCGGTCGCGACACGAGGTTGAAGTCTTTCAAACGAATCATCTGTTGAAGCTGGTCTGCCCTGAAGAAGATATTGAACACAACCGAGTGGTCTTTGTCTACCGAATGCCGAACCATCTATCAGCGGCCATTCTGAGTTCAGAGAGAGTGGTTTGGACCCGTTAGGCTCAGAAATCGCGGTAATACTGAATGCTCACCGGTCTGAACTCTACAAGTCTTGCAATAACTCACCTCATTGCTTTGCGATTCCTTTTGTCCAGGGGGCTTTTCTGTGGATTCTGAGCCGCTAGTAAGTTTCACATTTCTTTTTGATCCAGCTGAAGAAATGCACTCTATGATTTATGTGCTCACAAAAAGATCTATCCTGAGAGTGTAATTATGCGCGTTCAAATGCGCGGGAACAGGGAGCGTCGGTGGAGCTGACGAGTTTGCGGACTCGAGCGTGTGCAGCAGCGCGACCGCGTCGCGTCACGTCTTGCGCAACCGTAATTGCGGAAAATCAGCAAATACGGCGAGAAAACACAAAAAATTTACGATTAGGAATTACTTCAGCACAAGATAGTGATCCCAGACGCGATGCAGTTGCGTTGCTGTACACGCTCAAGTCTGCAGATTCGCAGCTCCATTGACGCCCACTGCTTCTCTTCTCTTCTCTATGATGCTCAAACTCAAAGTGACAATCCTCTCGTACCTTGTATACCTGTTACTGTCACAGGCACTCTTCCTTTGTCTTTAGAGAACTTCAAGGCTGTGTCGTCCGAATCTTTCTTCACTGAAAAAAAAGGATAGAACAATAGCCAACCACACAGGTGTTGTTGTTACAACATCCTTACAGACTCCTTTCTTAAGTTTATCGGAAACACAGATGACAGTAAGTGCAGTAAATATTAGCGCCGTTGAAACAATGCTGCTGAGAAAGATGTGACCTGACTTGGACATACATACACGTGGGAAACTATAACTCTGCACCTATACCTCAACAAGATAGTAGCATAGTGAAAGGAGCCATGAACAAATTGATAGTTCATTAAGCGGCTGTCTATAAAAATGAACCACACCGCGGTGGAATCGTTATATATGTAGTATGTTTACTCGTTCAGTTTAGCTGCACGGTCATGCAAAACATATTTTGATGTCAGTGGCGGACGCAGAAAGCGGGCGGGAAGGGGGGGGTCTCCGCCGTTTTGGGGACCCAGACGGAAAATAAAATTAATAAAAATATTACTCGTAATAATAAATAGTTAATAAAAAATTTATTAAAAATAATAATGAAAATAAACAATTAAAGGAAAACTAACACAAGATTTTTATTTGCATTGTAAAGCAAAAATTTAGCGACCCATTCTCGGGGGGCCCCCCCCCCAAGCGTTTAGGTAACGACCGCCTCACTAGGTTCAGCACGCTCTCCTCTAACTATGGGCTATACCTTTGGTGCGCATACATTTCTCGGAGGAAAATTTTATCAATAGTTTCTTGGGGAGTTAGTGGCAAAGTTGTCTAGAAACAAAAATGGAGAAAGAGCTGGTGAGACGTATCCGCGGTCTGAGAAAGCAGAAGCCTGGGAATGTGTTCCTACCTTGAGGTTCAATGGCGATACACTTGGCGAGGGAACGTGTTTGGCAACAGATTTTACGGGTTAGATTTTTGATTGACAATATATTGATAGACCACAAGCAGGTTTGGCGATATAAAAGGCGAGGGGATCTGCCGGTGAGACATTTTGCGGGACAAAATGTTCATGTTGTTCCACAATGTTGTTGTTTCGAGGTTTAGCCATGAACGTGTGGACATGGGTGGCGCAGTTGGTAATGTAGTGGATTTCAAAGTGACACGATTCTCGCTGATACCCAAACGCAATTGATAGCCCTTTTGTTTGGCAGCACATTCGGCGAACTCCGTTTTCATAGTTAGACTGCAACCCGTTTACTGGTCTGGTGAATAAAGCTTAACAAATGTATTTCACCTGGACAATACCTGGAGTCTCTGCACCATCTCACCTGGAGTCCTCAGCGCTACAATCTGAGTTTTTTTCCTGCACTTCTTCATTTGAGAGGGGTTAGAGTCTTCAAAAAAACCAAAGATAGTCCCCTTCTCCTCACTTGTCCCGTTCGTTGGTGGGCTCCGCCTTCCTGGACTTTTGACTCAATTTCGCTCTATCGTGCGCCTGCTCTGGGAAGAGGTCCACATGCTTCAGATAAGCATGTAACGTCTAACCATCGTTGGTGTGGCATAGAGAAACCTGGTCAACAAAGAGCTCTCTAGGGATTCAGTGCCGACCAGATGACTTGGTTTGGAACGAGGTCGAAAGCTTTCGCCGGATCGAGTAAGGGTAAATGCAGCGGGTTCTGCTTCTCGCGATGTTTCTCGATCAACAATCGAGCCTCGTGGACTGCATCCGCAGTTCCTGGCTACAGAACCACGCTGGTTCGTGGAGACTCACATGATGTTGCGGATTCGGTGATCAACAATGTGTTCGAATACCTTCATGCTGTGAGAAAGCAGACGCGTCGGCAGAAACTACGCATAATTCGCTGGTTTGCCTTTCCTCTCCCAAATGGGGATTGTCGTGTTCCTCTACCAATCCACTTCTTTTCCTCGGACAGCCATGGTTTCATCGACGGTTTGACCACAGTTGCGAAGCAGACGGATAGCTGAGATCTCCTATTGAGATTCTGTCGGAATAGTCGCACGCACCCACAGCGTCTGTGGCGCTTACCATAGTGGAGACGCAGTCAGTTCCTAACGATCTCTGCGTGGAACACTGACAACGTATGCTTGTAGGAAATAAGAACCTCTCGCAACCATGTGAATGTGCGCTAGTGCTAGCATTTGACTTGGCCTCTAGGCTTCTTTCTGGTTGCGTCCAGACGACAACCAGTCCATTCTTCGTCATGTCGTCGTACACTCGCCGAGCGCACGCATCTAGTATAAACTGCACTCATAGCCTTACAATCATTCAGTGTGTGTGTGTGTGTGTGTGTGTGTGTGTGTGTGTGTGTGTGTGTGTGTGTGTGTGTGTGTGTGTGTGTGTGTGTGTGTGTGTGTGTGTGTGTGTGTGTGTGTGTGTGTGTGTGTGTGTGTGTGTGTGTGTGTGTGTGTGTGTGTGTGTGTGTGTGTGTGTGTGTGTGTGTGTGTGTGTGTGTGTGTGTGTGTGTGTGTGTGTGTGTGTGTGTGTGTGTGTGTGTGTGTGTGTGTGTGTGTGTGTGTGTGTGTGTGTGTGTGTGTGTGTGTGTGTGTGTGTGTGTGTGTGTGTGTGTGTGTGTGTGTGTGTGTGTGTGTGTGTGTGTGTGTGTGTGTGTGTGTGTGTGTGTGTGTGTGTGTGTGTGTGTGTGTGTGTGTGTGTGTGTGTGTGTGTGTGTGTGTGTGTGTGTGTGTGTGTGTGTGTGTGTGTGTGTGTGTGTGTGTGTGTGTGTGTGTGTGTGTGTGTGTGTGTGTGTGTGTGTGTGTGTGTGTGTGTGTGTGAAATATTATACTTCACTCACGTCACATTCAAACCATGAAACTCACCCATTTAACGGCTCAACAACAGGACTCGTTTTTTCAACGCTGCAGTATCGTGAATCGTCTTGAAAATCTTGTGACCGTGTCCTTGCTAAGACTGCCAGCAGAGTTCCAGACGCGCGGGCGGCGTGGGCGGGTGGAAGGTAGATTTGATAAATATTAAAATATAATGAAATTAAAATAATGGGTTCTTTCTTTTGATCGGCGCCGGCGCCGAAAAGTGAGGAAATGCCTGGAGACGGGTCCAACGATGTAATAAGGGTGCGCCGGCGTCCAAAATTGGGGAAACGACTGGAGACGGCGCACCCTTACCACGGCGGTGGACCCGTCTCCCCACTTCTGGGCGCCGGCGCACCCTTATCACAGCCGTGGACCCGTCTTCCTCACTTTTAGGAGCCGGCGCATCCTTATGATAGGCTTGTTCCATGAAGGCGGCTCTCAGACGCTCGAGGCGGCTCTCAGACGCTGCCTCCGCGCAGCGCGCGCGTCTGGAACTCTGCTGGCAGTCTAAGCTGGGAAAATGTACTGGGAATGGCTGGACGGATTGACATCTATACACGATAGCTTCGAGTGTTTGTGGTCGCCATACACAAAAAGATGCAGGGTGGTGAAGATTAACCTCCTTCGCAATCCAAACTTTGCTTCCGTTGCTCGCTAGCGACTACTTGAGTTGGAATGTGCTGCCATAGTCCAATCACAGTATTCCCCCGGCCAGCGTCCTTTCAAATTCCATCTTTTCCGCTTCCTCACTTCCCAAATCAGAACGTCAGATCAGGATAGCCCCACTTCTTCGATGCGCAACCGGCTTTGTTTCAAAAGAGAAAGGCGTCTCGAGCGCTTCCTTGTGGGAGGGGGGGGGGGGTTGAAGACGATAATTGATACTTATGATGGTTATGTTCTGGACTCCTTGGAAATAAAAAGTTGTAAGTTTTAGAGCAACATAAAGTGCTATTGCCCTATTGCCCAGCAAGCTATCATTTGGCATGGTGGTCCTTTGCCGGATCGGCCTGACAGTTCTCTTTTTTTTTACTTTTGCATTGAATCAAATCTCATGTCTAAGATTAGGAGAGCGTTTGCAGATTTATTGAATTTTAATGCTCAGCTCTTAATGTACTTTTATAGATTTTGCTCCTTCTTCAAATTCATCTGTCAATATCCCATATAGGGTATCATATTGATTGTGATCTCCTTCAACATGACGATTCGCTATCTGAAATCTAACGAGACTCATTCATGCTAGGACACTAGAAGGAAAATACTATTCTTACTTCCCTATTGAAAGGCTTCACTGAAAAAAAAATACATATTATTGGTCTTAAAACTACCTCACTGTAACGCTTAGCGTTCTCAACACGAGGTTGAACTCTTTCAAACGAATCAACTTTCGGAGCGGCATTAGGCTGAACATCATGCTTTACAATGGACTAGGTCTGTTCGTGTGTGTCCGTGAGGATGTGTGTAGGGCAATTTATACTAGATAGATGCGTGCGTTTCACGCGTAGGCGTCTACTTGATGAAGGATGGGGTCAGTCGCATCGCTGACGCAGCTTAGACGTACACGTTTACGGCGTCGCGCTTACGCGCGTTCTTTTCATTGAGGATGCACATACTGCGTTGACCGGTCTTCATTGTGAATGTTCCGCTAATGGATGCGTATGTTTGACGCGCGACTTACGCACGCATCTAGTATAAATTGCCTAAGTTCCCCATAGGTGGTAATAACGAATGACCGGTGCCTACGCCATTTTGTCTCAAAAATTCAACATGCACTTTGACTGCTTTCTTAGAGTGAAGGTCATTTGGACACTTTCGAGAAATCTACCGAATAACGCACCTTCTTTGGCAAAGGTTCTTGCAAAGAAGGGCCAAGTGATTTCTCTGTAGAGATTGAGCTGGCAGTTTTTGATTTACTCGTTCTTTCTAAATTACACGCTCACTACTTATTTCATAACAAGGTGTGATTGGATTGTACAGGTATGCAACGATGAATGCATAACCACTAAGAAATTTTACAATCTCATACCTTTGATACCCTGTACCTTCACTTCTCCTTTGTCTTTTGGAATATTCCTCACTAGGTTACCCGACCCTCCCTTCTTCACTGAAGAAAAGTCGAACAATAGCCACCCGTAGGTGTAGTTGTCATAAAATCCTCACAGACTCGTTTTCTTTCTTTTTCGGTAGTACAGATGATATTAAGTGCAGTGAATATTAGGACAGTTGAAATAACGTTGCTAAAAAAAAACAACAAATAATCACATATGTAAGAAAAGACGAGTTTGTGCTCCATACAACAATGCGATAGTAGCGTAGTGAAATGAGCCATGAATGAATTGGTAGTTCATCAAACGGCTGTCTATAAAAATGAACCACACCACAGCTGAGTTAGAATCTAATATCTAGAGTATGTTTACACCCTCTAGATATGATTCCAACTCAACTGTCGTGTGGTTATCACACCGGAAACCTGGAATTTATCTCTCTAACTATGCGCTCGTGCAGAACAGTATGTAGATATTTACTAGAGTCGAAGTTTTTTTTTTTCAAAATCACGCCATGCCGGCATGATTGTTCGTCGTAGAGTATTCTTCTCGTTTGTACATAAATGGGAAAAAATCGTCGCCTGACACCACCTAGCAAAGAGAGGATACCACTTTCCTGTTTGATTTTGTATTGATTGGTCATTGTCGTAATGTGCTTCTCCAAGAGCTTCACCAGCATTCAGTAGCACATCAGACCTCTATGATAGGAACAAGCATTCTGCATCCAATGTTGACCTGTGCCAACCCTCAGTCTTTTACGTTTGAGATTATAAAAATGTCACCTCTTTTTCTCACCACCAGTGAAAATTGGATGCAAAAAAAAGCTTCTCTTTCATCACCAAACCGCCCCTTGGGATGCTCTTCCTCTATCATGGACTCGGACTTTTAAAAGCAAGAAAAAGCTACGAGGGTGGGATTGAAAACTTTGGAAAGACCAAGGGAACAATGTAACTCTTGTCTAGTTAACTATTCTTCAACTCAATCTTGTCTAAGCTCAGCACACTTGGTCGGATCTGTACTGGCTTTGATTCTTTCTCTGTGAAGGATTTCTTGGAGACCATCAAAACAACCGTATGCGGTCAAGAACGATTCGTCACTCCATCTGCTATTCCTTCTAGATCGGGAAACTTTGAGCTTTGAGGACGCTGATGGTCTGCACCAGCTTCGATTTTTGTCAACACTTAAATCTGTAGCAATATTATCATCCGAAGTCGTAATGCTAATGTGAAGTTTAACACTAACTTGCAGATGCTAGCTACTTCTGCAACCATTCCTTTTCTACTACTGCAGATGGCCAACCACATATTGCCAGTCCACCCGCACAACAAACTTGGCGGTCAGAAAACTAAGCTCTCGACCGGTGGAAAACAAAAGCAGGGAAATTACATACGATGTAAAATCAGTGCAAACAGAAAAAAATCTAGAGTTCATTGCATTCACATCACAAATTGTACAGTCCCAGAGGATTACATTTGACAGAGCGTTTTCATTAAGAATACGTTGTGCATTTCGCACAACTGTCAGCCTTTGTCAAGATTCGATCTCCATAACTGCTTGTAATAAATCGAAGAAACGAGACCGGTCCTCTGATCGGATGTATACAACTGAAAATGAAAAAGCCTGAGAAATCAGTAAGAAACGTAGGAATTATCTCACCATTAGGGTCGAAATTTTCCCGTCGAACATCTAAATTCGCTTGCTCCGCTGCCCTTTCAAAAGCGCGTCCCATGAAACTGAATCAAACTATTTCTAAAACTATATTCATATGGTTTATGGAAGAACAGTACCTCATCAGCTGCGCATCTTTATATACGGTATCCAAAGGCATCACACCAGTGACAATGTGCCACCCTTGCATATCCCCGGAGAGAGCTAAGCTGACTACGAGTGGTTTCGTTGTTCTGTCACGACTCCGCCGCACCGATGAGAATGCTCTTTGTAGGAATGTTGTGAACAAGAAGACGAAGTGCCTTGAGTCCATAATATCGTCTGCAAGCACTTTACATGTTAGCCAAAAAAAGATAAATTTCTGGAAGTGATACAGTGAGGAGACGTCTAGAAAGCTTGGTGTTGGCTGTATGGCCATAAAAAATGAAAACTCCGTAGATGAGGAATTTCTCTTTGCTTCTCCTTGTCACGACTGTATTCAGTGAGTATCATCTCTAAGAGCTCACCTAAGCTATGCGTCGATGAATGCAGGAAAAAAGGCCCGACGGGAAGTACCTCCTGCTGGTTCACAGCTGCTGCCACTAATGTCCAGACACTTTCCAGACCGACCTAAAGGGCACAACAAGTTTAAAAGAAATGTCTTTATGCTCAAGATTCAATGAGTGGCAACTTCAATATGTACGTCCAAACGTTGTTAACAAGAAATCTCGCACAATGTGCAGACGCAGCATGTCTAGGCCAAATCCACGAAACACAAGCAGAAAACCCTCAATCGCCAATGAAACCTTGAGCCACAAAAAATCTAACGGTGGTATTATTTATTTTTCAAAAGCAAGAAAAAATGTGTGCAATAAAAACCAATATTGTGCAAAAACTAAGCTCAGTTATTCTAAGCTTAGTTATTAAGTGCATAGCTGCTAAAAGGAAGCCATTTACTGTAGACTCTTACCTTGTATTTATCAAATGATTTTACTAGAGGACCGTAGTCTTGGTGAGACTTCATAAAACACCGCAATATGCCACGTGCTGATTCAAATCGCTCTACAAGTGGAATTCGTCGTGGTGATTCTAACCTGAAATTCACAAATGTAATAATAACTACTCTGGTTCAGGCTACAATAACTCCTCAAAATACTTTACAAATGCAGAACTCTATACTTTTCCAACAAAGCTTACCCTACCTAGCCGCCAATCCTCTTGCTACATCAGCAGCGCAAACACGATTGGAGTAGCCAAAATGAGCTATGAATGAAGCAAATGAGGGAGTCATTTCCTTCTCAAGGGTTTGGATGACTTCTTTTCGGCGTGTGGAGTTCATCGCCTCGAACTTCTGCCGAGTTTCGTTTAGCGTCAATCTTCAAATGAAACAAAATCAGTTAAATTTCCTCGCATCAAGTCTACATTCATGATAGTTTGCAAGATCAGATAAGTTGCCAAGGAGAGCAAAAATCAGACTGGATACCCGAGATTGGCGAGTAGATGTTTGACATCTGAATCTCCTCTCTGGGTCCAGTTCCTAGTTTTACATGCAAAGTGTTCGTTTACAGCCATCGCTCGATATAAAGACCAATGTGAATACATTGCCAGTGGGAGTCTGAAAGTAAAACAAATTTACACAAGTGAAGTTTTTATGTGCTTTCTCGAGAAATCGCTGGGAAATATGGATTTGCATGACTTACTCCTTTTCAAAAGAAACCCTTAACAGGTCATCGGCCCTAGCTCCAGAATTCCTAGGAGAAAATCTGTGGATAAACGGCCGCATACGATCAATACATACATCGTGATAGGCCTCTATGGTTATCTAGAAGAAAGAAGGAAATTAAAAAATGATGAACTCCACAGAGAAGACTACGACAGTAGAACACTCACTAATTTATCAGTCCATTGACTATTTAGTCCAACAGCTGCAACCCACATTAACTCAGGAGTGGCCTTGTTTAGAGCAGCAGCCAGTTCAAGCATTCGTACAGCGCTCTGAAAACCAACTTACAACAACTCTGGAAGTTGAAAACTGAGCGCGAGTATGAACTAAAGCAACCACCGTGAGGGAATACCAAACCAATGGTTTTAGTGCTCATAATATGCTAATTTCCAGAATAAACGTACCGATATAGAATACCATGCATTTTCGTAGTACTTCCACAACAAATTCCGCCGACGTTTTTGCCACTGCTTCTTGGCTTCCTAAACATCAACAGCTAGACCAGCTAGTCTACACATTTTCATGGAGAAAACGAGCTCTTACCTTCTTTAAAAGTCTTCTTTCCACTTTCTCCATGCCTCTTCTAGCTCCTCCGCTCTCTTCTTCGTCATCTTCATCACTTGATTCTTCAGACTCGTCATTTTCCATGACAGCAGACATTTCTGGTACACTGCAAATATGTCTATATAGAACTCGTAAGATCCTGGTTTTGTGAATTAGCACCTACTTCAACTTCGCAACCTCAACACTGTCAACCATGATCATTATTTGCTCGCCCTCGAAGATGTTTTCGTGATGAAGAGGCCTCCGAGAGTCCATGACAAATACTTTACTTCCTTCAGGCACTTGCATATCCTGCAGAGAGCGATTGCCACCACAGTTAATTAAAACTACAGTGGGACCTGAAAAGAACAGTACACTTCTAGGACTAGGAACTGCTAGTGTCATGCCCATCAAAAGAAATGCCGTAAGGAAGTCAGCAACATGGTGGCTGTTTTAATGCAACTGACACCATTCCCCTACATATCTGCAGAAATCCAGAACTCCATAGAAGCCTCGTATTGCATCTATAATACCTACTTTGGTCGTAGTGTTCCCGCAGAGTTCGATCCAGAGTGTCCCAGCCGCTGACAGGAACCATAGAAAAGGAGACATCATCGCAGATAAATAACTGCTGAAAAGCAAGAAGAGCAATCATAAACCGACTATCAATAATCTGCAGTTAATTTCGAGGCAACTCTGTTCCGGCTTAGACTCAACAAACAGGCATATCTTACTGTTACAGTGAGTCGCCCTGCAGCAAACATTCTAAGCTGAAGTCAAACCGCGACTGACATACGTCCCGTAACTCTCCACAATTGTGGTTGTAACAATTAGTTTCATATTCGTTACAGTTATTCTGGTTCCCTGCTACAATCACGTAATAAACGTGCGCGGATTGCCGATCTGGTGAACCCACCTGGCTCCACTGGACCCTTGCTTCATTTTCCCTGATTTCTCTGTAGTTCTTTTCCAGTATTCTTTTTCAGAGCCTCCTCTCTTGAGGCCACCCACTACCTTTGCTGTTCAATTCCAATAGTTTTCATACAAAATCTCGAAGCAGTGGAGAGCTTCCTACAGCTGATAATAAGCGCTCCAATACGGTGCACGACATATGCGTCAACAATGTAGACTAGCGCATGTGCGATCACCAAAGGCGCACGAGGGGAACCCCCCTGATTGAATTCGAGAACGTGAATTTCGATGGATTGAGATGACGGTTGTAACGGGGCATAAATGCATCGCACTATGGTTCATCCTGCTACTGACACTAATTTCAATCGTCATTTATTTGGTGAGTTATCGATGAATAATATCTTTTTTCAAGAGGATTTTTCCAGTCTTTTACGGTTCGCTATTCATTTGTTCACATCGTACGATTTCCAACCTATTTTTCCCTTTTTGTTTGTTTGTATTAGATTTTTATTACTGCTTTCCACATGTACAGTACATATTTCATGTGATAATGGGGTAAGTATCCCCCTATTATCGCATGAATATCCGTCTGCGCCTTTAAATAATAGGAATAAACGGCACTATTCCACACTAGGGATCTCAAAATTTGGAAAAAAAAACATTTCAACTTAATTTTCCACAGAGGGGCTGGGGCTGTTTGGGTGCAGAACACGAATATCGTATTTATTTTGGACCGTAACCCAATTTTCGCAGGGGTATGGGAGGCATACGGTAGTGAATTCAGAGAAAATGCCGATTTTGGGTAGAAAACAAAGAGGGTGTCACGCAAAATAATGTTGGTAATCGTGATCAACACCTCGAAAAACCTCCTGTGCGAAATTTGAACGGATGCCGTTTCTACAGCAATCCTACCGCAACCCTACAAAAACGGGGTTACGGTACAAAATGATTATGATATTCGTGTTCAGCACCTCGAACCCCCCTCCATACAAAGTCTTGATGAAAAAATTCTTCTTTTTTGAAAATTTTGGGCCCATAATGTGGAATAGTGCCAAAAAACTATGCGTGAAATTTCACAAAGATCTTCACAATTTTCTTTCTTCATTTTAAGGCTACTATAACATTAGCGCATTCAGTTTGGAGAACAGTGATCTTTAGTTTATTCCTATGCGAAGAGCGCAGATGTGCTTTTGACAATTCGCGCACGTTCTAACATGTCAGTCGCTGCGATTTTTGACCGCCGAGTATGTTAAAGTGGCCCCGAAAAAGATGTGTGATCATTTCTTTCTGAACGGGGTGTAGTGACGATCGAGAAACTTCTTTTCACTTATATTACAGAGAATAGGGATAGATTTGCTCAGGAAACTCAATAATTTATATTTCAGGACGGAGGATTTGACAAACAACCATACCTCATGTTCGTTCTGTTCGCAGTCACCGATGTTTTATATATGTCATCCATAATTTGGGCGATGATATCATCAACGACGTTTACTCTCCCTCAACGCTATAGTCACTTGTACAACTTCTTGTATTTTCATCGCGATCAAGTAGCTCAACTAGGTGAGTTTTATCAATTACCTTCCGGTTATATTGATGAGGCCATACAACATGAATTTTGCACGTCTGCGGTCAGTCTGACCGTAATTTAGGCGTGAAATCAGACGGATTGGTGGACTGCATGCACACCAAATACTCGACGTCATAACACTTTATGGACTTGATTTCTATCTGTTTTTGCTCGTAGAACTATTAATCTGGCTGCTAAATTTGATGACAAGTGTCCTGTAAGCGAAAAATGCGCGGATTACAAGAATATCTTGGCAAATTAGCCCGGAAGCCGCTTGTGTTGAGTTGCGCGTCATGTCTAGTTGTCCCATCTGCCTTTTCGATTACCTTCTAAGGTACAGGTATCTCTCTTATGCAGGTCCAATCACCGTTCACGTGTTAAAGAAGTCAAATTGAGCTCTCAGTACTGATTTCCGATCGAATTTGGGGGCTGTGGTGCATTTGCAGTCCACCAATACTTTTAATTTCACGCCTAAGTTACTAGTTAGTTTTTTGTACGGTCAGACTGACCGCGGACATTGTGCAAATGTCATCTTGTTGAGACCATCGTGCCGCTCGAGAACATGCATTCTAAAACATTGTTTCTGGATTCTCTTCAACATGCTAGTGCAGATTAAATTTTGTTCACTGTTTTGATCTCCCGGTTCCACTGACGTTTCAATGTCTCCGCATGTCCACGAACAGCGCGATGGTCTCATTTTCTGAATGGCAGGTGTTTTGATCTCCGCCCAATGTAGTAAGTAATAAGTCAGTAATTTCAATTTAGTGTGCTTCCTCCTGAAGATAACGTTCGAATGTTTCCTTTTCGCCAAGATCGTCCTTCTCAAGGAGGTGCCTCTGTTCGTTCTTCTTTCTCCTGTGTGGCTTATACTTTCCATTATCGTCATTGATCTCAGCAAACGGTTATACTCCATACAGCAATAGGCCTTGTATTTTTTGTATTTATGTACATCTTCATGGGATATTCCATTATATTGCGCTGAATAAAGACGGGCTATATCACAGTTTCTTGCGCATACTCATATTATTTCAATAAGCATATTTATTTATTTATTACATCACAGATGATGTGGTTGATACCGACAGTAATTAACAAGACAAAAAGAGAATATTAGCGAGGAAAGTGTTGAGTGTACGCAAAAAAAGGTATGTCTTATCAGTAATTATTAAAACATATATATTAAAATATATTTTGATATATTTTATATATAAATATGTTGAAAATATATTTTAGTATATAAATATATTGAAAGACTCTACTCTTGAAAGACCACTGAGCTTGAATAGATGGTATGTTGGCCTGGCCAACATCCATAGGATAGTACATGTACTACGCAAAGACCTACCGATAGAATCGTATAGGCGCATAGTGCATCGACATCTTCTCCCACTATGACAAGGACATGCTGAAAATTAGAAGTTAAGAGTGTGCTGAATAGTCAGGCAAAGGCATGATACTAGAGACGTCCAGTGGGTGTTAAATTTCACTTTTCAGAAGGTTCAAAATCTATTTTGTTACATCCACAGAGTCTTTATACAAGGGATTCTTCTTCTGTTGGAAATGTGCTCTCATAAGCAGCAGTATCGACCCCAAAATGAGTGTCTCTCACTTCAGTGTGGAGGATAGTTTTTTAGACATTGAAGGAAAAAACGCGAGAAAGTGTGCATTCGGAGGGACAAGCGAGAAAGACAAAGGCTACGGACTGGTGTACAAGGAGTTGCAGCCAGACCTGCATTTGCATATGTATGAAACAGACCACCCACAGATATGAGGTTCTATAATAGTTGTGCTCTCCGCCTCACCTTCTTAAAGGGAACTGAAATAATTTGGGCCTATGGCAAACTTCACAGCGACGCCTTCGTTGCGACTATTCAACCCTAATCATTCCCGTTTCTATACCGACCGACCGCTACCAGTATGCTTTCAATGGAATTCAGCGACAGTGTCGCTGTATGCCATTGGTCTTACATCTTACAAAAAAAAGAAAGACTATGTACTCAAGCTGTAGCTGTACGAAGATACAAATGTATTGAAGCGGCAAAACTATCTAGAAATCTCAGCTAAGAGCTTCACAGCAGCCACTACCGAGGAAGAATTGAGAAAGCCAGTGGGAGAATAACCATCTAGCTTATTGGTAACTCAAGAGAGATTTTGGGAAAATAATTTCATTGGTGCTCCTCATTACAGAGACAGCAGATGAAGACAAAAAAAGTACTTGCGAATGGTTTGGTAGATAAAACGCTGAAGGTTTAGAGATAGAAGATACTTGTTGTTTAAAGCTCCTTTTAGAGGTCATCAAGGTGACAGAGGCTGACAATCATCAATACGACTTAGTATTAGTCTGCACAACTATTCTGTAGGATTATAGGAGAAATTTAAGATAGGTATCTGAACAGAGGAATAAGATGCACACCGGTAATTAAACGCCATTCAAAAGATCAGAGCTGGTGGCAAGGAGAACAAAAAAAAAACTTCGTCGGAAGAGAAGTAAGGAAAGTACGCTTTCTCCAGAGCAAAGAACGAAACATAGGAATTTATTTAAGTAGTGAAACAGGCCTATATTCGTTAGAAAGAATACGATTTTTGATAGATAGTACTTGACACTCACGGATTTTTTGACGACGTCATAGAACTGAGTTCTCAAATTATCCTGTATGAGCATCAGTCACTTGTAAATTTCTCGGATGCTCACAACAGAATTCCAGACTGCTCCTTTGTATCCTGAAAAACTTGCGATGAAAAGGTAAACCGAGGACATACTTGCTACTTCTTAATTATGGTGAATTTTACACAAAATTATGGGGATATTCAAGGCTATGTGGCAATGCAGAAACAGTAGGTCCGTGGGCCGCTGTCAAATCCGAGTCATTTCCACAGTTCATTCGTTTTGAAAGGACTAAAAATGGACTTAAAAGGAGGTAACAGATGTTCGTGTAAAATTTGAATAAAACAATTCCCGCGGCACAAATTAGCCGTGGGGCGCGGAATTCGATGGCTGTTGCCATGCCGGCTAGCGTAATGGGAAGCCAAATCCGGGAGTATGCAGTTGAAGTTTTATCTTCAGCATAGAGGAGTAGTAGTTCTACTACATGCTCAGTGATTTGGGGTCTAGCCAGGTCAGTTTGGCGTCACACCACAGGTAACAGTTCACAGCCGAGGCACCATGGGATACACTTTCGAGCAATTATTGGGTTGCCAGTGGTATGAACATCCGCTGGATGAAGTATGGATCGCTGACAATACCAGCAAATAGATCTTTCCAGACGCTTTTCTCGCTTCTTTGAAGATATTGTGTAGGGTAAATTTGGAGGCTTTGGAGGCAATATTGATGCTACCTCAAAATCAATCAAGATTTCTGAACTCTTTGAAGTTCACATTGCTCCCATTTAAGGTCATATATTCAAAAAAGTTCAGGGTGAATTTTGAATCAAACTACGTTCAGATAGATCGACGACTTCGAAGGGACCTTCAAACTACATATGAACATTGTTGGTTTCCAATGTTCTGGCCACTCTGTATCCCCAGCTACAGGCACTCCGGTTTCTAAAAGAAATAGAGTAATTGAATGGTTAAAACGCCACCAAAGCGATAGATACCCCTCCTTTTCTCACAACCCCCCCCCCTGCCCCCTTTCTTTTCACTGTTTCGTTCGTGATTTAAAAAAAAGATGGACACTGCAAAACAACTCAGCACCCTTCCAATAGTGGATCCAGGCCCAAAAGCTTCTCTAGTATAGACTGGGTTCGGATACATCATGGGAAGGATGGGTAGTCACATATCCAAGAGCACGATTATCCATGTTTAGCGGATAGCTGCAGACAATACTTACAGGTGACGTTGTTGGTGGTGCCAGGAATAGGGTGAACTCAGATACGTCATTTGATCTCATTGATGTATTTGGGCACCAGAGAGTAACTGTGAAGGTGAGGGTAAACCCGGGAGTGATAGTCAAGGTTAGGGTGGCGGTGAAAGTGCGGGTGAGGATGAGAATGAGGGTAAGGATGAGGGTCAGGGTAAGTGAGAAGGTGAGGAAGTTTAGAATAGTTCTGAAACGCCCACAAGCAGCCTAGCGAGTAAACCTGATGGTTAGAGTGGGGGAGGGAAGAGGATGAGAATGAGAATGAGGGTGAGGGTGAGGTTGAGGGGTCGAGAGAGGTTGGGGCTGAGGGTGAAAATAAGGATGAGGATGAGAGTGAGCGTGAGAATGAGGGTAAGGATGAAGGAGAGGAAGAGGGATGGGTGGGAGTGCACAGAGTAATTCTGATGAGGCCCTGGTGTGAGCTGGAGAGAAATGTTGGGTATGAGGATGAGGGTGAGAAAAAATAGAACAGTTGGTTTTGCTGAATACGCATTTTCGGGCGAGAACCATCTTGTAGCTTGAAAAAAAAGACTCCTATTTCTGAGTGGCTAACGAAATATTGTGAAGCTTCGCAAGCAAACACGAAAGGATCATCATTCTATACGATACCCCCGAAATTATACAGAATTATGTGGCTCATATCCCCACACATGCACATACAGAACCTTTTAGTTTTATACGTGCACATAATGCGAACAAAAAAGTTACATGTAGTCTGAGTAAAACATTGGGAAATGATAACAACTGGTGAACTTGTAGCTCATGAAGCGCAGTAACACTGCCAAATTTTCCGTGAGAAAAGGACATCTCCAAAGTACACCGTCTCCCCCTCCCCTCACCCCTGCCTACGTGAATTACTTTTCCCTCCCTATGTTTTCTTTACCAAATTGTGTTTATTCGTGTCCCCACTATGTTCACAGTCGCCCGCACTCAAGCGCATTAGAGTTGCAGACTGTTGTCGACAACCTTGGCGTGAAGTATTTTGCAAGTGTTACGAGACACTGACCGACGGGGGGAGAAATTCGCTGCTTGACACACATATTCGACGTTGAGGAACACGAGGTGCAATTAGGTGGCGTCGCTCGTTCCGCGTTCCACGGCTCCGCAATCAGCAGCCAGCGCCCCGACGTTGGTGGCTTCGACCTTCTGACGAAGCGCTTCTGCTCGGTCACACTGTAAACATTTCCGTAAAGGTCGTCATGGTGCATGAGGCATGTCTCTGTCACTTCCATTTCGACCTGTTTGGCTTCCCCTATGGTGGTGAATTCTTCCTCTGGAATCAAATCTGTTCGACTTTTTGGAGAACTGATTGAAAGTGAAAACGAGATAAGTTTAGCGAGGATATCCTGAAGTTACAGCTTTGCCACTGATCTCATCACCACCTTTTCATACATCTTGTCAGCGAGCGCCTGTCAGCATCATTTCAGAAGATCCTTCCTTGTGTTTTTGCATTGATGGACCGAGCTTCACTTAATATGGGGCAATTTATGTTAGCTGCGTGCGTTTGACGCGCGTGTGTCTGTCTTATGAAGGATAGGCACAGTCGTTTGCAGCCTCGCGATGGCCGCGCGATGTTTTCATTCTTAGTCTACATTGACCTATGTTCGTGAAGAATCCTTCACAGATGGATGCGTACGCCTGACGCGCGACTGACGCACGCGTCTAGAAAAAATCTCCTTGCATTAAAGTTGCAGTAAGTGCCAGTGCTTATTGCCCCATTTACAGTCAGTCGAGTACATACAGCTTTACACCAGTTACACGAATTTGTTCTTATTCACATTCAATTTTAAACCTGCCTCAGCCAGTGCGAGGCTTCCGCCTTACGATGTAACTGGACAATCGGCTTCTAGTATCAGTTATCAATGTAGTATGGTGCCGAAGGAGAACCAAAAGTGATAGGTCATCCAACAACTGTTGCACTACAGTGTCTAGAGCAAGTATGTCCAGAAAATAGCTCAGCGTCAATCCTTTGGACGATTCTGCACTTTTCTTTTAGCAAGATTTCTACAGAGCGCTCGCAGATGTTCTATGAGAGATGAGATTGACGCCTCAGCACTGGCCATATTCGAGCGAGCCACATTTCTTCTTGAAAACCCTGGCAATGGAACTCTGCTCCCATGCAGTGAGCACGCTATGTAGCTACAGAAGCCCCATTCACCTTAGACTTTCTACACATCGGGAGGAGTCACGTCAGGACTGACTGATTTTCCTTTCCTCATTTTCTTCGAAGGTGTGCTAACTTCATCTACAGTCTCATATATCTTTGTGAAGGTCCTCTAGTAGGCCGATTTGATCCGGTAGACTGTCTTGTGAATTCTCTGTTAGAGAGGGTAATAAAGCACGTTCTCCAACCGTTGAGCACGGCCGGGACTCAGAAACTCAGTTCCTTCTGCATCTCTTGTACACCTCACCGCCATGTATGCGTTCCTTTGGTCCGTCATTTGCTAACGGAACCCGCACCTATCAGCATCTGGACATTCGAACTTCTAAATATTGTCCATGTTCAGTGCCTGCCAGTCATTGCTTCACACTACATCACTATTCGATTTCATATTATTCGAGCACTCGTATTGGAATTTGGTGAATTTCAGTGATGTGGATTAATTTTCCACTTCGATTATGTGTGGACACGCTCATAAACGAAGCGGAATACCAATCCACATCATCCTTCAAGTAGTTGATTTCGAGAATATCCCAGGAAGTGTTGTAATCCGCTTATCTTTCTAAGGGAGATGAGTTTTCCACGCAGAAATATGCAATTGCACTCACTGAATGTCTAGAAAAGTTCTGATATTAACATTGCCTGCTACCATGGAAATAATACTCTGGAATCGCATACATTGCAACTATCTAATGCAGAAGTAATTATTCAAGTCTTTTAGAAACTAGTGCAGGTCAATTACTTATACTTCTACTCTGTTATGTTTACTGTTGGGTTGTGATTAACTGATTGTTACTGCTCAGCTTAATTTCGTCCTTTTTCTCCCTTTTAATTGGTGCTTCTGTGTTGCATACCACTTTTACATCCTGTTTGCTGTGATGACACGCCTTTATGGTGCATGCAAATAAATAAATAAATAACGTGCATTTTCCCCCATAACTCTCAGCTCATTATGATGGCTACTTAATGATATAAACAGCAGCATACCGTACCCACCAAAATTATATAGCCTTTTCGTGATTTGCACTACTAATCGTGAGCGCATCACGACTAGCTGCGATATCTGATACTTTAAAAGCAGCACTCACGGAAATTTTTGGGTTGAAGACTCCGCGGTATATCGGGGGTTTTTAGGGACGATGAACTCACTGATAACGATGAACTAGTGTGAAACACGCGAAAAACACAGAAAATGATGGCGGTATTTCATGTGTGTCCACAGCGCGGACGAGTGTTCCGTGATGGGTCCCGCCACGGAACCCTGCAAATGATACGAATTTCATAAACAAGCCTCCGCTGAACCACATACGCACGCCCTGTCAACGGCGTTAGTTGGCGCGACGGAACCCTAATGTTCAGAGTGGCGCATGTGTCCACGGCAGTATCTTTGCAGGTAGGCGGCCATTCAAGGTGTTCAACTTACTGTTGCGATTGTCCAGCGGCCGGCTTCATGGTAAGCCACTCACTTCAGAAGTGAAAATTTCCGTAAGTGCTGCCTTTAATCCGTCACGTTGCGGGAAAAGTGGCTGTTGCGAGTCGATGCGTTAATTCCCATAACCTATCCCATAACTCCGGCAAATTCATCAAATTTCCACTTTTTTTGAATTTTTGGTTGAGCCATTGATGCACCACGTTACTGGGAAAGTTTTGTTGATGCGTGATACCGGAAGTATGGGTGAAAAATATAACATGGGGTCGAATGGCTCCTCGTATTTGTTCAGCGGAACTGTGAAAAAATGTAATCACAGCCAAATAGCATAAGTCTCTCACCAGACGAATCCATCTTTTCCCAGTGAAACGTTCATAGTTCCGTAAATGGCCGTAAATGCACTGCCTAATCCACAACTCCCACCAGTCCACTTCGTTGACTTCCACTGTTCGTTAGCGTTTTTGCCTGTGCAGTTCTCTTCATCGCCTCACAACGCACATGATCTGCCTCCATTAATGCCCCATTACGACAATCCGTGCGACCCGCGATCCATCCGGTCACTCAGCGCTGCTTTCGCTCAGTCTATTACCGCACGTGAAACTGGCCAGGTCACTCGCCCAGTTCGGATAATTCCCAAACAGCGCGTGCACTTTCCCCGCTTTTTGCCTTTCTCAATAATTGTTTCCTAGCCGGCCGAGACGCGACAAACTCATTTCTGGCTCCTGCTGAGCGCCCGCTGCCGTGCAGCATACAAAAACGCAATTTTACGGTCTCTCACACGGCCTTCAATGGCGCAGCGGCCGGACCGGGCGATTCAGAAGCAGCCGAGCGATGGATGCCCTTCGCGCCGATCCAACCCAGCGACGCTGATTTGCATATCCAACTGCCACTCGGTCACACCGCCCCGATCCGTTGCTCTGTTTATTCGTCGGGATTGCTTCGTCTTGCTTTCCTGATGTTTCTCGTTTGCCGCATAGGTTGTGGTACTTTGTAGTTGACGTATGCTTATTCAAGACTCGATATACCACTTTTTCCATGCAAGGTATCTACAGGATGTTCTACATTCTGGTAACAGAAACAAGCGCAACCATAGAACTAGCTCAGAAGGTTGAGTAATTGTTTCCTGTTTTTCTTCCCTTTTCTTTGGTTTACTGTCTTTCCATTTCCGTAATCTCCCACGCAATAATACTAAGCAGTAAATATCATGCGTGCAGCGTAGACCACATCAGATTTGTCGGATTAGAAGGAGGGGATGCAGATAAATGTCCACAACAACAAGCCAACGAAATTATGGAAGAGTGGGATTATTACCCAGTAAAATCCAGCTTTGAATTAGGACTAACGTCTACACCATGAATAGTAAGCATCATATGAGCATGCCGGGCGACCCACTAGTATTTGGCCAGTGTTCAAAAGACTGGAAACCTTCATATATGGAGCAACGATGACGAGGTTAAAGGGGTGATTCACCAGAGGTTGTGGCAACAGACGTATGCCATCCAGGAGCCCATTTTCTTTTAGTGCAGCAGAATCGAGGACGTTCCATAGGGTTTCCTGTGGACGACGACTTCGTGCCCGGATTTTCTGAATAGGTTTCGTTCAAAGGAGTTCCTTAGGGAAAAGCATAGGCCTCAACAGGAATTTTTCTACTAAAACGTGGGCCTAGGCTGCACTTTCGAGCTAATTTTTGAATTAGACAGATATTCGTGTCCTGAAGAATTCATGGCTTTGGGCTAGGGCACCAGATTTAGTATCTCATGCCCTACGGTCATTAGGAGGTGAGGTGACCCTGTGTGAACATTTCATTAGATTCGATAAAGACCAAAGAAGACTTTTCTGTTGAGATCATAATCCCCACCCCTTCTATAACTTGGTTGCCATCGTGGGAAACTTTAGAAACTTTGCACGATTTATTTGCTTCTTTCATTCGCAAATTCATTTTTTTCAATGCCATATTTTGTCTGAGAAAATTTTGCTAGAATGTGATGTGAGGCTCTGATGTCCACGGGCAAAGGAAAAGTTTTCGGATCGTCTGCACGAGGAAAAAGGGAGCTTTTGAGATCGAAAAAGTGCTTTTCTATTGAATGTATCGATGATGGACAAATCGAACTCCTGTTTGGGTCATCACTGCTTTTCAAACAACGTCCTTCTCTTTACACGAACATCCGCCAATGACTTTTGGGCCACCTTATACACATACCTCTACTTAGCAGAAGCCTTCTTCTCTCTCAGCTCGATGGCATGGATGTTTTCCTGGAATTTCATGCTTATTATTTGACAATTAAAGCTCCAAACTGCTCATTTATATGCATAAAACCAATGCCTTCAAGATCCTAGCTCATGCTTCCTCGCTGTTTTTGATGGGTCCTTACGTTCTCCAATTGTTTCCCTGACTAGAGATCAACTGCGCTCCTTTTTTAAAGGGGTTTCGTGGAGCTATTTGAGCTTAGGACTTTAAGTGTGTAGTAGCAAAGCACCTCTTGATTTCCACTTTTTTTTTGCTAATCTCTAACAGCCACAAGGTTTTTCTGACACTGCCACGGGTAACGAAATGTAACCATTGACCATTTTGGTTCCTGTGCAGAATAACATGTGACTAGTGGTAGTTAGGAATAATTTTGTAAGTGCAATACGTGTTTACCGTATCATTAATTCGCCATTCACAGTAATCCCATTTCCGTCTGCGAACCTTTCTGGTTGTGAAATTGCACGAAACGTTCTCGTATTGGCGTTGGAATTTATGGCACGGAACGGAAGAGTTCAATCGAAGCGTAAATTATTATTACCATCCTTGACATCAGAACGAATGTCCACTCTTTTGTAATAAGGAAAAAACAGCTTTCAGAGCTTGGATTTTAAACAATTATTACATGTATTACACCAATCAACGAATATAATGCAGTAGTAAGATGCAATAATCGTGAACGTTGTACTGTAAGAATCGGTGAAATGAGCGTACTTTCAAATTTCCTTAGACGTCTAACTCCCGCTTGCGTAAAACTCCTGCCAAACCAATGAAAACCCGTCTCCAGGTGCCTTTTCGACATGTGCGCAAAGAGGGGTGGGGCTGTTTTGAGCGAGAATGAAGGATCTCGCTCCCGTTTAACTATTTACATTTTTATTCACGCTCATGTAAAGTTCATATAGGTGGAAAAAAACAAAAAAAAAGAAGAAAAGAACGAAGAACCCTGCCGAAAGAACCTCACACAACATGTAGTGCGCATTTATCGTTATTGCAAAGTATTATAGGAGAGGAAATACTGATTCGTTAATGATGTTCAAGATACTTAAAGGAAAAAAGGAAAGCTTTCTTCGAATCCATTTGAATTTTTTGGAGTACCGCTGACGAGAACCAGAGGAGAAAAGCTTAAGCATCACGGTTGCAAGGTCACAGACTAGGTCGAAATTGTTCACTCACAGAGCTGTAAATGAGTTCAACTTGTTACTAAAAATGAGCACTTGATGGAACTGTCTTTGAAAGCTTTCAGGAAGCCATTGAATGTTATAACCATTGAATTTTTGTATTTTTCTACGCGTGGCATAGCTCCGCGTCTCCAAGTAAATAAATGAATGAATAAATTGCACATCTGAAAATGAGACCGCGTCGCAACTGACACGCGACGTAGCAGTCCGGCTGGATGCGGTGTTTTTCGCGCGTTGTCAGGATAGGTGCTAGTTGAATACACAGGCATAAGGGAACTAGCGGTGAATCTAACAAGTGAAGAAGCAGTTCCGATCACTCTCGAAAACCACGACATCTAGCTGGCCTGCCGTGCCGCGTGAGGGGTGCGGCGCGAGTCCGTTTCTGATGTGCAACAATGATTGACGTCGCCTGTAGATATTCGGACAAAAGTATAATAGTGCGTAAAAAGTGCAAATTCATACCGAAAATATCTCAGGGATTGTCAAGTAAATTTTTTCCAATTATCGTGAACATTATTTCTTTGAGTATTTGAGGAAACTCTGCTCGCTGTTCAGATTCAGAGAAGTTGTGTCTCTGCCCCATTAACACAGAAGTACTGCCTTGTACTAGTGGGCATAATGTCCTGCGGAATGGAATTCTGTTTCGTCAGCCCTAATAATGCACGTTTTCGTCGTTATTGAGGTTATTCGTCCTTTTGGAGCTTTTCGAAGTTGAGCACTGTTTCCATTGACATTGATTTTTCCTTGACATTTCCTCCTTGTTGTTCATCCCCTAGTTTCTTAAGAGAAGCTCTGTCATTGTGTAGACCAAAAATAGAAGAGAGGGTACTTGCGTGTATAAATAGATGACACTAACTTTCTCCTTTGAGCTTATTATCTAAGGGCAGAACCAGGAGAAAAGCACATTCTCTTGGTTATCCGTGTTCCCAAGCATTTGACTATGAACTTTTCATGAAGTTTTAGAAATTCAAAAATTCATTTCTTTTTTTTTGCAATTATTTGAAAATCTTGGATGGCTTGAGAGAAGTTTAATGGGATAGTTTGCTAGTTGAAACTGAAAAAAAGTCTCTAAGTAAGGCGATTTGCCTGAACGAAAGTTAAAATAAGGGTAATACTGCTCCGCAGCTAATAATCTTCTGAGCTTATAAAATGATAATAAAATGAAATTGTAGTGTAATAAAAGTAATTTAATGATAATCAGAACATTTCAAACCCATTCTTTACCTTCCTTTTGCCTGTCATTCCGTTATTATTAACCATAAGAAGAACTGTAACTAGTAGTTACTAATTTAATTAGGGTGAGTCAAAAGTCAAAGAATTCTTCCTTTTTCTTTTCTGCAGACTCTCCATATGAACATTCGATCAAATTAGTTAATCAAGTGATCCCTTCGATCACGTGAGGGACTTACTGATATTGGTAATCGTTAACCTGTGCTTTTTCGAGGTAGGAGAGTTAGTCACTCAGCGGTTATGGCAAGTTTCTGCTTCAACAGGATTCTTTTGACGCTTTAATGCTTGGGACTGTTTTTTACAAAATACCCTATGAACTGGATGTATACTATGACCACAACTAGGTTAAAGGAGATTTATAAAACCATACCTCGATTCCTCCGTGGCCTCCATCTCGAAATGTGGACGACAAATGGATGTGGGTTTCCAATGCCACTCCACCACCCCCCCCCCCCTCCTCCCCAAAGCCACTCCACAGCAGGCGTGAGAGCACTGATATCAGCGGAATATGTGGATGCGCAGACAATCATGGTGTCAAGACACAGATGGTGCTAGACCTGGAAGCCGGTCCACATCACCGGAGACTTCTACATCTCCATCAACTAGTGTCCACTCGTATCCTTAGTAGACCACCACCAATCCGAGCATTTTTAGTACTGGTCCACTTTTTTCTGAATTTTCATGTCGAATTGATCGTGAAAATCCTTTATTCCCAAATTTCTCGCAGGGAGAAGTCCTGGAACCTCACTTAACAGCGCTTCTTTCGCACTTCCATGACAGTGAGAAAACAAAGGATAATCTCAAAAAATTTCCTGCTGAACTCTTACCTCTGCCTCTCACCTCTCTATCACTAGTATAATTAAGAGTGGTAAATTTCCCCTTACACCAACAGAATGACTGGCTAGCGCTTCTTTTTCCTCTCATTCTCAGTTCTTTTCTCCCTGCATTCTCTGGCATTCCTGCTTGAGGAACGCATGTTCAAGAGCCCGAGAAAAACGTCTGCGCGCGAAAATTTCCCCGCTAAGAAAGCGATACTTCCGCGCTACTGGACAACAACAAGAAACGCTGCGCAGCGGTTTTTCTTTTCCACGAAACACGCGTTACTGTCCGGAATAATTCAATCATAATTGCGTCCTGTTCCATTATCAACATTGTGAGTTTTGCTACGGAACCAGTAGTGAGCGGCCGGTGGCTGCTCGCCTCGCCAGCCACACACGCCATTCCACAACCGCACTTTACGCGCGACAAACTCACGCCAATTACTGTGTAATTGACGTTGTTTTGTTGGTTTTTCCCGTAACAATGTTTTGCTGTGGCCATCTTCTACTGTTCTCCTCCTAGAGGCTTCTTAGTTTCTTCATTCTTACTGTACATGGTATTATTAAATTCACTATTGTTTGGGAGTAAATTATCGATGGAAGAAATTTAACATCACTCCCCCTCCCCCATAGATGAGTCACCAGCAAATTTTGATGTAAACTTTTTTTTAGCAGCTTGCCTTTTCTTTTTCAGAATAGGACATTCTAGGATCATGCTCATTTTTCCTCTCCTGAGATACACATATGTGATAAAAAAGGAAACAGCATACCTAATTTCTGTTTTATTCCTATCGCCGTGCGGAAAATGAAACGTTCTCCACAGAGAGTAAGAAGTTAAAGTAAGAGTAGCAGTAGTAATGAGTAAGAAGCTGAGGAGTTGTCTGTTTAACTTTAAAATGTTGAAGTTCTAAGCTTTCAAAACTTCATTACTAGGCTTCGATCATTTTTGGGACAACTGGATACAATATGGATTTCCTTGGAATTCAACAATAGGAATTGCAAACTATGCAAACTCTCTCACTTCTTAACCACATGATCGCATTCTCTTTCTGCTGCGGTCCTTCCGACATTTTGTCCGATATCCGCTCACAGATGATGTCATGAAATGAGTACACCTCTTGCCTATTGGTGAACCAAGCATTTATAGCGAGGGTTTCGGATTCTGCATTTGGTCTATCTTTCTGTTCTCACGTTATTCTGGTTTTATCTGGTACTCTTTATCCGCTATTTATCCCCTTTTATCGTCGTTCGGTTGAATCGTTCCAATAAGTTCACTCTGATCCAAAATAGTCTCACATCTCTATTCATCCCTGACCTTTAGCAATTTCACTCTCAACAACAGAAGAATTCCTGTTAGATTTCCTAATGGATTTAATCTCATTCTAACACAAGCGAAAAAGTATCCTCCAAGCTCAAAAATGTTTTTGAGATCATCATTCAACTTCAATATGTAAAAGGAATCTACAGGAGCTGCTGATCACAGTGGTATATGTGATTCCATGCAAAATTGTCTAAAAAATGGTTTTCGAGCCCCAATTCTTGAGGAGCCGGTGGGCGGGGCCAATGGGAAGGGTCAAGGCGCTGTCTGAATAGCTCACTCCTACGAGCGCAAATTCCGTATTTGGGCAGTTTTGCACGGAGTCACATGAAGCACTGTGATCAGCAGCTCTCGGAGTTTTTTTTTTCGACATGAGAATCTCAGAAAAGATTCCGTGATGGGAGGGTGCCTTCAAGGATGAAAATCCACTTTTTCGAGGATCCAGAAGCATATTCTAGCACTGCGCTGAAAAAAAACATGCGTGCAGGAAACTCCAGTACCTGAAACCGGCGCCCATGCGTCTCATCATCGTAGCTTGGAGGTGGTAGAAGAAGAAGCAGGAGAGCTGGACGAGAATGAGGACGGTGAAATCATTGAAAAAGTGGATGGGTAGATGATCAGAGCACCACGCTGCATGTAGTGCAACAAGTGCTGCGGGTTCGGATCGCTGGAGTCCCCTGTAGATGCTAGGAGTGAAGAAACATTGTCTCAACGTAGCTGAGTTCAGTAATAATAGTATGATGGTAATACTGATTATAGGCTCGTAGTAAGTGGATTTTTGTGGCTTTCTCTAGAGTCAGTACTGAATTCAATTAGTGGATTCGTTTCAATTAGTTGCTCGAACATTCGAAATCATATCGATTCAAATCCCTGAACCTTCGATATCCCTCATTTACCAATGTAAACATCCTCTTCGTGGGATAGCATTACAATCTAAATAGCTGGGTGACGTTAGGGTGGGCTAAATTTATCCCGTCTATTTCGGATGGTTGTGAGCACTAATGAGGCAGCCTAATCAACGCTGCACAGCAGAAAACTTCTCAAATGCCAGGCGAGGTTCGCTGCTGACCAGAAAACACACTGCAATTTCGTGCAAACCCCCATTATCTAAAACTTATTTACATTAGTGGTTTCAATATACTTTCCACCTAACAATGTACTTTAACAGCACTTTGACCATTTCCCGTTATTAAGTGGAATATAAGTGGTACAGGGCAGAGAACTCTAGGTGATTCATCCCCCGAAGGTTTCTTTATTTTCTCAAATTATCACCGTAAGATACTTTCTTAAATTTGATATGGTTAAAAGCGGGTCAAATTAGACTGACGTTTCAGCTTCGTTGTAGCCTCTCCCCAGGCCCACAATTTTTCTTTTTCCTTCTTCAAACTGCTGTTGCTCAAGTTCCGTAATCGCATTCCTTTCTAGGGGTTTCATTTGATTCTCCAAAGGAAGAAGCCTATTTCCGGAAAAAGTCGAAGTGGAAATACTCGACCAAGTTTCTCATGGAAGCAATCAAGCGCTAATTCCAGCTTCAACTTCGAACTATGTCATTATTCTTCCATTCAAAAAAAAACTCCAAAGAATTCATAAGGAATGCGCATTCTCATGGATGAGGTGTTAGGAAGGTATTATCCTTTTAGTCAGCTTGAAAAGCATGGAACAAAGACGAATGAGTCGCATAATGACTGCAAGATTAGCTTAGTCAAACCCTAAGATAGTCGAAGAAACCCGATAGTTCCATACAGGTACTTCCTAATAAAAGAAAACGTTGATAGAAGAATACCTCTAAATCCTTCAAAAATTAAAAAAATCAGGTCATCCCATCAAAGCAGAAACTTCTCCATGCATGGTGCTGAGGCTTCGCATGGAACTTTTCCGGTAAGGCCTCCTCCTGCAGAAGCCACCCTATTCAATCTACACCAAATTCCGCCTTAATCTTCGGTAGCTCACTCATAAAACGATTCTAACAATGAAATAAGTACCGTTATCCAGGGAATAAGCAATGCTATGGTCATCAAAAAAAAACTCTACAGATACAGAGGATGACTGGAGACTGACTCAGCCAATGAAACAACGCCTATTGTGTTGTTACTTAACAGTGAATAGCACGGTGACATTCATTGACATTGTGAACAATGCTAAGCAGCTGCTCTCTTTTGTTTTTTTTTTTGACTGCAGTATACAACTAATACATGCATACTTGTGGATGCCTTCGACCAAGTACATACCGTTTTATCTCATCTCACTTTTAGCCAAGTTTGGGGAGCAGATATCAGTGGAGACCTGGAGCTGAAATCTGCGAAACGCAACCTACTGGTCAATGACATCGCATTCAATCTAAACTTTCCGTGGTGGAACTGATGAAAATTCCTTATTCAAAAATGAAAATTTCCCATATTTGTTGGTGTACTCCACCACTCTTATTTTACTAGACATCCCCTGGCGGGAGAAAGCTCTTATTTCCAACTTGGAGTTCCCTCAAAAAACGTCAGAGCGAGAGAATCTGGAAGTGCGCAACATTCCATAGAATTTCCACTTATCAATATTCCCAGGAAAATTCAAGAATACTCATTGGAGACTATAGAGTCTTGATATTCTCATTGGCGGGAACACTACTGCTTTAAGATTCGAAGACGAGTGTTTTAGACAAAATTGTGCTTGGAAAGTCTATAAATCTTGATTATTATATCTGAAGAATTCCCGTGCTTTCTTCGCATGCCTGTCTGTGGTACCATCTATCAGCAGTTATTCTTCGCTTCGTCGTGCAGTACCTAGCGATTAATTTGACGAATTACTCGCAAAAGTTCCACCCATTCCACTAGACAATCCCCGTTCTCCCTCCATCCCCTTTCAGTAGAATTGCTGATGGAACAGAGGACAATTTCATTGTTCAAATACTTGTTATGTATAATTTCTTTGTATCCGTAGCAACGAAGCAGGCAAATGCTGTGAATGAAGCGAGAAAACACCCACACCCACAACAGCACTCACAGCGAAAACCTCTCAGAGTGACAAACGAAACCTGGATTGTAATTCGATTCAGGACCTGGCATGGAGTGCCTTTACTGGCGATTCGGCGGTGGTAACTCAAGTGTTTGGGATTCAGACCCGCATGCGACTTCCCAATGGGCGAAGCCTGGCTCCACTTTATTGATATCCTTTGACTAGTAGTGATCCTTCCAAGATCGAGCGCACGTTGACAGATCGATGACGGATGTCAGGAAGGAGTTTAGTGCCCTTTCCTCAAAATGCCCACCTAATACCCAGCGTTTTCGGCTTGATTCAATTTAAAAAAAGCGGATATTTGCGTGGTAATCGTAAAAAAAAACTAAAAACTAACCGATACTGTGGGTTGGGTTTCAAAAGGAACCTTTGAGGGCTGGATCCCGTGTCTTCGTGGACCCTGTTTTCCTAATTTTGTATTGGTCCAAACATTTTCATAGTTTATTTATTTCTGAATGTTTTTCTCTATGGAAACCCTTTCAGTTCAGAATTTCTGAGCTGTTATATAACTCAACCCTTCTTTAATTCTTTCTAGGGTACCAGGATTTAAAAGAAGTAAAGTATTTCATGCAATCGAATCATTAACAATTCATCAAACATTCACGAAAAGTAAACTTCTAAGTACATCAGCCTGATTTTCACATGCTTAAATCTAAGAAAATTCACTGTTCATTGGCTGTGTACTGTGAATATTTTATTGAACATTGCCCCAAAATTCGTAAATAATGAAAAAAGGGTGCGTAAATGCACGCACGCTCAAGAAGATTTGGAACACTTGCCCCTCCCTTTTTTTTGACAATGAGCTCAGCGATTAGAACTGGTTGACTAATGAAATCGAAGCTATATACTGCCCCTCTGTCGTTGGTTTCATTGCGAGAAAAATTCTAGTGGTGTGGATCCTGGAAACAAGATCACAAACGGTTTTATTTATTTATTTATTTGCAGAATATTCTCCATGACCTGTTCTATGGATGAGAATTCGAAAATTCGAATATCCGAGAGTCCGCAAATGCGTGCGTCTCACCTGCATTTAAGCGGCGTGAGCAATGCGAGCTTTCTAAAGTCCAAGAACCGACACCTCCGAAACATGTTCCTGGATCGAAAATCTCCATCCCAGCACAGGGTGTTTTGTCCTTTGGTCATGCTGACCACTCAAAGTCAGTCCAGGCATCCATCCATCCAACTCTGCACTTGGACATGGTTTTTTTTGTCGCCTGAGAACCGGTTGTGAGCTATTAGAATTCTAGCAGTGAAATGACACGAATTTCCAGTGTTCCAGGATGGCGAAGATCGGACTAGGCGAAAGTTTTTGAGTTATCTAATGCATGGCTAGTCATCGGCAGATTCATCTACGCTTTCCTCGCAACCTTAGCTTTTCGGACTGCAATTTGCAAATTTCTCACAATTACTTGGCTATTTATGTTATCCAGTGAGACTACTGGTAAATTTATTACATCATTTCAGTTAGTTAGTAATGCGAGAAAAATAATACTAAGATCGAATAACTACAGAATAGACTGTCTGATCGAATTATCAATTTACAAACCTACGTTAACATTCAAATACTTTCGGAAAAAAACCTAGCCTTATTGCATTTTTGCTAGAGCTGTCTTGCTCAGTTTCTTTGGAGCCCTTTAATATTCGACTCATTCTATCGAGTATTCGAACTCGAACACTACACGTTAAGTTATTCCTCTGAATTATGGAGTGGAGCCTCGCTTAGTCGCGTGGTAACAAGCCCTTGAGCTCCCTCTTTTTTTAATAGTGATTTCTGCTGGTTCCTCGAGTTCTTGTCATTTTTCTCTCCTTTTCATCTTTTCGCTGGAGTTTTCGTGTGTGAAGTTAGTCTGATGTGTGTGGCACTCCTCATTTTGGCGAGAATAAATAGAAATAGATGTAATACTTGACTTGCCCGAGCTATACAATGAAATATAGCGCGCCCTAAAGAATTCGTTAGGAAATTTAGTTGTGTGGAAGTTTGAATATGTAACTTCTCATTCCACAGAAAAGTTCTGTGGATCTTGAGAGGGCGTTATCTTCTCGGTTTTTTCAAAGCATTTTCATCAAGTACCACTATTCGCGAACATTGTTGATTTCTTGTAAAACCTTTATTCCCTCCGCTTCTCTAAAATCCTAACAATTTTTATCTCCCTCTCTTCCCTCTTATAGTTACCTCTCCCAATACATTTCCTGCTGAAGCGCTCCATAACTTCTGTGCTTTCGGAGCTTTTCAAACACAAGAAAACTAACCTATACTCCCCAACCCTATCCCATCGCTACCCATTGCTTACCTTAGCCTATACCTAACCCATCGCGACATTAGTCGGCACATAAATAACTGAAAACTTAGGCGTTTCCTGCACTTCAGAAGCATAACTGGAAGCTATCGCAGCGCCTAAGCAACGAAAATTTTCCATGAAAATTTCGAGCAATTCCCCTCCCCGTGGAACCCTTCTTCGTTATATTCTTTATATATAGCCCATAGGCAGTGTATGTACAATGGCAAACGCATTTTCATGTTTTATTAACATTCTCCATAACGGGCATTTTTAATGTGCTATCCATCCGGCTGCTGGAATTGTAGCCATTCATTATATCGTGACGCACGGCATGGAAATGGAATACGAAACCAGATTTATGGAATGGGATCACATCCCATGCTTTCTGGAAAAACTGCTGTACTGTGTGGTAATTCAGCAGTAGCATTGGTTTGTAAAAACTCAGGCATGCATGTGAGCAAAAACGAAACGCTAGAATGCAAATGGAATGGGGAAATTGTCCTTTCACGTGATCTTTTTTGAGAAGATGCGCAAGGAAAAAGAGGAAAACTGAGCTAATTTGGCGGTTTTCTCGGTTCTTTAGAAAAAAGTATCGCACTTTTTCATGGCATTACGCGTAATCTCTCTCTTTCTCTTTCTCTCTCTATCTCTACCTCTCTCCTCCCCCTTTTCTCAGGCACATTTTTTGACTTCAGTGAATGGTGATGAGTTATTTAAGAGGTATGAAAGACATTAAACGCTCTGTCTTGAGATGTCTTGAGATTTTTGATCACAGTTTACCCAGGGTTCCTCTAACATTTGTTGGCTTTTTGGTTGGTAAGCTGGTCATTTAGGGCCCGGGCTTAGATTCATGAAACGTTAACCAACCGAGCCTGTGAGGGTTAGCACTATTGGTTATCGCATAGTCTACGTTACACCAAGAGGCGCAGGATGCGAAAGTTGGTTTGGTAGCCTGGTTTCGCCTCTACCTGGGATCGATGAACATGTTTACCCACAACTGCCCTTTTTTCTACCTATGATACCGGCCGGAATTTTATAGCCTTTTAGAATCCCCTCCGTAACTTCATTCAGAGAAAGCTCCGAGCCTCCTATTTTCGTGAGTGTTGCAGACACTCGCACGAGAGATGGAATGAACTCATGCCACTTTGTCAAATAGTTGCCTTCAGACAACATTTTCATTTACAACGACCAAAACACGGGCATTTTGCAACATCTGCGAAAGTTTACAGAAGCACTTTTATAGGCGGTATTTCAACAATAATTGAACTCCTTCTGATAAATTCAACTCATATTTCGATGAGAACGCGTGCTTTCAGACCAGTGAATGAAGCATACGAAGCAAATTTGAATTCATTTCAGCTCTAACCAGGAAAGGATACTAGGGGGGTCCGACGACACCTAACGAAATGTACACCGAAATGAACGTGAATTTGAACTCCACACCACTTCCAGGCCTTTGACAAAGACGTTCTCATCGAAACGTTAGGCCAATAATAAAAAGATCCACCTAACAACCTGGAAGAAGCAGAAGCATCATTTCACGATAATCGAAATGCCCAGGTTCAAAAAAAAATCAGAGGACATGGAGATTATTGTAGGAAATGTACACTGTCATATGCAGTTTTCCATGCTGATCTCAAATCCGTTATCTTTATCTGCTGTGGAGCTCTCTATGAAGAGTTACGTGACATAATATCGGCTGGGCTCGGCCGGCTAAATCCAACTTTCGAGTTATATTCCGCTGAAAATGTGCGCGAAAACCATTTCAAACTTGTCAACTAATTGTAACTGGTCTATGTTTCTAAAACTGTTATAGATCCAGATAAGTTCCCACGATCTTTTAGCAGAATGTAGCCAGGAAATGAAATTTTGGCATTTCTGAACAAGCTGAAATCTTGCCACGTAACTCTTCGCAGAGAGCTCTGCAGCAGATAAGGAAAACGGATTTGAGATCAGCATCGAAAACTGCATTTGTCAATGTACACTTCATTACGAGTGGTCGGACCCCACCAGAATCCTTCCCTGGTAAGCCAATGAAAGGATTTCTGACAAATTAGCTCACTCTTCTCTGGTGACATTGTTAAATCGGCCGATTTGCGCCAAGAAGTCCATACCACAAAAATACTTTGATTTCTTTCTATGCGAAGAATTGCTCTACTAGAAGTTGTGGAGGAAATTCCAAAAGGCTATAAGGTTTCAGCCGATATTGTACATTGCTGCTACCCATGGCTATAAAATTACTCATCTTTTCTAAACACCGCTAGTCCGCCACGCCTAATGGTACGCCGTTAAGAAAATCCGTCGTTCGAACGATGTCCTTCAGCTTGTTTTCTTTCTGAAGCTTCTTAATATGTATTTAGGCCAGTACATAAGTAAGTTAAATATCTGAAGATTGTAGAATTCAAGACAAGAATTTTTTTAAATTATCATTGTTTAGAAGTGAAAGCATGGAAGGATATTCAGAGAGAAATCCCAGCTCTTGCAAGGAAGCATATTTCTAATGTGTGCAAAAGTCAGGCACACTCATTTAACCACTACAACTCACCTTCTTCAAGGATTCGTTACAAAATCCTCGCAGATACACGACGATTCTCAAATTACGTCGAACAATTGATACCTTGCAGCTCATACTCACCTTACTCTCGTAGGAGTTCAATCACAGAACGTCATTTTAAGAGTGATTTATGGCTCCTGACTCCTGACTCAAGAACCTATCATTACCTCAACACTAGCGCTCAAAGTTTTCATACTCAAATGATGTCAGAGAGATTAGGCTGCCGTTGCTCCACTTCAGTCTCGTGCAAAATCTATTACCCTTCCGGATAGAATAATTTCTAATTTACCAACTGTCCTTCTTGTGATTCCAAGTTTAAGTAGTTTTTAGTAGCATGCTAGAAGTCAAGGATTAGCAGCTGAGCTGACGATTTCCTACAGTCAAAAACTGTTCTCTCAACCACCTTGTTCTTCTCTAGAAACGCTTTGTCAATGCTCCTTGTGCACTTCCTGCACTTTTGTTATGCCGGCATCGCAATGGCCTCTGAAGTCGCAGATGTGAAAGAACGTCCAACTTAGACCCCACGCAACATGCTAAATTAATGTGATTGTTGTTACTCGGGATACTTTTATGGAGACATAGCTCATAGTACAAAATATGGAGACAACATCCTCATATGGCCCTCAATCCATTGTAGATGTCGCTCCCTTGAGCCTTATGAAGTCTCTTTTTCTTACATGATCCGCGTAAATAGTGAAGGCAATGCAAGTCCTCCATAGAGACTAGGAATAATTTTCCTTCTGAGGAGTTTTCCTGAAATGTCAAGTCTCTAATTGAGAGACTCAAGCCAATAAAAAGGCAAATGCGAAAAGAAGTCCGCATGTATAAAAGATGTGCCGGAAAATTTCAAAAAATAGGGCACACAGGAGGCTCACATCTTTTCAGGCAACTGTTCTATTCAGATCCATTTCCTTCAGGCATTTCCTGAACAGTCTCGCATTGAAGGTGTATTACCTATGCTTTAATATAGTTGTGTTTGGAGGATTCTCTGAGATTGCTTGTGAGATTGCTCTGAATTCTGATAGGATGCATTTTTTATCCTGGCTTTCCTCGTCTCCGTGCTGTCATGGAATCTGTCTCTGAGCAGCCTCAGGTTTTGCGAAATTCTTCTGTCAGTAGCTGCATCGCTTTCTTTCTTCATATTCTTGCCCACTCTTTATTGCATAAAGGCTGCATATACATGTATTGCGTGCTAAGTAGGGCCTCATGGCCCTGTTTTTAAGCTAGTACGTTGGGCCAACCATAGCTCAGACCTTAGATTTGAGTAGTCGCAAAATAAGGTTCTTATCCTCTCTTATCCATTGATTGCCCATTACAGCATTAGATGTTAATACTAGACTTAGTGAATTATTCTTTTATTCTTCGCTTTGACTCATCCTCGTTGATGCCTCCTCTAAATCTTATTTTATCCGTGATTGATTTCCCGTTTTACTTCATATTTATGGGGTATTGCTTTCGGTGAACTGGCAGGACCCAATGACCAGTCGGTGCGCAACAGTTCCATTTCGTAGACGGATTCTTGACTTATTTTTTATTTTCGCTCCATTTTCCATTTATCCGCAGGAAATATCTGCAAAAAAACGAAAGATTGATGTATTGTGTCGTGCAGAACTATTAAACTCACCGGAAATGACCTTATTTTACTTAATTTCCTTTTAAGGGCTGAGAACATGCATTGCGCAACGACATTGGATTCTATTTTTAAGACTCTGTTCATGTTCTATCCCTCTGTTTTTATGAATGTATTTTATTAATTGAAATACCTTTTATAGCGAAACCTCAAAATAAAGCTATTTCTCAGGCAAATTTATCTCCACCTGCTCTGCTCTCGTAAGGAGATTCATGAAACTTTATTGAAGTGAAAATACAAATGTTTTCAGGAGGATGCGAATATTCACATCTAAATACAATACCTTCGGTAATTTTTGGAAAAAAGACGAAAAAGACGCAAAGGCGCGTCTTTTGCGTCTTTTTACTATAACTCAGCTCAGAGCAGAGATATCCGCATAAATTTATATATTTTTGGAATCAGCGTCTCGAGATCTGTAAGAAGGTGCCGCGGTGGTTTTCGAATGCGTTCAAGTTTATGCCCTCAGGGCATTGGCACCCAGAATTTCATGGGAAACTAAAAAAATATGGAGCAACACACAAGTTTTTGGAGCCAATCTTAATAAAATGTTAATGTATTGATGTAATGGCAGCACTGGAATGAAGTTTCAATACTTTCGCTTCATTTGGTATACTTCGAAATTTTCGGAAATTTGCTAAATTAGCGCCTTGTAACTACAGAATGGTAAGAGCTGGCGAGCTCTTGCTAAGCAAGGTCAAAGTTATTTTTCTTGTCGATATGCCGAACCTTTCAGAACTGGCATGAGGCTCCAGCATTTGTGAATAAAACGTCTTTTATATTGCACCGCATACTCCGTCACATCTCATGGTACAGTAATGAGGGAGTCATAGCATCCCAACCAGAAGGGCTATAAAAGCAGGATTCCACCACGTCGTGCAACACATCTTGATGTTGTAGAATGCGCAAGCTAACTGGAATTCATCCATCCATTTTCTAGTTTCGAACCGTTGAAGTTTTAAGATTTCCACTACTGTAGCTGAAAAGACACCAGTAGAAGGCTTGATAAGCGGCTATATGAGCTGGTGACCGGATTTTTTGTCTTAGCCTGGCATGGTCTTTCAAATATTCAAGAAACAGCAGCTATCGACTCATGTCATTTTTTGGCTCTTTTTTTTGTCATCTGGTCTCAACAATGGACACCAGATGCTATATAATCCGAGCCTCGGGGAGAAGGGCTGACGTGAGGGGACCAATGCCAAAAGGTGGCGTGCGGCCGGGACGACTGAGATGGGGGGTTCTGGTCGTCCGGGGGTTGCGGGTCCTGCCACGAAAATTCGAAAGCTGCTTCTAGGTCCTAGATTAGCGCTCTTCAATGGGGAGATAGAGCTGCGGGAATTTTACCGTCGAGTTCAGCATCGAATTCTCGATCAAGATTTCTAGGTCCTGTGCTGGATCTTGGATGCGTGCAAGCTCATGCCCTCGGGGGATTAGCGTCCAGAACTTCATTGGAAACTAAATTATTAAGGGCAAAACACAAGGTTTTGCTGCGAATGTTGATAAAATGTTATTGCGGTGGTGTGCTTAGCATAGTAGAATGAATTTTCACTACTTTTGCTTCATTTGGCAAGCTTTGAAATTTTCGATATTTTGCTTAAATAGCGCATTATAAATGCGGAATTGTTGGGCCCAGAGGGCTCTTGCTGCACAAGGTTCGAGTAACTTTTGTCGACTATATGCCGAACTTTTCGCACCAGGAGGGGATTCCATCGGTGGTGGAAAAAGTGTCCTTCAGACCACACCTTACATTAGGTCGCATAACATGGGACCTTATTGAGAGCCTCATAGTGTCCCAACCAGAGAGGTTGTGGGAGCGGGGTTTTGTCACACACTAGAGAACTTCTTGATGTATCGGAATACATAAGGATGTCGGAACTCGTCCGCCCATTCTTTAGTTCCAAACCTCTGAAATCTCGAGATTTGCATTGCTGTATTTGAGAATACTTCAGTAAAGAGTTGACGAGCGGCTACATGAGCTGGAAATCACAGTTTTCGTCTCATCTCGGCATTGTCTTTCAACAAGTTAAGAAACGGCAGTTTTGGGTTCTTGTAATTTTTCAGCTCTTTTTTGTTCATGCGATGTCGACTACCAAGTGACTGTGGGGCAGTGGCACCCTCAACCTCAAAAGCTGTGCCAAAACACTGGCTTTCGCCACGGATATCTATGAAATGATACCACAATGGTGTGCCCACCATATCAGATATCTTCTATTCTGATACATCAAGAAGTTCTCTGGTGTGTGACAAAACCCCGCTCCCACAACCTCTCTGGTTGACACTATGAGGCTCTCAATATGGTCCCATGTTATGCGACGTAATGTAAGGTGTGGTCTGAAGGACACTTTTTCCACCACCGATAGAATCCCCTCCTGGTCGCTAAAAGTTCAGCATATAGTCGACAAAAGTTACTCGAACCTTGTGGAGCAAGAGCCCTCTGGGCCCAACAATTCCGCATTTATAATGCGCTATTTAAGCAAAATATCGAAAATTTCAAAGCCTGCCAAATGAAGCAAAAGTAGTGAAAATTCATTCTACTACGAATGTTAATAAAATGTTATTGCGGTAGTGTGCTACTAAGCACACCACCGCAATAACATTTTATCAACATTCGCAGCAAAACCTTGTGTTTTGCCCTTAATAATTTAGTTTCCAATGAAGTTCTGGACGCTAATCCCCCGAGGGCATGCGCTTGCACGCATCCAAGATCCAGCACAGGACCTAGAAATCTTGATCGAGAATTCGATGCTGAACTCGATGGTAAAATTCCCGCAGCTCTATCTCTCCATTGAAGAGCGCTAATCTAGGACCTAGAAGCAGCTTTCGAATTTTCGTGGCAGGACCCGCAACCCCCGGACGACCAGAACCCCCCATCTCAGTCGTCCCGGCCGCACGCCACTTGACATTGGTCCCCTCAGGTCAGCCCTTCTCCCCGAGGCTCGGATTATATAGCATCTGGTGTCCATTGTTGAGACCAGATGACAAAAAAAAGAGCCAAAAAATGACATGAGTCGATAGCTGCTGTTTCTTGAATATTTGAAAGACCATGCCAGGCTAAGACAAAAAATCCGGTCACCAGCTCATATAGCCGCTTATCAAGCCTTCTACTGGTGTCTTTTCAGCTACAGTAGTGGAAATCTTAAAACTTCAACGGTTCGAAACTAGAAAATGGATAGATGAATTCCAGTTAGCTTGCGCATTCTACAACATCAAGATGTGTTGCACTACGTGGTGGAATCCTGCTTTTATAGCCCTTCTGGTTGGGATGCTATGACTCCCTCATTACTGTACCATGAGATGTGACGGAGTATGCGGTGCAATATAAAAGACGTTTTATTCACAAATGCTGGAGACTCATGCCAGTTCTGAAAGGTTCGGCATATCGACAAGAAAAATAACTTTGACCTTGCTTAGCAAGAGCTCGCCAGCTCTTACCATTCTGTAGTTACAAGGCGCTAATTTAGCAAATTTCCGAAAATTTCGAAGTATACCAAATGAAGCGAAAGTATTAAAACTTCATTCCAGTGCTGCCATTACATCAATACATTAACATTTTATTAAGATTGGCTCCAAAAACTTGTGTTGCTCCATATTTTTTTAGTTTCCCATGAAATTCTGGGTGCCAATGCCCTGAGGGCATAAACTTGAACGCATCCGAAAACCACCACGGCACCATCTTACAGATCTCGAGACGCTGATTCTAAAAATATATAAATTTATGCGGATATCTCTGCTCTGAGCTGAGTTATAGTAAAAAGACGCAAAAGACGCGCCTTTGCGTCTTTTTCGTCTTTTTTCCAAAAATTACCGACAGTATTGTAGAAGCTTACTTTATGACACCTGTAATAGAATTGAAAGCTCTATGATTGAACGGTTTTTGTTCACCTTGAAGGTTCATTTCATTTTTAGCACATACAAATAGCTATTAAATGTCCAACATAAGAGACAGCTCGTGTCGAGTTAATAAGCCCCAAATGTCAAAAAAAAACGCTCGTGGGATAGTGGAGCACCGGAGAAACTTATTAATACCTTGTTTCCGGCAAGAGTGCTCATGATATTCAGGATTAATGGAGCCACATTCACATGGGGACCAGTTCTCGCTCATATTGGAGTAATTTTTCATGTCGCGTAATATATAGAGTTGATCAATTGGGCGCTTTCTGATTAATGAATGTCATGGAGTAGATAGCACACTCTTCATCTGGCCGGGACCAGTTCACGCACAAGCAAAGAATAAATTCCTGTTTCTTATACTGACAAGAAATCAACGCTGCACGTCGAATTAATCGACTCTACGTGGTAAATTCTTGTGACATTCACAAGTATAGTATTGAAATCACCTGGGGACCAGTTCTCGCGCAAATAAATCTTTTTATGTACGATTTTTGACATTTCCACAATGGATATACATATGTACAGCTATCCCGCTCCATTTCTTTGTTTTGTACCATTTTTTATTTCATCGCTACAGTTAGTTTCATTTATTTTTTGTTATACTTTGAAAAATCTCACTGTCTAGATGTTCCTAAATGACAGGCAAATAATTTATAGAGATTTTCTCGAGTTTTCCGCCTTCTTGTTGTTGTTCAAGTAGGATTCCATTGGGAACAGTCTGTTCCACCGTTTTTATTTTATTGCTCTACTCTGTCGATATCTACTGACATTTCTCACCTTAGAAATTTATCCGTATTATTTATTTATTTATTTTTATTGGTGTGAATGATGTCCAAACAGGCTCTGGATGTCCGGAAGCACCCATTACGGAGGTATGCCCTATTTGCCCACCTATTTCACAGTAATTGTACTTGTCGCAGAGTGAAAAATGCCCGGAGACCCCATTTCGCGGGCGACCTCTCCAATGACCGTACAAAGTAGTTCCCGAGAGCACTGCCCGTCCCCATTATCTCAGCGTATTTTCCACCGTTGCTGGTCATTTTGCCGACGCCTTCTCATCATATCGTCGCTATGAGTCAGCCTCATTGTCGTTAATGATGTTGTTCCAGCTATTCCCACGTCAATAAACGTAGCTTTGAATTAATTCAGACTCGCCTCGTCATGCTGACCGAAAACGCTGCGAGGCGGAAGTTGCGCACGATGATAGCAAGGAAGACACTCCGAAGACGAGGTGATGAGGCGGCGTTTAATGGGCTCGCGGCGATCTGCGGCCTTTAGAAGTGGTCTCTTCAAGGGACGATCAAGGGTCACTTAGTAATATCAGTCACTTCCTTGCTGGGGGACTTGAGAAAAGTACTTCCGGAAATGTATTCCTGGAGAAAAATTCGCTGGGATTTTGATTGACGCGACCTTCTTACCCAATAATTTTTTGTCTGGATTGGAATCAGTTTATCATTGAATAGGCTGCGTTTAGGGTGCTCCTATTTAGATATTTACAGTGTAAAGTGTCGAACTCCATGACATTCATTTTTTCCCCTCTTCCTGCACCTCATTCACTCCATTTCATTTTGTCTTCACCACTGCTTTCATTTGCTGCTCTTTTCCCTATTTTCTGCGCCTTATCACTTTTCTTTTTCTTCCTTCCGTCTTTCCTTACTTCGTTCTCTATTACAACTCTCGCTTCTGCTTTTTCGCCACGATTTTTTTGTTCTTCTCATCCTTGTTTACTCCATTTGTTCTTCTGTTCTTCCGTCCCTATCTTCCATTTCCTTCCAGTCATCCTTCTTCCTTGCTTTTTTTTGCGATATCTCCAACTTTTCTTCCTTTAATATCATTTGTCTATCCACTCATCTATTCATTTACTCTTTCAATCATTTGTTTATTTATTTATTTATTCACTCATTCATTCATCCCATTTATTCGTTCGTTCATTAATTAATTAATTAATTACCTAATTAATTAATTCGCTTACTCATTTATTCATTCATTCGTTCGTTCAGTCTCGCTTCCTTTCCCTGTTTCCTTCCCTCCTTAGTTTTTCCTCTCTTTCCTTACTTCTTCATTTCTTTCACTTTTCAATTCATGAATTCATCTCTTATTTACTTCCACACTGTCCAACTCTTATCCAACATCGCGTTTCATTTGACTGCATCTATCTTTCGTCTCGTCCATCCTTCTCTCTTTTTTCTTTTTTTTTTCTTCCCTCCCCACAATTCTGCTGCCAGACCCCCGTTTCTTTTTGTGCCCACTTCGATGCCTCTTTTCTTTTGTCCTTCTTCCTTTCATTGGAGTTCTTCTGTGGGCAGCTTCAAGGCGAAGAGGGCGAATTATTTGAAAACAAGGCCCTTTGCTTGAGTAGCGCTCCTCAGGGTAAGCGGTCGCCCTTCATTTATAATTTATTCCGGATTATTTACTTCCTGGGAACTTTCTGAAGACCCACATCCCTTGTCGGAGAATGTGTATGGATACGGAAGTTCCTTAGTTTTCGCGTAGATCTGAGATCACATACTTTATAAGGACGTCGTTCGACTTCCTTTCATCCGCTGGCATTACGCCTTCGAGGCAGAAAAACGTCCAGCTTCCTGGTAAACACAGCAGAGCACGTGTCTCATTAATAATAATAATCTACGAAAACATAATTATAAATAGTTAATAGAGCATCGAATATTATGACTTGCACAACACTTCCCCATTCAGCTCATGACTCTCTAGCTCGCTAGACAGCAATACTTCCTGTGCACGGGTTAATGCGATTTATGGATTTACGTCAGAGGGGTACGACTCGACAAGTGCTGATTTCCTGGAAGTACAATTGCTCCGAGTTTTTGTTGTGCCCAGGGCAAAGTACGTTCACCTTCTTCTTCTCCATTATCCTGGGATCACCCATGAGACGCTAATATTACTCTGTAAGTTAGATCTGACACTTCATCTTCTTTCATATTTTACTATGATATTCTATTTCCTCTTCCTGTTTACTAATAGAAAATGGAAATGAAATGGAAATACCACGTCTCACTTTGTTCACTATTCTTGGCGAGGCCGTGAACGGATAAGGATTTTTTCTCAAGTAAAGTCTTTGTCTTTGTAATATTTTTTCTCCTAGTTTTTTCGCAGTCCCACTTAAGACCGTGGATTTCGAATTAAAGGTTCTGCTTCACATTTTGTTGATTCTATGGCAGGGTTTCAGAGAACTATAAAAAGTGAATGCAAATATTGAAAAACTAAGCAAATAGGTGAAAAAATTAATAAATGAATTGGTTTTGATCCCTTTCGTCATTTCCTTTCTACCAGCAAGCAGGATAGTTTTCCTTGGGTAATTTTCAGCGAGTTATACAATCGCCATCCATGCTGACCTTCATTCTTTGGTCGCTCTCTTCAGAGCGCTTTCGATACTCTTCGGCAGTTCGTAAACATGAGGTCACGTAGCTTCAATTGTCTGTATGACTTTTGACCCGCACAAATTGCTCCGGCAATTCTACAAGGAAACTGTAGGCCCATCAGCTAAAAAAAGTTCATGGAGATGATGTACGTGCTGTTTGAGGAGATGACCTTTGGCTGTTTTTTTGTAAATTATAATAATTGTCCAGGTTCAGAGGCTATCTGAATGGTTTGCGAATCTTACCCTCCCTATTTCTCCCCTGGACGTTTACAAAAAATTGTCGGAATCCTGATTACCATTATAGTTTGCGGTAACATAGTCCACAGATGTTCTGTTGAAAAGTTTATAGCTGGGAAAATGTTCTGAAGCTTGGCAAAGCTAAACAAGGGGGTTAACGGGATGGGGGGAGTTCAGGAAAACAGGGATGAATTTATAGAGGACGAGTAAGGAGAAAGGAAAAAAGTATATGAGCAAATGCGAAAAAAAAACGGTACAAAAGGGAATCTGCAGAAGGATACATCATTGGTAACGTCACACCTACGGCCATAATTACCCAGCAAAGTACAGAGAAGATACGTATGGAGAGCGCCGCGTATGGGTAAACATGTTAATGGGCTCCAGGTAAGAGGGTAACTTTGATACTTTATCAACTTTGATATGGGTAATCTCAGTGATGCATCCGGGCCCTTTAGAGCTTTTCCCCGTAGGCAAGTCAATCATGTAAATGAGGAAAAAATTGAAGAGGGAAAATTGAGAAAATTCATCGTAGAAAAGCTTAAAAATAGAACGAAATTTGTAGTGCAAAAAAATGTTGAAAGAGAAAATGAACAGGTTAATAGAACTGGACTGATTTTCTGCTTCCTTGTTACCCTTACAAAGTATCGTTATGTACAATAGGGAAAAAAGGCTACGATGACTTTTTTCAGGCTTTTTTGCTCCTCAGTACACTGTGGCCTTTTCTTCAAAAGCGTTTCGCTGTTGCCATATGGCGTCGTGATGTGACGTGCGGATGAGTGCAGAAAGGCTTTCGTTGAACTTGACCACCTGTTGGCTCGGAAGACGTTCTTTTTTAAGCGTTGTACTTCCGTATACCGATGATTCAGCCTACTATATAACTCGTTACTAATTCACCACGTTATGTATTGGACCTGTTCCGATTTCCAAGGTGGACGGAGTAGCTTCCACCACTCTGACTAACGTCTAACATGATAGAGAACACGATTACGCGACAACTTAGCCAGTGGTTCTGCACCTACGTACACTCGAGATATTAAGTCGGTACGATTTTTTAAATACATGGATGATATTGATTGCTCTATCAACCGAAGGAGGTTTTCGGAAGCATTTCTTGAGCTTTTTTTTCGAAAAAAAAAGCAACAATGGAAAAGTTAAATGGTCTACTCATCATAATTTAATGCATGAATGTGCGAAAACGAGAATTTCATTGAAAAAAACTCTTCCATGGCGTTTTAGGTGGGTTCAAAAATATCTTGCCTTTCTGAGTTAACCTAATGGATTGGCCAGTTTTTTCTTGAGTTTTTTTTTGTTGAGGTTTTTTTTACAGAAAGCGCCTGTGGCGCTCTCCAGGATCATGGCACAAAAAGCGAAGAGGAAAAAACAGCGGCAAAAAGTTGCTTTTCGCTCCGCTATGCCATTCATCCATAGAAGAATCGCTTCTTAATAAATTTTTTGTGCATTTTTCCCCTAGTATGCTTCTCCAGGTTGTCCCAGCGGCTATGGATTTCTAGCTTTTAGCATATAGAAGCGGATGCACCGCAAGAAAAGCATCGAAACGATTTATGGGGTGTTCTAGTGATTAGCTTCTTTTGGGTCCCTTTGAGAAGTGGCAGTATGTCCTCAAGGACCTCAAAATCTTTAAGGCATTTAGCTCTTAGTAATCTCAAATAAAAATGCTATTTTCGAGGAAACTCTGGCTGAGAGTAAGCACCTATCCAAGCGCAGCAATCAGCTGAAATCATGTGAAACGCATGAAAATACCTTTCATAACGGAAAGAAATTGATGGGAACATATTGTGGTAAGGAGCTGAATGCTCACAAATACAATTTTCTTGCAGCTTCATTGTTCAAATGTTTCTCTTAACATTAAGAGATTCAAAAATGCTTCAGACATGCTACCCACCATTTGCGGAAAGGTGTCAAGTCCCCCTGGGAACTCATCACTATAATGAGAACGCCCTTAGTGTCTTTCACAAGAAAAAAAATTGCAACTAACCTGGGAAATTGTTATTTTCTATGGTTGGTGTTTAATCCAGGTGACATCACCCAGAAATTGGTAGCTTTCCTCAAATTCCGTGGAAATCCACACTCTCTGATGTCTTGAAGCATCCAGGTGCTTGCTCAGTGGTCTTCGATGGGACAATTGTTATGTTACGAGGATGTCTTATGTGATACGTGGAAATAAACCTATAATAACAGCAATAATAACATAATAAGCTCCGCTCGTTCTAATAACAATGTAAGTGGCACAGAAGCACCAAAGAATTCTAATAGTTACCCGGAAGAAGTCACTAGGAGAAAACATTATGGTTTCAAGTGTATAGTTTCATCTTGGTTTTTTGGGAGCCACAGCTGCGACGTCACAACGTACCCATCGAGATTCTTGAGGATGGATTTTTTTACTTGTTCTGAGGATTTTTTTACTTGTTCTGACAAAATTTTTGTTTTTTTATATGTCTATGAAGTTCACAGGAATTCTCTAAACCATGTTTCAAAGAGACTATGATTGATTAATCATGCCAACCTTTCTCACCTCCCTACTCTAGTAGAATGCACTTTTGCGTCTTCTTTATTTCAATAATTTCTCTACATCTATCACCAGAGTAACCTTCGTAGGTCTATAGAAATGCGATGCTTTACAATAACATTATTTTAGTGTAAGTGCATATGGCACCAGAGAACCCACTCCGTTCTCAAAATCAAGCATGTATTATAATTGCACAGAACCACTCATTCCTGATTGTTGAGTCCAACGCTTAAGCAGAAACTACGGTTGCTAGGATCCGAGCGAAGCTCGTTTTCCGAGCGCAAAAAAAACCATCTTCTCGGACTCATCTTGAGTCTCTAATGAAACTGATGCTCTGTCTTTAAGAGACTTTAATTTTTGCCGTCATTGCTGCAGTTTTTCTTCTGGAATAATGCTCGTTACATGGTCACCACTAACACTCAGAAGATCTGCCCTAGACTCAGTTGGAAGAGATTTTTCAGAAACCTCTTACAGCTTATTAGTTCAAGAAGCGTCTAGACGAGCCGTACCACGCCCGCTCACTATGCTTTCCGAGTAGGCGATATACATCCGATGATTTTTTAGATAATAGAAATGAAATTGATGATAACAATAACATATAGGAAAGACAATAAAATAAATAAGTAAATAAGTAAAGTTCAATAATTTCGCGGGCGCCCCGGTCACACGTTCACAACATATCTCGGTTGTCTAAAGCCTGTTATCTCCGGTAACTCGTCTGACTTTTTTTTTATTTCTTGTGACTATACTGTAGCTTTATTTCCGTTCATTCTTCTCTAACTTTGAATAAACAGTGGAAAATTAAGCACAGAGAATGTCACCAGAATCAGAACTCGACATTCTTAGGAAAATTTGTGACGCTGGTTCCGCTAAGAAGCAACTCACGTTGCTTGACTTGCTGTGCAACAGCACGCATATGTTGCGGAAGCCGTTGCTGCACACCAACATGTAGTTGCATGGAGTGCTTCAGCTACATATCTCGTTGCTTGCCTTGCAACAGCCCGCATATGTTGCGGAAGCCGTTGCTGCACACCAACATGTCGTTGCGTGGAGTGCTTCAGCAACATATCTCGTTGCTTGCCTTGCAACAGCACGCATATGTTGCGGAAGCCGTTGCTGCACACCAACATGTAGTTGCATAGAGTGCTTCAGCAACATATCTCGTTGCTTGCCTTGCAACAGCACGCAAATGTCGTGGAAGCCGTTGCTGCACACCAACATGTAGTTGCATAGAGTGCTTCAGCAACATATCTCGTTGCTTGCCTTGCAACAGCACGCATATGTTGCGGAAGCCGTTGCTGCACACCAACATGTAGTTGCATAGAGTGCTTCAGCAACATATCTCGTTGCTTGCCTTGCAACAGCACGCATATGTTGCGGAAGCCGTTGCTGCACACCAACATATCGTTGCATAGAGTGCTTCAGCAACATATCTCGTTGCTTGCCTTGCAACAGCACGCATATGTTGCGGAAGCCGTTGCTGCACACCAACATATCGTTGCATAGAGTGCTTCAGCAACATATCTCGTTGCTTGCCTTGCAACAACACGCAAATGTCGCGGAAGCCGTTGCTGCACACCAACATATCGTTGCATAGAGTGCTTCAGCAACATATCTCGTTGCTTGCCTTGCAACAACACGCAAATGTCGCGCAAGCCGTAGCTGCACACCAACATGTCGTTGCAAAGAGTGCTTCAGCTACATATCTCGTTGCTTGCCTTGCAACAGCACGCAAATGTCGTGGAAGCCGTTGCTGCACACCAACATGTAGTTGCATAGAGTGCTTCAGCAACATATCTCGTTGCTTGCCTTGCAACAGCACGCATATGTTGCGGAAGCCGTTGCTGCACACCAACATGTAGTTGCATAGAGTGCTTCAGCAACATATCTCGTTGCTTGCCTTGCAACAACACGCAAATGTCGCGGAAGCCTTGCACACCAACATATCGTTGCATAGAGCACACCAACATATCGTTGCTGCACACCAACATATCGTTGCATAGAGTGCTTCAGCAACATATCTCGTTGCTTGCCTTGCAACAGCGCGCATATATTGCGGAAGCCGTTGCTGCACACCAACATGTAGTTGCATAGAGTGCTTCAGCAACATATCTCGCTGCTTGCCTTGCATCAGCACGCAAATGTCGCGGAAGCCGTTGCTGCACACCAACATGTAGTTGCATAGAGTGCTTCAGCAACATACAGCCTGTTCCCTGAAACGTACATTACCACCCTCGCCCCAATCGAACAAAGCGGCGCGTGCACGTTCACTCGGGGCGCGAAGCCGCAACAGCCGATCAGCCTCTCCTCGCGCCCTGATCAATCCCTTCGCGCCCCAATTGAACGCGCACGCGCCGCTTTGTTCGATTGGGGCGAGGGTGGCAGTGTACGTTTCAGGGAACAGACTGTATCTCGTTGCTTGCCTTGCAAGAACACGCAAATGTCGCGGAAGCCGTTGCTGCACACCAACATATCGTTGCATAGAGTGCTTCAGCAACATATCTCGTTGCTTGCCTTGCAACAGCACGCATATGTTGCGGAAGCCGTTGCTGCACACCAACATGTCGTTGCATAGTGTGCTTCAGCTGCTTTATCTTGTTTGGGGCAAACCGAGAAATAAAAATGATATCCACATACAGAACAATCATTTCAGGAGTAGCTACCGAATATCGCAATTTTCACTGCTATGTGCTTGTGCCTGGTTTATTCCGACTTTGCCAGTTTTTTATTTCTTATTGGAATCAACATCGCAAATGTTCCTACCAATGTCGTGTTTCAATTCTGATGTCATCCTGAGTCATTTTTCATCATACGAAATATTCCTTGTTTGTGTAGAGTAGCATCTTATGTTTATCATTTATTATGTGACCAATGTTTTTGCATCGTTCGCCTTCATCAAGCAAATTGATTTTGAATACATCGGTTTTAAGGAGAACCACCCACGCATTAGATGAAATGCATATTAATTATATGCATATATACTTCTCTTCTTAGAGGCTGTCTTGATCTTCCAAAAAATTGAGGCTTCGTTGTCATCCTATGCAAAGTTAAAACAGTGGAATTTTATTATCTTCAAAAGAATATAGGATCCCCAATTGCCGATGCAATTTGAAACAGAAGTTCATACAAAATATTCACTTGTGCACTTCTGAAAACATCTGCCAACGGTTTTGAGTAGGGCCTGTTTCACTAATTGAAGCAATAAGTCCTAAATAGACGCCTTTTCAAATCTCCACTCGAAAATTTCGCAGAAAACTTAACTTAATGAGGTTCTAGTAGAAAATAAGGAGCAGATTCCAGAAGAGACTTATAGCACAGCTTTAGTTCTTATGTAAAAGTAGCGCATGGAATCTACTACGTCCAAATGCAGATATACAGTACGATTTTTTAACCATAATAATTACCACTTAATATCAAAAAAGTAGCTGAAGGAAAAACAGCAGGCGCAAAAAAAACTCTGCGGAAAAAGCGGAGTTTCTGAACCACAAATCAAACCAAGCAGCAAGAAGGCTGAGCTGATCGATGAGTTTTCATGGAACTCTGAACTTGTCCTCGCCGCATGTTCAGTGCACATGGTGTATGATTGTCGATTACATGGCATCCCCAAGTGTTGCTTCCAGGGCGCGAACCCCTGTCGCTCTCGCTGGAAGGCAATGAAGCGAGACGTCACCGCTTCCCGCGGCACCGACCGCCATCCGTCGGCAGCTGGTCAGCTCTCCATGCCTGATGTGATTTATTAGAGCAACAGACACAGTGCCTCGTCGTGATTGAATATGACGTGCTCGCCCAAGCATTCCTAAAAAGCTGTGCTGCCTTGCCCTTTCTTTTCCTCCTATTCTGTGTTCACTGGGATCAGTGTAAGTTCTAAGGAGCCCGTAGCGCACAGAAAGTCATGTCGGAAAAGCTCACATTGTCCTCGTCCGAATGGCTGTAAGCATTCATTCGCACGAAGAAAAAAGCGACCTCATTTGCTCAGCTGAGCAATACAAGAATAGTGCTGCCTGGAAAAAAAGGTCCAAGAATCGATAGGATCCTGTAAGAGCGACATATAAAGGGAGTGTCTGGAAGAAAACACTTCCTTGACAAGTCCATTCGTTTTAGATATGCACCATTTCGAAAGAAATTCCTGTTCTATTTCTAACAACTTCTAACTTTCGTCTTGTAAAAACTCTGAATTGCTCCACCTTCTCTCTCTGAAGTTCCATCTCTTATTCATGATATATACGTTTCCGTTTTTAATAATAAACTTTTAGTTTATTATTGGGGGAGCTAGAGTACCTCCTATAAAAAGCCGAGCATTCCTCCACCTTCGGTTCTGAACTCTCTGTCGGAAAACATAACAGCTGAAAGCCACTTTTTTTGCTTTGAATTACAGCGCCAACCACTGTTTCTCTGTGGTTCTTGTACCCACTCTCAAAACCCATAGACCCTTAACCCTCTTATGATGTTAAGTGCTCTAGACATTTCCCGTTGAGAATATGAGAAGAATTCTCTTAGTAACCGTCTGAAGAGACCATAAAGAATGAAAGAAGCCTGGAAACCTTGGTGAAATGTCGTGTAACCATGGAGAACGACATTGGTATGCTTTAAATCCGAACAATGTGAAGCCAAATGGTATTAGTCTTCTAGGAAATACGGAATTTCTGGATTCTCCTGGACGAAAGGTTTCAGTAGCAATGCTGATTTACATCTGCATGCAAATCGGCTGGCTTTTAACTGGATTGAATGAAATTTTGTTTTCAGAGTATGCTTTTCTATAGAGCCAGCAGAAGTTGCGATAAAAGGGAACAAATTTTAGTTGTTGGTGCCCTGAAAAGATTCAAGAGTATCATCATAGATTTATGCTGATACTTCACCTTTTCATTTATAGTTTGCAAATCCAAACTGTATGAAGACAAATTGAAATACCCTAGCACAAATTCCTGGACTATTCTCAAAACACGGGATGCTTATGGGCTGTTTGACAGAAAAATCTTTTCATTTCGTGAACAAACATTTTCCCAAAGAAACCGCTTTTTTTCACACGAATAACACTGATATTTAGCCTGTGCCATGGCATGGAAACATACGGAATTCCCGGAAAGTTTCCAGCAATCGCGCAGAACTTTGAACTACTCACCAATGGCGGATTGTTTTATGTGGTTTTTCCTCCTTTAATCCATAGAAACCACGAAATTTCAGCCGGAAAAAATCTGAAATGCCGTTCCTCTTCAGAGAAAATCCACTGAAAATTACAAATTGAAGTCATCAATTTCAGAAATTTCCTCGAAGACCTATTCTCTTTGATACTGTTTCCAACTATTCTCTTGGATACTGTTTACATAATTATTTCTGGAAAGAGTAGAGGCTTTCACTGCCGAAAATTTCTCAATCTGCGCGACAACTCTGAAATTACTGCGAGGAACCACAACTTACACCACTGGCGAGAAATTTAATTCAGATTTTCTTATTAATTTGTCCATTTATTAATGTAAACATCACAAGTGATTAACTAACATCAAACGACAACAAAATAAGTGGATAACATTGCAAATACTGAACAGTAAGATTGAACTGAAATTAGAACTTTCACGGCGGAAAGGGTGTGGATCGTTCAAGGGGTGAAATTATCTGTTATTTCCATCTAATTAACTGATTAATAAATTATTTGCCTGCAGATTTACCCAGAAAAAAATCGCAGCAGCAGGAGTTTTGCGTACCTTCACGTCATTCAGCCATTTGATTATCTCATTAATCGAGCTCACAAACATTGACGTTCTTTTCTCAGTTCATTCACCATTTTTTGCGTTTTTTCTTAGGATTTTCTGTGTTTCTTCCGCCTCCCATGGCTTTCTCCCAGTCTCTTCGCAATTCGTTACGCATGACTTGATCAGCTCCTTAAACTGTTTACTCGTGAGTTTCAGGAGGATTGCGGCGTTCACGCAACCCGAATCCCCGTGTAATCCTTCCGGGAACAGCCCACGAATTCGAGCTCAGAGCGCGTTCAGCGTCGGAGGAGGAGGAGGGAAGCACGTCGTCGTCGTCGTCGAGCTCGGCTGGCTCCGCCCCAGACAGCTGATACACACGACGGCAGATCGATCCGCGCCAGAGCTGGCATGCCGCGAACGGCGCTCCTCGCTAGAAGCTCCGGCTCCACAGCCATGCCGCCGACGCTGCTGCTCGTCCAGCTCCCTGGATTCAACGACCTTCTTCACCTAGTATTCACTCTATTGCTATTTATTCAATTGCCATCGCCTTGTGCAGCGACACCGGTGAGGGGGACTTCGTGCTTTTTCTGGAATTTGTGGAATTTACCCTACCAAGTTCCTCCTTTCCACCTATTCCCCACCCCCGTAGACCCTCAGAAAGCCCTGTGCGCCGTATTTTTCAAGGGTTCGGGCAAGACACGTTTGAAAAATCGACTCGGACCCGATGCACATAATCAAGCGCTCAAATGTAGTTTCCATAGTGAGTGAGTTGTGCGGCGTTTTTCATTCGGCGCCTGTCAAGCAAGGTCTATGGGGATGGAAAAAACATAGTAGTTAGTAAATGGGTTACTTCATATTAAAAGTGAACCTGAACTAAACAACTCTCGGTTATTTGAGAAGTAATAGTTGGAGATAGGTTAGTTATGCTGGATGGAACCCAGGACTCCAACTCAGATTCCTCTCCCATCCACAAACATGTGCTTTTAGCGATCACAAACTTTCAGGAAGTGTTCTGAGGACTAAGAACTCCTATGAGGGTTTCTGAGGAAAAGCAAGACTAACGAGGGGTACTATGAAGTAGGGAGGCTCTGAAGAGTTAGTGTGTCCTAATGAATTTGAGAGACCAAAAAGTTCAGAAGTCCTAACACTGGTGATCAAGGACTACTGGGAAGACAAGTGGAGGAGTGGGGATTGAGCACCAGGAAGATTCACGATAATAAGTTTTCCACGAACCAGGAAGTCCTTGGAATTTTTCTGGAGACCAGGAAGTCCCATCGGGCCAACAAGAGCTGAACAGACTTAAGATGCCCAGTAACTGAATAATAAAGGATGATGAGTATCAAGAACAGCCGAATTTTGAAGAAATCCAGATGTCCAAGGTTCCAAAGACGTCGCAGAGAATCAACCAAATGAAAAAAATTTTTCTTTGGATTGTTTTCCTAATAACGCATAGTACCATGCAGCGGCCGTTTGTACTCTATCTTTCCACCAAGTTATTAATATATCGTCAGAATCCCACGCTTACGCATTTAACTTTTTCAGATCCAAGCACAGTCGGCTTCCTTGTAGCTTGTATTTCCTTTAACCTATTAAATAAGTGCTTCTGGAGAACTTCCTGGGAATCCTTCTTGCCTTGATTTTTCTCTCAGTGAGTACTGTAGCAGAGATATTTACCCCTATTAATACTGCGACTGAAGTGACACAAATTGCTTGTATTCTACATCTTTTTGTTACTTCAAGGAGCTTTACCTCCTAACGTCACGTAATTTCATCTAGTCACGCTGGTGTCTAGCTCATCGGATATGTTTCTCGCATGTCTTTCTCGCCTTTAGCATACAATTTTGAACTCATGATACAGAGCAATACATCAAAAGTACCCCGACAGTATCTAGTGGGATGTCTTGAAGCCTTGAAACTTGGTACGTTGAATAATTAGGCTAATTTAAACTTAGTGGTAACAGAAAATAATACAATATCTAATGAGCATCCATCATGAAAAACATATCATCCCTATCCTTGTAGACTTCAAATTGTTTCAAAGTTTGATTTAATTGGTCCAAAGGATTATTGTTTCTAAAAGCGTAACATAATGGAAACGTTCCTGATAAACCAAAATTTAAACTAAGTAATTGTAGTGTAACAACTTTTGTATAGTATAACATATGTCTCAAAAGTCCATACCTAGCGATGAAGTGCCGAAGAATAACAAAGCTGAGCGAAAATATGGCCCAAATGAAATAGAGGCTCACTAGCAATCCGTTACTCCATAGTTTTGAAGCTCTTAACACTCTTTCGCAGTACTAATCTACAGTAATACAGTCACCCCTGTTCATTTTTCCTTCTAGTGACTTTTTTCACGTAGAGTAATAGATAACAACATAATAAATCCAGACATTCGGGGTAGGGTAGCCTGTCCCCCAACTCTGTAGGTGCGACTTCCTTTAAACCAGCTACCTCTGATTTAATTCCCACTCTATAATAGGCGACTGCGCTACTAGGATGTTATTTCTTTTTAACTCATAACTTTTCTAGAAAAATTAATGGAATTTGTGTTGGAGATTCCACGGAAAAATAGAGAGAAGCGTTCTGAATATTCCATTTTTTACTTGGTATTTTTTCGCCTTTTCTTGCTCATAGTACTGACGATAGCGTGTTCTTGAATTCAATCGCGGATTTGTCCTCCCGTTGCCATTGCTAGGGCAACTTAGTGCATAGTGCCATTAGGTGCATACGTAGTTCAAGGCACTTTAGCCCCTAGAGGTTCCTCTTTTTAGTCCCTTCGCTCGCAAAGAACTTTTTCAATACCTCATCATGTTATACATTTTGATAAGTGTTCTATCAAAAGCTTGAGGCGAAAATCTAATCAACTTAATTCCACGAAAATCCACGCAAAATCACGGACTATGGCTGATTTCATTCCCTTTGATCAGGGCAATATCCTGAGAGATCTTGTTTCATTCTGGAAAAGCGCCGCCGAACTTTTTCTCTGTCCCCATTAGCATAGCTATGCTTCCTGCTGCTATTCAGCTCCTATATCTTAGTAGTGACAACCCTAACAACATCACCCCCTAACAACTAATTATTCCGCTGAAATTCCATCTAATTATAAGTAAATGCTGCATTACGTGGCTGAAATGTACTCGAAGTACTGTGAAGGTGATGTGTGTAGGTACAATTATTAAACTTACAGTGTAATTAGTCAGCTCGATGCACTACCAGTACAGCAGCACTCACTATTCGTCGTCCTAACAAAGTAATCGAGTCTTTTGTACCTGTACTGCCCTTGCTCTCCCAAGAATATCATGAATACCTTAATCTGGAAAGGTTTATAGTCAGACTGAATAGTCGTCCGGAGCGGGTGAGGATGTGCTTCCTTGAGGATTCCTGGAACGGAGGCACGGCTTTATTGAATTGAACGTGGCACTGCTAGTCACGCATAAGAGTTTTTCCTCAAATTCAATGGATTTTCCTCAATTGATTGCTGTGTAAAACGCTCTTGGGTTCCTGTACCTTCAGTAATGGTCCCTAACGTAGGTCACATTAAACAAATAGTAAATAAACAAAAGAATGAAGTAAATAATTACTATTTCACGCATTTTTCTTTGACAGTACTTCCTGCAGCTGAGTCAAGGCAGTCCCGAACCATTCCACACCTCCCTTTTTTGTGAAACAATGGCAAATATATACTGTTAGTTCCACAAAAAAAGGAATTTTCGCATAAAAAATGTAGGAAACTCTTTTTTGCTCCACGGAAATTCCACGAACAAGCCGTGTATAAGCATAAAAAATGGTGTTCCTCCCTTCCCCCCAGAAATTCACAGATGCTAGACCATTTCATGCCCGGAAAATTTCCACCTATCCCATAAAGCAACGAAGGAATCTTTTTTTTTTGGTTTTATGACTGGATATCCAAAAAAATTCCGGGTTTCCATAGAAATTTCGCAAATAAATACTTTACGAATTGCGAAACGATGGGCTTTTCGTGAAACAAAGGAACGGTCCTAGAAAATCTCGAAAATCCCCAAAATTCTCTTTTTTCATGGAGTTCTTACAGGTTAAAGGTGAACAAGGATTTTCTATAGGAGAAACCAGAAATTCACCGTTCATTCCAATTAAAATCCTATACCTAAAACGGAAAAAATGGAATTTTTGACAGAATAGCCGGAGAAATAGTGGTTTTTTTTTTCGTGAAAATTACATATACTCTCCAAGAAAAAGTGTGAATACTCTCTTTTCATGGAGAATCCAAAATCTCCTACCTTTTTCTTTAGAATCTCCCACCCACAATCCATCAATTTACGAAGAATGCGATGACACGCTAACACCCTCATGCTGCAGCCGCATACTAGCCATAAATGTCAAGCGAGAAGATTAAATTTCTTCACACCTACAGGGTTTCTCTTTGTTAGGATACTGTAGTTTGTGGACAAAAAAAAACATATCTGAGGTGTCGATTCTGTGGATATGTCCCCTTATTCAGAGTTCTGCGGTCTTGAGGGCATTTACATGTTTGATCTTCTTGAATTTCTGCAGAAATAGATAAAGTAGAGTAACAGTGAGCATAGAAATAGCATGGAATTTTTTCTGAAGGCCGGAGTTTCTGGATTTCCTGCGCTACATCATATAAAACCAGTTTATTGCTGAAAAAAAAAACAGAGAAAGAAAAGCGGTTTGTTCGGTTTATCCTCTGCGATGCCTGTTTTTCTTGGTGATCGTGGATTGTCTGGATTTCATTTAGCTTTATGGTTGTTTACCGAGAAACCAGGCGATTTTCGGCACAACATGGGAGAAAACGTAGGCGTAATCCCCTCTAGGAAACCTAACTTTTTTTGCATTTCGCAAAAACTTTGCAACAACAAGTCCGCAAATGCACCACTCACCCTCCTGGAATCTTAATGGAATATTTCTTCCGCAAAGTAACCAAACAAGACCCATTTATGGTCATTAAATGTGCTCGAATCGACGAGAGTTCCACAGACACAGAAAAACGTCAAATTAATGGCGGAATAAGCGCACATTCCCGACTCTCAGTTGGTGACGTCATCGTTTTTGATTTCAGTGGAAAATGGTGTGCAACAACGAGCAAATTCATGGGAACTCGAATGCTCAGGTCACTCCAGGAACGACATTTAGCCCGTGGGGCGAGGATTTCTGTACTGGAGGTTGGTTGTTTGATCTTTGATTTTCTCACATGTTCTTTTTTTGCAGAAAAAAACAGTTATCTCCATAGAAGTGCATTCTGCGTCATTCGTGGTTCCTGTCTCCGGATCTCACGTACTTTTTGTTTTGTATTAGTCTTCATGCGTAGTTTTGGATAAAATTCCTCTACCAGAATCGCGCCATCTACCCTCGCCCAGCTCGCTCAGCTAAGTCCACGCAAAGAAGCTTAGCCGCCCGCGCTCAAGGTCTCAGATTCCTCGCGCTCGATCCGCGGATGAGAATGATTTCATGGCTGCGGCTGACGGTCGGTGTGGTTCGGCAGGAAAACAGCCGGAGATCCTGGCTGAGCACGCAGATTTGCGATCCACTAAGGCCCGCGGAGTTGCCGCTGAATAATAGCGCGCTGCGATGATGTCTATGTGGATGGATGGGGAGAGGAATGTTCGTGAGCAGGGAGAGGAATTAATGAGTGGATGGCTGTGCTGAGTCAGGTGATGGGCGCGATGACGTCTTTCCTCGTCGTCAGGCTCGTTAATTTATGGCTACTGTCGTAGGCTTAATGTCCTAGATTTCCGAAGTGTCTCATTTTCAATTTAGAATCGAAATTGTATATGAGAAATGAGATGAGAAACCTAAAAATGGAAAACTAAAAGGAACTGATGTGAAATTTCAAAAAATCTCCTTCAATTTTTCGTACAATGTCCAAAAAATCTGTTATCACGTCGTGAACATATTCGGGTAAACTTGCTTTAATATTAGAGGAGCGTATTTGATACACTTCGCAGCTTTCATGACACACCTTTTTAAAGGATTTTAAATGAATAAATAAACAAGTAACTGGATTTGAACAATTATATTTTCAGGCAACTCCTTGATATCAGGATTTTAAAAAAATCTAGGTAGGATTAGGTTTTTACCACGACAACATCTTTTGAATCTACTATACACTGGAACATAGTCTCAATCAAGAAATACCAGAATTTGGTGTCGTGCTGCTTTCCAAGCCCTCACCTGTCGGGCCTAAAACGGGCCTAGAGCGTTGGTCTACCCCCAAAACACCTATGTCTCTCCATAACTGTAGTTCTACCTGAAGTTCCTGGAACTCTAACTATTTCCAGTAACCAGTTTCTCAAACGCACCATGGTGATTCACCGCGACGATCAATACGCATCACATCCACTATCAGTTAAATTCACTCAGACAGCACTGTATTTCCGTATTATTTCGCTGGATAGGCTTTCAATTGAGGAAATGGCATTACACCTTACGGGCATTTGTACTCTCAGTCCGCTATACCAAGAAAGTACGTAATATTACGTGAATTCGTTGACAGGCGGTTGTAGTTTAACCGATCAACGTAGTTTGTATTCTCGAACGACGGAGAATAGGATAATTTCATGGTTTTTGGTCTTAAATCCAGAATTTTTTCTTCAGTGGAGAGATATTTCTTTATGGAGACATTCCCGTTACTACTTACCCTAGGATCCGTAAATATTCCCATCGAAGAAATCCGGAAATAATTCCGTGGAAACTGCAGGAACGCTGCATGAAAAAGCTTAAAAATTGTGTTTTCCTTCAAAATCCAGAAAAATTTTCAACAATTCCATGAAATGCACTCAATCTTCAGGGGTCCGAAAGGGAATTTTGTATGAAAATAGTGGAATATTCCGACAATTTCACTACTGTTGAATCAAAGGACCATCTCCTTCAGAAATTCAAAATTTTCTTCCGCTTATCCTTCAGAATTTCAACCAAAAGCTCCAGCAATTCAATAGGGACGTGAAAACGCCGAAAATCTTCTAAAAACCTGAAAATCCAAAATTTTTTCCTTGCGACCTTTTTCCCCTGTAGCCGATTTTCTCCAGGAAAATCCAGAGATTTTTTTTAGGAATAAGCATGTGGAAAAACTGATCTTCTCTACAGCGCGTGCATAGCCGCTGCTGCCTCTTGTTTCCTTGTTAGATGCTCGTCACGACAAATCAAATTCCCAAAATGCCCTCTTATCCCGTGTCCGGATAGAGAGTCCATCCGCAGTTGCACAAATTGCACATCGTCACGGAGGCGATGTTTTCAATTCACGAGGAGTCGGAAAAATTGTGCCTGCCCTGAGGCAAATCCCCCATGCCCTTTAAGGCAGCTCGTTGGTTTGTTATTCGCTTATACATGTATGCGTGTAGGTTGTGCGGTTGCGTACACAACATCGCGCTGACGTCATTAATCTTGGAGGACACATTCCACGAAGCTGTACACGAGCAAGTGCCCCTGCGAACATGTAACTCGAAACGAGTCGCTGAGTGACAGCAGCTGAGGAGTTCGTCAGTTGCACAGCGTGGGAAAGTTTTTACATACCCTCTGGTTCTCAGGCATATGTATCAATGACTTCTTGGTGGAAAAGAAACTTTGCCCTGGTTACGTCAGTTTGACCAATTTTTCCCAGGCATTTCTGGAAAAAAGAAATGCATTCGAAAAGCTGACGATGCTGAAAATGGGAATTTTTTCCACTTAAATGTGTCATGGAGGGTTTTTTCTTCTCGCAACCGACAGTAAATTCGCTATATTTGTAAATAACATAAAGAAGTTGCAGCATTTGGAATAATAAGATGATAAGTTTGCATAATTCATTATATAGCTGAGCACCTGTGCCCAAAGCTGCGACCCACTCCGCCCACTTACCGCCCCGCGATTGGGCCGTTTTTGCGTCTTGACGTGAAGCCCCATGCGCATCCTCGTAGTGTTTCTTTCGTCCGATTTTTCCTCCATCTCATTGCTAGCTATTTCTGTCTGTTCTTTCTTTTTTCTTTTCTTTCTCAGACCAAATTCTTCAATGAATTTTGCTTGATTTTCGTGCTAGGAACCACATGTGACAATCGTGGGACCAGGTGGATGGGTTACATGGTCACCCAGGTAGACTACGCTTGCACTAAGTCCTTCAAGGGCAGTTTTCTCAGAGTTATTACCTTTGTACTCCCATTTTAAGCTTCATCAGCTGATTCGTGATATTGAAGTCTAAATTACCCGGTATTTCAACGTACTTCTTCTGGTGAGCCAAAAGTAATAGCGCTTCAGATTTCTGATTGCTAAAAGTGCAAGACGTTTCTGCTACCGTACCTATACAGAATATTTTGCGAGTTTTTACGTCTACAAAAGCCACTGAGAACACCTACCGTAACCGATGATACTTCTACATTTGTAGCATCTTTCTAAAGAGAGGAGTTAAGTATTTGTGCACCAATAGCAATTGCTCTCTGCGCCTCTAGCTAAGCCGTGCTTTTTATGCTTCACTCTTCTTCTCTGACTTCTGTACGATTTCCAGGCAATTTGAATCGGGCTATACTAAAATTCTGGAAGGTTTTCCAACTAAAAAACTCTTACTATCAAGTGAGAAATTAGGTATCCTGGTGATTCGACGTAATGTCTTTTCTAGATTTTTTTTTCCGAAAATTCGCCTCCACACTGTAAAGGCTTGGTGGGACGGATCGTCACCCACAGAAGCCTAAAGAGTTTTCACCCACCTTTACCTAGTCTCACCTGCTATACTTCGATGGTTTTTTCTACCTCACAAAGGAGATTGTTCTTCTTTTCTCTTTTCCTACTGCTCCCTTTTCCCACTTATAACCTCCCAAGCGAGGATTTGTTTTTGTGCTACAGCATAGGAGCTGCACAGCAAAGCACACAGGAAACTCTCACGACTCTCTATGGTGCACATTTTCCAGGGACTCCGCTCGCCAACACGTATTTCCTATGCAATGAGTGCCGAAAGTGCCTATCGAAGCTGCAAAGCCTGCCGAATAGCGTTCTGGTGATATCTAGGGACCAGCCGCCGCCGGGAGTGGCGGCGATTTGGTTCCAGAGCAGTACGACGGCCGTGCAAGGCACGTGCACGCTCACCGATGCGGTTCGTTTCACATCATTCACTGATGTTTTTGTGTATGTGTGTTTTTTTTTTCGAAGTTTTGCTGAGGCGGGGTTAATTTTGAACAGCGCTTTCATTAGCTTTACCCTGTGGCTTCTTCTTTTACAGTCTTGTTTGCATTTCTGCAATTTTGTGTCGATTCTTATCATTAGGAGTATAGAAACTACGAAAACAGAAGTCGCTATATTTTCAAATTTATCGATTTTATTTAAAATTCTCTGTCAGACATAGAAAATGATCCAAAGAACACCTCTCTTCACAACTAAAAAATGGATGCAATGTGTAGTACGAGAACTGGTCCCCTTACTCTCCGTATACCCTAGCGCTGTGCTCTCTCTGCTCTGAGAACGCCATGTTTTGTTCCTACTACGTCGTTATGGTGCTTATAGCGCTATTTCTTTTTGAGATTTCCCTCCTTTTTTCATCTCTTTCAATTTTATTAAATAATTCATCTTCTCTCTTTCTCTCCTCGTTTCCCGCCAAATTTTATCCTCGAAGTTCTTCATTTTATTTGCAAATTCTTCAATCAAACTACTCTCGAATGATCACTGGCTTCATCTCTCTCTCGTTCTCTCTCTCTTTCTCTCTCTCTCTCTCTCTCTCTCTCTCTCTCTCGCTGCTGTCACTTATTCAAATTCATGCGGCATTAACCATAGTAGTTGTGCTTCTCGATCATTACCTCGTGGCACTTCAATCAGCACGTGTCGGTGCTCTCATGGCATTAGCTCTTTTTTGCGGACACGCTACCGCACAAAACTATCTCTATCCTAGCAGCTGTGAATTTATCGCATTTTTGTACAACTTAGTCAGAGGAAAACAAGAAATTTGTGCCAGCAAAGGTCATTTTTTATTGAAATTTTCCAGGACAGTAATAATTTTCTTTGATGGTTCATATCAAAATATTTTAGCTACATAGTATGAATTTTTAATTTACAAAAATTCTATTTGCACCAATTCTGTGCTCATTCTTTTACTCATTCATTCCATTCTTTTACTCATTCATTCATTCATTCATTCATTCATTCATTCATTCATCTACGCATTCATTCATCTACCCATTCATTCATTCATTCATTCATTCATTCATTCATTCATCGGAAACGTCAAATCTGCTTGCCTCTCTTGTAAATCTTTGATTACAGCGAACTTTGATATCCTCAATTAAAAGAAAATTCTATCGTCATTGATTCATTCTGAACGACATCCGAGCTTATATTCAGTGCAGTTCATACTAGGTGCGTGCGTCAGTCACGCGTCAGCTGCACCCATCCCTGAACACACGCATCCATCTCTGAGGGTCACAAACGTATGCGTCTCACATGCGTGCGGGCCGCGTGAGGGGTTGCGATTCAGCATATCCCTCACTACAAAATGCATGCACGTCGAACGCACGTATTAAATATAAATTGTCCTTTAATTTCTCATCAGCATGCGTGGGCCGTGCTCCTCGCTTTTTGAGGCCTAAACGTGTCTTTTGTGCAGATGGAGAATGGAGGTGGGGGCGTAAAGTGCATGGCAAAGTGGGATTGTTTTTTGTTGGAAATTGACTCTACATTGGTCATTTTCGTGAAATGGAATTCGAATTGAATAATTGAATGTTAAGGAGCAAAAATGCTGGGTAGAAGGAGACAAAATCAATTTTTCCAGAACTTTCCAACTGAAAAGATCTCTTATCAGAGAAATTTGAACCTTTCGAACCTCCATTTTTCTCCATTCGTTATGGCTAATTAGTTTCACCTTTGCTGACGCTGTCCGCAATTGCAGAACGCTAAAAAATACTTGAGAAATCACCATTCACACCTGGTGATTAATTACCACGTGTCAATTAATGACTGTGTGCCTTTGCACATAACCAATTCCTGGAAGATTGCAAGAGTCTGCAATTACGGACAACGCCTAATTATTCGGCGAACGCTTACTTTCTCAAATTTCCGTTCATATTCGGTGATGAAAATTTCGTTTTGTGACAAGGCGCACGTTTGCTCTCTAATCAACGCTTTTGCATTTCCTACAGTACTATTAACACTTATTCAATTCGTATTTTTACGGACCAAGTTACATTTATTACGGTTCTGCGCACATTCTACCGTAATCCAACAACGATATCATGCCAATAACGGTTGAAAAAAACGACATTTCTGTCGATTATTCCTCGGAAATGTTGTGACGTTGGTCGATGAAACCCGTTCTATAGATAGCACAGGTATAATTCCCTTGCCTATTTCAGGTGGCGACGATCGACGCCGGCGACGGCTCGACGGACGCGTTGCGAAGTTTCTCGAAGACGTCCGTGCTGTTCGTGTCGATCAGCTTCATCATCCTCATGGTGATCTCACTGGCGTGGCTCGTCTTCTACTATGTACAACGCTTCCGATACGCTCACGCGAAGGACCGACTGCAGCGAAGGTCGGTGCCGTCACAGCAGCCGCATGGCGTTCATATAATGAAAATTTCACCTGAATGGAGTCATTATTAACGGCACATGGAAAATAGACATCAACCACTGGAATGGCACGGAGAGCGACCTTGGGGAAGGGCACGCGGGGGACGTGGGGGGGGGGAGGAAATTGTCTAGAATTTGCTAGAAACCCACAGTAGCTGTAATTATTCCAATGGTAACGGTTATCTCGGAGCACCAACTTATTGCAAGTAATAATTGAGGAGTAGATGAGAGAGAGGAGGGGAAAGGGATGAGCGTCAAGTCGAACAATACGGCGGAAGATTCTATCGGGGACTTTTTCAATGTTTTCCTGGAGAAGCTTTTGAATATTTTCCTAAAAGAAACTTTGGTTGTGAACATGGGCTTCCAATCCCTTAGAACTCTTCTGATAACTCACATTCACTGGACGTTATTTGTCGCAACGGGAAAGAGGCGGGGCCACTGTTCTGTGATTGGTGCGTTCCTAAACTTCCCGCGCCTAACAGTAATACTCGTCCAGTATCCGTCTTCAAATACGTTGTACGCGCACAAATTACGTGTACTCTGGACGAGTTGACCAAACACAGAAAGAGGTGTTTGAATCCACCAATGATAGAGCAGCGGCACGGCCTCCCCACATTTTCACTCACCTACGATGCATCACAATTACACTTCGCAAATCTGGAGCAAAGGGGACGGTTGTGTGGAGAAATTGGCTGGCGCTATGTAGCTCTGCGAATGGTCAATTATTCTTACTCAGTGGCACTCCTGATTGGCGGCTGGTATTAATTCAGCACTTGGCCGCACTGCACTATCCTAGCACAGGCCGCACTGCACTATCCTAGCACAGTGCTCCACTCTCTGGTTCGCTGTACCTTAAAAGCCATCACAATAAACCAGCGGGTTTCATGTCCGTGCCAGATGAAACATGGTGGGACCCACTCAAAGAGTGTATTATGGGCAGGGCCAGCCAGACAATAACCAATCACAATAATGCGAGTCCGCCTAGCTTCCCTGGCTAACGCTTCACATTCACAATTCAGTTGTACGCATATTAATGTCAGTTTCGAAGATCCTGGTTATTCGAAAAAGTGGGTGTAAATGCAGAACCAGTGGTTTACTCGATGACAGAACTACAGTATTTGCACAGTACTTGTCACTCCCATTTTTCAAAACTGGACTGTGTCCAATATACAAAATCTTTGGAAACGACAGTACATGTTATAGCATTCCTGAAAGCATTCTTTCCAACTGCCATTTTTTGTGGTTTTAGAGCCTTTTTTCCTACTTCTTTCCAGAAAATCGATATATCGATCGATTCAGGCTATTCAACGCGGCGCGCAAAGCGTTGATGCGTATCCCGACGCGATGTCTGAAAGTTGGCGATCCGGAGTTGGACATCGACTGTGCCGTATGTATCGATCCCTACCAAATAGGCGACGTTGTTCGAACGCTTCCATGCAGGTGAGTGTGGCTGTTTACGACTTTGCTTGGTCGAAAACACCCAGAGCCGAACGTATTTGCCTCATTTACTCCTTCTCCTGCCTAACAATGATCAGAAACCGTGACGCGGAAATCGGATGAGTGGCTGAGAGCCCGCTGAGCACTAACTAACGACATTTAACATCGGCTAAGGGGCAACGCTCGGCTGAGTTAGCCCGCGTTACCCTTAGCCGCATGAACTTTGAGGCTCGATAGAAGACGAAAACAGCCCGTGAAGGAATGTTTCGACAATTGGTCCAAGAACATGACCTACGGCATAAGGACCTAATGTTTTCTTTCTCATTCTGTTTTCATATATGATCAGCTATAAGTGGTAAACGCCATTGTTTTTGTCAGTTGTCGCGCAATTAGTGGTCCCGAACATAAATAGGGCAGCCATTTGATATCGGAGCGTGGTTTCTTTAAGCGATCATAGGAGCAGGGGTTGGAGTTCCAGGGAGCAGCGGTAAATGTCTGAGAACAATGAGGTTTTCTTACCAACTCACCTATTCTTTTTGTTCCAATCCACTTGGAACTTTTGTTTTCTCGTTTCCCTTTTTCGCTTTTTCACTCACTCTACCGAACTATTTATTTTCCAGTTCCTATTCCCTTGAAGAGACTGTGAAATACTCTATTAGTTCTCTAGAATCCATGAAATTTTCAGTAGCGCAATGGCTCGATTCGAAACTAGCTCACTCTATGTATGCCCTTTTGTGTATTTCTAAGAACACCTTAATTGTTTGGGGGTGGTTCGGTGAATTGTGCGTAAATCTAATTGTTACCCGTAACTCCGGACAAACGGTAACCTTCGTCTTCCCAGGAAAAATAAAAGAAGTTTCGAGAAAATAGTTCAGATTTCTATCTATGGTCGATTTCAAAAAATTATAATTATTCCATGTGTTGGATGTAGGTTCAGAATTAGTGATTTAGTCAATGCATAATATTATTCTTCATTATGCAGGGGGTGAAGCAAACCCATAGCAACCGAGCACCGCTCACCCATCATATCTTAAGATCTCGGCAGAGGTCCAGCTTCCACGATTTCTGGGATGTTCTCTAGGATTTCTGGGATGGGGTGCCTTTTTTGTCGTGTTCTGCTCTGTCCGCGACGTTTCGCCTGTTTATTGTATAACTGCAGTGTTGAAGTTTTACCGTTATATACCAGAAATTGTCTCTGATCTGCCTCTGAATTTGTGATTTTATGTCCATAAAATGCTCCCGGGCCAGCTTCGTTCTATCTTTTGGAGGGGACATGGGAGAGGGGTTAAGGGGAAGGAGCGCCCAGGCGTAGGGCCGTAGGTCTCTAGAAGGGTTCGGAAGTATAAACCTATGCCTATGTCTCGGCCGAGGTATAACTCTAATTCTAGGTGCTCCCCCCCCCCCCACCCCGCTCACCCGCTCAGCACTCCTCTTTGGCTGTTTTTTATTTCGAACAATGCGAAATTCGAAATTTCAATTATTCAGAGCCTCACGTCCACGTTTTCCCCGTATCATGCGTTTCGTTTCGGGACCCGCATCGATATAAACTGGGAATCGGTTTGGGGAAAATAGCAGCGCTCGAAGCAATCAGTGCGAACGCGGAAGAAAACGACGTGGCGGCGACGCAGAATAGCTCGCGCGATCCGAGAAAACAACCCGCTTTCGCTGCCCGGCAAATGAGGGAAAGAAGCCGGGGACCGGGGATTGTACCCAGCCAGGATTCCACCTACTTAGAGCAATAGGTACTGCACTTGAAAAATCTCTAAAAGCCAAGAATTGTAGCCATTCTCACGTCAGCAATGGGATTACTTAAGTGCAGGCGCGGGTCCTTCGCACAAGGCCCGCTCTCTCACATCCGTTAAAAATGCCATATTTGAGACGTTTCTCGTGACGTAAGTTCGTCGTTGTCAGCCGCCTGCCTGCAGGCACGCACAGCCGTAATTGAAGCCGGGCCCCGGGGCAACGGAAAACATGACCTTTAGGGGGGGGGGAGCCCGTACACACGCGGCGATTAGAGATGTACCGACCGCAGCCCGAGTAGTCCGCGGAACTGCTCGAGTAAACACGCACATCAGCGTCAGTTCATGGAGAGCTTCCGAAGGCTAAGGACAGCGCGTCTGGAGTTGTTTTGCGTCCCGTCAGCGCCTAATTGTCTGCCGACTGCGACAAAGGGATTTGGTCGAAACCATTGAAGACTAGGAGCGTCTGGCTTTTATGGGTTCCTTCCAGGAAGATGAGAAATTGCCAGGGAAATTATATTGAACTTGCGGACCAGGTGGGGGAAACAGTTCCGATAATTTGTAACATTTGAGAAAACACGAAAACTGAATAGAAATTTCTGGATCACGTTTTACCAGAAATTACTAAATTTGCTTCCTCTTCTGAACTATTTCTAATTTGTTACTAAAATTTTGCTGCAGGAATTTTTTTAAAACTCCAAAAAATCACTGTTACTCTCTGGAGGGCCGAATCTCCCATCGTTCATAGGATCGTACTGTTGGGATTTAGCTTCTTTCCTTCGCTCTGGAAAATGTCCCGCATGGCGACCATTACGTGGGCCCGCATTTTATAATGCATTTAAAATTAGCTGCTTATTCCCTCGAGAAATCCCTTCCCTCCTTCAAAAAAAAACCCGGGGAAAACGAAAAAAAATCGTCTCGTTTCTGAGCTGATAAATCGTTAAGATTACTCATGGTAAACCTGTAACGTATCCAGATATACACTTTACCTTTGCACGCACCAATATGTTCACCTATACATAACGTTGTCTATACCGTGGGCCACCCATAGGTAATCATACCCATGGAAATGGGATTACGCATCCTTCCAATGATGAACACGGACTCTAAAACCTTTCCACAGCTAGGCTCGCATGCACCACTAAGATTACGCAGGGTAATCGTGTTCACAACACATAAATTCACCCGTCTTCACCACCGGCATCAAAAGGTTTACCTGGATAGGCTCAATAATGCATCCAGCAGCTGCAATGTTTTTTTCTCCTAACCCAGGTAAAAATACTTTTATATCGATTCGATTTGGGTGAGACCCTATCATTCATCCAGTTTCCTACCCACTTCTTTCCATTACGCCCTTCTCATACATTGTTGATAGGAATGACGTATGTTTTTCCGGACGAATTCGAGCGCGGCAGCGGCGGCGTCGTTGTCGTTGTCGTCGAGCGCTCCTAATTTGGCGCTTCGACGCTTCTCACTTTCGAGGCAGCTCCGAGCGGCAGCGGCAAAAAACAAGCATGTTTGCCTGTGCTGTTTGCCCCGTCGCTCCGTTTGCTGTGTGCAGTTCCGCATCTTTTCGAGGCGAACGACAACAGACATCCGCGGAAAACAACACTATCACGTATAAGGAATCTAGCTTCTGAATTGGTTGAGCACGGTCCCCGGAATGGTGATGAGGATCATGGGGATCTTTGAGATTTGAGGGTGTCTAATTAGCTACAGCTTCCTGGATTTCATCAAGCATCAGCGCTCGTCTAATTGCGGCTGAAGGAAGCCAACGAACTGACAGGGTTGATGTGCAACCAGAAATGAGGAAGTGAGAACAGAGCGTGTAGTGACGTTTGATAGGATGGTAATTAATTGATATCCTCCATTGCTGTTCCTAAAAGAGTTTTGCTCTTTTTTTGTCCACTTTTCTCTAAAATTTCAGAATTAAACACATTACAATTGATCAACAGTTATACTTTCTGGATTTTTTTGGACACATAAAGAAAGGGCTGCTAACTGAGTAGACATGACTTCATGGCAAATACGCGTTATGGGAAAAAGCCCCCATGGCAATCCCTGGAGTTCACTACGGCGCAGTGACAGCAGAAAATCATGGTGGAAATTAATATACCTGCACCTTGCAGGTATATTAATTTCTTCGTAGGCCATAGGTGGAAGACAAATAATAGCAGGGCTCAAGGAACTGTGGATCACAGCGCCTAGAATATCTGTTGGTTTACGAGCAGACTGTAATAAAAGTATTAGGAAGCGCTCCTATGGTAGTCCCATAAATTGTGTGGATGCTGGGCAAATTTGACGAGATGGTAAAGAAAAAATCTCGGATAATTTGTGAGATCCTGGAAATTATCTAGGATTTCGCCGGAAGATTCACCCTAAAACGTTATGTCATCTACGTATGTAAGCTCAATAAAGTGCTGTGCTATATAATCCTGTTTTCTTAACGCTAATTATTTCTTTAATCTTCTACTACTTTTTATCATTACTTGTTGTCTTTACTATTTATTTTTGCATCTCCGAGTCTGTTGGACACAATACAAATATTGCCATTTTGTTATAAATTGTCTGTTTCGCGAACATTCTCCAGAATTTTTCCAGAATTGGTGGAGATAATCAGTTTTATCCTTACTTATTTTTAGTTTCCGCTGTGAACCCATTAAAGTAGTAAAAACGAGGATGGAGTTTTTTTTTTCTCATCTTGTTCTCAATGAAACTCCTTCTCTATAGCGATTCCTATCCATTTATAATTCTTCCGGAAAATGTTCGGCATCGTTAATTCCTTTTCGTATCGTTGATTCGCTTGCTCGAGTTCTGAACAAAAGGTAGTTACCTAAGGTTCAAAGAGCATCCATGGATATTGCCCCTAATTTGGGTATGGTGTTCGTTCCAAACCACTGTTCAGGTCTCAAAGTTCTGAATAACTATGAACTTTGAGACCTTGCTGCCTCTCCTTCCTTTCTTCTCCTTGGCTTCCTTGAAATGTTTATTCTCCGGAACGCCAGCCAAAGAAAGCTGCTCATTAGCTACTCTTCATGAGATATGATCAATGATCTTTACGTCAGTACTTTTTACTCTCATATAAAGTAATAACCAGCGCGCATTACAGCGGGAAATGAATGTTTTTGTCGATGTAATGCACTCTCTGCGTTATTGACTGGTGAAGCCGTTATAATGCATATTAAGCAGTGGAGTTCTTGGCAAGAAACATGTTGTTCTACTACTTTTTTCCTTTGATCTCATATTAATTGACTAATCGTGCATCTCAAAGGGCTTTCCTTGAGCTTAAATGGCAGTCTGGAGTGTTAAGACAAATTAAGAGCTCAGAGATGACTAAAAACTAGTTAAAAGCTTGATATACACTGTAATGTCACCATGGCAACGCTGCTCCGAAGACTTATTTCCTCGAGTGAAGCGATAGAACAACTGGAAAATCTGCTTCAAGGGAGATTTACCGAGTTTTCACGACCTCGGAAATGAGTGAGAAATGAAGCAAATAATGATGTTAACTTTGCCATCCTGACCGTTTCGTTTATTCCTTTTCTTTGGTGCACTACATAATAGAAGCATGTAAATGAATAAACAATTCGTTATTTATTGATTACTATTTAATTAAAAATTTATTATATGTAGAAGGGAAATAGGAAAAGTAAGAACAGGGCTCTTCTAAGGTTTCCAGAAATTTTCGCAGAAGAATCACTTGATTCACCAGAAATCCAGATAGAGTTCCATTCCATCCCTTTGTGGAATGAATTTTAGCCCTGATGTGTCATGAATTCCCATTAAACTCTTCTGTTAGGTGACTAGTAGGTCGAGATCCCCTCCCATCTCATCTATGGATTTTTCAGGCACGTCTACCATAAATCCTGCATAGATCCATGGTTGTTAGAGCATCGGACGTGTCCAATGTGCAAGGCAGACATCCTGAAGTATTTCGGTTATCAGGTGAGGCAGGGCATTTCAGGAGGAGCTGTGTGATTCTTGTTGAAATCCACCAAAAACCTGAAAAATTAGTGGTAGGCTTCATAATGGATCCTGGGAAAGATTTTCGGGATACCGCTAGTCCAGAATGGATGGATTTTCTCTATGGGAGAAATTCGTACACTTCACAAATTTGAACAATTCTTTGACTTCAAGACACTTTTTACAGCGTTTCTTCTTCTTTTGGAAAAGTCACGTGTTCTTCTGATTTTATGATTTCTGGATATTTTAATCCTTATATTCTGTGTTTTTCTGGTTTTGTAGGGATATTGTGGCATATCGTGTTTTTTGTTTACCTATTTTCATATTTGGATTGTGTCGGGATACTGTAACAACGAGCCATTGTCCTGCACATTCCATTTCGTTGCCATAGCTGCGGGGGCTCATTTTCTATTAGGCATAGGCTCTTTTATGACGACACGAAGTTTTTAAAAACGAGCTCTGCAGCAGCATTTGCTGGAAGAATCCGGGAGCGTTGCTGGGTTGCGTGTGGGCTTTCAATACGGAGAATGTTCTTCTGGATGTGGAAAATGCGGCTGGAGCAAGGAAATGTTCTGGAAAAGTCTAGAACTACCGCTACTGCCTCCATATTTGCTGATTCTCCCTCAAAAGTACAAAACTTCATCATAGCTAGGTCTAGACCCATTGCTCTATGATTGCCAACCGTAGTTTCTGCCCATCAGCCGAGTTCGCTTTCCTAAATCTAATCGTACTTCACCTGCTACGTATGCGTATGTGGGTCCCGCAAAGAATAAACAATCCTCACCGCGTCAAAGACCACACTTCGCTGCGCTGGTTATTGCAAAAACAAGCAATTCGAAATTAATTTACTCTCGGCGCGGTTTGTCAGTCAGCGAAATTGGCAATAAACTAGAGTTGACTCAATGGGGGTCGGATGCGGTGGCATATTCGTCGGCTAATAGCGATCTTTCCTGATGAATAAACCAACAGAAGAGCTTTTTCTATGTAATAAGGGGTAAAAACTTAACTAGCTAGCTTTCCATTTACTTTTTATTCGATTGGTCGATTAGCCGAGTATTCGAACATTCAGTACTCGAAATCCACTCGAGTTAGGTCGAATATACCAGCACAGGACCTGTTTTCCTTTCAGAAATACTTGATTAACACGTCTTTACGAGCACGATTTTCCAAAAACGTGGCTGTCTGCTGCTTCAGGTCTGGCAGGCCCGGCTACTGTTCCGCTACTAGCGATAGCACTGCATCCTGCTTAATCTCCCACCCCTGCTCCAGACATTTCCCTATCCATTCTGTCCCCTAATCCACTCCAAACATCACTTCCGCAGCAAAGATTACCATGTATCAGAAGTAATCGTCTTGCATGTCGCGAACACAATAATGTGATTCCGCGGCTCATAACTTCTATAAGCCCGCGCATGCGAAGCAGTAACGGCTTCTGCATTTGCAGACACGGACAACGGTGTTAAATAAGCAGCTGGCACTTTGATTAGTGTTGTGGGAATTTCAATGTTTTTTACGACAAGTGGGTCTCACACGCTTCAACCAGCAAATGCACAAAATGCAAATATGCTTGGATTTTGAGGGCTTTCGTGGAATTCTCAGGTTTGCAGCCACTCGTTAAGCATAGTGACTACACAGGGAATGTATCCAAACTACTTGTCGTACAGGATACAGTAGAATATTTGTTGTATCTTAGTGGCTGTAGACTCAATACAACTATGTACCTGGTGCCAACTGAGAATTTTTGCGGACATCTATCACTTTGCACAGGACTTCAAGAGTGTGTGTGACGCTAGTGGTTGGACAAAGACGGGATAGTATGGAAATAGAAAAAAAAGATTTTAGGAAACAGGTACTGATGGGAGTTACTTATGTGTCTGTTTTTTTTTACTTTGTGGTACTCAAGTCTGTTTTCCTGACCGCATATGCCGCCTTAAAAAATGAAATTAAAAATGTTCAGAATAGAATTTTTGTCACTATTCGCCTGCGTGTTCCTTTCCTATCACAAGAGGCGAGAGAGCTCATTGTCGTGAAGAGAACTGAGGTTGTGAGAGGAATACCTATGCCCCGCCCCGTCGTTGAAGTTCTGCCGATCGGTTGTCGCTGAACGTCGTGGAATCCATAGCAACAAAATCATTGCAAGCACTGAAAATTATTCCTGTATAGTTGGCTGTTTTATAGATTTCTCCTGATTATTCGAATTTCTAGCCGTCTAAGTCCGCCATATCGTGAATATTCAAAATGCTTTCAATTTTGGTTGTTATTCATTAAGAATAGAGCCATGTTTCTTCTAAAAGCTCCTCAAAAATTTAAGAGCTTCTATGTTGATTGGAGTAATAATCCGTGTGCAGAATCCATGAAGGCCTATTTCTGTCCGGTCTAGAACTAGGAAAAGGGGTGAAACCTGTCTAATTTCTGCTCGGAAAGGTGTGCACGAATTAACCCCATCCGTTATCAAATAGAACAGAAGCCAGCTGCATTGAAAAGTAGGAGACTTCACTTAAACGATCCGTCCTAGTGAGATCTGCTTAGATTTTGCGTTGACTGTAGTTTGAAGAAAAATGAAATCTGCAAAAAAAAATGTGGATATGCAACCGTAAAATACCCTGCTGATTTTATTCTAAGTGGTTATTTTTCCAGGTTTCCACGTCTGGCGGCGGTGATCCGTCACGAATCGAAGCCGATCGCGAGCGAGAAGAGTCACCCGAGCCGCCCAGCTCTTCCGAAAGTAACGGTGCCTACAACTTCCCGCCGACGCACGATCTTCAGGATGCCTTCCACTTCACACCGAACACCTCACCTCAACTGGTACGGATTTTTTTTACCAGTTTCCCAGGCTAGGCGCAGCGCACACTCGAGGGAACCTCGTCGAGAGTGAAGGTTCGGCGAAAAAATACGCGCTGAGAGTGCATTCAGCATTTTGCCCTTCGGATGTGGAGAAGTGTCCTCGACGGTTAAGCGCCTCGGGGAGCGAGGGGGAAGGAGGATGCGGAATTGCTTCCCATTCACGCGATTGTTCACTAAGGACATGCTGGAATAGTGGATGTAGTAGGGCAAGGGGTTCCATTATCCGCTATAAGCTACAAATTCATTTAGAGTTTCTGCACCTTACCTACAAATTACTTGTTAGAGGAAGTGATACGAACTAAGTTGCTTTTCTTGGTGAAAACCCCAAAAAACGAAGACCAGGTGGGCAAATGGGTATATAAGTATTTTTATAGGTGTTTTTATTCATTTGTTCATACATACATATAAGTAGCCCTTCACAAGTATAGTGAGAAAGGAATAGGACCATAGAGAGATTTTAGGAGGCTCGCACAATGTAGCAAAGTTTCCCCAATCTCTTTTCCGCTTTCCTGTACAAAACTTCTAAATCGTTGAATGGTCGTGTTGATTCGAATCAAAAATTCGCTGCATCGATTATTTTGAAAATTCTAAAAAGTCACGTGTTGAGGTTTCCATGGGACGAGAACTGGTCCCCGGACGCTATTGGTGTGGACATTAATTTCCGATGAAAGTGTAAAAAAATGATGTACCATCTTCATTATCTCCCTATCATCTACCTTAACATTACTGTATTTGTTTGGTTCATTTTTGGCCACCTTTACGAACCCTACCTTGCGTGGTCTGTGAGTTTGATTTTCCTGAACTGGGATATGTACATGGTTGGAATCACCTACGGTTAATGTGTTGAAGTAACCAAATTTACCTTTCATCCGAGATTATCTTTACCCTACCTAACATTATCTATACCAAGCTGCTACCTGTCAGTGTTATTATACCCATCCTTCGAAGAAGGCATCCGGGCACTGGGTAATTTAAGAGTTTAGGAAGTTTACCAAGTTTGAGCAGAGACTTATTATTGGAAGGATTTGTATGATTACCTCTGGGTAGCAACTGTATACAGAGAACACCATATATGGGTAAACATGTTGATGGGTGCCAAATAAAGGGTAGACTTGAATATGTTAGTACGTTTACCATGCCTAATCTCAGTGATGCATCCGGACCCAGGAAGTTCAGCATGCCTGGAAGCAAAAGGTCTGTTTCAATAGGATGTCTTTTAAACCACTATACATCGTTCCAATGGAGAACTCTCCATCTGGTCTCACTCTGTCAAAACCTGCAGCTGACTCGGTGCGCGTGTGAAAATGAACACTAGACGTCTAGCCAGCCGTTTGAAAATATTGTTTTCTGGATTACTGGATACATTCCCTGTTTTCTAGTATTTTAAGCTGGATTAGTTTCCATGCATAGACTACGAAAACAAAGCGACATGTTTTTGATAGTCTGATATTGTCTACTAATCCAGGTGTTTTACAGTAATCCACAACCACGCCATATGTCTAGCAAACCGGAGGTTAATTGAATGTTTTCTGGAACCTTTTGCACTTTGTCAGACAGTTTCTGTTCAATTAAATTGTACATGATGGAAATCACGAGAAATTGCACCTGGATAGTGCACAAGACGAGAAAGTGCAGAACAACGCTAACGAGATTACTTACACGAACTGCAAGTACTACGGCACTTGTCCGCTGATACACGGCTATTACTACGGCTACTTAGTAGGGGTGACAAGGATAATTACGCCAGTGCACACGAGTAGGTGTTAACTCCTCCTATTGAGTACTGACATCCTTAATTTCCACCTAAATTGAGGGTTTTAAGTCCCTTGATTAAACGACAGTTCACTGGCAATTTGGGAGAACAATGAGAGGACAAGCGCTTTCTGACCCCCTGCCTATTTTCGATAATAGGACTGGAAATGCTCCTTCATCCCTTGTGACGTCATGCCTCATTTATTTCTGAACACTTTTGATAACTGTGGGGAAAACAGTGACTAAAATAGGGTTTTACATGTAGCTATGGATCCCAAACAAGAAGAAATTAGTGGCGGATGCGAAGAAGTTATCCTCCCCCCCCCCTAAAAGTTCTAACTGTACCATAGCGTCGCTGTTTTGCTGAATTTTTAAAATCATTTTGTATCGATTACTTTATCAGTTGAATTATCCTAAATCTCTTTCCAGGTAATGAGTGCAAGCAGTGCGAAAGCCTTTACAATTGTGCCGCTGACCGTTCACTCGAAAACTCTGCCTCCTATTGTTAATGCTGAACAGGGTACTAGCAGAGGTGAGCTTTTTTCCTTGTTGAAGATAATTAAGAAGTAAAAACCGTGAAAAAGAGGTTCGAAAAAAATTAAATTCAATGAAGAATGATTGAAAAAAGAAACGCTAGGTGTGGTTTTTCTTCACCCTAACATCTGATACCCGATCTATCTTTTTGCTTCATATATCGTTTCTAGGCGTGGAAATTCATGGCTAGCTTGAGAATAGGTAATATTATGGATAACTAGCAATCATTATCCTCCGCAAGCGTTGCACTAAGTATCGGGTTCATGGAGATTTTCTGGAATAATCCACAGTTGCAGCATTGCAATAAGCCACCACCTGAGGCTGAGCTTGAAGGCCCCATATAAGTCGCTGTAGTCGCAGAAATGGAGGAAGCGGAAATCGAGCTATGGTCTCATGGATTGGGCTTTTGGCATCGTTCTCCATATAAATTTTAGTGCTACTCTTCTAGTCATTCCTGGAGTTCCCGGCAGATAATTGGCCCCAGTGCTGGGAACACAAATTCATTTAGAATTTGTGGTAAAAATCAACCATTGAGAACTTGTCAATTAACGGGAATTATTCCTAATTTATTTTATCTGATCTTGCGGATCTAAGCTTGACAGTGCCACGTCATTGTGACCGTCACTTTCCGAATTTCTAGATTTACAATTCGTTTTTAAGTCGTTATGCCAACAATGAAGCTGAGATTAGCCAACCAGCTCACTCACTATCTTTGTTCTTTTAGGCGACAGAGCCTCTTCGGCAGGGTTAGTCGAAGGACGAGCCGGACCAGTTCGCGTGATGAATCAGGGACAGGTCGTGAACCTCGTGCAGGTGAGCGTCTTTCTCTAGTTTCTTTTTTCCAGCCGTTTGATATCTATCCATTTATTTAAATACATTCAACGAAACGCCGAAAAGAAAAGAAAAGACTACAGAAAGTGAATGAATAGTTCGGAATACAAAACAAATTTTAATATCATATAATACAACTGTTATTTTAATGATTACAGGTTCGCACCCGTGCGATGAGCACCACCGGCACTCGAGCGGCAACTCTTCGCAAAACCGAGCGACCACCTAGTCAGCCGACCCCAATCGAAGCCGCTGCCAGCGGCACGGACGTCGTCTGACGCGTGCGTTGACGCCGACGCTCGCAGCAACCTCTTAGACCCCGATGTTCTCTGATACGCTCTCTTGCCATACACGTACTTCTCCTAACAACGAATTTCTCTCCCATTCTCTCGACTTAATCTCCACAGGCTTTCATGGTCTCGATCTCTCAGACGATATTCAGGGTTACCCTTCTTCAAAGCCACGCAACACCCCTGCGCGCGATATGTTATCAGTTGTCAGACGTGAATGCGCGCGCGACGTGAAACTTCTATTCTCCCTTCCTCTTCTCTGTGTACGGGTGTATTTCTGATGTTAGCAATATTCGTTAGCCAACTACACAACTCGTGCTGTTCGCTATTCCATGTACATAGTTTACGGATTTAGTGTGCTTCAGTCCCCAGGACTACTTTTTGATTCATTCACTGAGTTCTGTTCGTACCGATGTTAGAAGTGCAACACTGATGCGGTTTTGTGTGGTTTCCGGTTGTGCCTCTAAGATGATGATTATGTGGTTACGTTGATAAACGTCTTATCTCATGTAAGCCGATAATAGCAGCGCACATCAGTCACGTGAGGAGATCATCTTCCTTAGAAGAGACTAAGGACCAATCTATTTGAGTTGTGTTCGTCTCGACGCAGTCTCATGATTTTAAATAAATAAATAGAAACAAAATAAATAAGGTGGGACATGCCTGGCTGTCAATGCAGAGTTTTAGCTTTGTTCTAGGAGAGATAATCGAATTCAAACTTGACTGACAGTTCATTGCGTGCGCTCCCACTGTCCACTTCACGGCATCGATCAATATATCGATCATCTAAATGGAACTAGTGACCGCTCATTCTGCTGTGGGTAGGCCATTAGAAAGATTCCCTCGACGCGTATCGGATGGTTACCAAATATATCGTACGGTAAACGCGAATTCTGTAACCGTCTTGCACCTCAACGCACTGTAGGATTACGGTAACTTTACAGTACTTCTCGCGGGATGTCGAACATCGCCGCTTCTCCGTAATTTCTTTAAAGTCACTCCAACCGAGGAGAAGTAGTGACCATTGGACTTGTGTTGATGAGATCCTTCTAATGGCCTACTTATTATCGAGACAAACGTTCGTATCGCAATTTTCCCCCAACTAATCGATATATCGATCGATGCTGCGTGGGTGACCAAAAGTGGAAACAAAGGCGATGGGCTGGAAATCCAGCATAAATTCGATCATTTTTTCTATAATGAAGCAAAAAATCTCGATGCCAACCATCTACGAGCAGAAATGTGTGAAACCATTGTATGTACCTCGAGGACATTTATGCTGGATTTCCAGCCCATCGCCTTTGTTTCCACTTTTGGTCACCCAAGCAGCATCGATCGATATATCGATTAGTTGGGGGAAAATTGCGAAACGAACGTTTGTCTCGATAATAAGTAGGCCATTAGAAGGATCTCATCAGCACAAGTCCAATGGTCACTACTTCTCTTGGTATTTTTGACGAAGTATCTGATAGAGCATGCTATTATAGCAGATTGAGCGAAGTTGGGCAAAGACTAATTGTAGCTCTAAGACAACACTTTGTGTTCTTGACACCATGCAAATGGCTTTTCCGCAGGCTCATTGTTCTCGGTGTTGCACTTGTTCAAAACACAGAGTTCCATTGTGCCCTGTGAAAATCTAGATGTTCAGGTAGCTGCAATTCACAATTGAGGTAAGCTCTAGATCTCCCAAGAAATGTTGATGAATAACATTGTGTGCACTTACAAGAACTACAGTTAATTTGGGTCCAGTCGCACTCTGTTGTCAGTAAGGACTGCATTAAGTTGGCTGAAAATCTAGTCGTATACTTATAACTATCTCTAGCAGCTCTAGGGAGTGCTGAGTCAATGGGCACTTTTAAGAAGAGTAACATCGAACATAGAGAGCCTGCAGCAACTCAGTTTGCAGTGCTTGAGCAGCACAAACAGTTGTCTTAAAGGTGTAATTATTCCTTGCTCAAGTTGGTAGATCTACTGCAATGGCGTGCTCTCTCATAAGACTCACCAATAATTGTATGTCTCACAAATAGTGAGGTATTTGCGCAATTTTGCCCCTTCCTGACACCGAGAGTTTTTGCTCTCAACCTTGAATTCCAGCTCATAATGCTTGTTTTTTTTTCTCCTGGGCCTACGCACGCTCCACCGATCGATATATCGATTGCCTGGAGGAAACTGAGAATTGGACGTTTACCTCGACAATGAATGAACCATTAGAACGGTCTTCTCAAAGCAGAGCGAGCAAGGTGCGAAAAGCCAACTTTCACAAAAAGTGACCAAACACTTACATTGAGGCATTACCAGTTCGTAACTTATATTCTACAATCGAACCTTATAACCACCTTCCTTTCGAAAGCCATTCACGGAGCTTTCACTTATTCTATAAATCTATTTAATATTCTGTAGAACAAAATTGCCCATGATCTATCAAATTCATCCACATGTACTTTGTAAAGTTTAAAAAAACTGTTTATTTCCGACCATAATGCAGACACTAGCAGTTGAATTAGTTTCAATGGCAAATAAAATCTTTACGCTCAAAAATGTTTGTCCTCTTGCTGGCCGTTTGTTCATGAGATTGCTCCAAAATAAGGGAGAGAACAAAGGTGCTTTAGACAATTAGATTGATCTTGAATATATCCGGCTCGCTCTTTGTCGGATCTGTTCAGGACTAATTATCCACTACCAGGTGCAACTAACGTTTGCAAATCTGTATCTTTAAACGGTTCACTCCAAATTAATGAAGTTTTTATCGCAGAAAAGTTCATATTTTACATATCAATATGTCCGTGACATTACGGGAAAGATAGTGCAGGAATGTGAGAAATCGAACAGGGAGTCAGTAGTCATAAAACTTCAAAAATGTCTATGGAACAACACCGGACATTTATCAATGAACTATTCGGTAATTGCTGGATATGACACAGTTATATAGAAATTCGACGAAAAAAGCTAAAATAAAATGTGAATAAATAGAAACGATAAATGAAACAATTTTATGATGAGGTCAGCCAATGCAGTTAAGGAAGTAACGATATTCGTGTTGTAAGTTGCTGGCAGTGTAAGAAACTCTTTGTATTTGAAGACAACGATAACTAGTTTGCCGTCGACTCCCTTTCTTCCCACTGCTTCCAAATATACAAGTAGTTAAGTACAATAGTAGTAAAGCAAGGTCATTCGCATCCATAGTCCTCTTCTACTCGTACAGCGTTAGGTCTCCATGACTCCAGCCTGAAGTTTAGCATCACATGTTCAAACACTACAGAAGTTTATGTAGCATGAATATCCATTAGAGGACTTCCGCAGTAACAGTTCTGTCTAATAACCTTAGAAAAGAGGCCCTCATGACAAAACAATGTTGAGATGAACATTACCAGTATGTAATTACCCCCGAGTGAAATGAATGTCACTGGAAAATTTTAAACTACGCATCGTGAGGAAAACACGCAATTGGTTAGTCTAGGCGCTCATGTCCACGCTTGAAAATCTTTCACAACTGAAATTCGTCAGAAGGCACCAACCACAGTGGAATGAGGTGCCAATTGATCGATGCATCCCATCGCATTGAAGCGTGTTTGATAGGTGTCTCGTACCAGATAAAGGACAAATTCTTAATCCTTAATTCTCCACTAAATGTCTCCAAATGTACTTTTTTGTGTTCCCTTGGGGCGTCATGTCTAATATATTTGCAAATATCGCTTTCTTAGCGTTGTCAAGAACATCAAAATCTCGAACATTAAAATGAGACTGCACTCCACCCTGAAAACCACACTTATGAGGTATCTTCTATGGGTGAAAACGTCACATGATTTAATAAGTTGATTCGCAACGACAGTGTTCAACTCAAAAATAGCTAGTCCTTCTTGAATAGGTAGACCAATTCCATGACTAAGAAAGTCGGTGAGGTCTCAGTGCTGGATGCGAACAGAGCATGCTCCAAGTGAGAGAATCAAAAAGGTCCCGCCGCGACTCTGCGGCCGCGACGATGTAAAACCGCGCGCGCAATCCTTCTATCCATTTGACAAGGACTGTACACGCCTTTTATAAAGGCACGACGAACTGCACGAGTCGAAACAGTGGAGTCCCTTGGCGTGTAGCCAGTGAAAGGAGGAAATCAGTGGTTAAATCTGAAGTGGCAATGGAAATGTTTTGTGTGAGACCGACGGTTATAAGGATTGTACGAGACGCACGACTAGCTCACAACATTTTTTGGCATCTCACCCGAGATCTTGAGTAATGACAGCCACTATTGGCCTTGGGAGACCACCATTTAACCAATAAAATATTTTATTACTTAAACAACTCACAGAAGTTAAGCCGGCAGCTTCAACGAGTAACTTCGGTAGGCTATCTGGTCCTTTCCATTGCTCCAACACATGAAAAACGCTATCAAATGCAGTATGAGAAGATCTTTCGTGCTCCGTTGTCCCTAAACTCGGTACATTTGGCCTTGAGCTCAAACAGCAAATGTAAACAGAGAAACGAATTAAGCTTGAATATCAGTGAAAAAAAAGAAAAGCGGCGCTACCATATTCAGCAGTAACTGCAGATTTACAAAACTAACCAGCGTAAATTTGATGCACGCGGGAATACGGCTCAAGAATATCCTGATCAGCAATGGCTGCTGACTGCAGTTTGCTATCCGCCTTCCAGTTTATGAACACGGTACCGCCATTGGTCTGCTTTTCAGAGAGACAGTTGTCGTCAAGACCTACTGAATCCGTAAGACAAACGACTTCAAAGCGATTCTCGTTCTTGAAGTGGGGAAGCTGAATTGAATATACATAAAATACACAAGAAAGGTGGGGGAAATGTTGAAGGAACGAGTCTCTTAACAGTAACACTCCAAGGAAGGTGCTCTAACTCACAGAATGAGCTATATCGGGACCTCCACGACTGTGTGCAACCACGAAAAATCGTTGAATGGTTGAATCCTTCAACAGCTGCTCATACACAGAGCATAGATGTTGATGGGGATAATCACGGAACTGAACAATAACAGCTCTACTGATGTATGGAAGTGTGTATTTGCATTCTTAAGAAGAGGTATCAAATACTGAAAAACAAACAATGAAATCTCATACCTCCTCGTCCGTGTTTGTGCTACATACAATCACTCCCCAATCATTTACGAGCGCACGACGAATATAAGGAATTTGCGATCCGACTTCCAAGCTCTCGTTCAAGATCAGCCTGAAAAGTTATTTGGATCAAATTTGACAGACTGTTCTAAACACTATGAATACAGCGCCCTCGCTCACTGTCATTTGAATTGATGCCGTCAAGCGAAGGCGACGTGAGGTGCATAATTCTCGTCGAGCTTGTTTTCTCTTCATCTTTCAAGCGGTTTTACTATGATCGTTAAAAGAGTTAACAAGCGTGAAGAGGTCACAGCTAATGAGAGACGTACTCTTTCCCCGTGCCTACTAACCGCTCTGCCTATGGATTTGTGAAAATCGCTGCAAAATTGTCAAAACCAAGTAAAACAAGTAGACTTTGGACAGCGCGGCAGTCCGGTTGCCTGCTGCACCCTGTATCTGTATTCGCCGTCTCGCTCCATGTCCGAAGCTAACCGCACCGCGGCGGAGTACACTGCGTCTCGGCTTCCAATACATGTGTGATAATGCGCATGTATGTACAGTGGACGGCAGTGGCGTTGGCCCATCTGCGGCCTCGAGAAGGACGTCGCGCAACCGCGCCGCGCGTGCCGTAACTGATGTTTTCTGCTGCTGTTATGCTATTTCTAGCAGCTTTTCCTCCCAATTTCAAGGATTTTTGACCAAATCGGTAAGAAAAAAGCTTAGGAATAGCATTCCGGTGGCAGACGACACCGATCACAGCGCGCGCGGTGCGGTTGCGCGGCGTCCTTCTCGAGGCCGCAGATGGGCCACCACCATTGCCGTCCACTGTAACTACAGTGACGGTCAATCATCCTTGCATCAAAGAATACCGCCCGTCTGCTCTGCTGCGCCACACCACCCACACTTTCGCATGGGTGCAGCGAGCGGAGCTGCAGAGTAGAAGGGCGGGATTTGTGGTGCAAAGATGGTTCACCGCCAGTGTACTACTAAACCTAGATACCTACATAAAATACTGTCGACACAAGCATACCTCCTAGACCACTGTCCGGGACGAACTGCACCACTACCATGAATGATGAGCAGAACAGTAGACTTCTCCTGGAATTCCGGCGATGCGTAGACAAAGCCTGCGAAATCCACAGTAGTTCCATTTTTGTCTTCGACTTTAACCTGCACAAGAAATTACACAGTAGTTGTTCATGCTGACGTGAAAAGAACAAAGAAAAAAAACTGTGGAGGAAAAAAAAGAAGTGGAGACTCACAGGAACTTCGATCTTTCTAAGTCCACACACTGACTCCAACATCCCGTATAACTCCATAGTCATAGCGTCACCAATACGTTCATAATCAGCTTGGTTTGTAAAGACGAATGGAGCATTATCCTGTAGGTTGCTGCAGGATTTCATAAAACAAATGAAAATCTCAAAGTAACACGTAACTCTCCACAACATACGTTTATAGTTCGAAGTTCACCCTTTTGGTTGAACCGATAGCCAAGTTCCTTCAGTGAGGGCTTGCCCGACATTCCTGAAGCAGACTCAATCAGAGTATGAGTGTGTATTCGACTTCAGTTTATTACGTAAGAGACTCCAGGAAGCCCTGACATGCCCACGCCAGCTATATACGTGATATCGATCGATCGAAAATGGGAAAGTGATGCGCTGATAGTGCGGCGCGGCAAGTGGGCCTAGACCACTGAAGTCTCCCATATACAGGAAGCTCCAAATGTCCGCAGTCAAGAGGGACGTGGCCACGACGCGGCTTAAGACAGAGACACAGGCGCTCGGCATGCTGCGACTGGCTGTCTGCAGAGTCAGAGAAGTTAGAGGCAGCATAGAGAGCGCCTGTGTCTGATCAAGGAGCCGCGTCGTGGCCACGCCCTCTTGACTGCGGACATTTGGAGCTTCCTGTAAGTCTGAGACTATGAGTTAAACCGCAGAATGTTCAAAGATCCCCTGATTTTCCTATATAAGTTGATTTTCGTGTAAAGAAATCAGTAATCAAGGGTTCAAGATAGAAAACGACATTGCGCTACATTCTCTTCTTACATTGTCAAAAATGGAGTCATCTCATTTTCGTGTTGTATAAATAACAACTACAAGGATTGAAGTAAAAAAGGAAGGTGTGTGGGGTTGTAGTTATGCCTGTTTCACCTCTTTCCCTAAACAGGACTTCGTGTTAGAAGAGGTGTTGTATCTTAACCAATTACGTCCCGTATATATTAGTTTGGTCAGTAGAACTGGACCTGTGCGCCCTGTGTCGCGTTGTAGATCAAACCAGAAGATTTTATGGAATAAATTTACTTGCGATCAAATAACTGTTCTAAAAAACCATCACTCAGCCCTATATAGGGCCTGTTTGGAATTCGCCCTCTTTACCAATCCCCTACCTGTGGAAATGTGAGAAACGAACCAGTATTCGGCGAATCGACTCTGTGGGTCCTACAATGAGAACAACTGCTACAGTATTCATGCTTGCGCGGTAGGACCCGCCGAGGTCGCTTAGAGGAATACCCTCCTGTTGCCCACTCCAGTGAATACACTTGCTCTGCAGTTTCCAGCTGTTGATGATGATTTATCCCCATCGTTTCGAAGTTATGATAATCTTACGGAACAGAAATTTCCATGAGTGCTCCTTCATAATCTGTTAGTACCTCAAACACGAAAATGAAAGAAGATTCTGCCTGTAAGTGAGCAAAATATGTGGCGAAAAGGATCAAATCAAATTCTCAATGAAGAAAAAGTCTGATGCTATCAAAACAAGGCTGTACCGGACCATTATTAAACCAGCGCTTTTCTGTGGAAATGGGAGATGGAAGCTGGAGTGAGCGCACAAACAAATGTTGAATGCGGTGAAGTTGTGCATGCTCGAGTGCGCGCCTGGTCTGGCAGCGCGTGGTGAAGGCCCGAACCGACACGCATGAGCAGTACTGCAGACGACAGCAAATCAGCTGAAAATACTGCATGCCAAAAAACTGGGATGAAAGAAGCACGAAAGCATGGACCATTGCATCAGCATACCCGATATGTTGTGAAGGGTGAAATTGCCAGTATTTTTGGGAACATTTAGCAGGAGTATAAGCGAAATTCTATGGAATTAACAGAAGCTAGAAGTTAGCATCGTATTTTCAGTGAAGGCAAACCGACACAATGAAGTAAGAAGGCAATTTGTAGCGTTTTTATGTCGATAAACAGGTGATAAACGCGCTCCAGTGAGAAAGGTGGCGTGTTGGCTGCGCTCCAATTTTTCCTTTTCCTTCCGGAACTGTGAAAGTTCATCTGCACGCGCAGCTGCTGCTGCACACTCATTCGCTTTTCAGTCATTGCCTCATCAAACTATCGTGTTTGACATTTTCACATGTTCAAAGTCAAAACCGTTCCGACTCACCCGTGCTGCATTTGCATTGCATCGTTTCGCAGACGCGCACCACTGCCATCGCGACGCAGTTTCGCTACCATTCTGACTCGTTCTAACATGTAATACGTAGCTGCTGACAGATCCTCATCCATCGTAACCTGTTAGGATAGGCGCTAGGACGCAGCAGAACCTGTCAAAACGTACGTGGTGCACGTGAGAACGCGTCAGAACCATGGCCAAGCTGCGTCGTTGCAGCGCTGCTTCGCGGTTGAGAAGGGGTGTCCTACAAATGCACTGCTTATGTACAGGAAGCTCCAAATGTCCGCAGTCAAGAGGGACGTGGCCACGACGCGGCTTTAGACAGAGACACAGGCGCTCGGCATGCTGCCACTGGTTGGCTGCGGAGTCAGAGAAGCCAGAGGCAGCATAGAGAGCGCCTGTGTCTGAGCAAGGAGCCGCGCCGTGGCCACGCCCTCTTGACTGCGGACATTTGGAGCTTCCTGTATATGTCAAGATGGCGGCGACTATGGAACCATTATAATACACTGATCGCAATGTTACGAATTATCGGGGTGAAATAAAGCCGAAAAGCGCGGGGCTTTTTTTTGACTTGTCCTGGTAAGGTTCAGGGTGAGGGCTTCTTGGCGAGAGGCTGGCGGTGCATGGAACAAAAGAAATGAACGTAAGGTAAAGTGCCGGGCGTTGATTAGAAATTATTATATTGGCATCTGTCCAGTCCAAGTTTGATTCTTTGCTTATAACATCACTTGCATCATCCGCTAAATACTGTCACTGACAGAAATTCTCAAGTCATTATAACTTTTTTAAGTAATTCTAATAATTTGCAGTTTGGTCTGGTTTACTTAGAGCTCAAATTATAATCTTGTATATTTCCTATTTCCTATTTACTCTATACTATACAAGCCTTTCCACGTATCCACCACCCAGGTCTGCCGCGTCGCTTCGCCTACGCGATGCGGCAGACCGGCTGGGTACTGTGCTTGTTGGGCGCTGCCGGTTTTGATCTTTCGCTTATGTTTACATTTCGGAATGAAAACAAACACACAAATAAAACGATGGAAAACATAGCCTGCCAACGACAGCGTCCAATGCCGCCACGCGTTGATGGTGCGCCGCGGCTGGCCAAACGGTCGATATTCTGTGATGCGAGCCTTTTTTTCGCTGTTCTGGTGCTCCTTCAGGTGCACAAAATAAATAAGTTAGCTATTTTTTCCACAGATATTCTTGTTCGCCGGCATTAGGTTGCGGAATGGTCAAGGAGAACGGCTCAGTCGAGCCAGAACATGGTACTAATGGACATCACAGCGACGATGGCGTAGGAGATGAGGAAATAGCAACCAATGGAGATAATGGCGATGACCACTCCGAAATGGTGCGAAATGTAAAGCTGGTATTGCCTTTGTGGTCTTTCTTCTCGAGTCTCACACTTTCTGGATTTCTAGGATGGCTCTCTTGCTAGTGCTTCTGAAGCCGACGATAGTGAAACGGACGGCAATGCTGAAGCTGAAGCAGCTGGTGACGCCGAGTATGAACTCAACAGGGAGGAACCATCTTCTCCTTCAGCACACGATTGGAAGGTTATACTTATGAAGGCTGAATTTGCTGAAGTAAGCCTTCCTAATCGTGGATGTAGCGATGAGGATCCCTTCTCTGGTGAAGCATAGAACTTTGTTCAGGAGTTATGCGAACAAATCAGGAAGATGAAGCCCTATGAGAGATGTCAGCGTACTGGTCGCATCATTCCTACAAAATCGCTACGGGATTTAGTTCAGGTAAGTAATGCAATTCTTCATAATTTTTCATTTCTTAATAAGTGATTCCAGGGATTCTGCATGTTCCTTGATTGTGGTACAAAGATTGCTATGAAAATTATGAAAAACCTAACGAAGGATGTTTTCGCGCGTTGTGATCTTCTTTTTGAAATAAGTCGCGTTCTTCCAGATCGTCTTCAGGTACGCATATTTGTTTCAAACTTAAATTTCAAGTGTTTACCCAATGCCTTAGATTCTCTTCAAATCGTTCCATTGCATTTTTCAGTGCAGAGATTTCCTTGCGTGAATGTTAATCCATGCGCTCGGTTTTATCTTTTTTTTTATTGCAGTGAAAAAAATTCACGTATCCTCAATGAACTTTTGTGGAAATATGACCACATCATCTGTTTCTTATGCACTCGAATTTGTGAATCGTTGCTTCCTTCGACTTGTGAAATTTCCCGTTTTCTTTCACAACTTCCTCGAGCCCCTAATGCTGCAGTGTTTCACGAAGTGCTTTTGCTTCTCTTTTTAAATTTTCACTTCGGGAGCAAATCGGAAGGATAGTAGAAACAGTATAAAATTGTACTGCGAAACTTTGATAACCAAAGCAGGACCTAATATTTGCACTACATCTTGAGATGTACGTACTTCTCCGCGTGGGAAGTAGCATCCTTCACTGGCGTCGCTCGTCGACTTCGTTTTTACTGTAAGTATTGATTGTGGCTTTGTACCAATGAGCTGCAATTTTCGCCCTCGAGCTGTCTTCACAAAGGTGTGCGAGATTCCTGGGGTGTATAGCCAACAGCTAAAGTTTGTGTCGCGAAAGCTTAATCTACTTTGCCAACTTTCCGATGAATCGCCGCATTTACAGCTTCCCATCTTCCGAGTATTCAAGCGAATTCCAAATGTTTCATATTTTACATTTATTTTACATTGTCGTGGTCATATATTGGCCTTATGTATATTTACATGTTTGATAGGCGTTACTCAATGGTAATACTTGTTTTTTATTCAGTGTAGGCACTTTGCTATTGAATATGCATGCATTGAACTGCCCATGTTTGTTCTTTTGTCACCTTCGACCTCCATCATTGAAGGGTTTCAGTCCAGTTAAAGTATAAAGGCTCTTAGGAGATTACTGTAGTTGATCACCTTCGATTTTTTCCAGAGATCCAGTAAAGATGCAGTTTCAACATGGTTCAATGTGTTTCACTTCTTAAAGTTTGTTCCTGATCCCCGTGTCTCCGTAACTCCAAGAGTTTTCAACGTTGTCCGTGAGTTCACATCCTTCATATTACACAACGTAATCTCACGATTCATTTATTGCTGCTTACGAATGAATTTTCCAGATCATCCGCTGAAAGCACACAAGAAAAAGAAGTTGATACGAATGTTCCAAGAAAATTGGATAGGATTAATGATGTGCACCGTGAGTGATTTCTTTTGAATGTTCTGACAACTAGTATTGATTTTTCAATGGCAGATAGCCAAGTTTAGATACCTCCTAAAGTCCTCTCTGTTATGATACCGTATATCACGGAAAATGTCTTGGATAGCTTAGACGAGCCCCATAGGACTGCAGACTTTTTCTTCAGGGTAATTTCCTTCGATTTTCATGAATTTTTGATTGAGGAATCTTTACCAGCGTCGCATTTCAGGCATTTGACAAAGGTGATATGTTTGCGATCTTATCTTTAGGAGCAATATTCAAATTAATTGTCGCTCATAATTTGTGAGTTTCCTCGCTCTTCGCAGTTTGCAGAAAATTATCCTGATAGTTTTTCTTTCCAGTGAGTATCCAAACTTCTACGATCATGTATATTTTTTAACGAAGCCTTCAGTATTATACCTGGACCAGAAGGAGAAATTCATCTCACTTCTGGATAAATTCCTGTCTTCTACGTGAGTTAGATTTTATCACCTTTTTTACATATAGAAAGATTTGCTGGTTTTTATTCTCGTTTTTTCTTCAATACTGTCGTTTCCTTGCACAATTCATGGTGGTTTTTCGGAGACTTCACCTGTACGTACTCATACGTTTCTCGTTAGTGTTGTTGTGATGGGAAGTAGTAATCAAATTTTTGCAGTACTGCTCATTCTCGTCGGTTTTTTCTTGGGGTTATGGGAGAGAAATTTGAGAGCAAAGTGCTACTCACCGCTGAGCAACTTTGGCAGCAAAAATTCATATTGATTATTTCCGTGCATCTGTTTTTCAGCCACATTCCTAACTATGTGGTTGCTGGTTTTGCTAAGCGACTTTCTCGAATGCTTCTGTTGGCACCAGTAGATGCTCAAGAACCGGTTCTCGGTCTCATCAGGAATTTGTTAACACGTCACCCGAATGTATCCTGTCTCATTCATCGTGATGTGCCAGGTAAACGAACACATAATTTAGACATTCTCATTCCTTTGTTTTTACTATTTTTACAAAATTTGTGTTCTCTTAGAAACGTTATCATCGGATCCATACGACGAAAATGAACCATCCCTGAGCAAATGTAATGCGCTCAACAGCTCGCTCTGGGAAATCAAGGTAGTACTTTTTTAAGTACTTTTTTTCTGAACATTCACAACAGATTGGTCTTTTTAGAACATTTTTTAGTTACTGATTATCTAATTTGCTTGAGTTTTGGTAGTTATTTTTGTCTTTTTTTCATTCATTTCGTTCTTTTGAGGCCAACCCGTGGCATTACTACACCTGATTCAGAGCCTGCAAAAACACTGGCATCAGAACGTTGCGAAGAGGGCAAGCTTTGTTGACAAGAAGTTGCAGCAGGTCCTTTGCTCTACTGAAGCTGTCTATTGATTTGTTTTCACGTTTATTTGAAGTTTTGTGAAGTTACTGATTAAGATGGAATCATTTGTACGGTTTCGATGCCAAGATGAGATATTCTCGAATATGATGGCGAAGTCCTTCGGTAATGCTGAGGGTTCCATGGAGGAGAAGTACAGTCGAGCACAGGTTTGATTCATTTTTACCATTTCACTCGTTTTTGCTGCTCTTTCTCTGTGTTTTCTATTCCATGATGTATCCAATTTCTGCGACAATTTTCTTTTATATCTTCTAGAAATTTACCATTTGGAGTTATGGATATATTTCCAGGACGGATCGGATGACGAGGAACCTCCAGCTAAGAAAATGATGCAAAAGCGAGGAAAGTTCGCTCGAAAACACGAAGTGAGTTTGTTGAGATCGGCTATCGATTATCTGAGACATGTTACAAGTCCTTCCTAGGAACACAAGGAACATGCCATCCCTATCAATTTCACTGCTCCAACTGGTCAATTGTTTCCGGAGAATTCTTTTAACTTGATGTATGAAAAGTTCTGGTGTGCATAGAATAATTGTATTTGTACTTGTACTGTAGTACTTTAGTACTTGCGCGCTGTACACTTGTTGAATTTGTTGTTTCCTTGTTGTTTGTTAATCTTTTATTGTTTTAAATAGATTTTTAATATGCTGTTACATGTATGAATAAACACATACCGCCTCTTTTTGTGATACTGTGAATTGAACGTTTATTATTCGTTTCAATACATTGTTTCCCGTCCCTTCTATTTTCATTGAGTCCAGTGTCCTTTTTTTTTGGAATTTCAGAGCTGTTCACTTGAGCAATCATGAATATGAACAGTCCACATCCGTCAGTTCTGGGTGGTCTTGGTGGAGATACTCCCGCTCATGGACCAGCATCTGTTTTAGGTTTGTGAAAGTGCTTATTTCATAGCAGATCTTGTTCCATCCAATTGATTTTCAAGGTGCCTAAGAACGCCGTATTTCTCTAGAAAATCAAATGGTTTCCTTTTACTTCATGTTCTATGGTTTTTTGTTTTCTTCTCTAGTTCTGTCTTCTCATTTTGTTTAGGTGGACATGGCGGCCCTGGATCAGTGCTGGGTCAACATGGAGGACCAGGCTCTGTCCTTGGACCTGGGTCCATCATGGGCCCATCTAGTATAGTCGGGCCTAACAGTCTGCTTGGTCCCTCTTCAATGATTGGTGGATCTCATCAGGCGCAGAGTATGTCTTTATTTCATTTGTATAATAGATCAAGCACATTAAACCGCACCATTAGGTATGATGCATGGTAGCCATGGTGGTCCTGGCTCAATGGTTGGATTCGCATCGCAGGATCGTGGCAGTAATATGAATCTGAATCTCAATATCAATCCGTCTTCGGTCGTAAATGTGGGTGGAAATCCTGGATCCGTGTTTCAGGTTCGTTATTCCAGAAAGCAAGTGACTGTACATCCCTAAAATCTTGCTTGTAATCTTCTTTTTCAAGTTCGGTTATTTTATACCTTAATTACTCCTTTTCCCATCACTTTTATTGTTGTTCTAAGTATTTTCCCACCAAAAATTTGTTTTTCTTTTCTCTCATTTCATCTCGGGTTTTGAAGTAGAAATGAAGATTAATACATTGAACAGAGATTTATGCTGGGAAGATTGAAAAAGAAAGATTTGTGTAACAGTGCACTAAATCACCTTTCATCGTTCTGTAAGGGGCAAATATGCTGGAAAGCTATCTTTTCATGCTTTGGATTGTTATATTAGTATTCTACTTCGGTTAAGCCGCTCAAGGATTTTTTCGTTTTGTTTTCTTTGTTACGCATAAGACTTTCTCTCTTGTTATTTAAATATGGGAGTTATTTTTTGCATTTGTCTCTTTTTCTTGTGCGTTCGATGTTTCCTAGAAACGGTGCCGTTGTTTTTGAGAGCTGAGTGAAACCTTCACCATACATTAGGAATGATGGAGTGAATTTATCTCTCCCTTTCAACCTGCTCGTATTTCCAGGACATGAATCCCGGTTCAGTTGGGCCTAACCTCGCTGTGCCTATGACTCCGCTGAATTTTGAGCAGGTTAGTTATATTCTTGTAGCAAGAAGCTTTAACATTTTGAATTTTGGAGCTTTTAAAGTTCATTGATTCTTTCCATGAATTTAGAGAAATTCGCTGTTTAAGTACTTTGGATTGAAGATGTTCATTATGTATATGTTTTAGCAAAGTTATCGTGATGCGAATCACATGCCGGCGTCCAATCTCCCAGCGGCTATGATGCCAGCTACTCCTGCCAGTGCCATCGACATTCCCATGCCTACGTTACAGAACATTGTATCCACAGTCAACCTTGGTATGTAAGGTTTTTACATAAATTTTATTATTTCCTTCAGTATGAGCCGTTATATTTCAGGTGTACCTTTGGATTTGAAGAAAATTGCCCTGCATGCACGTAACGCAGAATACAATCCCAAACGTTTTGCCGCCGTTATCATGCGCATTCGTGAACCTCGAACAACAGCGCTCATTTTCTCCAGTGGAAAGATGGTGTGCACTGGGGCAAAGTCTGAAGATGCCAGCAGGTTCAGTTGTCTCACAGATAGAAAGCACTTCTGGTGACGCTTTAAAATTCCTTCTTTTCTAGACTGGCTGCACGTAAATACGCTAGAATAGTTCAAAAGTTAGGTTTCGATGCAAAATTCACAGAGTTCAAGGTAGGTTTTGGCTCATTTCTATTATTTGCTGTAAATTTAAGCGTTAAAATAGGGTTCAAATTAGTTTCAAGGAACTGCCTACCAATGACATATGCTACATGGTTTTTTCAAGGTCCAAAACATGGTCGGTTCGTGTGATGTTCGCTTTCCTATCCAACTGGAAGGACTCTGCGTGACACACACCCAATTCAGTACCTATGAGCCGGAGTTGTTCCCAGGCTTAATCTACCGTATGGTCAAACCACGTGTTGTGTTGTTGATTTTTGTTTCTGGCAAGGTGAGCTCAGTTTTTTAGGGTTACTTGTTGGCCTTTGAAGCTGAGGTCGCAACGTTAGATTGATGATTGTATTTCACATTTGCTTGATGTTGTGATATGAATTTAACCCTAAGAAGACTCATTAGAACTTATTATCATGTGTAACAGAATGATTTATTCTCCTTTGCTCCGAGGAATTGTTAAGAGACGCTAAATGCCAAATGCTTAGGTTGTAATCACTGGAGCGAAATTCAAAAAGGATATCGACGACGCCTTCAGCCAGATTTATCCCATCCTCAAAGGGTTCAAGAAGTGAGCGGCGGGTTTCTACGTGGAACTTTGGTCATGCTTGCTTGCTTGCGCTGATATCCCTATCGCTCTCGTTGGAGCTCGTTATGTTGGAGTTTTCACCGATTGTTAACGCTCGCATAAATTTGATATGCAAAGTAATAGCTAGAAGAGTTATCTGTACAGTATAGGTGCGATCTTGATGGTGTACGTGTGTTTGTTTGAAATAGAGCAATTCCTTTCCCATTATTTTGTTATATTTTTGAATGTTGTGTAAACATGATGCTCATTTAGTGTGTTAGTCATTCGATAGTTTGTTAAGTTTTTAAGTGTATATATGGCTATGTTATGTTTCCGCTGTTATCCACGTGGGAATGAAGATGGTGTTCAATGATTCTACCAACTTGTGCTTGAAGTTGTGACATGCAGTGGAACACCTTTCTTGGGTTCTTATATTTATTCAATTTTTTGTCAGATGATTAGGGAAATGGTGTGGATGTTAGGGAATGTAGTTGGAGTGAGAGGAGAAAGAACGCATGAACAGGAGTAAAAGGTTATGCTGTATGTCTTAGGTACCATTAGAATGAGCAGCAGTTACTTACCCCTAAGAGAATATTGATCAATCAAGTACAGAATGCATGCACAGAATGGTGTTAGAGTTATTAAAGGCAGAGGGCCACCTCGTTCTGCCTGTTGAATTTACCAACATATCCTAGACCTTCTCATCATGTGATCCCTGGGATGTACATCAACAGGCACAGAAGCGACGAAATCCCCATTTTTGAAAGGCTCGAACTGGATAAAAATTTGGAGCCCGGAGGCGGATCGCTCCAAGCAGTGCTGGCTGCCTGCCACGGCTGCCGCGTCGGTCAACGAGTCTTGGCGTGTCCAATCGATAAGATCAACGGCTTCACATGTCAACTCGGGTTGGCAAACTGTTACAGACCCCGTCCTGGAAGACGGGTTTATAGACCATTCTGAGACAATTTATGTATACCGTTGGAACCATCGCGCCGAGTAGATGCAGAATATGCTGTGAGCTGAACTACGAAAATGAGGTGGACCCCTGCCTTTAAGTAAGCAAGATATGATGACGAGATGATCGTTCGACGAGATGGTCGTCGTGGAACTCTATTTGTGAAATTCGTGGATGGTCCTGAGAAGTTTGCGAGTTATCCACCCTCTCAAACTGGACGACTTTCCTGGAAAATTGAGGGTGAACCTTATGGTTTTGAAGCCAGTCAGCTTCAAAAAGATTTTCTCTTGCTCCTCAAAGGACTGGATTTCGAGACTTTTCAGACTTTCACTGGAGAGGTCGGATGTGTGAAAGAATCCGAAATTTAAGAAGTCCTAGGAGGTAGAATTTTCTTACTCGAAGAAATGAGAAACGAGAGGGAAAGCTCAGCATCCATTTCTTACGGCACCCCTGAAAGGAAGTTGAGCACAGAGAATAGGATTTTCAACTGTACTCATTAGTGAGAAGGTAAAACCGTAAGCCTAACAACCCTCCATGAAAATGAAAGAAAAATAGCTCACCAATACTTGGGATCATCAATCACCCTCTAGAAAGGAACGCAGTGATGAGAATTACAGGAATATAAGAATATTTAGGGACGAATCCCTCAATCTTGGGTGATTAAACCAGCCAAGCTCCAGATAACAGAAAATCGTCACTGTTCAGGTGAGATGACAGAGGACCCGTGGGTTACTCTCGTCTCTGCTCAGGATCTGCCCACGCTACGGAAAATGCTCGGTGATCTACCAAATGAGCAATTACTGCAAATCGCCGAAAAAGCTTTTAGTGAAGTAATTTGTGCGAACTTCGCCGGTGGTAGTGGTAAGTTGTATATAACTTTTTGAAATGGAGCAGTCATCACGGTATTCATCAATTGTCTTTTGGTATTCACAGACAATAAAACGCTAGAAACATTGGCGCAGTCTCTTGCTGCAGAATTTGACCATCGTACCGAGTCAACTGTCATGCAGACGATTTTTCACACAACCTGAAATGTTATTTGCACTGGAAAAACAGCTCTAAGTAGTCTTAGCACTTAACAACCCTCTCATCAACTATGTTTTTAGTATCATCTCCTCCTCCTTCCTTTCTATCGACCGATTTTGCCGTGTCTGAATTGAAGTTTGATCTCATTGAACCTTACCTCAATGTCAGGTACAGATATTTTGCAGCTTTAACGTTTTTTTTTCTGTTCAAAGATGTGGTGACGGGCAGTTCACTGTTCTAAAAGATAGAAAGCACAACACGATCTTCTCATATTTCGTGAACTAACCCGATTAGCATCATACTCTTTGCGCTACATACTAACACTGCTGATGCTACCATTTTCAGAGCGTTACCTTTACTCTTAATCGCAAAAATAGCGGTCTTGGATCAAAATCGGCTGACGGATACGAGTCCTCGTGCCAGATTACTCGCTTTCAGGTCAGTTAACTGCTCCGTGGTAGGCACAGGCGTATTTACACCTGATTGCAAATAACCTTTCAGGATTTTGTTATTATGGCAGAAGATTCTCCGCGAACCATGTGCAATCTTGAAGGATCTGATGGATAAATATGTGAGTTCAGAAAGAAAGCCTCGATTACCTTCAAATATCCTCACTATGACTTGTCCTGTACAATTGTATTTCCTTAAATTCAGGCTCAGAGAATAGAACTTGATGAGCTGGAGAACGAAGAAAGAATGCAATATTTCCTTGAAAAAGCAAATGCGTTGCTAGGCTACTATGAATATGAAAAATGCTCAGATTACATACAGTGGGTCCTTTTTCACACCTATCTTTCTATTCCGTCATGCTTCCTGGCGGAACTGTTCTATAATACGAAAATGACTTTCTTAGTAAAAATGTGTTCACGCTAGTTTTTTTTTAAATCCAAACTTTTCTTCTTTTTAGGCGAGCTCTGGAAATATCTGGCCTCAATTTGGAGTTAGCAGGAAAAATGGGGAAACGAACACGTTTCCAGCCGCGGGATATCGCCCAGCTCGTCCTGAATGTGGTATTTATCAAAAGCTGTTGTTCATCCTTCACAATTCTTTACGTGGAGGTAAACATCTCATGGGTATCTGGTAATGAGAACAAAATTCCAGGAATCATCAGCATCCATGGTGAATGATGAGGATGGTGATGTTCCCGCTAACTGTGCCTTGAATGATGACACACTCCTCGAAAAGGCAAGGTTTCTGCATGCTTTTCAGCTTTTTCAATGTGAAACAACACAACTTTTTAAAGCTTTTTTTGATTCATTTATTTTTTATTTACTTCAACTTATTTTCTTTATGTGCCTATTCAGATTTCTCTTGCGGACGGTGACGTAAAAACTGTCTCCTTATCACCAATCCAGTTAGCTGTCATGTTGGCTATATTCCGATTGGAATGGAGGAGCGAACACTGCGATGAGCTCTTCATGGAGAAAGCGGACGCTTATTTAGAAGCGGTATTTTTATTGGAAATAACATTCTTGAGCCCTATCAATGTTTTCGGAGTGGCTATGCAGGATTCCAGTCGTGAATTCTTCAGATAATCCGGCAACGAAGGTGTTGGTCAGTACAGGCAGCAGCCCTGCTAGCCAGGTGCGAGCTGGAAAGAACGAGAAACCGACGGGTGGAACGAGCATGTGCACAGTCAGAGTTAATATGCAAATTGATGGACGGTGTAGATGACGAGGTTTGTGTTTCCTAGGAAAATATCACTCAGAGGCGGTTGAAAGTGTTTTCTAACTGCTTGGGAGTGAATGGGGAGGATAAGGAGTGTTATAATTGGAAAATTAGTTGATTTTTTCACGAAATCTGACCTGCCGATCACAGGTTTTGCAAGCACCTCACCCCTTTGAGGGTAAAATGCTGCACAATCAACAAGAAATAAATTCATTATAGAACAAAGCGAGTATAGCTCCTAATTGTCATCAGCTGTTCAAAAGTTTGTTTGGAATTTCGCACAGAGGAAACAATACATATCTTACGTTTCCATTCAAAACTTCAAGTTCTTGAGCAATAATGCCTCCTCCTTGCGATTCTTTTGTTGCCACTGAGGTGTTTTTTCGCGATTGCTGTTTATTCCCCGCATCTTGGCCAGAAATTAAAGCTGTCTCAAATTTCCACCCGTTTTTGTTACGTTCAAGTTATTCAGCGCTACTGTTTCAGCGTTACTTTCTTCGTCGAGTTTTTTTACCCATTCAGCGAATGAGTATTGCAGACTCCTGACGCTGTTAAAATGATGAGGACTGATTTGGTGCTTGCCAGCGGATTAGAGCCATTCTGGAACGCTCATGTTATACATGCGGAAACTCTTCGATCTCTTGGATGTACTGCGGTAAGTCGGATTCGTTCCCATTTATGCACATTCGCAGCCTCGCCCTATGACAGCCTTTTTGGGGCCACTACTTCTATTCTCATCCCAGCTCATGGTAACGTTTTTTAAGCAAATTTTTGCAAACTCGTCACAGTGTTGGGAGCTAAAGAACCTCCATGAAGGTTATATCTGTATAATTTATTTCTGAAATCTCGATAACTCTGCAGCCATCGGTTTTCCTTTTCTTGAGTAGCTAAATCGGCATCCGAACCTGAGTTATGGTGGGCGCAAGTAGTATGGGCGCACTTCCACGCCCTATATCGCATGAGGTTAGGCTACCTTACGAGGAAAGAATGGGGGGACTGTTCAGAGACCGGGAAGGTGGTATTATGAACTAATGGATGCAGGAGGCACATTCTTCAGCTTTTGCGAATGAAACCCAGCTTTTCTCAACGGGAATCCTTGTTTTTTATGCACCAACTCACTTCTCAACTTTTTCTCATGTTTTTATGAAATTTACCTCTTTATAGAAGTGTCGCATTTACAGGAAGCACTGCTCATTTATGAGAAGCTGCAAATGTGGGATTGTGTTATAGATTGCTTCAAACAACTTGGTCAGCTGGAGAAGGTAGTGTTTTCTGGAAGTTTGACTCCGTTAAAGAAGCTTTTGCTAGATTTTTCTCATTGAAACCATGAAACTTTTCAGGCCGAAGCCCTAATTCGAAAACTGCTGCTAGAGCGACCGGATGATTCCATGCTTTACTGCTATTTGGGAGATATTACTATGCAAACCAGTTACTACGATAAAGCTATTGAGGTAGGATAGGATTCTCAAGCAATGTATCATCCACGTAGTCGTAGTCCGTAGTAGTCGGAGGGTAGCGGCAGTTGAAGGTTGCATGAAAAAAAAAAAGAATTCACCAGATCACTGCATGCTTGATAGAAGGTGACTAACGACTTGCAACTCAATTCTAAGAAGTTTAGATATCCGGTGATCACAACGCTCGTGCGCGAAAATCATTCGGCTTCCTGATGCTGCTCAGGAACCAGTTCGATAGTGCGTACGAACATCTGAGGAGGAGTCTGGAACTCCAGCCCATTCAAGTCGGTTTGCCTCTTTAAACACCATAAGAATTTTAACCTTTAATATTCTAGTTTTTTAACCCATTGATGACCACGAGCATTTTCACGCGTCTTGCGCGTGGGACCAACACCCATTTCTAGAGCGCTGCGAGTGTTTTAAAGAAGCTACCCGAGAGTACACACGTTCGTATTGCTCCAGCCTGACGAGTAAGGAAGTGCAAGATGTTGCGAATGTGTTTATATGTAGAAAATATGGCTTTTATGCAGATTATTCCCGTCCACTACCCAAGAAAGACAATACAGTCTTCCTGAACTGCAAAATCTCATCCATTTTATTCTATTATTTGCCGCGACATGGTTAAGTAACTGTCCTGGACCACCGTTACTTAACCATTGTTTGGATTTATTGTACTCATTCTATATGGAAATACTGCAAAATATTTCGAAAGCAAGGTCAGTAGTTGATAAGAAGGCGCGGCTTTCCGGCGAGCCACGCGGTCGTCAATGGGTTAATTTATGATATGTTTATCACGCACAGTTTGGAATTTCTCCAATGTGTTTTCTACCCATTACCTGCTTCTGTTGCAGCTTGGAGTTTGGTTCAATGCTGGTTATTGTGCGTGGAAGCTGGAACACTACGCGGACGCGGTTACTTGCTACCACCGATGTGTAAGTTACTGTTTGTTTCTGAACAAGGTGTCAGAAAGCTACTTATCCACAAAGCAGCATGATCACACAAAAACCATCTCTGCCATCTATTTAGGTCAGCTTCGAACCTGAACACTTTGAAGCTTGGAATAATTTGTCTGCGGCATATATAAAATTAGGACAGAAGGATAGAGCTAGGAAGATATTACAAGTAAGGGAAATCTCCGCTTAGTCGGACGTTCTACATTCCGAACGAAATGATTCCAGGAGGCGCTGAAGTTCAACTATGAGCATCCGAAAGTGTGGGAGAACTATCTGCTGCTCTGCGTCGATACAGCACAATTTGAACAGGTATGCGTTCGATGTGACCAGAAGCAAGGGAAAAACTACAGATCTCTCGATCACGAGCGGAAATATAGTATTGCAAGTGGTTTCACCAGGGAGTCCAGATCTATCAGAAGTCTACGAAAAAAAAGCTACAAAAAAAGAGAATAAATTAAACTCAGAGAGAAAAATGACAGTAAGGTAAGAGCAGTAATGAGGAAAATGAGGGTTTTTTTTGCATTTGCCATTTTCTAGTATGCAGCATCCTAACAGCAGCTATTTTTAGGCAATTAAAGCATTCCACCGGCTACTGGACCTCAACAAACAGCAGAAGGACGATGAAGTTTTGGAGATTATTGCTAGAAATGTTCTGCGGATATGCGACGAAGTGAGTGTCCCGGAATCCACTTTGTAAGGCTTCTTATTTCGGATTATCTTCCAATATTTTTTATAGGCGGATGATGAACAATCTACTGCAGACGCTGCCACCCTGAAAGCCGACCTGGTGAAGCTGTTTGGTCGTGTCAGCGCTGTGCAGTCGCTGTCGTCGAAGGTAAGGTCTCTCAAAATTTACTGAGATGTAGATGGGTTTTGATGGATATGGATGACTCCACAAAATATTTTGAACTTTGGCAAATAAGCTAAGGAACCAATCTCAGTTATGCTATAGAATTTGGAATGGGATCGGGCCCAAGAGGTTTATCCACATACTATAGGCTGTTCAGGCGAGAAAAAGACGAGGAGAGACGAGAAAATTTCTGACATGTAATTCATTTTAGGATCATCTTATCCATTTCCGGCGTTCAAGATTTAAAGTTTAAAATAGAAGGCTAGACACGAACTAATTGTTGACAGCTGGCTCATTAGTGAGAATATCTGTTGGTATTTTCCATCTTAGTTCTAGTGGGAAGGAATAACACCAGTTTAAACTTCATTTTTTCTCTCTGGGAGTCGTTATGAACTTTTATTTGGGCCAAAACAAAGGGAAACGCGCACAGGAAAAATTTCTGTTTAATTTGAAATATAGGATTTATGTTTATTGCCTTATTATGAGCAAAAACCAACGTTTTATCCTGGGATATCTTCAATAAGCTTCAACACATGTTCTAAGACTATGTGTTAAGTCGTTCTCCGTAGTCCGTAAGTGATGGGGTTGTGTCCGTCTTTTACTCGGCGACTAACCTAAATTCCGGAGAGGCTTTGAGCGAATCTGTGTCGCCTGTGCCACCAAATTTACTGACCCTACTGGAGCCGCATGCATCACTGAGGATACCCAGGGCAAACGTTTTAACGCCCCCAGATCTACCCATCGTTAACACTGACATCAATACGTTCAGAGCGGGTAACCTCAGTGATGCATCCAAGCCCTGACTGGAATATGAGCAGTTGGGTAGCCATTTGTGGAAACCAATAGCTCCCTAGTTTTGTTCTTGCGTCTGGTCTTGAAATAAACTTGTCTTGTGCGCTGGAGCACTGTGTCGTAGAAAGTCTGGGAATGACCTCCCAAATGAGTTTAACTCCGAGGGAAAAGAAGTTTCCCTGAAGGAAAATACCGCATTTTTAACTCACTATGTATGAACAGAGACAATTCGCTGGATAACACATATTATTCAGGCGTGGAAAGCGTATGCATCTCTTAAGCGACCTAAGGACGGCAACGTGGAGGAAGCAGAGAAATACATCCAGCTGCTGGAAAGAGCGTTGCTAGCAGATTCTAACAAGCCTGTGGGTTCCAGAGTTCATCTCAGTTTCTATTGCATCCACTGAAAGGCTACATCTGCTTTCGAATTCACTACTTTAAGCAGCATAAGCTGTCAGAATTTACTTAGGAAACTATTGGGGAAGCTCAGACCTCTTTTCTTTTCCTTAGAATAATAGTTTGTAGATTTGTGTGGTTTCATGTGTGTTTTTTAGAACTGGAGCAAAGATGTCGAGCTGTGCTGCTCCGTGCTTTCATCGGCCATTGAACTGGCCACCGAGCGACTTCGAGTTGGATCTGTCAAAGGAGGCGATGCTGTCAAACAGGTTCGCCTTCGAGAAACAAACGTCTCATCTGGCATAGCTTTGGAAATTTTCGGATAATCCTCAATCCAGGCGAAATCTCGTGTGAGGATGTCGTTGAAGCCGCTAATCACGATCGCAAAGAAGGAGTGTGGTGGACAAGATCCTCAAAGCAGCGATGAGAAGGTGGTGAAAGTGAAAGAATTGTTAGAAGAGGCAGATCGGTTGTTATTAGAAGCTTCTCAATAACCTGTATTTGTTCTTGTTTGTTTTATTGTTGGTTGTTACGCTGGTTGTTTTCACTGTTGATGATTTTGTTATGGATATGATTTTCGAATGTTTTACACAGAATACATATTAATGAAGATCAAGCGTAAAAATTCGTGCATCCATACATTTCACGTAATTAAACTTTTGCTCGACGCACCCACTAACAGTATGTTGGTCAACAGTAGAGAAGGAGACCGCGCTGGGCCACCTATGCGGCGCGGTAGGCCAGCAGAGCGCGATTGTTGTCTAACGCTGCTTTGGCTCTCTGCTTTAGCTACCTCTTTTTCTCTATAGCTTCCACTGCTAATTTCTTCATGTGCACACTTTTTTTTTTACAAAAACTTACTTTGTTGTGTATAAAAGGACAACACAGCGCGCGGCTGTCCTACCGCGTCGCGTGAGTGATGCGTCACGGTCTCGTTTCCTACGATGCAATAAGGATTGACTGTCACGATATGTGCGGAAAGTGACGACAATAGTGAATACTATTGACCAGATTTATTGAAAGCAGTGAAAGCATGGAGTGAAATCACAGATGCTTGGTGAAATAGAGATCAAAATCCAGAAATCCACTAATTGTTATAGTAGTACGTAGGAGGAGAGCGCAATAATTCTTGACTATTTTCATATTTAAGGATTAGGCGGTAGTGCTCAAAGAGAGATAAGAAAATGCCATTAAAGGTCTAGTCAAAAGGACATCGTCAGGTGGGCAAACCTATCTCCACAAAAGCACATCGAAGAAAGAAGAAAAGAAGAATAGATAGAGCAAAGACGAAGAGATAGCAATTACATAATTCAGTTCTCCTCCAGAAATACAGAGGATTATTGCACATCTGGAAGCGAGTTCGCGCCGCATCACTCTCGCGGGGCGCCAGACCAGCTCGACACTGACTGTGGCTGTCGGGTGTTGCCGAGATTTTTCTTTCTACACAAAACACTCTAAGCATATGTGACAATGTCAACCCGTAAAGAAGTTTGCGATGGAAATTATAGTCAAATCGCTAATGCCAAGCACAGCGTCCAGCTGATCTGCCGCGCCGCGTAGGAGGTGCGGCGCGGGCTCATTTCCTGTGGTGCAATGACGGTTGACCTTCCTTGTAGCGACCACAGCGGAAATACTGATAGTTGGTGCATTATAAATCAACTAACCAGGACGGAACAAATAACTGCGGCTAAAGCTGAATTGACGCTTCTGGGATATTTTAAGTATATGGTATCGGCGTTGAAGTCTACAGTATACAGTACTTTACAATTTACAGTAGCCAGTTGCGTGTTGGATTCAAGCCTTTCTGCGCCTTTTGTTGGCGCACGGCTTCTTGCACCATTCGAGTCGTTTAATCTTCGAATTCAGCCGCAGACCGACAGCACAACCGCTGAACACGGGACAGCAGACGTCTGCACGACATCGCAGCCCATGTTTTCGAATGTCGTCTTTCACTTTGGCGATGTCTTCAGGTGTGGGGAGGTCTTCTGAAATGTTGGGGAACTATGGCAGCGTTTGGGTTGTCTGAGGTTCTCTGGAGCATCTCACCCTTACCGTCCTTGGCCATCCCTTTCTTATTCTTCGGCGGGATTTCCGGCACTGTTGTCTCTCCACAATTTCTGCTTTCCAAGCCGCAGTGTTCGCGATTGCTGCAGTCTTTTCGGCGGTGCTGCAGGCCATCCTCACATTTCGACCATTCTGTCTGCGTCTCAGTTGCTATGACGAGGGAGTTGGGAACTGCTGAATCACGAAATCACTGTTCTAATTTCGTCACTGAAATCCATGCAACTGAAAGTAACCGTAAAAAATGGAGAGGTCGCGCGATTTCTCAGATTCTTCATAAAAAAATGGAACAGACTTTAGCAATAAGATCCATGCTTGTTTTTGTTAAAAAGTAACCTTATGCAGGAAATGTGAGTCCATTTGCATTTGCATTACCTTATTGAACAGTGAATTTGGCAAGGTTTCCTTTAAAAGGCACCATCCCACCTCAGAACTGTTTCCGAGATTTTCACTAGAAAAAATCTCCAGTAGCTGTTGCTATACGGGGTTCTATACAAAACTGTCGAGGAAATCGATTTCCGGGCTAAATTTCATGGGAGCACGTGGGCGGGGCCAAGGCGTGAGGACGAATTTCCCCAATAATGCAGTCCCGGAAGCGCACTTTCTAAAAAGACTCCCACTTCTCATAAGAGTTTCTCACCATCCACTACCCAGCAGGGTAGGAGGTGGTCCATGTGTGACCAGCAAAGGAGTGCATGATGCCAAACAATCGTGGCCCAATGTTGGCTCCACCCACATGCCCCCAAAAGTTTGTGCTAGAAAACGGGTTTTCGGCAGTTTTGCTTGGAGATACTTTTCATCTGGAAATCTCAGGAACGATCTTGAGGTGGTAGGTACTCTTTCAAGCTCAAAACTGTGCTTTTCCGGCGAACAAAAAATATATCGCGGTTACCGTATGTCTTCGCTGATCGCATCCTTGGACGTGTTTTTGGCTTCTGACATCCGATCTCAAAATAATCCACTATGTCTGTGTTTTCCTCTGTGAATAAGTCGCTTTGAGTATGTCGATCTTCCGAGTTTAGCACGCAGTTCAGTTGGGCTTCCTAAATGCTTATCCGATTTAGCGGCGGAATCCATGAATTCCCCAGGAATGTTCCGAACTTCGCACTGGTCCCGAAGTGAACGAGTTTACTATGCAGGTTTTCATATCAAATCTTATTTTTTTATATTTTTATACATGCATCGAAAACAACAGTACATGAGGATTAATTCAAGGTATTCATGGTGTGAGATTTTAATTCTCTGGTTTGCGAAGAGACCAGTTTATGTATGTGGAGACCTACATTTTTGTTTTTTTCTGAGTCTCATGTTTTATCACCTCTACGACGTTCAGACAAAATACATTTCGGAGAAAACCGGTCTACTTCAAAAGGGTAGTTCGCTTCATTCCTGGGAACATCGATGGATCGCAGTACGAGTAAGCGAAGTGGTCCTTCCTCACCTCGAAGAAATACATTCCACTGGAGCAATTGAATCCGAAGGTTATATGGCTCTCCAGGCAGAATTCGAAGCACGCTTCGAATGAGGTGGCATCAGCGACAGCCTCCGCGAATCCCACCAGAACCATTTGTGGGAAACGCGTGAAAGTTGGTACACAGTTTCTAGGATATTAAGGCTGTTAGCAGACAAAATGCTGAGCAATTTGCCAAAAATACTTCATAGAGCTTTCGGTGACGCATATTTTCTCGTAGTAGTATGAGTCGTTGCGCTGTTTCAGTTGACCATTTCCGACCGGCACGGCTGTCTCTGACGAGAAGGAACAGGAAGAAGGGCTGTAGTCAAACGACCTGCAGTCCAGTGCTTGTCCGGAAATCTAAATTAAATCGAGAGCAATTTCCCAAACTAGTCTGCGCGCGGTGAACATGGAGAAGAAAAGAAATACGAAATGAAAGGAAAGGGAAATTGTATTCAGAAAACCCGATTGATTGTACTCGAAGAAAATCCGGAGCGTAATTATTTGGGTTCCAAGATCCACGACAAAGAAAGCAGCTTGCTTGCAATTTGTGCAAGGAAAACCAGTGAACTGTTTACTGACCTCGTTCTTTTCACATGCAGAGACGCATTCTTCCACATTTGTCACCGGCATTGTTATGTCGTCATTGTTGTACAGTTCGAAACCTTCGGTACGTAAAAAGCTTGAAAAAAAAATAATATAGAACAGTCAATTTTTCTTAAACTTCGAGCAGTTGCCTGAGCACCAACAGAGACCTATGTAGGGTAGTATTCATCATAGAGTTTTCCCCATGGCAATTGCGATTACCCCCAAACTTACCCTGTTTTTTGCATACATCGAAAAGTTTACCTAGACGCTATAGGGTAAAGTAAGAGATTCGCATAGTAATTGAGTTTGTCAAAGGAGGTTCAGCCTTTCCAACATAAATGCGCGCAATTATTCCATTCTCTACTAAAGATGCACCAGTTTGCTACACACGCTATTGATAGGAATTTTGAGTTTTTCGCCTGTTTCGCCTTTTCCCCTAGACTCTAAATTGAATTTATAGGTCGTAAATTCTAGAAAAAAATTTAATCTTTTCTAATATTTTTTATTTGCTCTTCACAAGCTTCATTACTCTCACAGATGTTCTCACAATAATAAGTGAAACCATTTTATGTGCTTTGCTTGGAAATTTCCTCACCTAACATTCTTCCCCGGCGGACAGTACGGCCGAAGCGGCGGCTGTTCGTCAGCCTGTTTTTGTTCCGTCAACTCGTCCGTTTCCCTGGCTTTCACTATATCTTCAGACTCCTCCCGACGGTCCACTTTCGTCGCGCGAGCCACCGCTATAATTGCCCACTTTGCGGAAGGAAGTTTCGTTTAAGAGGTGACTGAAAGAGGCACCAGGCTCTGTAGACTCAGGTCTCGTAGGTAGTGTTGCCACTGTCGTTGATTCAGTGGTGGTTGGCTCTGCAGTGGTTGTGGACGAGATGGGTGTGGGGAAGCTGAAAATGCTCCTCTGGTCAATCACGGATACTGTAATGAAATCGATTAGTATTAAATTTACTTCAGGCACTGGTATGCATGAGTAGGCTCGAAATAGTCTCGACTCTGGAACTTGAGCAGTCGCGCCGGAGCCTGGTCACCGACATGAGCGAAGAGGTCGCAGACCTAAACGGATAAAATTCTGGAGCTTTCAATCATATAAGTCCAGCTAAATACCTGATTGATGTTGTCATAGACGAACGACCGACAGCTGTAGACACCCGTCTGGCTGTGAAGACAATAAGACTTGCAGTGCAGTAGTGAGAGGGACGATCTGCAATTCCAACGTTTTTCCTACATTTCCTGAGGCACCAATTATTTTCTTTGCTACCTCCTCTCATAGGGCTGTGCATTGACGATGATGCAGTTGGCGTAGCGGCGGAAGCAAGGATCATCTAGAAGAGAACAGCATATTCATAACAAGGAAATCAAGAAATGTTTGCAACGGAAATATATATTTCCACAACACACTGTCTTTTTTTTCTTTTTAAGAGACTCACAGAGATGTTCGTTCGGTTGTGGAGGAAAATGACCAGCATTTTGATTTATTTGTGAAGAAAAAAAAATGGGCAAATGGGCCTCAAGAGAATGTCACATAAATAGTGAATTCATAGCTTTATTAGGCCATCTTAGGCCCAAAAAAAAAGAGAACGTTTGTTGTTGCAAATTTGGCTCAAGGAGATGATGACGCTCCTCTCACGAAAATGGAAAATCACACTCGTTTTATATCGTAACCGTTTTTATTTTGAATGGTTACGTCCTGTGCACGATACATGGTAAACAGTAGATAAAGTACCTCACAGAAACCTCTGGAACTCCACTTAGAAAAGAGTTCTATCACGTGTTGATCACGATTGTCAAAACCGTTTCATATTTCATTATCATCTCCCTGCCGACATGGGTATTTCCTCATGAATTCTTACGGTAATCGCACTGTATTCTTGCACTTTGACGGTTACGGTAGAAAGTGGATACAGTGTTCGCGATCACTGTATCAAACAACATTCCTGGACAGATTTTAGACAAAAAGTTTGGAGTTTTTGAGGCAGAGATGGAGGAATAGTGCAAAATTTCGAAAAAAAAAAAAGCACTCGGAATCTGTCATTATAGGAAAGCAAGGAGGGGGTGGAGGAAGGGGCAATGATTTTATGAACTGTGAATATTTACGGTACTTTAAACCACCAGTAAAGGAAAACACCATAGAGAACCTGCGTTGGGATGGAAATACAAAAGATGATATGGCCTTCCCCAGGAGAGCAGCAAAATTGGAAAGAATGGAGTACAAAGAAAGGATCGACCCGAGGTTGCATGTATCACTGAGATTACCCTAGCTAAACGTGCTAATACCTAGTGCACAAGGTTACCCGCCGTTAATTTGGCTGTCAATATATTTACCCAACGTAATCTCAGTGACGCATCCAGGCCCTGGTGTACATAGTCGGTGCTATAACGAGAAGGGTAATGAAACTTCTATCCGGAAGTGGCTTCTCCCATGGAAAAGTAATTTTTTTCCTGATTGCTCTGTATTCTCTCTTGCTGATTTAATGCAGAAAGAGGATATCATGGCAGTTAAACTCCATTATATATGCTTGAAAAAAGATGAAAATTCACACAGAAAATTCACGCTTCTGCACTTCTCAACCCTATACAGTAATTGTTGCTTTAGTAATTATCCCCGGAGCTATGACGCAAAAATCATAAGAAAAAGTGAGAATTTAAAACACAACATTTTTCCCATTTAGCATCAAGGAAATAAGTCTCGCATTGGTTCAAAACACTTGGCACTCACTCAAGTCCGGTATTCCAGCGATCACTTGACGGTCTTCTTCTGGATCTCGAGAGACCTGTAAGGAAGTCAAGTGAGCGCAAGAACGTTTATTGCGGCAGAAACTACACCGAAGTGGTTTCACTATTATACAAGGGATGACCAGTTACACCTAAAAAGTGAGTGATGACCTACCTTAACACTGGGGCTCTGTTGGCTCTTTGGAGCTCCATATCCAGCAAATCCTTCAGTGGGAGGTGTTGCATCGCCCTGAAATGATAATCCCTCTTTTTTTCACTGACTTTGCTGTACTCTGCTTACCGAATGCCTCGGTGATGCGCTGTATTTGTTGGGCTTCTTGTCCAGTTTTTCTTTCTTTTTCTCGAAGTAATTATGGAGTAGATTCTCGCTCTAAAATCATAAGTTATCCTGAATCGGAAAAAACACTTGATTTGTACGAACATAGAGAATACCTTGGACCTCTCAGATGGCTGCTGTCTAAATGAGGACCCATAGGATTGAGAAAGGCTTGAAGGCGAGGGAAAGTCATCGCTAAAAAGAAGTGAGACAGGGAAAAAGCATGGAAAATTGTGGATTTTATGGGGATTTCCACGAAAAAAGGGAAATATTCTTGTTAGACGGATCAAGTAAAAGAGGCTAAACAGTGTGCTGCTTGAATGGCTTCACCATTTCTACAAAATTGTTATCCTCAGTACTCAGTAGCACTGACGGGAACCGGGGGAGGGGGGGGGGGGTGGGGAGTCAACAAAATTTTTCTACAAAAGATGCTTATTGAAATGGAAAAGTGAATTGACTTAATTTCACCTTCTTATATTCATGACTGTCTCTTGAAATTCAAGTTCACTTCCCAACAACCTTATGTTTGAGATCACAGCAGTACAAGTTTTTTTTTTCATTTTTCTCAACCCTCCTCCTCGCCCTGCCCCTCCTTTTCCAATCTACGCAAGACACTATGAATGTACTTGTCAGTGCTAGAGACCTCAGAGAAAATCTTACTTCATATGGACATCCAGATTCGTTACTTTCATTTACTTTGAGATTTTATGTAGTTCTCACTACTCGTCCGTTTATTTTATCTGTACATATAAGGCGTTCTCGGATGGATGGAGAACAAAAATACGTATGTATGTACACAAGTCGGTACATGCAAACACAATCTGGGAACAAATGAGTAACTTCTAATGAAGAGTCCTACAAGTAACAGTGCAAAAATCCAGTTTACAAAGCAACACCACCACTATCGGCCACATTTCTACACACAAACATTTGGATTATGGAGAAATTTCCATAGATATTTCCACAGATAGCTGGGAAAACTGGTCATCTCGGTTAGCCTTCGGACGTTCTCAGGTTCTCAGATGGGAAAAACCGTCGGCAGGTCCACTAGGTGAGGTCCTAGAGATGTGCATTTGTTGGTCAATGTGTTCAGACGCAGCTCACCTCTCTTGGAAAGTGTGCTGCGAGGTGATGTCCTCAAAGTCCACCTCACTGGTGTTACCGAGAACCGTCGGAAAAATAACAGCGGCTACCAGAAATCTCAGCCTGAACTGCATTTATTCAAGGATAAAGCACAACAACGCTTGGCAAATTGACCACTGTGCAGTATAGGCACAAAATAGGGCAGAAAGGAGTTGTCTGGATCGCTCGACACATGAGACGCCGGATTTCTTTGGACAAACTTTTGCACTTTGAGTAGATGAAAAATCCAAAGATCGATGCACTCACCTTGAGACGGACATGAGTAGGCGAATAATAGGGGTTTTCAGAGAGTGACCCGTCGCCGCTACTATTATGTGCTCTGTCGCCGCCGCCGCCCGCTGCCGCGATACTGGGCCACAAATCGCCGGCCACCCGCGATTAGCAACGAAATCGCATCTCCTTGCGGCGACCACTGCGACGACGATTTAGCGTGTGTTTATGCGCAATCCGCAGATTATTGCGAGAAAGTTCGACGTGGTCGTCTTCTGATCCGCCCACATTCAGGAAAACAGGGGAACTGGTTCCGCGATGGGGATCGTTGGTAAGGAAGGACTAATCCAGGTTGATGAAGCCAGAAATGCTGCTGCAGAGGATGAATAGCATCCCAAGGTATGGTGGATAGCATACGAGCATCTCTAGGTATGATGATAGCATACGATTAGGCTGGCCTAGGAAGAAACAGAGGGTTTCCAGCTAAAGGAAAACCTAAACAATGAAGATCTCAAACTGGAAGGTATTCAAATGTTTCGAGGTAGGTAAAATTCTATCCAACCAAAAACTAATATTCGAAAAAATAGATAATAATCAGAGGAAAGTTTGATTAGATCGAAGCATCAGCTTTTCATGTGTTTTTTTGAACAATTCGGCAAATATTCAAGACCTACTGCTCGATGGTATAGCCTGTTAGCTAAGAGAGGGCCGATGAAGTAACTTTGTCTGTAATTACGACCTCAGCAAGATGTCGGCCAACTGATCTATTTTTTTACAGTGTTCGGTGAGTCTTAATATGTATACTATGTTATTCCTACCACATTGATGTTTCTCTACAGTCATTTCCTAAAATATCCTTCCAGACGCATCCTGCGGCGTCCTCACATCGATGGAACCAGTACGATCGTATTCTCCGACAAAGTCACTCCATCGGCCCTCTCTGAGCTAACAGCACATATACACTCGGTGTCCCGAATAATATTTACACTTATTATGACTTTAGTAACTTCAACAAGAATAACAACAAGAAGGAACTTTCTTAAAGCCATATATTAACAGCTAGCGCCTAAATACTGTTTACTCTACTGAGCAGCCCTGAATCTCTGTATTTGGCAGAGCAATAGATGTTGTAAAGGGGAACACGAATTCGCTGGAATATGGATTGGACGACGAGCTAGTGTGGAATAGCCACCCAGATCTTCGGATTTGCCGCTGCTAGATCTCTACATGTGGGGAAGTGTGGAGAACATGATGTGTGCTTCAAAACCATGAACAATTAATGCTATGGAAGAAGCGGTCACAACTGCTTGTAAATCTATAGAAATCACAGAAGTCATAGCAGATGTTTGTCGATCAGTCCTGCGTGCAAACGATGTATTACTGCCAACGGCGCTTACTTCGAACATCTACTCTTGTCTACAACACCCCAAAATACATTACTTTGTGTCAAATTTGTAGAAGTGTAGACAGTGTAAACATCATTTTGAGACACCCCATGGCTGATATTTAACGAGTAATCTTGATTCTCTTAGTACTATAGCCTTACCGTTATGGCACGGTAGACCCAAACCCGACAGTGCGACGGTGCATTCAACGTTCTTTCACTATCACCCACAAACTTTGTCCCCCAAATTTGCGATTCACCCCTAGCTGCACCACGGCTAACCTAGTACCCAGTAAACCACTCCCTCCCTCACCCCCCCCCCCCCCCCCCCCACCTCCCCCAACCACCAATCTCGCTCATCCCACCCCACCGTGAGGTGAAATAAGCGATATTCCATTTTTTAACCACTGTTTTTGTATCGCTTATGCTTCTGCGGTTGCGTTACTGCACTCTCAAACACACTGACAAATTTATTTCTTTAGTGCAAAGATACTGAAAACCCGGTCCCTGATGTTGACGAGCAATCTTTTGAAATGCTAGATAGTGGACTTCCCGTATTTTTGCAGGAAATCAAACATTCTAACAGACTTTATGCAATTCCAATCGCCTGAAAGCCTTGGGCACCACTCCACTTGTTGTACCCCACAATCTCATGATCAAAAATTTCTCTGAAACCCCGTGTAGGGAGGTTATTTGACATACTGATCACGTATATCATACTCGTTTAGTGCCGCAACCCCATTTGGGTAGGGTTATGGTAGGGTCAGCGTAAGTACAGTCTGTAGGGAAACCTTAATTTGCTTTCAACTTGGAAAATCAATTTAATATTCGTAATCAGCATGCCAGTTAACCCCCGCAGACAAAAATCCACGTGATTCCGTGAGATTCATTACTCACTCTAACCGTAACCCTACTCAGATGGGGTTACGAGACAAAATGAGTATGACATTCGTGATCACCGTGTCAAATAACCCTCCTGGGCAAAGTTTGAGAGAAATTTCTGACTCTGAGATTCTGGGGCAGAACAAGTGGAATAGCGCCGGGTCAGCTTACGCGCTCCAGCCCACATTTGTTGACCCGATGTACTGCACTAGTTCGCTACTACAGTAACGAAATTTCAGGTTTTTTTTTCTTAGAATTTGCCTCATATTCTCGTTGTCTTCTATTAGTTGGTTCAAGACTAGTGTTCGAGATTGTTTTGAAGTCATACAAATAAGTAGTACCTTTCTTCCCATTGCAGATTCCTCGTCGCTATGGGTATTGAGCGACTGGAGAACGCCAATCCACAAATTTTCACAGTTAGATCGCGTGAGCGCACGAATACAGCTGATTTGATGTGGGTTTTACTCATTATCCTACTATTTCTCTGCTTCATCGGGAGTTGATCTATTCTCATCTATTCATCTTTTTTTTTCTTTATCTTGATCATGGAACATTGAGCAAGTTCTACAATTTGATACGCTCATATTTGATTGTCTAGGACAACATTCTTTCGATTCTATAGGTATAGGAACTTGTAAATCACGTTGAGGGTTGGCAATGTTCGGATACAACATAAATAATGCTAGTGAGCTGAGGGCGGTTTGGGCAGCCGGGGTCGTCCGAGAATTTGATCAGTGAAATCATTTCCTCTTTCCAGGAATGAGAATGTCGAGGATCCTATCGATGCCTTGGAGATCTTCGAACTCATTCGTGATATCAACGATCCTGAACATCCTTATACGCTGGAGCAGTTGAATGTTGTGCAAGAGGAACTCATTCGGGTGTATAAGGATAATAAGCACACTTATGTTGATGTAAGTTGTAAACACTCATTGGCGCTATTTCCGTTTACTTTTTGAAAGGATCAGACTTGTTAAACATGTAGTAAATTCCAACATTACTTAATGAAGAGGTACAAGAATCACTTGTCCTGTGATTCAGCAGCTCGCACCATTTAGAACTTTAGCAGCCCAGTCTTCGCTGTTTTTCTTTGAGGCCCTCTTTTCTTTCCTTTTTGTACAAAAAGTGCTTCAATGATTCCTCAAAATATGAGGTCTGTGAAATTAAAAATGTTTGCTTGCTTAGCTTTTCTGTCCTATCTGAGGAAAGTTTGCTTCTCTTTTCAAATTGTCCCTCTGAAATCTTAGTTCATATAGGGCTGATTTGAAGAAGAAATAATTTCTGTGCATTGATGTGACTCGTAGAGGGTGATAGTTGGAAAACTATTTTCTTCGCTGTTTGGCTAAGAAATTCTCCGAAGTGAAAAAGGCATGCTATGGACACCGTAGGGGCAGGTGCCATGCAAATTCTCTATTTCTCACCTTCATTGTAGCGGGACTTTACGGGGTTGAGAAATTTATATACTTCGAAAGGAGAAATGTATGTGTACATCTGCGTTATGAGTTGTTTTTTAGGTCCGTTTCACCCCGACAATCCCACACTGCAGCATGGCTACTTTGATTGGGCTTGCTATAAGAGTAAAACTGGCACGGTCACTGCATCCACGAATTAAGGTAGATTTTCCTTTTTATATCCGTGACGTGAGATTTAGTTTTCTTTGTATTTTTTTCCATATTTGCAGTGTTTATTCTATTGTGAGGCTTGCAATGTGTCACACTTGTCCTTCACTCATGTGATTTCCTTCCAGATTCGTGTTTCTATCACAGAAGGTTCGCACAACACAGAAGAAGCTATAAATCGACAGCTAGCTGACAAGGAGAGAGTGGCTGCTGCTATGGAGAACACGAATTTGATGCATGCAGTTAATCAGTGTTTGGCTTTGCCGGAGTGAATTATGAGATTACCGTCGTAACCCTCTAAGAAGTATTTTCATTTATCTATTCTAAAATCCTAGTTCTTCTAGTACTCCGTGCTAGTTTCTGTTTTGTACATATGAGCTTGTTTTTTTTTTTGCCTACCTCATACAGGATTACTCTTGTATCCAGTTGTTTGCTAGCACATACCAGTTGTTATTGTTTCTTCTCTTCTTATCCAATCGTAGTTTTGAAAGTCTGTGATAACTGTCGAACTTAGACGAGTGAAATTCTGTATATCATGAGAAATAAATGCTTTTAAATGTTTCTGGCAAACTTTCTGGGAGAGATCGTTAGTTCTCGGCCTATCTATCACATCTACCCCTGTGCATCTTAGTATAACGTTTATACAGTAAATTACAGATGGGATGTGTCAGTGCATGTAGTCAGTTTGCCCAATTCTGCCTTCCAGCTACTTCCAGCTGTCGGTTTTTCGCTTCTAAAGCTAAAGCGAATACGATGAAATATTTGCGAAGGCAAGCGACAGATGAATTTGCGGTGAAAGCTCGCGAGCACTCGTATAGAGCTAGATCGGCTTTCAAACTCATCGAAATCGACGATCGATTTGAGGTCCTGAAGCCTGGTGAGATTACCGTCGCTCAGTATTGCTTTTACCATTGCCATAAAATTTTTCTTATGTTCATCGTTTAATAAGGTGTCTTGGCAGGGCCTAGTTTTAGTTTAGGTATGACAGTACTGGATGTTGGCTGTGCTCCTGGCTCCTGGAGTCAAGTGGTTGTTGAGAGATGTGGTCTGAAAGAAAAAACAAGCACTGGATACTTGCTTGGTGTTGATCTACAGGTAACATGCGTACAATTGTTGTTGGTATTTCCGTTCTTTTCTCAGAAACTTTAGTTGAATTTCTGGTTATAGGTAGTTGTCCCTATTCGTGGGGCGGATATCATTTCGATGTCGGACATAACAGCTGAAGAGACGCAGAACTTGATATCTCAGAAACTGAATGGACGGACTGTAGATGTCGTACTTAGCGATATGGCTCCTAATCCGTCAGGTATGTTTTTTTCTTTTGTTTCTTAGGGTTCCATTAGTGGTTAGGTCATTACATAAGTTTCGGTCAATCACGATTGCATCACAGAATACCGTCCATCCCGAAATGCTTGAGTTAGCATCTTAACAAACATAAACAATACATCACCACTGGAAACTCCTGATCATTACACCGACCAGCTGGCCTGCAAGGCCTCGTACTGACGTAGCGTGGCAGACCATGTGAGTGGTGCAAAAATGATTGACCGGCACCATGGTTTTTTTTTTCGAAAGCTGCCATAGTCAAGTAGTTGTGCCTATTCTCTGCCTTTCCCGTCTGCCTCTCCGAACACCACGCCCCTTTTTGTCTTCATTTTTTCTCTTATATCTCTCCAGCTACATAGGTTTTCTGGTGGATCAAACTACAGTACTGCTTAGCCCTCAAAGCAAAGCATTGAGGGCTAAGCAGTACTTTTGATTTTTCTTCTCTTGTCCGAAGTTGGTAAACTATGTACAATGTTCTGCTGCCATAGACCAACTCTGCGGAATTATTTTTATTATCTTGTTAGTTAACGCGAAAATGAGAATCGGGAGAGGAACACTATTTGCGCAAATTTTCTCAATGAGGTTGTGTAGGATGTCTCGCTTGAAAAGGCCTCAAACGTTGCTGCTTTAGGGCGGAAATTGAGCAAATGTAGAAGTTTTCGTTTATGTTACTTTAAAAAAATCTCTGGTGTGCTTCATAATACACTGTTGAGGTTATCTATATCGTACTGTAAACACTTCTTCTACCCTGTGTCATGTTAATGTAGTATTTTATTTGTTTATAATTCCTTATTATTGAATTTTCAAGAATTTCAGGTGATTCAGCCACAGATCACTTGAGGCTGACGAATCTCTGTCGTACAGTATTTCACCTCTTCGCACCACCCTCTGAGTGCAGTGATCCACCACTTTTTACGCTGTCCTCTAATGGTAAATATCTATGTAAAATGTGGGACGGCGCCGAGAGGAAGTCGTTTATGGTGGAGCTGTTGAAGTACTTCCGACAAGTACGAACTGTGAAACCTAAATCGAGTCGAGACGCTAGTGCTGAGCTTTACTTACTATGTACAGGGAGAAATAAATAGATTGCTATTTTCAAGTCGTTGATGTTTGAGGAGAATGGTTCTATCCATTCACTTTTGTTGTGTGAACATATTCATCCCTGTTTTGTTTTTCTTGTAATTTTTGGTTTTAGTGGTCCGGTTCAATGCCTTGGAGGCATGCAGTGAAGGTGGGACTCTCAATTTCTTTTTTTTTCGTCCTTCATGATCTGCACATCAAAATTTTAGGTAGTTTTGGCCGCCGGCGAAGCCGTCGCGAAAGCCCTCACGAGAGCGGTTAGGGAGGAAATTAGGCGTGAGTACTCTCTTCCAGTTCACTTTCATCTTCCTTTCTTGATGATTACGATCTTATGACTCTTCCCAGTTTTCGAGTTTATATGATGCCTCTTTTTTGTTTCTTTGATTGGGTTTTCATTCGTATGTAATTTGTTTTACTTCTACCAGTTGTCTGTTTGCAACCAAGGTGATTTCTAGAAAGTCAACAAGCAGCTGCTAGACATGGTACTAAGACTGGCCAGTCAGCTAGTGAAACAAAGGAAAGTGCCAACGCTAACGCTAGAATGGGAATCAGTTTAGAGGTGAGTGTATTAAATATATGTCCTATATGGCCTTTCAAATTCTTTCATTGTTTTTTATTTACTGCTTTTTTTCAAATGCGAGACCATCTGTCAACCTTTTTTTTTGAGAACAATAGGTAGTTTTTTTTTCTAAATGTAATGTCCATTTAACTTTTCCTCTTCCTCTGCACAGCTTCATAGATTTGAAGATAATTGTGGAGGAATTTTCTACATGTTCTCTTTTATTCAGGAATCATTACAAATTTTGAATATCAAGCCTCCAATAGATCCCAAAGAAGTCGAGAAGAACTATGATCATTTATTCAATATCAACGATAAAACGAAAGGAGGATCATTCTACTTACAGTCTAAGGTTCGCCTACCGGTGTTATACTTGAACTTTCGTTCAGACTTTTGAAACAGTTGTTGTGCTGATCTGAATAACTTGTGAAAAGCAGTTTTTTCCAGATTTATCGAGCGAAGGAAAGAATAGACGAAGAATTGCGTAGACAGGGGCTCAATACTGAGAAGAAGCCACCAAGTGAACAAGAAGGACAAAAGAAAGTTGAAAATGGAAACTGAATGTTACGAAGAAGATTATGAACATACGTTAGTTCCTGATATCTGAATTCAGGATGATTTTATCCTCACAATGAAAGGGTCGCTGTGCGTACTTTATAGATAGGATATAGTTTGTTTAGAATGTTGCTTGTTATTCTCATCGTTGAGTGAAGATTGTTCATGCAGATAATATGTGCTCATGCAGATAAAATTCTTTGAAAAAGGTTCGAAAACATTTTTACAATCTCTCTTCTATTCCTTTTTCATTTGGAGAAATATATCAACTACATACAGTCGATTCGTTTTGAGAGTGCGTATGCCGCAGCAACGATGCTTCTGGCATTGGAGCGCGCGGCGCGGTCCAACAGTTAATCCTTAATCAGTCCAGTGTCTTCAGTGATCGCTTGTTTCCTTCCACAGTTGTTCTAAGAAGTAGGAAAGAACAGTTATATAATTATAGGAGGAAACAAGCGAGAAAGACTCATTGAAGACGCCGGGTTGATCGTGGATCAGCTGTTTCAGCGACCGCGCTGCGTACACCAATGCCCGCAGCATGCGAATTCTCAAAACGAATCGACTGTATGTATTATTCTTGTGCTGTTCTGTAGAACAGTATTAGCCTTTCTTGTCCCAAGATACTTCTCTAAAACTCACGACAGCCAGAAATTACTATGTATCATGTAAATTGAAATGACTGGTTCAGAATTTTTTTTTCCATTTTCTTGAAGATAATGGCGTTTCGTAGATGTTGCCTAAATCGTTTACTAGATTTTGGTTCCACTCATGTACGTATTATGCGGACGAGTACTAAAAGCATAAAAACACTCAAACAAGGCCAACAATACTAATACGTACAAAAAGAAGTATTTATTTTCGTGGGCAAGTTAATGATACACGCAAAATCAGTTTGTACTAGAACAATTCCACAGAAGATGCGGCCATATATGTATAAGCAGAAAAAGCGATAGATTGACTAGAAGCGTAGATGGAAGTCCATGGCATCTTACGACTAGGGGTTTTTTTTTGGCTAACCTTCATACAGGGTACGTTTGTGCAGTGTGTGTTCTTGTAAATCTGAACTACAGGAGACCGCACTGCCCTGATTCAGGCGTCTAGTGTTGATCGAGAATGGTAGCGGTGAGGTCAATGGAAGGTGCGGACGTGACACAATCAGAGTAACAGTGGTGCAGCGCGAGCATATCATTAGATTCTTATAAATAGGGTGTTTTTGGAGGAGGACACGCATGTGAACTTGTTTTCATCAAGAGTGGTTTGCCGGCTTTTTCTTCATGCTTGTAGCTTCTCTAAATGGAGCCATGAGAGAACCTATGAACGCGAAGAGAACACAGACAGCGAGGAGACATTTCTGCTCCACCCCTTTAGTGTGTCGCAACTGATGAGATTCAGAAGTTTGCGAGTAATAGAAAAGCTTGAATGAAATACACAGGAGATTTCAGTAGGTCTGGGCTTGCTCGCCTTATCTCATCCTCCTTTGTTTCAGCAGTCTGACTGTCTGCGCATCTGCACGTCTCATAGATTCAAACCTTCTACGTAGGTTGATACTACTGTGTAGCCTATATACGGTCCTAGAGCGATGGAGACTCCCACAGTGTAGCAATACTTTGATAAAAGAATGAAGCAATAGGCAGGAAGTAAGACTAATTTAAAGAGGAGCATTTCGATTTTATCCATGTGCTCTTTATGCTTTTGACCGAGGACGCTCTACATTCACTATATCCGGAATCTCCGACTTCTCCGACACCACAATTGGAGCAGATTGCGGCATTGGAGCGACTACGTTTCTCCCCGATTTCGGTGTGTGGATCCTTGCGCTGGAGGCATCCACCGGTTGGAGGCCGTCGGGCATAATCGGCTGTGGTGGAAGTTGTGCTAAGGAAGGCCGTGATTCCAGAATTACTTGCGCTGACGGGGGTCTGGATCCGTGTGCATCTGGCACTTTCATCGCTGTTGGGAGACGACCCTCGTCTCCTCTGGGTGTTCTCGCTGCAACTGAGAGATCCATCACTGAGTGGGTGTCCGGGGTGGCTGGTGGTTTTGCTCTGGGAAGTGGTGGCTGTCCATTCATGAGTGCAATTGCTGGGAGTTCTTCTGGCTCGTTCACGACTTTGATTTCTACTTGGAGGAACATCGTGTCATCCTGAAAATTGCACTGTTTCTCTGGGTTGAAGTACGTAGTATGTTATCCAAATTTCCCATCGCCAAATAATGTTGCAGTTAGGAACTTGACGTGAACTAGAAAATTAAACCCATAAATTTAAGCTTAACAAGAAAATTGCAGCCTGATGGTCAAGAAATCAAAAGTGGGTCACTTTTCACTCCATCTGCCCACTCATAGAGGAATTAGCTGTGGGAACTACTGAAAGCAGTCATTCCGGCAATACACGCCCAACCACCAGATCGCCGAGCTGGTCTGCCGCACCGCGTAGATGGTGCGGTACGGCATCGCTTTGTGCTGTGCGGTAATGGCTCATCATCACTGTATAATATACTGCTTCGCCACCACTCAATCAACCTTGATTTTGATACATATCGATTATTGGTAGCTCGCGCAGCAGCGGCGCCCGGTGATGTCCCACCCCAAATCGATAGGCATCGAAACCGTTGGTTGCTGGTGACGGCGACTTAATGTCCTATAGTTCACGTGGAGTGTAGCGATAGAGTACTTCATAATTGAATTCTCTCTTTATCAAGTGGATTAAATGATTATACCTTGATGTAGTTCTCCATCACTTCAAGCCGACAGAATGTCTGCGCTCCAAACGAGCCGTTTTTATCCGTTAGCGGTCTCTCCAGGAACTCCGTTTTCTCCTTGATCTTCTTCGGATCCACTCGATATGAGATGTCACATCGTTTGCCTGCTTCTGGACTCTAAAAGGAGAATAATATTACGAAATATACATAATTTTTGACTACTTGGACTAGTTCCAAAGTGGTGAGCTGAGGCTGGATTGTAGCTTGTCTAGAATGGATTATATACTGAGCCATTGGAATCTTTTTGTCCAATTAAACAATTCTTAACAACACCCCTTCTTACAAAGAATAGAGAAGTAGAATAGGTCTCGAGTGCCAAATTTAGCCCTGTCACTCAAACAGCAATCCAGAATTTGGTAGCAAAGATGATCTTGCGCACGCTCCATCACTCTCATTATTAATGGTAGTGCGTGTGGAGCACTGTACCAGGGATGGGTGTTGCGTCCACGCTGTGTGATTGGTCGAACAGATAACTGACCAATCACAGAACTGTGGCAAATTGTCATGTCAATGTGCAATGCTCCACCCCTCTCCAGTTGAGAAGGATGTCGTTCAAACCAGTTTTTCTTAGCATAAGGTTAACATTACCTGGTCCAGTAGGGTGATGCAGACCACATGGTCGAATGGCCAATCCAGAAGTGGATCGTATTTGCCTCTAACTAGAGTGACGTATACCGCGAGGTACTTTCCTCTGTCTGAAGTAGAGAAAACTAATATTTTCTTGCAGTAAATCGTTTGTTTACATCCTTTACAGAACAGCCATAATTAGGGTATTTATGGTTTGCAGCAAATTTGGCTAGAGTGATATTAGTCTTGGCGAAAGAAGTGAACTGTCCAAAATCTCACAAACGGGTCAAATACAGGGAAGAAATCCCTCTCGGACGAGTTTCCGGACAAAATTGTTAGACTTTGCAAAAAGTACTATAGCTGTGCATTATTTTGTCCGGAAACTCGTCCGAGAGGAATTTCTTCCCCGTATTTGACCCCTTTGTGCATTATTAGCACGGATGTGGAGAGCTTACACTTCCCTTTCTGGGCCTTTTACGTCAATTTTTGGGCTTCTATTGTGCATTTTACGGGTTTCGCTTTATTCCGCATCCTGATAATGAGAGGAAAGGGGGCATTGTTATTGTCCCATGATCGGCAAGTTCAATCGGCCTTCGCATGCACCTCATTTTGTATGGTGGTTCTTTCCAATGATTGAAAAGAGAATATGTACAGTAGAATTGATTCTTGGATTTGAATTGCTCCGTGAAGACCAGAATCCGTACAAGGTTTCCGGGAAACTCCACAGATTTCTCATAGAGGCCAAGAATCATCATAGGAATATTTGCGTTTCAAATTTCCTTAAACAACCCTCCCTTCCGCCGAGAACCTAGTATTTCAACGGTTTACCAACATTGCCCGTCACCGAATAGACAAGCGCTGGCAACGAATTTGTAGCCATGGCGGCCGGAGACGAATGGCTCCGAGTGGATTGTCGGTCGAGTGCCGCTCTGAAAGCAGTGAAAGAAATCGAATAATGAACTCCCAAAACGGTCAACTCCATCACAACAAAAGAGGGCTATTCATAGGAGTGATTATTTTGCCATCGTAAAATTTCTAAGTGTCAAGAAGCTCAATCTATAGAAGCACATCCTCGGACTTACGTAATCCTTGCAGCTAGGGTTGGTTTTCTCTACAAATAAGTCGCAGTCTCTGCAGTTACTATATACGTAAAATTTATAGGGTTAGGGTTTTCTTAGTGTTCATTACGCGAGACTTCTTGTATACTTTTGATGCAACAAGTAAATCAATAATGGAATTATGACTCCACATGCTGCTTGCTATCAGTTTAGAATCTGTAGTCCTTAAAAAGATTACCTTAGCATCGTTCATTTTCTGTGCCACGTTGTCGATCCTCCACACCAGCTGTGCACCGTACATCTCAGCAGCTGTCTTCGTCTGAAGTCGTCTGATGTGCTCATCTGGTCTGGCCTATTAAGTCATAGGATAAACATACCCTTCTCATCAGTTCTTCGTAGCGGGTATCAATGAGTACGTTTTCCGCTTGTGCTAGCACATGGTAGTTCTAAACCTTTGATTTAAGACTAATTTGAATAGAACACGCTTTACAAGTGCTACAGCCCATGGACGTAAGTAAATAAAGGATAAAGTGGTCGGCGTTAATCCCGTCACGAGGGATGCGCCACGCATTCGACTTCATCTGAGCATCGTTGAGGCGTTGAATGCGCATGTGCCCTGTACAATGACTTGCGGGGGGCACCCGATGTACCAAGTCAGTGCTTCATCCTCCCAGACTCCTCTGGTACCAATTTACCGACTCCGGAGGGATGGAAGGCTTGGTTGGCCTGCGGCGGGATCGAACCATCGATCGTGTGCGTGCGCAGCGAGCCTCTTACCACTGCGCCACACGTGCCCGTGACGTAAGTAAATAAGTAAATAAAAAGGGGTAAGGGGGGGTGGACTCTGTGTGACCTCTGTGTGACCCCACGCACCTTGAGTTCAGTCACCTCGTCACAAAGGAACATCAGATGCTTGATCGGTTCCTCAGCGAGATGCTTCTGAACGGTGGTCTTGTCACCTGAAAGATCCTGATGACGTCATTTACTATCACAGACATCACGGTCAAAGTAATCTACCGATGTAGTCACAACCGAGTTCGGTAAAGGGACAGGCGTTGTCGACATTTGGGCAGGTTGCTCGATGTTTCTCAATCTCAAGTAGTATAAAATTTAGTGCTATCGACAAATTATGGCATACTAGACGTTCTAAGAATTCAGCAACGCTCTCTCATTTTTCTCCTACTAATAGCTTTGCACTTCCACTGGACTTTATAACTCTTTTGATCTGCTTTAAAGGCTACAGGCGTATGCATATGCATTTACATTGTGTATGTGTGTAAATTTTGTGTTAAGTTGGCAGACCTCTTCTCTTGGCCGATCGTTGAGGCCACACTGGAATGGGCAGCTGATGATCATTCGTGGACAAATCTGGAAAAAGCGAGGTTTTGCATATCGGATAGGCTGAGAAAAGAGACAGAGGTAGTATGCTGGATAAATAAACAAGCCATTTAGGGATTCGATCGCAACAAAACGGAGACTTCATGGAATAAAATAATGTTTAACTTTAAGCAGTAAGACCAGGCAAACTACATGGAATGACTCGGAAGTAGTAGCCTATTAATTTACAAGAACAGCGAACGGTTCAGTTTTGAGGTTCCTTTTTAATACTACTGTTAGGCATTATGTTCTCAAGAGTTCATTTGTTATGTTTATCCGCTTGTGCTACCAATTTCAGAAACATCCCACACTTTCCACCTTTTATTCGTGTCAGCCAATCAGTTCAGAACCAATTTGGGGCACATCTTGTGGCGGTATTCACAAACGTTCTCGGGGCTTCCCATTCATTCAGAGTGGACGAGTTCCCCGAGAAGAAAGTGATATATCTGGTCATTCTTGCCATTATTTCTCGTCTCTGATTGAGACAAGTCCCAGGACTGATTTGGAAGTGCAGGGACGTAATAACCTACCCGGATGCGTTCATGAATAAGGGCACTGATCCTTTGTTGTCGAGATGTCTATTGCATCCTACCTTCAAGTGTTTCTCCATGCTCGGCGTCTTGATGAGCATATTGCAGTAAGTGCATTTCGTGCGCTTCCTCTGGCACTCTACCAAATGTGCAGCCAGCTCTTTCTCTGGAATAATCTTCCCGCACTCGTTCGTGCATGGGACTCCGTGATATTCGCACGACTCGGCATGTTTCTAAAACAAAATTCTGCATGGCTCTACTGAATGTCTCACAGTAATCCTAACTTTCATAGCTTTTTCAAACATTTATTCTAAATTTCTCAAAATTATAACTAACTCCGAAACCTTTTTAACAATTCCAGGAAGCTGGATTCCTTCCATATTCCTCCGAGACCACTCCAACGCCACCACTCCCTCCTCCCCCCGCTTTTCTTAGCCCTCGCTCACCTGCATCTCCTTGAGTGCTCCAACCCAAGTGCATCCACCATGAACATATGGGCATTTGACAAGTAGCGCTTGTACCTGAACTGCGGGTTTCTTGAGTTTCTCTTTTATTTATGGGCGGAACCCAGAAAATCCATGATTTGCTACTGTTTCCATAATTTCAACTAACCTGGCGATGCTTGTTTTTGTCAGGTTTAACTGAGCCGGGAGCAATTTCTGCCTGGCATACAGTACAAGGCACGGGCCTGAAAATAATAGTTAGTTCAGTCTAAGGTTGACCTAGATAGGTTCCTCACCCATTGTCAGTGTTAAGGCACTGTCTACAGAAGTTGTGTCCGCAGTTTGTTATTATAGGAGCACGGAGGGCCTAAAATTGAGAGCTGTAGACGGTGAATGTTGATATATTATGTTCTGTTGAACTTTCTATGACCTGATCACAGACTGGACACGTACAATCGTATGGAAGCCCTTCTTTGAACGAGATTTCAAAGGCCATTCCTGAACTAAACGACACGACAGAATTGGTGAAACTCGTGGTTTTCAAAGAAAAAAACAGTAGAAAAGAAAAGAAAATAAAAGGAAATGAAAGAGAAAAACACAGTGGAAGAAGATGATATTATTTTAAAAAATGTCATAAGTGTGAGACGTCTAGCGGATGCTGTTGCGTAATCCTAAGAGAATCCTAGCCTTCTTGCAGTTATCTTTTTTTTAATTTCAAAGGCTGTTCCGGTTCCTTTTAATGCATCATAGTAGGCCAATGAATTAACGAATTGAAAAAATCATACTGTCTATCATATCAAACTGTTTAAACTTTAGACTTTCTGCAGATGCTTAGTGCATGTGTTAGCATCTCTCTCAAAAGATTTTACGAAATTCCGTAAAACTCTAGCTTCTGCCATTCAGCTACGTCTACATCTGCCATCATCTGCCATCTTTTTCACTGGGAAAAATAGTTGAAAAGATGTCAGAGAGAAAAAGGGCACAAGAAAGAGTGGAATTTGTGAAGATGCGGAGAAAAACAGTTAATATACATCGATACTCAACAATCTTCGGGCTTAAAACAGACTATGTTCAAGAGTTCGAATCTGAAGTTGTAACAAAGATCAAAATGTGCTTTGATGATACCTGATTTTTATGTCATTTCGTATCTTACTTCGACTTTTATAGTATTTGTGTCTTGAAGAAGCCTTCCCCTAGAATTATCACAATGTGTACAGGGTGGGCCATCAGTGCGGTGACAAAGATAAAAGCATGCAAAAAAACTTTTTTTTAAAGAAACTTGAGGAATATCCATGAGTTTCATGTTCGCTATTGCTCAGTAGACAAAGTAACCTCATCAGATCCTAAGTCATGATCTATGGGTGGTTTCTGAAGATCAAAATAGAATCGCCCTTTCTGGTCGAAATTGACCATTTTTGCACAAATCTGAAATGTTCTGGGGAGATCAAGTGGTGATTTCCATCGCGTCGTCCATAACAGAAATTAATTGATTGATTGATTGATTGATCGATCGATTGCGTCTTATTTACAACGCTATGGATACACAATTCACATAGAATACAAGTTCTGATTGAGCAGTTACCATTAGTGAGAAAATGTATAGTAATCATATTCATCTATGCTACACATATCTTGGATCTAACAGGTTGTCTGAACGGAGCGCTGGAACAGATCACTGGAACGAAGAGATCACTCATTTTGCAACAAGTTTGAGGCAATTTATACTTCATGCTTGCGTTTGACGCGCGTGCGTCTATTTGATAAGAGATAGCGGCATCGCTGACGCAGCTCAAACGCACACCTTCACGGCCTCGGTGGCAGCCTCGCGCTTTTTTACTGAAAAAGGCGTGTCAAGTTAAACGGTCTTCATGGAAGATCCTTCGCAAATGGGTGCGTGCGTCTGACGCACGCATCTGGTATAAATTGCTCTTTTCCCAAGATTGCATAGAAATTCATGGATTTCTAGAATCTTCACGAGAATTGGGCGCGTTTTCGCATGTACGTTTTCGAATTCTTCATAGAATCGGCAAAAACCAGCTATCAGCTTTGGCAGCATTTTTGCCCGAGTAGTCTCGTGCTCTTCGAAGTGTTCTCTCCGCCGATTTCACATCTCTGTACGGCGTTGAGTAAGTTTCCGTCCACAAATGGAGTAGATGTTTCTATCCACAAATGGGGCATGTCTCCCAGGATTTTTTCTACCAGAAATTGTCCCTGGCTGTGGAGCCGATCATTTCGCAAAGAAGTAACAACCCAAGGAAGCTAAGCAAGCAAACGATAGCACGTTGTTAATGTGGCTTTGGCCCACCCTGCAGGGTGAATTCCGTTTACATCAACATTATAGCAAGTTGAGGACGAAAAACAGAGTAAACCCTGGAATCCGAGGAAAACGCTACTGCTGAGGATGTATTGGGAGCACTGCATTGGCTTTATGTTACTCTGAGAGCGGTTGCCATTGGTGAAATCTCAATGACGACAGCGCCATCCTATACAGCCTCCAATCCTTCCAGTTTTCCGTTTCTCCAGAACTCACAACGGCAAGACTATGGCGAGCTCACACAACGAACAGATATGTCGCTAACAAAAGCAGACTGGAAGTTGATGTGGTGAGCACATCCCGATATTCCTATAGAGTGTTGACAAATATTCCGCAGGACTCCATAGATCCACTTCTTGTGAGCCTGCAGATATTAGAATTCAGAAGCAACGTTTCCAATAAAGACTACACGTCATATGATAAAAAGAATGGTGCACAGTTCTAGTGGTTCCGATGGCAGGACAGTCATGGCCACCACTTCGGCAGGCGAGGTCCAGGACCTAGCGAATACTCTCTGTGAACAGCGGTCCAATGTGAAGAATCCTGCTTCAGCTCACTTCACTACCATTTTTTAAGTATTCGATAGGAAGATGTAACTGAAAAGCGGAGCCAGGGTGGGACAAATTGGTTAGCATACATCAGTGAGATTACCTAGGGTAAGCGTGTTAACGTCTCCAAATTTGCCCCGGGCGCTAGCACGTTTATCTTGGGTGATCTCGATGATGCACACTCAGCCTTGGCCCAATTCTATTCTCTTGACCCTTTTCCTCCCTAACCAATGAATGATCTTTCTATCCATTTAAGGCTTCGCTGCCATAGAGACAATCTTTTAAACTTAGCTATGATAGATTAGGAGGTGTCAGCTCATTAACTTCCAGAACCCTCTTCTGTGAATGGGAATGAGTACCCTAGCCCGTACATTCTCCATAGTCACTGCTGACGATGAGAATTATATTGCTTACCGATTAAGCTTTTGGAAGAATGTTGCTAAAAAAGAAAAAAAAACAAATCTTTTGGACAGGACCTATTTTCCAAACTATGTAAATCCTCGACTGACCACCCTCTTTGTTGATCCGAACGCTCCTCCCGATCGGCTACAGTTTTGGCATTGTTTTCTACCTGTTTGTCTTACATGAATGACCGTTTCTACTCTAGCGCCGCATGCATCACTGAGATTACCCTCGGCAACCGTGCTAACAATCCCAAATTTACTTGCCGTTACTACGGTCGTCAACACGTTTACTCTGGGTAATCTCAATGATGCATCCCGCCCCTGTAGGCAAAATTGTTAGTGCTCGGTTTCTGAGGTTGCGGTGAGCGCCTAATGGACGTCTTAGGAACCATGGTTTAGGGAATCATTTTTTGAAAAAATAGCATCCTAAGGTTCTTACCAAGGGAAGCACCAAAAAAGGCAACCCCATCAAAACTCTTATAAGCTGGACTCCTATAGAACGATTTTGGTCAACATATATCTTGGTAGTATTAGCTCATAACAATGTGCCATTACTGTCAATAAAATAGAATTTATTCATATTGTCATGTGGTAAACAATAAAAAAAAATGCAGTAAACAACAAAATGCAATTAAGTGTAAATAAATTCAACTGCATCACGCAAATGTTATTGAAAAAGCACTCCAGCGGTTTGTACATCCCTTCCCCGAACTCCGAATCATTCTGAGGTGAAATCTTTGCCGAACACCGTGTCTCTGACCCGATTACAGTATTCCACAAGGGCTGGGTACTGGTCTTTCAGCACATCTTTAGCATGACTACCAGTCGGGATGTAAAGTGTGGTGGCCAGTTGTCCAAAAACGGTGCAGTCAGCCTGAAACACATTAATATTCTTGTAAAATTTTCAGTAATGAGACACATGGCTCCTTCCTACCGCGGTTATGTGGTCCCCAAACAAGAACTTCTGCTCTCCGAGCAGGGATTGGAAAGCGTCGTAGTCTTTTTTCAGGAGCTCTCTGTAGTTCTCACTGGACATCATGCCAATGCCAGCGGCTATTCTTTTCATTGCCTGGAAAAATAGACTCAGTAGTGGCGATCCTTGAAAAAATAGCAGAAAAAAAACAAAAATGTTCCTACTTTTCCTCGCATGAAAAACGATGCGACAGGAGTGAGAAGGGGGACCAACGCCGACGGACAACCCATATCACGCAGGATTAAATTCAAGAATTCGTCAGTGTTTTCAACGAGTTTAAACTGGTATTGAACCCTTAAAACGGTAATTATCTGTAAACTGGGATATATTAAAGGTATTTCAAAATTTTTTTAAAAAAATTATCAAAACTGAAGGCTAAAATTTGGTAAGAAAGAAAACATCCGTACAGGAATGTATGGGTGTCGGCCATTCGGTCAACAGCCCTAGCAACGGCTTCATCTCTTGGCGAGGACAGTGGCTGAAAAGGTGAGCTAGAGCCTGATGAATAGGTTTTCTTAGAAGACAAGTGACGAATAAATAAATAAATAAAGTAAAGAAAATAAAACAAGTTTTCAAAATTCGACTACCTCCACCCGAAATTTCAAAAAAAATTAAAATGATACTACATTAGAGGTATTACGGCATAAAATGAGCACTATTTCCATGATTAAGAGATCGAATTACCCCGACGCACGTCCTCATAAGGAACACTGTTTTGAGCAGGTAATAAACAAAAAACAAAAACGAAGTTACCTAATCTCCGTTTCGTACCTTCCACTAGACGGAGAAAATAGGAAAAGAATAAGACCACCACCAGGTAAATCAAATACCTCGAAATTTGGGAAAAAAATTACTCGATATCTTAATTGATAGGAAATTGGAGATTCAGCCTTAAAAAGCGTGGCTTGATTTTCCCTCCAACAAACAATATTCACGGCTGATAAGCCAACAGTAACGAAATTTCAACAAAGTGCGACAACTATAAAGGTTTCACTTGTTTCTTTAGTTGGTATAATAACAACTCTTCAATTTCTCTATTTAACAGTTTTCGTCGTTAACATCTTCTCCAGTCAGAATACTAAAGAACCCGAGGAAAAGACAAACGTAAGGAGCACGAAAAGTTAAAAAAAAAAGATAATTCTAACGGCTGTAGAAGAGTCCAAAGCATAAATTCCAAAGTACCTTGACATTGAAGTGTTCGATGAGTCGGTTGATAATGATCTGAGAGTCGGCAATGTGCTCTCCGTTTAACTCGATAAACGGCAACAGACCATACTCGGACCTGCTCATGCGAACCGGGCATACCTGAACAACGAAAAATGACGAGTTTAGCAATCCAGAAAAGCCGGAGAAGCCAATTTCCATGGCTTTTGAACAATTAGCTGCGACCCTTACCAAGCTATTTTTTTCTTCTGAACGACGGGTTTTCAAAATTCCTGAAATTTTCAGGAGAAGAGCTTCGCAGCTGGAATAGGGATCCCCACCTAGCTCCGCTTCTAACCCGTTCAAGCGAGCTGATAGTATTTCAATAGTACCACATTGTATTCGACCACAGTCATAGGTGTCTATTAAGCCGTGGTTAGAGTTCATCGCAAGGCGTTGACGTCAGCATATACTGGTCGTCAATGGCGGTGGCCCATCCGCGGCCTCGTGAAGCGCGCCGCGCGCGCCAGAAACGATGCCTTTTGCTGCTGTTACGTTATTTCTAACAGCTTCCTACCCGATTTTAAGGATTTTCGAGTCTTCACATCTTGTAAAAATTACTTACTCATACAGCAGTGCACACGTTTGCTGCATTAGTCGCGGACTTTACTTATCATGGGCTTTTTCACGAACAAACAAGTAAGTTCGTTAAACCGTCAAACCGTTAATGCGCTAATGTGCATTGCTGTATTTCATAAGAACAGGAGTAAAAAAAGAGATGCGCTTGTACATCTTTTTCACTTCTCTTACCACAAAGAGTGAACGGACATGGGAATTGTGGATTTTTTCGACAGATTCCCCGAAAGTTTCGTTACATCGTTTGTCAGAAGATAGCGAAAGTGTTCGTTACCCATCATCGGCTACGGAGTACTGTACCTATGAAGTTCAGCTTCGCTAAGCTCTGCAATCCGTCATCTGGGTAGGTTAACCGACTATTGTCGCACCGCCATGGTGCGAAGCCCCATCCTCTAAACCCTCCTCCCTCTTAACCTTTAACTGATAGGATGGCTAGTGACGTTATAACCCATCAACTAAATACCACAGCTGTGATGGTCAAACGCATCAACTTTCGAGAAACTTCTTTCTGGAATATTCTGCTCTTGTTGTCCATTGAATTGCGGAACTAGTTTTTCTATAAAAGATGAAGCCGCCGCTAGACACATGTGCTCGGACAAGATCTATTACTTCCGCTTCACAGAGCACTACTGCACTCACCTCGTAGGGGATCTTGTTGGCCTTGAGAAACGTCTCGACCTTCAAGCAGAAAGGTGACACATTCGGAAGAGCCTTGCTGCGTGGGAACTGGTACAGATACACGGTGTCCTTCTTCCAATCTGTTTTCAGTGCCTGAAATGAAGCGATCCTTTGAGGTTGCGGATATAAGAGGGACTGGGGGTTAATACAAGCCAAATGTAGTAGTATCGAACATGCAAAATCTTCATGTAGCTACTAGTCCGTGTGCTATGTTAGCTTAAAAATTAAGATTGTTAGCTATTACAACTTAAATCTGCAGTTTCCTCCATCGAATACATTTCTATTAATAATGCAGATTTCTAGGGAGAAAAAGCTTCGAATCATCAATATTTTCATCCCAAGATTTCATTTGTTCCCGTTTCACTTTCAGAAGAAGCTTCAATTCCAAGAGAAACTTGTAATCGCTATATGAATCATCGTTGGTCATTATATTGGTATGTATTTACATTAGTAGTTGAGGACTAATTCAAAAAGTTACTCCTCTCTCATAAATGGCCATTCCTGGCACAATGTCATGCCTACGACTCAAAAATCCTGACTTTTGGGCCCATATTCCCTCGCAAGAGATTTTCTCCCCCATAGTGGACACAGAATTAACATGTAGATATTTCAACAACAGCGTAAGATGGCGCTATTATGTAAACAACATTTTCATCATCGAAGGAATTCACACAAGATGCATTTGTAGGATGAAGAATAGACCCAGTGGCAACCCTGACGCAGCCCAGACTCAATTCAAACGCATGCGTTTGTGACGTCGCGGTTTCTATGCAATATTTTCTTCCAGGATATGCGTGTCGCACTGACCGATCGTCATGGAAAAGCCTCCGCAAACAGATACGTACGTCTGACGCGCGACTGATGCACGCACTTAGTACGAATTACTCTTCAACCTCACTTTTTAGAGTTATTGGCAACATGTGCTCAGTGCGTGCTTGCGTCACAATTGCGAGTAAACGAAGAATTATTTGTGTATCAAAACGAACTCTTGACGCAACCATGACGCAAGTGAGATTCATATGTTTACGATGAATGAATGACTGTGAGATTCTATGCGGATGCCCTGCTGTATGTAATACCTACTTAGCACTCAATATATGAGAAATTTTTCCCTAAAAATTTTATAAAATCGAGGAAACTATGCAAGGTAAAATGGAAAGCATTTCTCGAGTTCGTATTCAAACGCAACAAACGCGACTTTGTGGTTCCACAATCGCACCCCCTTGCAACACTGGAGCCAGTTTTGAGTAGAAAAGTACACAAATAGCTACCTGCTGTGGCGTTATCATAGGCACCAGTAACAAACACTGGGGATTGCATCAGGAGAGTAATTCCAGAAATTTCGTGAAGCTTTAGAAATTCAAATTCAAAATTTAAACTTCGAAATAATAAAGCTCTATTCAATGATAGCTGAGGCCGACAAACAGCAACTTTACTAGATGCGTGCGTCAGCCACGCGTCAAACGCACTCATCAACTTGCGAAATCAGTGTGGCATGCTCACCATGAATGAGGATACTGCGCAACGACACCGGATAGATGCGAAAATGTGCGTCTCACATGAGTCCGAGCTGCGTCAAGGCTTCCACTAGGCCACTCCTAGGCCTACGCTTCGTCAGGTAGGGGCAAGCGGGTCGAACACTTACATCCAGCATCAATTTTCATTGAAACGATGGAATCCCAGGATAAAACAACGAAACGTCTCATATTAGGATTTTAAAAAACGATTTTGAATTTCGAAGAGGCGGGAAGTTTGAATTTGCAGGATAGGGTGGCGCGTTTCTCTCTTCGACGAGGTAAACACTATTTCCACCAAAGTTTTCAAGTTTTCATCTGATGAAAAGGGGTAAATTTGAGAGGTAATCATGATTAGCACTTTAGAATAAATACCACCCGGGATGCGTGAAAGTGACGCAGACTGGGATGAAATCTTGAAATTGGACGGGGGGGGGGGGGGAGGCGAGTTGTGAATCCAGGCCATGAAATAGGGAAGCTCTCCGAGAAAAGTACTGATGGGCTGTTATTAGCACGAAAAATCACCTGTTTCCTGCCTTTCCTTCCAGAAAAGAAGAATTTGTACACGATGACAGCAACAGTCACCCACACAGCGACACACGTCAAACAAACCATTGTCGTGGATCTGCTGGAAAACGGTCGAGTAGTGGTCGTCAGGTGCGAGGTACGGAACGAACGAGCCAAGAATAATGGCAAGCAATTCGTTGTTGCTATCTCTCGCTCGCTCCGAGGGGCGGGCACCACCCTGGAGAGACCAGCGATCGACTTTCGCAAGCGTCGGGAACTTCACGGAGACACGCATGACGCAATGTTTGTGGAACACGAAACTACAAAGCACACCGTGTGGAGATCTGTTATCGGGAACACTCTCTGGAAATAGCAAAAACCGGTCCGAAACACTTGCGAAAGCGAGATCACTCACTGATCACAGTTAGGAGCAAGAGCATGAATCTCCTCCTGAAAGACATTAGTGTACTGATATCTGCTTCAGATCAAAACTTTCCTAAAGGGGTGCAGCTTATTGTGCTTACTGCTCACTGGTACCAAACCACAAACAGTATTGTCCGATACGTTTTTGCCATATTATTTGCACTACAGTGCATCTACTTGTATCAATGGAAAGCAGATGATTTTTAGACCAGAAGCTATAGGGGTGAATGCTTTGTGCAATTCCGGAACTCATCCATTTCCTCAGTGCAGCTTATTTTACTTACTGCAACCACATCATCCTGAGGAGAGGGCGGCATCTCACCAATATGCCCGCACTTCAGAGCTAGGATTCATGAAGGCGTGACCAGACAAAACCAGGCTAACAAACCAATTTTGATGTTCTGAGTCTCTTAGCGCTACATACATATTTTATGCGATAAAGCAAGCTCTACGATAACCCTCACAGGTCTGCTTAATTATCGTTCCATGAATCCCAGCCCAGAAATACTCCTGTTTTTGTAGTTCCGTGCCAGCAGTTGTGAATAGAATTTCAGATGAATCTCCTCATTATTGTGGAACCACCACTTTAAGGCAGCACTCACGGAAATTTCTGTCAGAGATTTCGAGTTGTATCGGGGTTTTCGGATGCGGTGAACTGATGGACAATGATAAAACAACGTGAAACATGCGGAAAACACGAGAAATGATGGCGATATTTCTTGTGCGTCTCGAGCGCGGACGAGTGTTCCATGATAAGTCGTCTGCCACGAAACCCTGCAAATGGTACGAATTCCACACACCACACGCGCGCACCCGGCCGATGGCGTTAGCTGGCGCGATGAAGCCATTTTTATCCATGTCGACAGATGTGTCCACGGCTGTATCTTCACGAGTAGGCGGCTATTCACTGTGTCCAACTTACGATTTTGATTGTCCAGTGGCCGGCTATACAATAAGCGACTCCTTTCATAAGTGAAAATTTCCCTTTAGGGACTAAATCCCCCACAGGTAGCCGCATCCTACCACATCCCAGCAAAGATTCGTAACCTATGCAGACTTCAGTAGGAAATGAGGACTAAATCGTTCTCAAGAACGTATCAAGCTGCCAGGGTGCTGGTACAGATTTGAGAAGATTCGCCAGATTTAGTGAATTATAGATGTATCAGTGAATTATAGATGTATAGTCTGTGAGCTCAGAGGTTGCCGATGGAGTGACTTTGTCTGCAATTACGACCTCAGCCGGCGTCGGCTAACAGATCTAATTTTTACACTTTTTCTGCAAGTTTTGACAGGGATGTGACATGATTCCTCCATTTTGATCCTTGCGTACTGCCACTAAGTAAAATCTCCTTCCAGACGTATCCTGTGGTGCCCTTCCCTCGATGGAACCAGTGCGATTGTAATTGCAGACAAAGTCACACCAGCGGTTTTTTCTGAGCTGACAGGCTATATAGTGAACTTATCGGTGACTCGGATGTATTTGTGAGTAATCTGTCAGCCAACCTTGGTACAAGGAATACACTAACTCAGTCTGTCCCGAAAGTACAGGCCATTTGGCCAGTCGACTCCAAACATACTGTCGATACGCAGCGCGCCGATCTTGAATTTTGAACGTACGGGATTTTCGAATGCGAATTTAAAGCGATAAAGCGATAATATAAAGTGATTTTTTTGTCTTCAAAGTGAATATACTGTGGGTGGGTGGTAGGGTGATGTGTACTTCAACCCGGACAGAAATGAATACTCAAAAAAAAGTGGGTGGCAGGTCTTCGCCGTTTGATGGAGGTTATGACAGTGACTGAGACGAGGTCGCGTTGCTGAGCATGTTCGTGGAGATTTTCTCGTGGGAAAGGAGACCTATGATGTACTACTATACTAGATGGCCGGGCGTGAAAATTCCATTCAGAAGGGACCCGGACGCACCACAACTGACACCCTGGGGGATGCACGGCTACCGCTCTCCCGGATGTCCCCGGATAAGCATCCCAAAAACTAGGTTGTCATGGCACCAGCGCATGCAAACGTACCTTATTATACACCCTTGCTCTTCCGCTCAATATCCACCGCCTCGATATACTTGCCGACGACCAAAATATGCGCGTCGTACATAACGCGGGAGGAAATTTGGGCAGTTGAACATGAAAATTCAGGTAGGGCCGGAAAACATACATGCGAACCATTAGACACACAGTACATTAATGCTGCGAAAAAAAAAAATAAGAGGACGAGGAAGAGAGGAAGAATGATGAGCTTTGGGGTTCCTAATCAATCTATACGGTTCCCTCTACATTCGAATTGTGGATGCTAAGCAGTTACACCCTGTTTCCTTGCATCACGCTTCCAATATTAATGCTCTGACGCCTCGAAAGTTCATTTTTTCAACAAAAAAAAAAACGGCTTCCTTTGATGCTTTGCACGCAGTACACACGGAAATCCTATGCTCCCGGGTTTTAAGGCAGAAATCAAATCTAGCGATGGAGTAGCGCAGAATTCTCGATAAGCCCACGGAAACAGGGCGCGAGCGGGTACCAAAAGGCCAGGTCAACGTCCAGTGTTGCAGGTAGGTGGCTATTCGCTAAAAATATTCTCGATGACTGATTTCGATTCATTTTTCACTACATTTTCCATTAAGATGGTCCTGGATCTGTCTCGTCATTACAACAAATAATAGCGCTCAGGACCTACCGTAAACCAGAAATCCTAATGGCAGCACCACAAAGGCCATAGCTAACAAACCCTCAAACCACCATGAAAAAAACTGCACTACCTCAACTGTGGTGAGCCCCTTTGTAGTAAATGTCATAGATTAGCAGATAAGAAGCGTTCAATTCAAGGTCAAACCACTACAGTTATGTGAGAAAATTCAAAACTTCTATTGAAAAGGTCCCACTGAATCATAGTAGAGGCTAGAAAAGTCAGCTGACATTTTTAGACAGTTGCAATGTTTACCACAAACAGAACAACGGCAGTAAAACTCGTCTGACAGATGGAGTCGAGTAAAATCGCTTCAACAACACCAGTAAAATTGCCTCTAACGAGTAAACAGTCACTCCCATCGCATGAATAGAGCACCTAACATGAATACTCAAGCTCTTGAAGAAGTCAAATCAGGAAAGCAGAGCGAATTTCATTCCAATGCAAAATAACTTTGACTAATGACAGGTTCTGAGTTTGAAACAACCGATTAGGAACAACTCACAGGAGCTTCAAAAATTTTATCTTTCTTTTACTCGTAAGCCGTACAAGTCATCTTCGGACGCATACAAAACTGGTCCTTCGGTGTAGGTAAAAAAGAACGTGCAAGCTAAGCAACAATCTAGTGTAACAGCAACACAGTATAAGTGCAAACAAGTTGATGTGAAGCAAATGATAAAAATGATAATCTCAACAATTACTAGCACGCCGTGGACAAGATCAGTATAACGGAAACCTCAATAAGACTAAGACTGCAAAAGTAGAAACTACCTCTAAACAGACTAGTCCAACTACGAAAACAAAGAACGGGATAGCCATGAAAAAATGGAATCGGTGTGCTATTGACACCCCAGTAGGCATTGTTTGGCTTTCTTCACCTGCAAAACATTATAGACAATCATGAAATCTTCGATTCAACAAACATCGTCACCTCTAAGACGGAAACAAACCTCTTCAGAGTACTTCGGATGTTCCATAAGAACATCTCGAACTTGCATCAATACTTCACCCATCACGTTACAGCCGGTCCACTGTGCCGGGTCAGCTACATTAGGATCATCTGAAATAATGAAATGGGGTTGACTACAGATTGAACCACGGTCAATCTTGTAGCGTGCTAGAGCCCATGAAACCGCTAGTTAGAATGTGTATAGCTAAAGATTTGCGCTGCCAAGGCTTATATGTACTACCCAGGGTGGCAGTATTATGGACCACCAAGACTTAACGCACCAATAGCAAGACCGATTCCCCAGTAATTATTATAGTTTTGCAATTAATACATAGCAGAAAAGGCACAACAGAAATGAACGCACCAATAGCAAGACCGATTCCCCAGTAATTATCGTAAGGGCTGGCTTCAGCTAACACAGATCCCGCGGTCCTGAACAGCTGGAAACGCATTCGTCGATCTTGTTTGAACTGAAACCATTTCTTGAAGAATAATGCAAAGTTGTGGTGGATCAAATAGAATGGACGAACCTTTGCCATAACCGCTTTCATCATCACTCGCCATGAAATTTTCCTCCATCTGTGCTGGTCAAAATTTTCTGAACGGAACAGAATAGATACTACTAAACAAAAATGGAAGCAAAAATTTCAAAAATTCGTAAAAAATAAAGAGAAGCCAACAGAACAGTAACACAGTTGGAGAAGCAAAGGGAGTAGTAAATACAAAAAAAAGGAAAATCCGACAATGTTTGCTGTGACCACATGTATGGAAAATGTGAATATGTTTTATGGAAAATGATCGTATGACTTCATGATTTCTAATAACGTAGGAGTTAGAAAGTATTGGAATTCTTCAAAAAAAAAACCGTGGTCACCTAGCAAAAACATCCATGGAAATGCAGTCAAAGAGCACTTCTAATTTGGCAAATATACAAGAGGCGAACTCAAGCATTGAATTTCACAAGGCTAATAAATGAATTACAGTGAAATCCTAATCCTTACAAAGCTACATTAAAGCTCACCCAATTGATTCCCAACTTGCTTGATCATTTTAGGGTCGTTCAGATAGAGGATGGCATTTGCTGCACTGAAGTCTTTGCAAAATTCTGAAAACAAAAACGAAATAGAATTCTGAGGACAAGCTTTACGACCAAAATAGAAAAATATGACAAAAAAGGAACACTCACTGGCTTTTGTCCACATGTAATACTGTTCAGTTGATGTGAACCGTTGCCCGTAAATAAATAGCCTCCGACATGGATAATGATTCGAAAACACGTATTTGTCGGAGAAAAACGGGATGATGTTCTCATTAGACATCACAGATTTGACAACTGGTGGATCCATGAACCCCTAAAAGATAACAAAGGTAAGGGAATTAAAGAATAGTAATGAAAAACCGATTTCAAAAAAAAACAAAAAAAAACGGTGCACCAGCAAAGTCACTGTCTTACATGAACATATCCAGAAAGGATACTGGAAAAATCAAACCTCCTCATCTTCCATATCGCTATCGGAGTCGTCGTCACTGACTTTCGAACATTCTTCTGCAGGAGCCTCTACGATCGTGAGCTAAACTTGTACTCTTTCTCTTTTTTTTGTGTTGCAGCGGAACAAAAAAAGTATGAAAAAGTACAAAAATTTTGAAAGGGAAAGCCGTGTACACGATGCCCTGCATATTATCCAACTCAGTCTTTGTGACTCTGCCCTTGTATATACAATATTTGCACTGAGTTTCGGAAAGCGAGAGAGTGCAGACATTGTTGAAACAAACCGAGACATTTTTTTTACCCCTTCGATCTCAATAGGAAATTATTTAGGCGCGATAAAGCACGTCTTTACCTGATTTAGCTTGAAGAGCATGTCACGGAGGCGACACATTGGAGTTATCCTGTGAATGGATGATGACGGCTCAGTGAGGGCAATTTATATTAAAGGCGTGCGTTTGAGGCGCGTGCATCTACAGGAAGCTCCAAATGTCCGCAGTCAAGAGGGACGTGGCCACGACGCGGCTTTAGGCAGAGACACAGGCGCTCGGCATGCTGCCACTGGTTGGCTGCAGAGTCAGAGAAGCCAGAGGCAGCATAGAGAGCGCCTGTGTCTGATCAAGGAGCCGCGCCGTGGTCACGCCCTCTTGACTGCGGACATTTGGAGCTTCCTGTACATGATGAAGGATAGGGCGAGCCGCATCGCTGACGCAGCTCACACGTACGCGTTCACATCCTCATAAGGCGACAGCGTGTCCTTTTCATTCGGGATGTGCATACGCGTTGACCGGACTTTGTGGAAAATTTCTCACAAATAAATGGATGTGTGTGCACGAGGTGCGGCTGACACACGCCTCTAGTATAAACTGCCTTTTGCTTGTCTCAGGGTGCTGGGAGTCGTGAAACACTAACCATGCAAACCAACATTGGCTACGTAATTGGTTATCTCACAGAGTTCGTAACTTTGGTAGACACAGGATATGAAGGTTGGTTGGTTTCACGAATCTTAGCTCTGAAGTCGTATCATTAACGCGAGTTCAGATGTGGAGACCTTAGTAGATTCTTTGTCAACCAGTTCCATGTTGCAATTATCGAACCTGGGCTAGTATTCATGTAGGCAAAACCAGGTTAGCGAGCCAACTTTCAGTTCTATGTCTGCTAGCATTAGTTAGTGTAGGCCATAACCATGAATGCTAACCAACATTAATTAGCTTGGCTATCGTTTCTGAATCCCAGCCTTGACCTTACGTTGTTGCAGTCAAGAGTAGGAAGATGACACAAATCACTTTCGCATTATCAGATATGTTTCGCATTATCAGATATGCAATGACTTTGCCAATCGTTTCATTAACGACAAAACACATCACCGCTAATTTACATTATATTTTTCCTATTTTCTATTCTATTATATTCTATTCAACGGTGTTAAAATATTGCGAGGAGACTCCTGCTCTTATTATATGAGATTCTCCAAAGCTACATACTTTGGTGACAAGAACAACAGGCACAAGGGATTCATCATTCGACGTAATCTAAGACACCTTTGTTATGCAGAAGTTCTACACACGAGAGAGGAAGAGAGAGAATACATTCTAGAGGATGCAGTGAGAAAGATATGAGAGAGACAAGGAGAAAGAAGTCTACATGGTACCAGACACCGAACAACGTCCAGCTCTTTTCGTGACCCTTTAAATACGGGCCAGAGTTTCTGGTTCCAACTGTGGAACTGACTTGTGGTTCCGCTTGCCTAGTTTTTCTTCCATTTCGATCCACATGCCCTTTCTGCTCAGGTGATATTCAAGCAACGATATTCACGCGTAACTGTGATAACCGTAACCGTAACAAAACCCATCGCGGAAATAAATTTTAGGAAAAGCGTTGGAACAGCTAATAGCGCAGCATATGAGCCCGAAGACGTCTATTTGTTGGAGAAGTGGTGGGGCCGTCGAAGAGGGGAGATAAAATTTAGAAAAAAATTCAAAAATTTAGAGAAAAAAATCTATTAGAAGTTACCTTTTCTTCTTGCCTGTTACCATCGGTACTTCCACTGCCCTGAAAATCTCCGTCTGGAAGATCAGCGTCATTTGTTTCACCCTCACTCGTCCTTTTACTCTAGAAAGTCAAACATGAGTTAGAATTTTTACCATTGTAGCCATTCCAGTTACTCCGAATCCTTAGATCAACAAAAATATACGCACCTCTTCGACTGTCTTCTCAGGACTAGGCTTAACAAGCACATTTTTAGATTGAGCTGTGCTTTCTTTGGCATTAGAAGTTGACGGTTGGGGGTTCTAAGATAAGCAAAAATAAGTAGAAAGTATGTGACGAAGTGCTTTTGAACGTACACCAACCGTTTCCTGTTTCGTCAACATCGCTCTTCTTTTAGGAATTATTACCGTTAGCGTTTCTGACTTGTGTACATGTGGAGCAGATTGCTGTTCCTGTTCCTGAACTGATATCCATAAAAAAGGAACTGAAACACATGAAATTTGGCAATTACCGGTTCATGTTTATCAATAGGAGGTGGTCTCTTCCTGGTTGGGGTATTAACTACACGAAGGTCCTAAATCAACATCATATGATTTATGCAATCAAATGAAGCTGTATACAAGCATACCTCGAAGTCCCTCCGGATCACTATGTCAAGACATTTATCCGGCACAGTTTTATGTGATGATGAGGAGGGAAGGCTGTTGCAAGAGTCAAACACAATGGGCTTTCGTGTCCGACGCACAGGAGGGTCGGGAGTATCACAGATAACTACCTCCCTATCCTGAAAAGGACAATGTGATCAAGCTCATCTATATCGTTATGGCAGCGTGGTACTACCTCTTTCGCCTTGATTTGCTTTCGTGACTCTTGCTTAATTGTGGGAGAGATTTTCGGTGTATTTCTTATTTCCTGGAAGATTGATGAGTAGCAAAACTTGCAAAGTTCCGATATTTGGAACAAAAACGATGAAGTGATGACGCAAAATACGTGAAGAAAAGCAAAGAAGAAAATAACTAGGAAGGTAGAAGTGCAGAAAAAAATTACAATTTACGAGTTCGTGCGTACTCACCGATTCACTGCTAGGAAACGTCAATCGTAGCTGTTCATCTCGTTCAGCGCGTTGTAATCGTGATGATATGGCAGTAAGTGGATCAAATAGGCGGTTCCTACAACAATAAAAATAAAACGTACCCTTAACATGCTAAAACAAAATAAAGAAGTCAGCAGCGGACCGAATTTCTTACACTTTCTATCTTCTAAATAGGCAGCGCAGTTTTCTAAGAGCAGGGTTCTGTTTAAACAACGTGCTCATTTCATTTATTTCAAATAGAATAGAAGATGAAATTATAAGAGATCTCAAAAACACCGTCTTCCCATTGGCTCTAAGAATACGAGCTTCAATTCAGCTGATCGACGTTCGCAAGTGGTGAACAGCATTTGTACCGAATATCAGCTGACGTTTGCCCGTGTGGCAGAAACGCAAACAATCATGAAGACGTATCAGCGATCAAAGCCAATGAGAAAACATGATAATCGAACTACCTCTATAAAATTTACTTCCAAACCAAATATCACACATCAATCAACCAGAAATTATTTTCTAAAGGATTTCCCTCACACCAAAAATTGCATATGTATTCCTTGTCGGACATCGTATGTACCCATACAGGAAACCCACATTTACAAGAATTAAACTACCGCGGAAACAAATTGTTTACGCAGACCTACGCAACGGGAATTATTAGGTTGGTGCAAAAATAATGCGCATTTTCATGCCATCGTTCCCGAACCCCATAACTCGTTTCAAAATCAATCTTTTAAGAGGCTTGGAAGTACTGTAATCCGCAAATCTATAACAATAAGGTAGATCTTCTTTAATTATTGCTCATTTCGAACGGGGCTTTCTAGGGTCCACGAAATTCCGGAAGGCAATTTTGGTATCCCTTTAGGCTTCGAGAAAATTCTCCCGGAAGAAGTCGTCCGAGTTCTCGTGGAAGTGGTATTCGATGAGCGAAAGGATTGCTGATTATGAGTCCGAGCTTCCCAGCCAAGTTGCTTCAGCCTGTGGAGTACCTGACGTACAAGGTGTCCCTGGACGGTGCTGTGCAGGAGTATAGAATCCATTTTATTGAGCAACGCTGGGCTCACACAGTGAAGATTCTACTTTATTCAATTTACATCTTGAGAGTACTTCTCAGGTGAAAAGAATTAACGAGCTGTAGTGAGCGATCATTGCAGTAGATCATCACAAAATCTCAGTGACCGTCATTTGGTATTGCTTCGGTTGCTGGTAGTGTATCACTGTTTCTTCCTACTCCAACTGTTGAGCAAAGGCACTTCATTTTGTCATAGAGGGTCCATACTTCACGGGAGTTTCACTGAGCGACCGAGTGTTGTTTCCTTCACTACAAAGGCGCGAAGCAATCCTCTTAAAGAGGATCAATCTGATACTCGGCCAGTTTGCGCGACATCTACTCGTCGAGGTTTCCATCCTCCCGTGCTTATCTAAGGGAGAGGTGGTTTGACGACAATTACCAGCGAAATACTGCGAAACCAAATATGTTGTTTGAACGGGTGCTCTTGGACTATTGCTATCAGGTTGGGGATCGCCAACCTCAGGAAGTCCTATAGACCTTCCTTACTTTCGGAGCAAGACACATCACGTCGAAAAATCCGGCGGGAGCTGCGCAGTATACATTAGCTCACACTTCCTTACCCAAAATGATGGTGGTATTCCGAGCGGTTCCTGCTGCGATGCCGCCGAGTTTTAGTTCGCAGAACTGAGTTTGGCAAACATTTTGTTATGGCGTCTTTCGTTCCGTAACTAAAAATTCAAGTAAATTGTGGATTTCGTTCGAAATGGATAAGATATTTGAAAAGGTCATAAAATCTTCTAAAAAATTATGTACAAATTCTCATACCGCTGATGAGAAGAACAGGAAGATTACTGCACCGATGATGAAGCGACGAAAAACGCACATTATTTTTGCACCAACTTGATATTTAAAAAAACGACGGTACATGGAACAATCTCAGCTTTTCAATCCTAACTACGCGGTGGAAACGACTAACACTTTAGAAAAGAAGGACAGCTAATGAATAAAACTGAGAGACTTTTTTCTTCTTCAGAGAATTTCAAAATAACGACAAAGCATACAATTCCCTGCTTGTCACACCATTTTATGCCTTCTATAACTGAAAAAAGTCAAAAGATGAGGAAAATACCTCTTATTCTTCTCAGTGTGTCTCGTAGATGAGATTGGCTCGTCTCTTGCGACTTCTACACTCCTTCCCGAGGTGCATGGCTAAATATATAAGACAATGCTAAAAATCGGTCCCTATCTGTTATAAAATCGTATGATTCACCTGCATGGTATCAATAACCACCACGTCGTCTTCCAAAAATATAGGGCGGCGTGGCTCGAATGCTGACCTGAACAAATCGTTCTATGAGGATCTTGCATCGGAATTACCAAGAAAAGTTGTGAAGCACTGACATAGCGAAGCTAAAAAGCAGTATTTACACAGCTACAGAGCAACTGATGTATTAGGAGAGCTAGGCATGGAAAAATTGATTTAGCTACGGGTTTCCAAACCCATAACAACACAACACAGTTAGCTATCGGAAGCTGTCAAATATTAGGCTGGTGAAAAAGTTCTGCAACACTTCTCATTTCCATTTCTGAAACGCAAATGCAGCTTGACAAGCGGGGTCTTTCGTCGATATAAGGTAGTATGTTCTCGAAGTCTCGAAGTTCAGTGCATATGAGGGAAGCTCTATTAGTATCCGAGTAATAATGCCTTCGGCCAGTCAAGTCTTACTTCGCTCCTTTGTCTGTTACGGTTTCCTGCCAGGACATCCTGTAAGAAGCGCCGACGCCAAAAAAAAGTGCTGCGTTTGAAGAGAACGTTATTCACCATTCGATGGTTTATCGTTGGTACAAGAGCTTCCGATCAAATGATGCTTGAAATTCACACACGTTCTGAACATGAGTCGACCGTTGATAACGACGATTTGTGGGACGCCCTGAAGTCGAGGACGGATGGCGACACCTGCGATTTGGCGAGGACGCTCTAGCTCGACAGTGCGACCGTCACCAATCCCCCTCACACTCTTGGTTAAAGCAAAGTTGTCTCCACATGAGTACCCCACGGGTTGTGCTAATCTGACAAGTCATGCCGGGAGAGCACCAAAGAGTCGCTGCTTCTTTGTCCGAATGGGAAACACTTTCTAAACGATATTGCCAGAGGGGCGGAAGCTTGGTCCTGCACGCGAACAACGCACAGCAGTGCCAGTGGATTCCATGTCCAGAATCATTTCCGAAACAGTTAAAAGCAGACCCGCCCGAAATTAGGCTTTTTCCATGTTGTCGGTGGAGCCACAGGGAATGTTTTACCAAGAATTCCTAAACAGTAGCACCACAAAAACGAGGGATCTCTGCGCTACCAAACTCCAGGAGACGGCAGGTGCCATCTGTGAAAACGCCCAAAACGAGCATATGGTCATCTTCTGCAAGATAATGCTCACACGCACTTCGCAAACGCAAGTCGTGAGAAGACTTAGAATCTCGGCTGGGAATTTCTGTCACACCTATCGTATCCGCCAAACCTGGCCCTGTCGGATTGTCACCTTTTCCTGAGCATCAGCAACAATCCACGGAAAAAGAGGCTTGGCAATTAACAGGGACTCGAAAATGAGCTGTCATAGTTTTTCGATCCACAGCCTCCTGCGTTCTGGCAGGGAGTAACAGAGAAGTTGGCTAAAATGTGGGCAAGGGTACCAAACAGTAATGGTAAATAAACCATTAACTAAGATTTTGTTTCAATAAAGAAATCCATTTTCGCTGTGAGTGTTGCAGAACATTTTCATCAGTCCAATATTTTGCTGCAAAGTGCGATTGAAAGGGAAAATTGATATTTAACAGCTCTATTTCAACCAAGGGGCAATTTTTTTCAAGGGCAAATTCAGCATTGTAAGCCTTTTCCAAGCGAAATAAAGTAATAAAGTTAGGCACATGCTCGTACAACACCATAAACAGAAAGTATCCAACCCGATAACAGGCATGGAGCCAGTAACCGGTTGATGTCTAGCCATGGTCGATGAATTTCTTGTCGGAGAAGATAGGAGAACACTGACTCTGAAAAGTAATTAATTTTCAAGCACAACATCTTCGACGTCACTCTTGCACAATCTCAATCTGTCTACGCAGGAAAATGAAAAATATTCGCTGAAGTTTAGATGTAGATCGCACTTGCATATCTAAAATTAAGAACACATCGGAAGTTATTCCGGAAGACTTCACGCTTGACGACTTCCTACAGTAACGCACCAAAGGAAGTAGCTCCTTGATGGAAAAAGTGCAGGACTATTTAGAAATGAGCCAAAAATAGCCCCCCCCCCCTCCTTATTTCCATTTTGCTGTGACCACCTGAGTGATTTTTCATCTACTAATGGAACTAACAAATCCTTACCTCAAAACAAAACGCACCCTACCCTTGAACTTACCCTTGAACTGAAAATTACCCTTGAACTTATGTGAGTTTGATACTACAACCAAATAACCAACAATTCAATAGCCATCCTGTAGTTCCACAGCTACCTGGCGTTTCCAAAGCTCAACTCATGCAAAAATTGAAAGCTCGAAGGTTGATGAGAAGGAAGCACACAGGTGAATGGGCGCTGACGTAGAATAAACAACTTAGTGCAGCAAGATTAACCTAAAGTATAAACAGACGCAGTTTCTCTGTAGTCTTAGGAAACTAACATTTTTCAAAGTGCACCATCTATCAACGTTTTCTTTTCAGCACCCACTTTTTTGGGAATTGCAGTGTAATAGCACCTGGGTGATCAGCAGACTACGTGAGCACCTGGGAGAACAGCAGACTAGATGTATGCATAAGTTATTGAACTGTGAGCCAACATGTGGTGCCTCTCACATACAATTCTATACAATGTATCTCGAAGTAAAACATGTTTTACAGCTGCTATAGCTATGCAGTTTAGGCCTATGGGATAGTTCACAGCGACGCTGTTGTCGCGACCAATCATCCTCCGTCATTTTCATACAACTGCTTCTGTGCCTCTGTGATAAGACACAAGATCTTGTAAGCATTTTGTTCTGAACAGCCACGGCGTTGCCGTGAAATATGCCACGGACCTTGCGTAAGAATCTCACTGTGTGGCTGCTACAAATAACGATGAAGACAACATATGCAGTGCAAGCTATCAAGCCGAAATTACAGTCCATGCGAAACGGTGCGGCTGGTGAGGAGATGGGAAATCTAGCGGCGGCGCGGCTGACACAACAGCATATGCCGATTCGACCAGCTACTGTTGTTGTATTTGATTGTTTTTTTTTTTTTAATATGGCACTATTCGGCTAGTTCTGTCCCAGAATTTCGAGAAAAATTTTTTCCGGCAAACTTCGCATAGAGGGGTTATTTGAGGTGCTGAACACGAATATCGTATCCATCTTGTAACGTAGCTCCGTTTTTGTAGAGTTACGGATGATGTACTGTAGATACGGTTTCTCAAAAAATCCTTTCAAAGTTCCCACAGAAAGATTGTTTTAGGCGCTGATCACGACTACAAACATCATTTTGCATGCCACCTTCGTTTTCTCCCCGACATCGGCATTTTCTCTGAATTTCCTACCATATACCTACCGTATCCCTACGAAATGGGGTCACGGTACAAAACTGATATGATATTCGTGACCAGCGCCCGAAACAACCCCTCCATGCAAAACACCGCATACATGGTATGCCTACCGTAACTCTACAAAAAACGGAGCTATGATACAAAATGGATGCGATATTCGTGTTCAGCACCTCAAATATCCTACCTATGCGAAGTTTGGGCAAAATTTTTACTTTGAAATTTTGGGGCAGAACTAGCCGAATAGTGCCTTAGTTTTATTCCAAACAGCTGCGTCCGCTGCAAACGCGGCCACACCGCCTCCGCTTCTAGATCTCCCACCGCCTCACTGGCCCCACGGTTTCGGATGAACTGTAGGTAGTGCGATCTATCAAATTGTCGCCTATTCCGTTGTCATGAACTGTTCGTATAAGTGCAAAACCACTCAATTTCTACACGATGGTTTGCCCCATGTGCAAAAGTGCAACAATAGCAGGTGACCAGAACTGAACTGTTTATAACTGAAATCAACCATCTTCAGATGAAACTCTTCCTCAGTTGCTATGTTGTCTGTCAAACCATCACATCAAAGATCCCCACAACTTTGTCCCTAACAAGTCGCCTCTTGATGAAACCTAGCTCGCTAAGCCATAAAGTCCAAGTGATGACGGAAAAGTTTTACTTTTTCTGACGCAGCGGGCTCGTTCAGCAAGCATTAGCAAAGAAAGATGAGGATAATATTTCGGCAATTTGTCTTCAGCGGTAATTTTCTGCTGCGCTCCTCCATCACCACTTTTCTACCCACCAAGACCCGTCTCACAATAAAGAAAAAACTGAAGATGCTTCAACGCATCAGCCGTCCAGAGCTTTGCAAACACAAACATGGACACGACTTCAAAAAAAAAACAAAATAAAATAAACTGCTGTAATACATGTACAGCGTCAAAGCAGAAAAAAATGGGATCAGAGCACCGCTGGCAGAGTTGTTTGAACAGTGCAGTCAATCAATGAGAATTATACTCACCTAATCTTCTTCGCTCTTGCCCTGTTCACCATGGACGCCGATGATGAGCAGTAGTGATTCCTCTTAAACATAGAAAATTTGTATACTGATTAAAACAGATGTACTGACTGTATTATTTTGCACCGAGTAACAAATACACTAAAAATATAAAGAAAAGTTAATTGGAAGGAAATGAAACAACAAATGAACAAGAGAAGAAGGCGCAGATATGAAGATAGTAAAGCTTCCATCTTTTGAACGACATGATCGCTACGCTAAACAAAAACGCCCGACAGCATCGGCCAATAATACACTTCCAGACGAGTCGGGCGCAATATAGCCACTACTGTTGTGTGAATAATAACAGTGCTAATTATTGATCGATACACTACGGAATCCACGCAACTAGTCTGGAAGAAAACCGTGATTCTCAATGACATGAAGTCAGTGCGGTCACACCTTGCGCGAATTAAATGGACTGTTCTAGCTTCACTACGAAAGAAGCAAGTATGGGTAGCGTATTAAAGACAGAACCCATGGAAATTTTCGTGTCTGAGATTATACCTTAATCCAGGACTTTTTAGAACACAGAACTCATAATGAATAATTTTATGGCAAAATTGCGTTAAACACGCGCAAATCCAAAGAATCGATTTCCCGTTCCTCGTATTTTTGAGTGTTGGTGTCGTTGGGTCCTACCGCGGAAACAGTATCGATAGCCATACACCGCTCTCACGGCAGGGCAGGGAATTGTTAACTGTCGCATCGTTGGGTGGGTCCCCTAGATCAGCCGCCTTGCGTGACGCTTCTGAAGCAATATTTCTGCAGATAAAAGGCTATTTTTTCGTGTTTCTTTTGACAGTCGTGATTCACCAGTGACCGTTTGGATGTTTAAAAAAAACATATTAGAGCAAAATATCCATGGGTGCTGTCCAAACAATACAAGATTAAACAAAACTGTGCATGACGAAAATGACAGAAATGCATAAGCTGAAACCACTCCGTCCTGGAGAAGGGAGAGAGTGAGAGAAAGAGAGAGAGAGAGATGAATGATCGAATTCCTTCTTGAAGCAATCCTTAACTACTATTTGGTGGCGAAAACCTGATGGAACCACAAACGAAGAAAATTCGATCTACATTGCAACCACAAGCATACACAGTTGTAAATTATGTGTCCTTGTGGTAAAACTACGAATTCGAGATCCTCCCCATATCATCAAATCTTGATATGCACAACATGCTTGCTAGATTTGAAAAACCGCCGATTACTGGAGAAAAATCCATCGAATTGTGAGAAGAAATTCACGTATAAGGAGATAAAATGTTTGCTCACGAGTACTGTGCAACTGTAGCGGTAAAGGGAACCAATGACAAAGTACACAGATGTAGGCCAGATAACCGGATCGTGATATGAATCGATGCAAATGAAGGGCTATACTAACAAACAAACGGGACTGCAGTTGCTTTGACTTGACGTGGCGTCTGGCAGAACGCAAAGCAGAAATGGAAAAGATCACAGCGGGAGTGGGGGCAGCAAGACTGTGTGACTCTAAAAACCGGGGATTGAAAAACGATGTTTCAGAGCCATTGTTACAGTATCAAAGGAAGCTGGGCACTTCAATGACTTCAATCTGGAAAAAATAATGCATAAATCACAGAATGATGGCAGCGCAATTCGACACTTGGCAGGAACTCTAAAGTAATTTGTGATCGAGACACGATCCTTACTCTAAGGTTACTATTGAGAAGGCTTATCCTGGTCATCGTAACCTCCTCACAGGAATTTCCAATTTTTTTTTTGTCTAATAGATAATTGAGATCATGTATGTCTATGTCTAACGAAACTCAAATATACAACTATAAGTTTCCTTTACCTTACTGATGAGCAAAGGAGGAAACTTATAGTACAATTTAGTTTTCGTAAAATAGTGCACGAAAAGAAAACTAGGAACAAGGATTGTAATTAAAATCCAATAAAATAAAACTATAACCACTGCTATTGCATGGTTCTCAGCAAACCACCCTTTTTGAAAAGTTCCCTTGACTTTGAAAGCGCTTAGCCAAGCTGAACAACCAGCGCAAGCCTTTTCCTAGTGAAGATCCACAGATCAAAAATATTTTGTAGCTTTCTACGAAGATTTGCTCACGATGCCCTTTGTATTTGTCTTCCACATCGTCCTCCATGACAGCGCCATTACTATACAAATATAAAGGACACCCATAACAAGAAATCAGAGGGAAATGCCCTTAAGTATGATCCTGTACCAATCAAAACGTGTCAAACAACCGGATTCGCCCACATGCGTCAGCTGGGAACTCGATCGATTAAACTTGAGTTTGCTTGGTGGTTTCCTCTCAAAATCAGTTGAATTTCGCTTAATTCCAAGAGCGGCTCCTAACGTTTTCACATAATTTATACGGGAACCTATGCTGTAGAGGTGTTATTCCGGTGCGCTGAGCACCTTCAACATTGAACTACTCAAAGAAAGGAAAAATAAACAAAAACAAAGAACGACCGTAGATCAACCTCCCTGCTCGGTCATTAAAGCTAGCAGCAACGAAACAATATGTTAGGAGCCAAGTGTTACTTCCATGTCATTTGCTGCCTGCTCCATGTTATTGGCGAAGCAAAACAGCATCATTTGTTCAGCGCCTGACACTCAGCTCAAACGAGTGCCGCAAAACATCGAACGATGCTGCTGACAACTAAACTCGTTATTCCAGTTGAATCTTCACATATCACTAATGGAGAAGAATGATTTGAGGTCTCAAAGTCAACAGAACAAGCAGAAGGATATATCTGGAGCAATAATTATGATATTATGATTACAAGAAAAAAGTGGGAGATGATTACACTGTGGGTTGAGTCGAGAAATTTGAGCTAGTGGACATAAAAAAAAATAGAAATAGGTGATACAAACCTATCCATACTCACAACAGATGAAAGGAACAATGAGGAGAATAGCGGAAGAAAACAGAAGCATAAGGTGTATGCACTATTGTTTCCATCACAGATGAGCTCGTCAATCGATGCTGTTCATCAGTCTGTTGTTGAATTCCACTTCACATTCTCAGCTGTGTTGGAGTAAAAGGAAAACACACCACAACGCCGACGGCGCGTTGTGTTCCATATACGAAAGACTTCTGGAGCTACTCTTGAATACATTTGAATGCATAAGCACAATGATCCTTCTTCAAATAGGCTTAGGCTACTGATGTATTTCAGAGTGAAAAACAGATATGCAGCCTAGCACTGTAACCAGCTTTTCGAAGCAGTGTATAGCTGCAGATGACAAACGCGAGTTGTTCCAGTGACCAAATCTGCACCACCTTCACCACTTCCACTCCACAACTATTTTTAACAAGAAAGTAGTCATTTTATAGAAGCCACTACCGCTTAGCTTGTCAATCACTATTTTAGCGGGTCATCGCACGTAATACAGTATGTTTTACTGGAGAACAAACAGTTGCGAAGAAGAAACTGGGGAACATGTAGTTGCGAAGATATTAGAGAATGAGAAAACGCGAGAAATAATGCCGTCTTCAGAAAGGCAGGTGAAAAATGCGGACCATAGGCAGAAATACTCAATTATCATCGTTTTTGAAACGGACTATAGTTCTAAGTACGTTGCACGAAGTGGCGCGTTTATTTACTGGTGTTTAGCTCGTTTTTATCCTCTTCCCGTCGTCAGTGTAAGTTACGTTCCAAATGAAACGGAACCACACTGCCCGAGGTAGGAATTGAAAGCGATCATCCTAAATTAACTACGATCACCTGGTTCAAGCCAAAGACTAACAGAATCGACAACATTTCTGGAGAGAAAAAAGCTTCTAGTGAGCGCTTAGCAACCGAATGAAAAACAAAGGTTGTCTCCAAACTCAACTAAATGAACGACAGCGGCTTCCCTGCTTTATTCTACTAGCTTTTAGTTTAGCAACAATTCTACCACCTTTCAGTTTTGCAGTGATTCTATAAGAATAGAGTGGAAGCGACCATCCTACTAGCGCTTATTATTTAGCAAGAAAACTGCTGAAGCAACTTCCTGGCACTTCCCTTCATGGAACCTTTAATAGCGATCGGAAAACTTGCAGGCCGTGATACAGTGCACCGACATACATATGCATCTGCCACAGAGTTTCAATACCAGAAGAGCCAAAGACAAAGTAAGATAATGAGGTAGATGGCCTAGGCAGTTTTGTCATGATGTTACAGCCATTTTAAACTCAAAACCAGGACGAACACCCGACACGAAGAGTGATTTCCTCGCTGACAAGTGAACAGACTTTCAAGAACAAAGGAATGTGAAGAAAAATGGGGTGAAATCAGCACCGAGTCCAAGAGAAGCGAAACATTGGAGGATTCTGCGAACGGAATTCGACGATCGCGATGGCAACGCGGTGGGCGGAGCAGGCCCGCAGAGCGCGGCGCGCAATTCGGAGATGTGCGGCCCGGCCCGCGGGCTTCCAGCTCGGGCATTCATGCCTTTCCTCTGAAATCGGCTCTGCTTTGTTTCTTCTCTAATTCAAGCTTGATACTCATAATCCATCCAGAATCTCTCAGACAACTGCTTTTTGAGCTCCTGGAAGGCAAGTTTCAGATCATCTCTGAAGTTGCAGTCTGAAATGGTGGTGAAATAGTTTTTTAATCGTAATACTGCTAATTAGTGGTAAAATGAAGGCTCGTCATCAACGTCATCAAATAATTTGGCTATGAAGACCCCGGACTAGTTTGAGAGATTTCACTAAATACTTTTACTGCTTAGCCTGCACTCGTAAGCCTATTTGGAAGGTGTTTTGGGCAAATCCTTGTTCGTAACGTGCTCAGGAGGTTTTGAGGATTAGAAAAATTTGTGAGGATTGAATTAGTAACGGATGTTCTTCAGTATGTTACGTATATATTTTCGAGGAACGAGGAATGATAACAAATGATACATAATGAAGTCGCTAAGACGCCTTGAGGAGTATACCGCCAGCGTGATTTCTAAGAAGTTTGTGAAATAGTTGCTTCCGAGAACAACTAACTCTGATGTTTGGTGGCGATACATTTGGCAAGAGAATTTGTTTGGCAATACATTTTACGCGATGAAATTTTGCTTGGCAATTGTTATGGGCGCTAGACTTTTGGACTTTCTGTAGCCCGAATGCACAATTAAGGCGATGGTTCAGTGAAATGTTTATTACTGTACAGGTGAGAGTGAGCAATGATATGTACTCCAGCTGGCGACAAGAATAATCACTATTAGTATCACTGGTCTTAGCTTTCCTTCCTGTCATGGTGCGGCGATGGACTTCTTGACGCGGGTGGTGTCGAAATGCAGCTCGAGAACGTGAAAGGTGACGACGCATGGCAGGAGTTGGAGGCGAACGGCGGCTGGTCGATGTGAAATGCGGCTTGACGTTGACGGCACATGGTTGGATTTGTGGAGATTTTAGTCTTTCTGCGGCTAGTGCGTGGTCTCCGATCTCTCAAGTTTCCCTTAAGTGAAAGGAACAGTTGTGAAACCGTATGCATGAAGGATTTTACCAGTATCATTGGAAAGGTTTTCGCCTCTTTGGCGCCTTATTGGTCCATCCAGCTCAGAATTTTTCTGTAGCATCTGGTATCGTCTATCCGAAACGACGAGTCCGCAAATCGTGCATGATCATTCTACACCACATCTGAGTGGTTATCGCTGACAAAAGTTAGCTTTGGTTAAAAAAGTGCAGTCATCCCCGTGGCTCAGGCTACCACAGCACGATAAAGCTAGCACAAACTCGATACCTTGTACCTGAAAAACACCTGTGAACACTCATTTCTAGCGGAAAATAGTTCTAAAACAAATTCTAGATGGTTCCATGCTTAATGCATCTAGAATTTTTATGCTGAGAAACTTTAAAGCACAATTCAAGGAACTAAGATCAATGTTGGGCCGAACCTCTTTTGGAACGCCTTCATGAGATCCAAACCGAAGGTTTGGATTAGCACTGGATAGGGAATAACCCACTAGTAACAACTGCACTGAGTTTCCGTTTTCTGTGTAAATCGTTTCATCAAGTCCAAGTGCCCCTATGATTTTGAAACACTGGTTTTTCTATTTTTCTCCATAAAAGTCTTATATATCGATGATTTTTATGAGTGTTAAGTCCATAGAGGGTATTTCACATCCTGAATTTAATGGAGAAAAAATCAGATCTATTGGTTCAGGATGAAGCGCGCTACAGCAAAAAATCGGGTGTCGCTATAATTATGGAACGCATTGTATATTCTGCTCTTTCACAGATAGCTGTCAGGTTGTAGCTGACAGAATTGCACTGACTTGCGCTGCTTAGACCACGACTGGAAATTGTGGGGCAAAAAAACTGTTTTGGCAATGCGTGATCCGGATGGAGTTCTAGCTCCATTACTGATAACTAGGTCATGATAGTAGTCAAGACTCACCAGAACACGTGGAATTTGATGTTCTCCACGTAATTTTGTATTTGCCAAAAATGTCATTGGCTTTTAGAAAGGTGACATCATCTTGCTCGAGTTTCACCGCTGGAAATCCACTAGTTATTATTGGTCTGGTTTGCACGGTCACTTTGATCTCTTCCGCAAATGCTGTTCCGATTTTAGGAGGGACAAAATAACTTTTGAAAGTTTTCACATGTCCCCCACTTCCCGACAATATGTATTTCTCGGCCATTTGCTTAGGTAGACCCAAATGCTCCACAAGCTCTTCGTCAACGACCTCTCTTGTGCGCCTGAGTCAAAGAAGAAAAGTATATTCTCGTATTGTTTGTTTCTTGCATTCAAGATGCTGCCCTCGGCTGTCATTAACACGAGTTGTTCATTTATTGAACTAATGGTGCGATTATCTAAATTTGTGAATTTATCCACGCACGTTTGTGCATCAATTGATGAACGTTTTCTGCGATCACATTGGCTGCTATTTGACCTCCGACCGCAGTTTTGACCGTCCTTTCGGTGCTTCTGTCCACAAAGTGCGCATTTCTGTTTTTGACAGACCCAACTGTTATGGGTCCGCCAAAAACCAAATGAGAAACATTTCCAACAGCGATTTTGCTCTTTAAGCGCTTTTCGGCGCATGCTTTGATCGCTGACGGTACGGTATCGTGTGCATAAGTAATTGCCCTTGTTTCAAAATATGCATCCCGCACCGTAATTGTTGGGTCGATAGTTGATGTGCTGCGCCTTCGATTGTGTGACTCTGCCGTTGTTTTTGTGGGCAATCTGTTCTCGATGTATGCGTTTTTGGCAATCTTTTCCTTGAGAAGTGCCATTGGGCTGAATCTGTTTTGGTTTGAGTATGATGCCTGCGAAACTAACGGTAATGACGCGTAGGTTCTATTTCGCTTGACATTACTGGCTACATTCTGAGCGATTTATAACGTTTTTAGTTGGAGTGACTTTTTTCAGCTCCGAGATACATATGTGCAAGAAGAATCCCCGTGCTTGTGCGAGCATTCTTCGATTCGTTTAGTCTCGCCGTTAACAGAGCGACAACGGCGTTCGCGTCCGCTATAGAAATGCGCAGCTCAGATTTCTCCTCCACTTGGTGAATTTGGGCTAGAATGTCCTTTTTTTCTGATTCATCTTTGCAGTTTTTGTTCTCATCTTGAATCTCCTTGTGCAGTTTTTCAAGGGTTTCTTTCGCCTCCTTGATTCGCAGGATGCTACTTTGTAGTAACGCTGTTGTAGAGCGACATTTCTCATTATCTTCGTTGTCTACTCCATATTCTACATTGTTTGCACTCTTTAGAAATTTACAACCTTTCTCAACGATCTGGCGCTAATGACAATGGGAATTCTGTAAAAGTGAAGTGCCATGGCTTTCTTGACTCACTTCAGAAAGGTTTCCGTGGGATTTGTCGTTCAGAGGCGACTTCGTGCGCTGCAATTAGCTCACGTAAATGCTAGCTTTAGTGCCAGTTAGGCTGGGTTGAATCGATATCGATTCTGGATCTTTGATTGGATCCGTGATTTTAAGGCACTTTGGGTCCTAGGATAGACTTTGCTTACTTTTACGGCTTAGGGTGGGCCGTAAAATTGCTCTGGTTACTGCTCTGGTGTGAGCTGCTGTTACTCCTGGCCCCAAAGTTGGTACGCTTTGGCACAGGAGAATTGGTTGCTCTGGTGTGAGCTAGTCTCTTCTCTAGGCTTCAGAGTCGTTACCATCTGACGCGGGAGGTATAGCTTTATTTTAACCGATGCACCAAATGTTGTGGGCGCTTAGACTTTTGCACTTTCTGTAGTCCGAATGCACAATTAAGGTGGTGGTTCAGTGAAATATTTATTCCTGTACAAGTGAGAGTGAGCAAGAAGAGAAGTTAGTGCCTTGTACGGCTTACAACATCATACTGCCTAGTGATTAGTATCTCTAGCATGAGACGGGTCAGACCCCCCCCCTCCCTCCCTCCACGGGTGGTGCAATATCAACGGTGAACATGAATACTATAGGGGACATCGATTCGTCGATAATAGCAATACATTTCGGGAGAATGAGTGAAGAGCCTGTTTGGCAATGCAAACGGCAGGAGAATCTGTTGGCGATACATTTTACGGGTGTATGGCAATAGAAAAGGCAAGATTTGTGTGGCGATACAAATAGCAAGTTTTGAGTGGCGATGCATTTGACGAGTTTTCTTTGGCAATACATTTTACGGGAGTTCTTATTTGGCAATACATTTGACGGGATTCGTTTGCCTAGGTATTACAGTGGACGTCAATGAAGGTGGCCCATCCGCGGTCTCGAGAAGGGACGCCACGCAACCGTGCAGCGCGCATCGGGATCGGTGTTGCCTGTCGCCAGAATGCTATTCCTAGGCACTTTTCTTCCCGATTCGGTCGAAAATCCTTAAAACGGGTAGAAAAGCTGCTAGAAATAGCATAGCAGCACCAGAGGACATCGGTTATGACACGCGCGGCGCGGCTGCGCGGCGTCCTTCTCGAGGCCGCGGATGGGCCACCACTATTGACGTCCACTGTACATACAGTGGACGTCAATAGCGCTGGCCCATCTGCGGCCTCGAGAAGGACGTCGCGCAACCGCGCCGCGAGCACCACAACCTATGTATTCTGCTGCTGTTATGCAACTTCTAGCAGCTTTTCTACCCGGTTTTAAGGATTGGCAACCAAATCGGGAAGAAAAAACCCTAGAAATAGCATTTCGGCTGCGGCGACACCGATGTCGGCGCGCGCAGCGCGGTCGCGCTGCGTACTTCTCGAGGCCGCAGATGGGTCATCGCCATTGCCGTCCACTGTAGTTGGCAAGCTCGTCTGAGAGGTTGCCCGAACAGACCTCGCCCAATGTGTCGCCAGTGAACATCAGAGAACCAACAACAACAATGAGAAATTACTGCTTCCTTCCTATCCTTGTAGATACACAAAATATCTTGTTTTCCAAGCTGCTTATGACGTCAAACTTCTGCGAAACTTTTTCATAGTTCGTTTCAAAAACAACGGTAGTTGAGTATCAAAGAACAAACTTGCTATGTGTGCGCTAAAAGCCAATCATCCAAGTTGTATGTACCTTGACATATTGTCGAATACTGCACGCTTCAAAACATTTATTGTCTGATTACTCCTCTATAATGTTCCTGGTGAATCGCACTATACCATTTGAGAACCTGCTTGTAAGATATTCGCTCTTAACGCTTGCTCACAACCTGCTCGAGATTTTGTAGTGGTTAAATCTTGCCAACTCTGTTTCACTTCGCCAAGAAATATCTCACTTTAAATTTGGGATTTCTAGTGCAACGAGAATCTACTATTTTTATGTGTGCACAGGATTGCATTTCTTGCACTGAAACGCAAGCAAACAAGTTTTGTTTCATACTCGCATGAGTGCCACATGCATTTGCGCGCTTTTCTTCTCGAATTCCCTTCGATCCTCTGACGTTGATGGAATGAACCGTAATTAATTAACCCGTTAGAGTATCCCCAGACTTCGCCAGCAATCGTGGCGATCGCCACATGGATAAAGTGAATGAGGAGACCCCAGACGTAAGAGCGATGATAATAAATGGGGCGTGGCGATCGATTGGTATCGTTTCCACTGTTGCTATCATTCACATCGCCAGTTCATTTTGAGCACATCTTCGAGAGTACGGGCGATGAGCTCCGTTTGGCAGCGATCCATGGCGATGTGACGTACAATCAATACGTATCATTTCCACGACTCTTATCTCTTATATCGCCTGTTCATTTCTATTCATTTCGAACTGGCGAAGTCTGGGGATACTCTTATCACTTACTTCGGTCAGATATCCAGATTTTGTTCATTTCCATTGTTCCCTTGTATTAGACAGCCGGCAGCCAATGGAGCAGAGCGGATCTGCCGGGGAATCCACATCTGATGCTCCCACCATTAACATTAAATAGCTTTTCTTTCTACACACGGTACTTTCTTGTGCGATTCCAATGTTTCGCTAATGATGTCCTAGGGAATGCATTCATAGGTCGCCGTTCTGTAGATTTAGGGCACTCCGGTTCTGTTTCCTCTCAGGCACTTTCAGCGGACGGCGCGCGCACCCAATACAGGACGGCCCGCGTAAGGGTTGAGAATTCGCCAGGACTTGGGTGCGCGGGCAGTCCGCTGCTGCTTGCTAGCGGACCAGCCGCGTGCCTTCAACTGACCAGCCGCGCGCCTTTCTGAGAACCGGTGAATAGCTCCGTCCTCTACCTTTTCTTTAACAGTCTAAACGCTTCATATCACAAATGGACAGAACGTTAACATCACATATAAAAAATGGTTAATTTATTTTACCATTATCTTAGTACAAACAAACCAAATACAGCTTCAAATGACAGGAGTCTACGTGACAACGTCTATACAGCTTGAAATAATATCAGACAAGAATGAAGGAATAAGTAGAAGGAGGTGTACAATACATCAGTGACCGTGGCGTCACGAGTATTGTACATATCCTCTATATATCGATATTCATATATACACCCTTCTTGCCGCCTGCACTGCCTGCTTTATTAGGTGTCGTATAGATCACTCGTTTCTCTGAAAATCCAAACACTCCTTAATAACAGTGATGTTGGGAACTACAGAAACGAACTCACTGTAAAAGGTTATGAACTTCAAAGCCTTCTTCTCTGTCACCCATAGATGCAGCCGTAGTGCGTGTTCCCTTCAAAAGTATAATGCGTGGTATCTATAGCTGTTCACTAGATGAATTAGTAAAAATGACAGGTAAGCTAAGAATTATAAAGAAGTAACCAACTGACAATGTGCTCTTTCTGAACTTCTCGGCCTCACTGTACCATTGCTTGATTCGGCTGCTCAGCTTGTGAAGCGGCGTCAGACGCAACTTCTTCTGTCACTTCGCCTTCTCCGACAATGGTCTGAAGTCTGAGGGGCAGTAACGCACTTCAAGTGACCCTAAATTTTGAAAAATGTAAAACAAGAGCATTCCTCTATGTATAGGAAAACGGGAGACGATTGAAAACCAAAGCGTGTGTGACTTCACTCCACACCAAGACACTCAAAACAAACAAAAAATAGGTAGAAAAATAGATAGAATAGATACGAGGTTCAGTCAGCACTGGGTTCGCGGCAATTTGAATTCAAATGAATAAAATGCTGTAGTATTTCGTCGCGGTTGTTTCACAGTTCACGCCAAAATTAAAGGCAGGGGTCCACCTCATTTTCGTAGTTCAGCTAACAGCAGATTCTGCATCTATTCGGCGCGATGGTTCCAAAGGTATACATAAATTGTCTCAGAATGGTCTATAAACCCGTCTTCCAGGACGGGGTCTGTAACAGTTTGCCAACCCGAGTTGACATGTGAAGCCGTTGATCTTATCGATTGGACACGCCAAGACTCGTTGACCGACGCGGCAGCCGTGGCAGGCAGCCAGCACTGCTTGGAGCGATCCGCCTCCGGGCTCCAAATTTTTATCCAGTTCGAGCCTTTCAAAAATGGGGATTTCGTCGCTTCTGTGCCTGTTGATGTACATCCCAGGGATCAACATGATGAGAAGGTCTAGGATATGTTGGTAAATCCAACAGGCAGAACGAGGTGGCCCTCTGCCTTTAAGGCGCGCGGATGGTCCGTGTTCAGAATGGGTCCGCGGCTGGTCCGTTGCGAAGCTCCGCCCACATTTTGGGTCCGCGGCCCCTCCGCAACCAAGCGTTTGGCACGCGGATCGTCCGCTGAAAGTGCCTGAGCTCTGATAAGTAGGTTGAGCTATGATTTGCTTAGTTGAGTGTGTTTTGAGTTAGCGCAAAGTTATGTAAACTATTTAGCTGCAGATCATGTTACTGTTGTTAACTTCTTTGTGGTGACCACGATGGGCTAAAAATTGATACGGATAACTATTCAAATTGGACGATAAATGAATACTCCCTAATCTTCTCGGCTACCCTATCTCTCTGACAGCACACACTTTTTTTTTACTCTGGTGTCTCTCTGGTTATCTTCCATACTGAAACGGACCATGGCTTTCCCACTGTTGTTAGGTTCCCTTCAAATAATAAGTCCTCCAAATGCTTCGATCAGTTCATTGCATCTACTCTAATCGAACAAAACCATCATACTGCCATTTCAAAAATTTACACTATATTTGCTTACGGTAGAGCGAACGGAAGATTGATTCTCACTGTCAGCCTGAAATTGGGGGTTCTGGGCATCTTTTACTGGAGATTCCAAGCGCTAATGAAACTGCCATATCGCATTTTTCCGTGGAGAAACTAGGGTATATTAAAAGATTCATTATCAACAAAGCATACAGTAGCCTCTAGCCAGAACATAGCTCAGAATGCAACGCTGTTTAACCCATATATAATCTGCATCACAAACTCTGAATTGTCAGACTACTTCCTTCCATCCACACCATAAGATTTTTTTTTTTAACATCTGGCTCCTATCGGAGCTCTGCGTGCATGTGTTCGTCGCTTCATGAGTACCTATGGTTGCTGTTCAGATTAGGAGTTGAATTTGGATGTTAAAGGACAGAACTCATTCTCCATTCTATTTCTTAAACTCCGCCACTGTATTTTCGCACGTATTACATAGAGTTCCCAGTTGTGCGGGCTCGTTCATACGTGCCGCTGCGTCAGCGGCTTAGCACTCTGATTGTCTGCGCATCCGCACATTACAAGGATGTCACCGTTCTCACTTTCTTGAAGAGAACCGTGTCTTGTGATATAAAGTGTTCGCAGCAGATTGACGTCATGCATGCTACTAAAAAGTGAACAAACGTGTTACAGCTGTTTTTTTTTGCTAATCACTGCTGCAAGAGCAGTCTCTTCCGAATAAGCTGTTGTGGTTGTTTATGGGGAAGGTAACTCTGAAAGTAATTCTGTCCCCGTCCCATGAGCGGCAGTGATATGCAAATATTTTGAAGTATTAATCAAATGCATTAGTGTGCTACTATTTGGGCATGGCTTTACTTTTGCTGTTTACATCTTTTCGGAGAAGATTCGTATTCGGTTCCTACTGCACTTTTGAGTATGGCGCATAACTCGATTTTCATATTGAAGTTAAATGTACCTTGAAAGGTCTTTTCTTACTTTTGCGGCGGCAAGAAATGCTGTTGGCTTGTTGGCGAATTGAGAATTCTTCCAATGTTGGGGTTGCAAGGAGACCAAGGATGTTTTTTGATAGAATACTGTTATACTTTGGCGTGCTATTCTGTTTTAGTATTCGGTTTTTCATCAGGTTTCGTGCAATCTTCATCGCTGTTTCGTGTCACGATTCCTTTTAAATTGCGCTGCTTTTTTATAGCTTCTTTCTTGCAGATTTCTTAGCAAACCGCGCCATTTATTGGCCGGTTGCAGGGCATGCGCTGGAATCAGCTCCGGAGGTCCTCGGAGGGACTCCCCTTTTTCACAAATGAACCCAAATCCTCAGGATTAAACTTATACCGAGTGAGTTCGATATTTTCTGTACTTATTGCTCTGTGTTTTCGGGATTACCTCTGCTTTCTTGTCCATCTGTCATCATTTTTCTTCCTTTTTCTCTTGCACTATCTCTGCAAGTTCCACTCTTTCGTCTTCAAAGATGCAGTGGAGTTGCCCTTGAGTTTCCTCATTACCAAAGTACAAGATGCCGTTCGACTGGACATTTCATTGTTGCAGTTGTGGCGCTCGTTCCCTCGAATGAAACGGACGGTTATCGTCATCGTTTTGCTGACTTTGACATGTATTTTCACCTTCTACATCGCTTCTCCTTTCATCCAGATGGCGGATGAAGCATCAATGGACATGTGGAAGACTATTAGTGACGTAGGTATTCTCTACAATTTTTAATTATGACTTCTTTCCTTATTTGAATGTGTAACAGAATTTCCTCTTCGCTCTATTTTTTGCGAAGCCATAGCACGGCAGGAGGCTGAAGTATGTGCTGGCTAGAAACATTGATTAGGGCTCGCATAAAAAACCGATTGCAGATGGAGTAAACTGAAGCTGCGAGAACTCTTTATTGCTCATCCCCCTTCCATGACATTCACAAGGTGTCAACTAAGGCTTAGTTCATAGAAATGAATTAATGAACGGCGTAAAGAAACCTCTGGCATGAAAATAATGGTACATGCGTTTTGGAACGGTGGCGCAATGTACATAGTGTTCATTATGATAAAGATACTCAACTGTTGTCTCTGCCTTTAAGAAGATCTAGTGATAGATGGCACCACCCATCCCTCCCCGGCCTATCCCATCCATCCTACTCAACTGCGAACAGGAGGTAGGCATTACAGCTGAAGTGGAATTCATTGCTACCTCCTTGCCGTAGTAGCTAAGAATCTGAGAAAGAAATTATGTCCAACAAGCTCCCATTGGGTGATTAACTAGCAAACCGCTCGAATTGGTTACTGAAAAGTTAGGTGGCATTGGATCTTCAGCATTTCGTAGATTCAGAGCGCAACCCATTGTCAGAGAGGAAAACTGACAGTTTGCCCATGCATTGGTGGCAGCTGTCAAAGCGCGGGCAAACGATCGATTCACCTATCTAACAAAACTGAGGACCTATACACGAAGCTTCTCTAAAAATTGAGCACCCTGCTAGTTCAGCTCTGATTTTTTTCTAACACGCACATTCTTGGGTTTTGGAACACTTCTTTGTAGGAGCTCTTCTTTTTTTCTCGAGAAAGTAGGCTCGGTTGCAGTGATCATAGCTGACATAATGGTAAAGACGGTTTCTTTCTCTGCATGTGTTCGTTATACTTTTTAGATAGATAATCCTCCTCCGATCACTGCCAAGCGGAAACTTGTTGAGAATAAGACGTCCGTCCCGACATTCTCAGGTAAAGTTGTATTATTTGGTTTTTCAATTTATCTAAGTGCTATGGAGCCTATTTTTGTCTGATTGTAGGTCCAACAAATGAGCGGCAACGAGCTGTTGTAGAAGCTTTCAAACACGCGTGGAATGGTTACCATAAGTTCGCCTGGGGCCATGATCAGCTGAAACCAGTCAGTGGCGGATATTCGGATTGGTTCAACACTGGACTGACGATAGTTGATGCGCTGGATACTGCCATCATTATGGGATTAAAAGAAGGCTAGTTTTTGTCGTATATTTATGTTTACTTCGCCTTACTTTTTCATGGCTTTTTGATCACTTACTGACTGAACTGCCATTTTCATTAATGTTTCTTTTTCTTTATTTGATGACATGCTTGCTTTCGAGTTTGTATCAATCACCTCTTAATTGCTTTTCTGACGGCTGTGAATTTCTGTTTGTGTCAATCACTTTTATTTGCTTTTCTGACGGCTATGAATTTCTGAAGTGACATCTCGCATTTCAGAAAAAGTACTTGACATCTCGCATTTCAAAAAAGTACTAAGTTCCAGACCTCACCTTTGGTAACTTTTTCGTTGCTTAGTATGCAGCGATTATTGTCAGGGTAGGAGCGGCATTCATCGTTTTGCGAAAACTGAAATATCATGCCTTATAATTTTCAAAGTGCAGTACTAGGGCTAACATGATGTTTGCCTAATATTGGTGAATATCAACGTCTTCAACACTTAATATTTCAGAAGCTGAACAGGCCACGGAATGGATTAGGGATTCTCTTTCATTCGAAAAAGATAACTATGTAAACCTTTTCGAAACTACAATTCGGACCTTGGGTGGTCTTCTGAGCGCATATCATCTCACTGGCGATAGAGTTTGTCTATTTTCTTCTCTCGTTCGCCCTCGTTGAGCGCATTCCAATTTCTTCTGGTTTCAGATGTTCGTTACGAAAGCGGAGGATCTTGGAGAGAGATTAATGGCTGCTTTCACAAGCTCGAAATCAGCTGTTCCTTTGAGCGATGTTAACCTTAAAACGAGGTAATGTGGATGAAGTGATCTTTTCTATGAGGTGAAATAATTTCCTCACAAATATAAAGATCGATTATTATTCAGAAAAGCGAAACCACCTCCATGGAGCGCCGAGTCATCGTTATCAGAAGTAACTTCCTTGCAACTTGAATTTCGGGATCTGTCACGGGTTACCGGCAAAACGGTCTATGAGGTACCAAGTTTGCAACGTTTAGTATTAGTGCTTTCGTTCTCAAACTTTCTGTCCGCGTCAGGAAATGGCATTCAAAGTTTCAAAACACATCCACGATATTGGATGCGGCGACCACGACGGGCTTTGTGACATGTACTTGAATTCAAACACGGGAAAATTTCGACGTATGTTTGCATTTTACTGTTCTCATTTTAATTTCTCATGTGAATAGCTCTCTTAACGAATAGGTGCTAGCGTGCTCTGTCTGACTTGTTGAGAAACTTCAATTTAAGCGGGAACAACAATCACATTTGGTGCAAGGGCAGACAGCTACTACGAATATCTGTTCAAGCAATGGCTGCAGACTGGCAAGACTATTGATTGGTTAGTAGTATTGATTCTTATTTCGTCATTCTATGGTCACTTTATTGTTTCTGACGTACAATTCTAGAAGCATCTAAAAATATCAGCAAAAGAGAAGTTAGACTTCAATTACTGATAGCTCACGCGAATAAATTCTCAGATAAGTAAGATCCCTTACCTGATAATTTGCTAGCGCCTACGTGCATTTTGACGCTGATCTATAGATTAGTGGAGTGGTCTATGCGGAAGTAGCTGCCTGCCACGAAGGGCATCGTCCGATAAAAGGGCTTTCCCCTCATACTTGTAAACCTTCAATGGTGGCCTTCAGGTTTGAAGGGAAAAAAACGATAGAAGGGCGTTTTTCGACTTGCTGAGCATTTTTTTTCGATTCATTGACGAATAAAGCGCTGTAATAATGCTTTCTAGAACTACAGTTTTCACGAAGTGCCACAAAAAAGGAGACCCACCCTGGAGGTTTTTTCTCCGGGGAAGTATAACCTGCTAATTGTAAGAGGCATGCTCAGAGGTTGTCACAACCGATGTGAAGCTTCCGTTTTTTTCTGGCCGTTTCACGGACATGATGCGGATCGCTTAATGCCGACCACTTTATACTTTGTACGCTCCTGTCATGGTAACACTTACATAATTTAGGTTGCTATCTGATTACAAAACAGCGATGGCGTCTATGCAATCGAAATTGCTGAGGTACTCTGAGCCAAGCAAATTAGCATTTGTGGGTGAACTCCTTTCCGGGGATGTGTACTCTCCAAAAACGGTAAGACGCTGTGTCAAGTATGACAGTTTGATTGTCCTATGTTTTGCGTTCTGCATATGGTTGCGGCTTTGTATTCATCGTTGCTTTTCTCTCAGGATCACCTTGTTTGTTTCCTCGCCGGAACGCTGGCATTGGGTAGCAGTCACGGATTACCAGAGGAGCACATGAAGATTGCGAAGGTAAAAATGTTAATTTCGCTTCCAATCAATACTTTCTTAAAGTACGAATGTTATATTCATAGAGTGACCCTTCGAGCGTGGCAAACATAGAGCCCCATCTCTTCTCCCCCTCCCATCCTACCAGTTCACTCGGAAACGGGTCGGGAAATTTCTAAACTTTGTCTTGTGAAGTAGACTTTTCTATCAGATAATTTTTAATTCTTCATCTAAGATACAGTTTTTCTTTTCAGTCGTTCATTTTTAGTCATTTAATTTTAGAATTAGTTTTTCAATAGCTTCAATCAACTAACCGAATTTTTTAAAACCCCTTTTTGGGAGATGCCTTCTTACACTCCTTTTCGGGGGATGCCTTCTTTCTCTCTCTCTCCACAGAAAAAAGTCTGGGTTTGCCATTGCTCTTTATCTGTACATTATCATTTTGAGGACCTCGGTAAAGGCTGTGAAGCGATGTACAACAACCCAACGGGTCTAGGACCGGAGATAATCTATTTCAACATGCTGCCTGGCCAACAGGAGGACGTGTCCATCAAGGTACGAAAGTCCTCATCACCTGTATTTACCACTTCTTTGAGAAGGATCACATTTTCAGCCACTTGATGCACATTCTTTACTGAGACCGGAGGCAGTTGAAGCTTGGTTCTACCTTTACAGGCTTACGGGTGAGCACTTATGAGTACCGTACTACGCGTTTTTATTTGATTTCCTACCATTGTCGTACGATATCCATGTAGTGACTTCGTTTTCCAGGCGATAAGATATATCAAGACTGGGGCTGGAAAGCTTTCGAGGCGATTGAGAAGTATGCGCGGGTTAAAAACGGTTACTCTTCAGTGAAAAGTGTGAAGAAAATCCCTGTTTCACATAGGTTTGTTCACCTTTGTGTAGCAGCACGCATTTGTAAACCGATATGCGAGAAGTTATGTTTATTTCAGAGATCTAATGGAGTCATTCTTTCTCGCAGAGACTCTCAAATATCTGTACCTTTTGTTTGCTGATGACCAGAAAAATTTATTCCCACTGGACAAATGGGTGTTTAATACGGAAGCCCATCCTCTACCGATTTATAATCACTGAGGCGTGTTCTTCGGCGTGAAAATTGGAACGCTTATAGGAGCAAGATCCCGTGACCTTTAATCAGTTTTTCTCAACCTTTACTTTCGGGCCATCATCTTCTTTATCTCTCTATTACCTTGCAATTCTGACCAAACAAGAAGGCTCATAAATTTCGGAATTGACCTCATAGTTGCCAAAAAAATGCTCAGAGACGTTTGGTAGTTCTGCTAGTCTAACATGGGTCATTCACTGAGCAACCTCAAAACGAATTTGAGCTTACAATTTTGCGAACATATATGGTTATCGCCAACATCTGCTTTGTTATTCCTACATTTCTTGTCTTGTCATCCTTGTGCCACAAGAAAGATGTCCTTTTTCTGTAGTTTCTTCTCTAACTCCCATTCACTGATATCTCTTCTCTTTTGAGAAGAACAGTTGTGCCACCTTTCATTTGAGGAGGAAATCTTACCACAATTTTGGCAAGTTTACCAGTATCCGTGCCAAACTTTTTCCTATTTTTTCCTGTAGTTTTCGTTTCCAAATTATCAAATTATCTGAGATGTCTAGTCAAGATATTGAAATACGCACTTGTTTCCCAGTATCAACGGCTAATTCATGACATTTTCTTCGATTTTATGTTCATCGTAATGTATTGTAAAGCAGTATGGATAGCACTGAAAGTTTGTACCAGTTGATTTTTTGATAGTAACTGCGTTTTGCAGCCACGTTTCAAGATATGTAGAAAAACCGGAATACACGGCTGAGATTCGTTCTTATTTAACTCGGTCTAGCTATTTATTGTCCAATTTCTACGTGGTTTCTATCGTATTGTTTCGAACTGTGATTCGTCTTCATTCCCAAACAGGGAAAAAACTTGGTGCTTTTATTCCAAATGTGCATCTATTGTTGGTAAAGCGCCTTTGAGAATGTTTCTTGTCCAATGTGAACATTCCATTTGTATTTAACATGTGTGCAGTTTTCGGTGTTCGTAGTCTTTCGAGAACAATAAAGTGTATTTATTTTGCTTTTGTCTGCAACTTTGATGCATCTAGCAAATTGACTAGGGTGGAACAGCCGGTATTGTAGAAGCGATGTAAGTCTTCTTTGTAAAGTCACAATTTCCCGCTTGACCCTGAGTAAGCCCTAATAATAATAATTAATAATAATTATTATTATTAATAATAACAATAATAATAATAAATAATAATAATTTTGAACCTGGTAGTGCAGAGCACTGTTGACCTACCACGCAAAGAACTATGCATTAACAAAGAACAGATGTGAGGCGGACCTTGGAAACTGTCGCTACCGTCGCCGTAAAGTTGAGCGTGACCGGGACGAGGCTCCTTAACCAGGCCATGACGTAGTGAATACTGAACCTGATATTAATGGCCTTATTCACTGTACCCCAGCCTGCTCATTCTGGCTTTTCCAGCTCTTCTTATTACTGCTTATGTCTAGCCGTTCTAACCGTCTTGTCCATGACCTGAGGATATGGCTTATCCAAAATTTCTTCAGTATGGGTGTGAGGTTGATAACTAAAATACAGAGAGATGTGTCCCATGTCGAATTGTTCCCTCTCTTTGTACACTGATTATCAACCCCACACCCATACTGTAGAAATTGGGATAAGCCATATCCTCGAGATCATGGCCAGGTTCCGCAAAAGAGTTTTTATGCGACAATCACGATTATGACACTTATTTCCAATCGCGATGCGTTTCTGTGCAACGCTATGGTATAAAACCGACACCATATTCGCCACGAGAAAAATTTAGGGCAGTTTCATTCAGAAAAATAGATACGACCCACCGGTAGGTAGCATTCTAGGTCGTATTTTATTTTTTTTCTAATAATTAAAATGAAACAATATCGAATCAGCGAGCAAATGTTTGATGGGTTAGAGCGCAGATTCAAGGAAATTGATCCACTTTCAGGCCTTGAAAACGTCGGCCAATGAAGGTGTTCCTATAACGACCTGTGTGGCAGGGAAAACATTGAAGATATCAATAGTCCGGGAAAATGCCCAGGTTTTAGGAGTTTGTGCAGACAGAACCAAAAGTTTACAAGGTTTACAGACTAAGTTAAGTGAACTTTTAATGACGCTGGCACCGGTTGGTAATAATACACTAGAACAACAGAAATGGCCTAATTCCGTTTCCATCTATGTTACGACATCACTACGAAGAGCGTGTGTGCCAAACAATTCTATGGATTTGATTTTCGATCGCACTCCCCGACAGCAGGCTTGAACAAATTCATTCTTAGTGTGCCGTGACCACAAGTAAATTATCCTGAAACAATAGTAATTCCCATCTCAATGTTTAAAAAATGACTGTATGAATGAGAAGCAGGAAATCATGAAATCTGAAGGAACACTTGTACCTGACAATTCTTCTTGCACTAGCAAAATCTGCCTGTTGAGCAGCGCTTAGAGCTATGTATAAGTGGCACCGTGCTAGAAGAGTGCGATCATCTAACTCAGCTGCAATTCGCATCTGCTTTTCTGAGATATCACCCGCTCGTTTAGCCTTAAAAACAATAACGAGAGCAGATATTATCTAAATGAAGTCGAAAATTGTAGGTAATAGCTCACAAATGACATGTCATAATCAGCCATTGCAGAACAAGCCCCTCCTAGTGTTGACAAGTTCCACATTAATCGTTCTAATTCGAGATACTTCACAAGCAAGTATAGCATACGTGATTCCCTGAAACGCGTGATGATTCAAAACAAAACTCGTAGCTGTAAATACAAGCAGATCCAAGCAGTCGCTGCTTCTGACATACTAATTAATTGAAAAACATATGACAACGACAAATAAAACCCACCATTTATAGTCAATATATTCCAAAGGGATACTTGGTAGGAATAGCCTCACTACAAAATCCTAAACGCTAACATTAGATCAGTTCATCTGACCTCAAAGACCGATAGAATATAGAGGTGTGAGCTTTCGTGTAACTGAGCTATTTCTTATTAGCGCCTCACAACAAACTTGAAAAAAAAACTACTTTTATTTCGGTCACTCCACACCTTAGATATGTTTTCGAAAAATTGCTGTTGAAGTAGAAGTTGAAGCCACGCTCTGTTCTTCGTACGATTATTAACAGCATGCGCTCACATATACAGTCTGTCCGAAAAGACGAGTCCGCCCACGCACGCGGGGATAGAGAGGCGGCGCGACCGGGACGTAAGCTGTTAGCAACCAAGTCGAACACGTCACAGCCAAATCATTGGTTGATACCGTAAAGATAACGATGAAACGTGATATGCAGATTAGAGATGATGACTGCAGTGCTGACAAGCGTGGCTGCCTCTCGATCCCCGCGTGCGTGGGTGGACTCGTCGTTTCGGACAGACTGTACACAGCTGCCAACCAACCAAGGATGAGCGGAAGCGCTCCATAAAGCCAGAAGTGCGGAATTCGGAGAGAAGTCGAAAATACGGGATATCAAAACAGCATTCAATGCTGGTCAATCATTCTTGCATCATAGAATACCGCTCCCCTAGTCAACCGCGCCACACCACCTTCGCACTGCGTCAAACTAGCAGTGTTGAGATAATCGGCCCGGTATTGTTTTCCCTGATTTTCACCCCTCACTCATCCACCTATTTTGGAATTGGATTGGAATGAAGATGAGTACAAAGAAAACTATGGGAAATACTGGTGGACTCGTTGGGCACTTGATGTCGGGCGACATTTGATGCGTAGGTGGTGCGGCGCGAAAGATCAGACGGGTGGAATTCCGCGATGCAAGAAGAGTAATTGATCGGCACTGTAGGTATATGACTTGTCGCAACTCATCCGAAAAAAAAAAAGAAAACAAAGAGAAGCTTGCGCAAAGCCAGAATACATAAACTTTTGAATGAGAATTTCGCTTATCTCTACTACCCACTCTTCACCAAGCGCCTCCTTCATTTTATTGTGCGAAGAAACCTCACATTCCTCAAACTGCAGTGATCGTCGCCTATTTCTACTACGTGTTTTCACGACTCACATCCTCCTCTTCCATTGCATAGTGTTTCCTTATCTGTTTCTCGAAGTTCTTCCTGTCGCGTTCGGCTAATTGGAGTATAGATCGAGCATCTTTCGGTGTACACTTCCACTTCACCAATGTTGCTTCTTGTTCGCAGCAAGAACAAGTAGGAATGTCTATGTACATGCTTACAGGTGCCTGTAAATTTAGACGAATAAAATGATGAACCAACAATTCACCAACATTCACCAATGCATATGACACTAACTACAGCTGACATCAATAAAAACAGCTGAGTAGAGGCTGTTTGTTATCATTGAAAAAAATACTTGAATGTAAATATTTGTCAAAAATACACCACCCAAAGAGAAAGAATATAACTGAAAGCGCATGTACAATGCGTTAAGCACGCCGTGAATATGGTAAACGCAAGAAAAGCAATAATTCTTCCCAGTTTCTACATTCACACTTCGACCATATTCCGGATTCAGACTTAGCAATACAAAATCAAGTTTGAAACAGTATCAGATAGAACGGAGAAGTGGATTCGCAACCATAACTTCATAAAACAAACACATCAAAGTAGTTTATTAAGCTATTATTAAAACAACGACGGGTAACAAGATAACAAAACAGGAAACAACAACTATTTGATGCGTTATACGTGGTATTTAGAATCAAGCGATCTGAAACAACCTGTGCCCAACAAATGTCATTTTAAAAAAAGCTTCGTAGTAATCGTAATCATATGATTAGTTAATCCTAACTTACCATTTCGAAAGGACCAGAACAAAACAACAGTTTCCTTTTGTTAGCGCTTTAGTTTAAGCAACTTTAGTTTCTTAAGCATCCATGTGAAGTGCGCAGGAAGAGGCGCTGACAGCCGAATAGGTTTGTTAGACTGCGAAACCCCAGCAAAATCGACCTAAAAATGGAGCATCAATTAAAGATAAAAAACTGATCTGTAGTACTCTTGTGAGATCGAGAATATAAGTAGCAACATCTATACCTGTTTTAAATGAAGGTACATTGGAATTTTCCGACTTTGAGAATCAGTGATCCCTAATTTGTTGAGTAGATGGTGAGAGAGTCTGAAGAACCTTCGTGCAGAACAGAAACCAACTCATAACATTCAGAAGAAAAAGAAATTTGTGTGCACATAGGAATATCCTGCTTTCCAACGAGTATTTTCACGGAACCGACGGAACACATCTCTTGCCAATGTTACTTGTACCCAAGACACTCAGGACGCCGATTCTGTACACCAGTTCTCGTCGCTTGCAGATCTATTTGCAGCACGAGCGCGTCATTTCCCGATTTAGTGCGTTTCTAATATCCTGGCTGCAATGGTTTTAATCGAAGACCTTACTAATACCCTCCAAAAAACATTTCCATATTTATACAGGTCTTCAGCAGGGAATGCTTGTTTATACCTTTCAGAACTGCCTAATCGCTATAATGAAATAAGTTCGGACTTCAGAGGAATTTCCGAATAGCGAACGAACAGTATTTGGAACGCACCTAGGTGGACGTGGTGAGGAGTTATTGTATTTGGGATCTCCAATCAGTGGGCACCCTGCCAGTGCAAGATGTGCGCGTATTTGATGTGGAGCTTCTGAAAGGAATAAAGCATTTCACAATTTTTTAAAATGCCTCTTAACCGAAGACTTGAGAAACTACCTTTATGAGTGACTACCTCCACGCTTGAGACGTATTGATTGCCCTTGATGGTGCGGCACTCGGACTCAACATAGAAAGTGTCTCCTTTTGCTTTATTGGTGACCAGTGGCATCATCTTAATTTGGATAATTCTAGTTCAAGAACGATTGGTAACCAGACTATGACCATATAAGAACCTAATCTTGAAATGAACATAAATATATAATAGCATGGAAACCATAAAAGGATTAATCCAGAAAATTATCGCAGCGCAAACTTTTTCTAGCTTCATCTATCGAACAGTAGGCTGGTTACCCATTCTGAGATGAGAAAACCTGATCTATATATTACATTACTGCAAGGGACATTAATCGTTAGTGCACCTGAGAACGAGGCTGCACCGCATCATCTACGCAGTGCGGCAGACCATCTACAGGCGGTTCAGAAATGAGTCGGTATTGGTGCATTTTTACGCAAAGAAATTAGAGGGGCCTTGGGCAAGTCGCGCACGTTCAAGCTTGTTAGTCGCAGTGATTTTTAACTGCTTAACATGTTAGGAAGTGTCCCGGACATGATGTGGGGGTATCTCCGATAAGTGGCATACCGACTCCCCGGTGAATGGCCTGTAGGTGCTGTGGTTGTCGAGCATTTCCGGGATTGCCAGAGCAGTTTATTTATAGCCAGCACTAATTTCTTTATGTGTGATCGTTCTTATATACAATTACATTGTTGTTCCATAAAATCCCAGCAATGCCCAACAACCATAGCCCTCACCTGGTCTGCCGCACCGTGAAGATAATGCGGCACTGGCTCGTTTTCAGGTTGTGTTAACGATTGACGTTCCTTGTACATGGAAAAATAAGGGCGAGAATAAAAAGAGGCATAACTGGCAATATATATCATATACAAGTGAATAATATAATAGTGAAAATGGCATGCAAAAACGTAGAATGGAGAAAATAACAAAGTGAGATATTTTTCTCCATTTTCGTCTGGTGCAGTCAAATAACCCACCTTCATATCCCTGTTCTTTAGGGTTTTGATCAACGGAATTGTTACCTTCAAAGGCGAATCGTTGAGCTCACCGCGAACAATGCACCTAAATGAAGCATAAGCATGGCACAAAACAAAAGAAATGACCAAGAAATCGTGGACACCATCTTACCCACCTACTCACTTGCTCCACTAAGCCTGTGTCCATGTTTTCTTTCAGCGTCGACTGCATTAAGGTATTCCTTAAATTAGAGCATGTTAGAGGGTCAAGGACTACACCTGTTTTACTTTGTACATAATTAAAAGAAAGGAAAGAACTCACGTTGCAAAAACAATGACACCAGATTGATATTTATCCAATGACTTCACCAGATATAAACGTTCACATTTCGGTGCAAGCCTCGCCTGAAAGTGGAAGAATGAAGTTCTCAGCGGTGATAAGTCTATTCTGGATTTCCTGCACTTACCTTGAGTTTCTGAAGCAATCTGTCCAATTGGGGAGCGGTTTGAGAAGCGCCAGAATAAGCCATGCCATACGGTTTATCAAAAGCGATGATGTTATCTGAAGTTTCTTCCTGCGCCTTCAATAACTATAATACAATTCTGACATATTCTTCAGTTCACTTACCATCACTGTATACTACTCTATTTGTCATAAGATCTACCAACTCGTCCTGGTTCATTCTCCAAATCGGGATAATTTGGGAGCGGATTTTCTCAATACCATCTGAACGGTGCACAACAGCTCCCGCTCCATCGACCTAAATAAACAAACACTACATTTCATAAAAGATGAACTTTTCATATTCAGAGTATGAGGTCAATTAGCTATTGTAGTTAGCAAGTTGCGATGGTGGAAAAGATTGCAGAGCAACTGTCAGATTCAGGGACAACTAGATTACAACGTAACAATAAGATCAATTCTCATTTCTGAAAATGCATCCTGCAGTGGGAATTTTTCCAGTGCAAACGACGCACATTGAAAAATGAGGGATGACTTTTTTTCAGAAAAGTGCCTCGATAGATCGCTAATATAACGAAAATAACCATCAGAAACTACAGAGGGTAGAGCTGCGATGCAATCTGTATATGCGATGTAAAACTTTTGATGAGAATAAAGAAACGGACCTCAAGTTCTTCCAACTCTGGGGGTCCAGGTGAGCCTTCTTCCTCCCCTTCAGCTTGTGTAGAAGATTCTTGTCGAGAAGGTGAAGCTCTGACACGAAGTTGATGATCTTGTTCCCCTTCATCCAGGGAGTTTTCCCGATGAGCAGGTGGAGTTCTGTCGAAAATCCTTTGAGTTTCTTCTCCTTGATGGTCTCTACGACTTGGTTTCAGCATTTGCTCATAGGCATCTTGCGAAAAAGGGGAACTGCCGTTGCTAAAAGCTCCACTACCAAAACAAAAAGATTTAGTTAAGAAATCTCACATTGAGTAGCGAGAACTCACCCTTTTGCAGGTATTCTTTTGAAGAAACTTTCCTCAAAAAAGTCAGCTGACGGACTAGGACTCTGCTCCGACGTAATACGTTCCTGCAAGCACACATCCACGGACTGACACAGGAAAGACTAAAGCTATTAAAATCACCATACGTGTTTTATTTCACCAAAGAAGGCTCTGTCCAGAAATTCAGTCCCCGATAGCTGACGATCAACTTTGTCGGAATCAACTGGACTACCCAGCTTCTCAATCCTATCTTCAACGAGTGGCTCTCTTTCCTGCTAATAAAAAAAGTTCAGAATTAATGGACTAGAAGCTTCCACAATAGATCTGAAACTAACTTTATTTCCTTCTTCAGAGTCGGTAGGTCTAGATGACATATATTCTATGCCGAAAAAGTCGTCCGCTGCTGACTTCCCAGACATCCTGCAATGCTAAGAATGAGTAGCAGTAAAGAGAACGGGCGACTCAGCTTATACTAAAAGGAAAGTGACGACAGAACCTCTTGAGTACGCAAAAACGGAAGACACGCCCTTTCCTTGGTGTTGTTCACAGACACACGTGTAACCGGAGGAACTTTGTCGACCTTAGAGCCGAATTAAACATCTTTGAGCTCCATGGAGGAAATCGTCTAGTTCAGGAAGTAAGGATGTTAGATGGGTTTAAAACGAGCTCGGCGGACTTTGTTACGTTTAGTCTGTCGCTATCTGGATGTGTGCCGCGCTCTATGGCCAAAATCATGCTGTGCTGCGAATCGCAGTCGAGCGCGATTATAGTCTGTCCGAAACGACGAGTCCGCCCACGCACGCGTGGATCGAAAGACGGCCACGTCTGCCAGCAGTCCACGTCACCATCTCGGGAGGAGGAACTTGTGTACCCGCAGCCGCTGGCGACTGTCAATTACTGCCAGCTCGAGCGCTCGCTGCTAAAGCGACTGTAAATTACCACCGGCTCGCGCTGTAGTTTCTTAACCCCGCCCACCGCCGCAACCCAACCAACCACCGCGCGCGGCATTCGCGTTGCGATGAAGAAGTGTGAATGGCATCTAAGAGATCCGTGAAGCGGAAACTCTTGTGATTAATGGAAATTAGCGCTGATAATATTGTGATTGGTCAGATATGACAAGTAAATAGGCTTTAATAGAGTATTATCAGTGAACAACACATTTTCCATTCCTTTCTTTCATTGTTTATTCGTTCTATCTCCATTCTTACCCCGTCTAGTTGTGAACCTGCGTCCAGCCTCATCCATCGTAACGCCATCATTCGTAATCTTCTTTAAATGGCCATGTCTTCTTTCACAGTTAAGATACATACAGAGCGGGTAATTCCTTTCCTAAAGCTACTTGGCGAAGAACTTGTATCTGTAAAAGATTAAATAAAGGGACTCTGAAGGACAACACTATTTTAAACTATTTTCACGAGGAATTTCGAAAGCATTGACGCGCAGAGAAATGATGTTTTTTTTTCTCTGAAAATAAATCTGCCTTCTCAAAGGTTGCTGAACTGCCTAGTGCTCTCGATTACGTGACGTTCGTCACTCGTCCTTCCGCGAACGCGGCGAAAAGGGTGGAGTGCGCGACGAACCCTCCCGGGGTGTGGGGTGTTATACCTGGAGAGGGCGGTGCGGCCCAGCTCTGCGATTGGCCAGAGCTCGACCGCGCCTCCCACTCCAGGTATAACGCTCGATACCCACCCTCCCGGCGTCTGCGCTACGGAAAAAAAGGTAGTGCCGCGCGCGAATTCGCGCGCGGCGGCACGGCGGGTGACGAAAGTCCGTAGACGAATGCTCTACATTCATCGAAACCATAATTAGGAAGATTTCGATGCAGACTAAAGTCAACTTTCTTGCGACGCTTCGGAGTTTGCCAACGGCTTCTGATCCTTTGAATTTTTTAAACCTATAAAGGAGACGTTATTTCCAATACTATTGCTGTAGTTACCTTTTCTTAAGAATATAACTGAATTAAATCACTGAATTTAAATTGGATTTGAAACACACTTACACTTAGATTTCTGAGCAAAACGAAAAAAAAAAAACAGAGTCTACTCCTTATTTTATCAATGGACAAATGAATATTTTAAACTAACACCAATACGTTTCACATGTTTTTCGCCTTGGAATTGCAGCCCATTCGACTGCTGCATTCTTGGTTCCATGAAGTCAATATTACCAAAACACTTATAGTGCGACGATCTTACGATCTTATGGCATTGTATCCATGAGGTACGCCTGCAGGCACAGTACATATCTGCGAGACATTTCTTACACCTCATCCGGCGTGGAGTAGTAGTCGATTCGAATAATATCACACACGCTTAAGGGCTAGTTGTTAAGAATTTTGAACGCTCAAGTTCTGGAGGGAAGCACAATGAAAAGGATCAAAAGAATTGCAATACATAAATTTCTGGGTCACACACAAGTTTCATTTCCATTACTCTTTTTTTCGGCGAACTGACACTGTATGCAATCTGGTATTAGAATAAGTATAATAATTAGGGGAATGCGCATATACATGAAGGGTACGAGCAGTACTTACGAAACACAAAAGCAAACTGCACGCGAGATAAGCATGATAATTCAGAGGGAGTCCAAAGAATCCAAAAAGGGTTCAAATTGTTGTGCAAATTTCAAGAATTTTTGACGTCCATGGCAGCTCTTCCTAAAGTGAACAGTATTGACGCACTGGTATTTCTGGAATCATTACGCTTTCAAAAGCTCAAAAGCTTCTACAGACAAAATCAGTTAACTATCATGATCACCATGTAAAACCCATAACTCAAGTAAAAGCCGATTTCTTCTGCGGTACTTCATCAGAATTACTTTACGATATCCTCTTCAACTCATTTCGCCTGTTTTGTGGGCCCCTTCCATGTTTGCGTACGCGCGCGGCGGGATGGGCGGGGTCGCGACGATTTGGGCGGTGCTAGTGCTATGCGCAGCACAAGTCAGCTGCGGCGCTGGCAATTGCCTTGGAGCGCGTGAGCTGGCATTAAAGTACCAGCCGCCGCCGGCTGCGGGTACCCAAGTTCACTCACCCCACCATCTCTGATCTGCGTATCACGTTTCATCGTTATCTTTACGCTATCTACCAATGATTTGGCTGTGAGGTGGGCGACTTGGCAGCTAACATCATACGTCCCAACCGCACCACCTCTCGATCCCCGCGTGCGTGGGCGGACTCGCTGTTCCGGGCAGACTGTATTCCTGCACCCTGTTTTTTTCTCCGAAGTGTATATAAGCCGGCAGACGGCTGTGAAAGCTTACAAGGGAAGTGCACGAGGTTAACCCCTGGGATCGAAACGAAACATCCACTTGCAGAAACATTGTGTAAGATGATGTTGATGTATACACTTCATTTTTGCCCAATGGTCCTGGTACGACTAGGACAGTGCGCCAAAAATTTCTATATTGCACTGCCATAGGACTCCATGGAAAGCTGGGATTTATGAAACTTTGACCACTCAAAGCCACTGTGATTACCTTGATTACCTTTCCTGGGACCATGGAGTGTCTAAAAACCCATTTCCGAATAACTTGGTTTTCTTTGATTATCAGATGATGGCCTAGACTGGTCTTGGTGGTGAGGTGACCGAGTGAATAGCGCATCAAACTATCAAGCAGGAAGGTGGGGGTTTGAATCCCGCCGGCGAAACCCTTGCAATTTTGAATTTAAGGCTTTCAAGATTGCATAGAGTATTTCCAATGACTTGAACGCATCAGATAGGTGCGCCACTGCGAGAACTACTGCAGGAACTTCGTCCGATTCATTACTCATTCGACCACCTCGCCGCGGCTGCCATGCTTGGAGCGTGGACTCATGGTCGCGTAACCAGACGGAACCAGGTTATTCAAAAATACGTCTACAAACGTTCGATAGTCCATTGGACAGCTAATCACGGCAACCACGCTCGGTTTACGCGGCCAAGGTTCCATGAATCCAAGCCAGGACTCCAGTGACTGGGCACTAGAAAAATTGGCAGTATTCAACCATCATGGACCCAAAGAAAAATTGGCAGTATTCAACCATCATGGACCCAAACTCTTCAAAAAAAGTTTTTTTAGACTGAAACTTTGCACACGGGGGTTATTTGAGGTGCTGAACACGAATATCGTACCCATTTTGCACCGTAACGCCATTCTGGAGGGTTAGGGTAGGTGCACGGTAGCATGCCGTGGTACACCTACCTAACCCAACAAAAATAGCGTTACGGTACAAAATGGACATGATATTCGTATTCAGCACCTCAAATAACTACCATATGCAAAGTTTCCGTCCAGAAAACCTTTTCAAAGATCTAGGGCGCGTGGAAGATGAATGACGCCGGAAAGTCTCTGGCGCGCTCTCCTGCATCAGGACCATTGGGCAAAAATGATGTACATACATTAACATCGCCTTAGACAATGTTACTTAAAATGGATGTTTTGTTTCGATTCCCGGGGTTAGCCTCTTGCACTTCCCTTGTTAGTCTGGTCTTCGCTGCGGCGGAGACTAGATGAGTCCTGCGGGACTTGTCTGGTCAACTGAGGCCCGGTTGAAACTGTGGCCCAGTGTACCATTTGGCTAGATAAGATGCGTGGGATGCAGTCGCGTGCCGACGCGGTGCGGACGGAGAAATCCGTCTCGTCACAGATGTCCGGCTCGTCGAGCGCTGGCGCAGGGAGCACATACGTGCCCCGGCGAACTCATCTTTGTATTATTTTTGTAGTCAGCGGTTGCAATAGAACATGACCTGCCTTAATCCTTCTATCCGCATAGCAGGATCACAGAAGGTCAAACGCAGGATAAGGCGCAACTAACGGCAGAATAGGCGCATCAACTCCGCCCACTTTTGCGCAGGTGTCATGCTGCGAGAACAGTGTGGGCCGGCGCTCCAAACGCCCGAATGTCTGAGTCTATGTGTAAAGAAGCTAGATTACAGGCTGTTTTGCAGACAGACCGTAAAGCGGCCCACGAGCGTCACATTTCGCTCAGTTCAGGTAGCCCAGAGGTGAAACGGCTCAAGGTCGTGACCTTTCCTCAGCTCAGGTAACCCAAATGTGTGTCTCGAAATCTGTTCCGAGCTTTGTACCAGGATTTTGCCGGAGTTCATTTAACCCAAAGGTAAGGCGATTATCATGAAAATTCCCTCCTGTCGGCGATCGCAAGTCGCACTTAGCTGTTTTCTGAAGTTGTCTATTAAGTGTCAACTTCGATCAAATTACTATCACCCCTGGCAAAGACGGATTCCTATTATTTTTAAATACTCGAATTCGACTTTGCAGTGGAAGACCAGAGATTCGCTGGTACAGTGAAAGTCATCAAAGATCATCATGCTACATTCACGAAGCGCTCACCCGACCGATATGAAGGTGAATGTTGCTCGGAATCTGAGAATGACCAGCGAACGAGGAAGAAAGTGAGGAAGCAATCCAACAGATTCTCTCTGAGAATGGATACGAAGATAAGAGCATGGAGACGTGGAGACCTTTTTCGGCTCCTGATGGGATCGCACTGGTGTTGCCGCATCTTAGTGAATACCCTTCAAAACAAATCAAAATTGTGCTGAAGAGATCGGGACTCAGTGCAACTTGTATTTCGAACTTGTATTAATGGTAGGGATGAGCTGGCTCAGGTCCTAAAACTCATTGCTTGATAGCGATCGATCCATTGGTCTGCGCATCATAGTTGTTTGCTGTAATTATCATTGCGAAACGTGCTTGTCACAATGTGTACTGTATTACTACTTATCGCCCTCTCGCATTTGTGATGGGTTCGCCTCACATATAAATACTGTTATGTTTGAATGTATTGTAGTTTATTGTATTAAAGGCAGCACCCACGAAAAACTTTGTCACTCAGGTTTTAGAGCGATCTTGGGTTTCTGACTATTTGGAGCATGAATAATGTGGTTAATTTTGTCAGAACTCATGTTAAAATGGTTTTTGGATACTACCAATTTGCTGCATTCTAGCAATTCAGCCGAGTTACGCTGGTGGAGTAGATCAAGGAAGTAGATGACGCTGATTTTATTGTCGACGAATTTCTTGGCGCAACTAGATAATCGACTAATTTTCCAGCTTTCCTGGAGGAGAAAAAGCACAAACAAAAGGGAAATAGAATGTTCAAAACTGCACAGAAATATGGAACAGGCGAGCGGAGGCCGGAAACTTTTTGATGACATAGAAACATGCCTTGAGAAAAGAAACGAAACTTATGATTAAGTGTAAAGGGCTAACGAACAGAAATTTACATCATAATTGAAAATTTGAAAGTTCTGAGAAAAAAGAAGCGATAGTACGGTCTAACAACAACTGAAAGAGCGTAGATGAGGGAATCAGATCATCACAATGTAAAACTTCTGGAAATGAGCATGGAAAACAAACTTTATGTTGGGAAAAGTGAGTGACTGCGGCAGAAATCAGCTGATTCGGATCGCGCCACATCTCACCCCGCGGATACCCGGATACCAAGTCGAACTTGTCAAATCTTGGGATACCTTCGGCAATGCAACTTGCGTAGAATTACTGGGACTATCGTCCAGATTCCAAAACATTCAAAACTCTGGACATGAAGGTTATCGTGGGTGCTGCCTTTAAGGTCTGAAGGGCGCGCTAAGCGCCGAAAGCTAACTGGAATAAACTATCATGCCAGGACCTCTCATTGAACACTGATTAAAGAAGATGTGACCAGTACAATTAAACTGTAACAAAGTTAATTCTGCTATGATCCTATGGTACAGCCATCCGGATGAACATGACAATTCAGTACCATCTTACAGGGGTATGAAAAGGTTTCCAGCCTCCGCTCGCCTGTTCCATATTTCTGTGCATGGTGAGGCCTTTTATGTTTGCTTGCAAAATTTTATGAGATTTCGTTAGACCTCCCAGAAATAGGAACGTCTTAATCAAGCCAAGGTATGGTTATCGCTTAAAAAATCTGTATCCAGCGAGAAGCAACCGACGAATTTTTGTTTTGTAAATGAAATTAATGGGACAAAATCTAAATCCGCACCAAAATTCTTAACAAAGAGGAGGTCTTCTAGCATTCGCAGGTAAAATTTTGGAACTCAATGTTTTTTAGTGGAGTGACAGGCGGTCGGAAACGGAGCGACATCTGATCAACGAGCAGATACAAGACGAGGGCAGATTAGTGCCGCTGTAGAAAAAATTATTGAGCATCACAGACAGGCTTTAGGGGCAGAGAGTGTGTAAGGATCTAAGCTATTCAAAACTTCCTTTGGAAATTTCCTAGGCAACCCAATGATAATTTCAACCTTCGCAGAACATTGAGTCTCTTGAACCTTTTCAGCGTTCAACAAGAAAATTCCAGTTGAATATTCAAAGAAGATTTTTGGGAGTATCGGTGAAAGCGAAAAAGACATTAGTATTGTGACTGCCCGTAAGTGGCGAATTCAATGTCAAGATTTGAAGTCTAAAGCACGCAGTAATGGGTCTGGACGGATAGATTTCTGAGAGCAGTGCGATCGAGCACGGAAGAGGGGGTGAAAAAGTATTGCCCAAAGTTCTGTGGGATAGAGAAAAGATCGTGTCACCTAACCACCTGTACGTAAACCCCAGTGAAGTAAATATTTACAATGCTACTTCGTTCCAAACCTTTCGGTAACGAGCCAAGGAAAATTGCTGCAGAAATTCAACCATGGAATTCCGGCTCTTCAATGAGACATTCTTTTTCACAAAATTGTATTGCTTCAGGAGAGTGTGAATGCATTTCGCTATTTCAGCCAGTTCATAGACGGGGTCTGGGGACTAGCTGCTGAAATCCGTGAGCAAATCTGAAACGGCACTTCAGCGGAACAAAATAAATAACGAAAAAGAGTCTACGTTCAGTGTTTATATTCGGGTAATAAAAATTCTTATAAAATTGGATAAGTCCGATAAAATGGCTATAAATAGTTTAAAAATTCTCGGATTTTCTTTGTCGCAAATTCCTTTGTCTGAAAAGTTCGCTTTCATTGAAAAAAGAGGTGTTCGAAGAAAGTTTTGGGTCACATTTCGAGCTCAGAAATCATTCTCACGCAATGAAGTCTTAAAGGTTCGTGATGAATTGTTGGCGTATCCGTAGTTACGGCGGAGTGACAAGTGGAATAACATTTGCTCTCTACATACGTACATCCACTTTTTATACTGTTTGAGACAGATCTTAAAAACAATGGAATGGTTATCATTTCATTTGAGAAGAAATCAGTATTAATCAGTGGCGGATACAGAAAGTGGTCGGGAGAGGGGGAGGGGGGGGGGGGGAGTGGGGTCTCCGCCGCTTTGGGGACCCAGATAGAAAATAAAATCCTTCTCTTTGCTTCCTGAACACACCATGGCTGCTGTTCTAAACATGTTGCGAACAATATTTCTTTTCGTGTGCGCAGTATGAGCGGAGAGATTGTAACTATTATGTTCTTACTACTTGGGTTACGATACCAATTACGATACGATGGCATAAGCCATTTACGATATGATACGATACCACAGGTGCTTTGCGAACAAAAAAGATGTCGTAAGTTAAGTAATAAGAACATAACAGTCCACAATCTCTCGGCTCATCCTGCGCACACGAAAAAGTGTTGTTCGCAATATGTTTAGAACGGCAGCCAGGGTGTGTTAAGGAAGAATCACTCGATTTGGCGCATGCTGTTGCCATCTCTAAGCGTTGGCGGCGCTGCATCGCATATACGAAGGAGGAACGCCAATATAGACAATAAGGTTCAGTTTTGCATGCCGTTCATCTCTGATGAAGTAAGCAAAGCCACTCGACTTTGCCTGAGGAGAGCGAATTTAGAAAGTTTGGTCACTCTCGTAGAACTACAACCAAGCAATCTAAAGCACCAACTGATTTGAATGCGCATCTACGACCGTCTCTGCACAACGTATGATTGTGTAATTTGCTCGTTCGGCAGAGAAGGATACTGCATGAGATCTCGTGTCATCTATATGATCAAATGCATAGGATGTGGTGACGAGTATATGGTGAGACGGCACGGCCACTGTGTGTAAGAGTCAAAGAACGCCTCGAGGGGAATTCAAGTTCTGGGTCGTTCACCCCTCTTGGTCGCCACCGAACACAGCCCCACAACGGCGTCGATTACGAAGTACAGGCTATCGTCTTTTCGAAACAACGAGTTCGCCCACGCATGCGGGGATCGAGAGGCGGCGCGGCTGGGACGGATGCTGTAGGCTGCCACGTGGTCAACGTCACAGCCAGATCATTGGTCAATACTATGAAGATAACGATGAAACGTGATACGCAGATCAGGGATGATGACGTAGAGCGCTGGCAAAAATGGCAGCTTCTCAATCCGCGCGCGCGTAGGCGGACTCGTCGTTTCGGACAGACTATATAATCCTTACCTGTGGAACTGAAATTTCTGCAAGCAAAACTTTCGAAGCATTTTGGATCCACATCAAAAACCCAAAGATGAATAGCAGAGAAGAATGCCCCACCATCACCAATGGACTGCTCCCATATCTCGCATTGGTAACATGTGACTTGAGATATGACTTCTGGCAGAAAATCTCACACTGTTACCAAGTCCACACGTGTTCGGTCGTCCAACATCACCCGGCCGTAGGACTTGTAGAGATGTTGGTCGTCGGTTTCACTAGGGTTTACTCGTGATTTCGGTGTATAGCCTGGATCTAGATGCATTACTGAGGCGGCGTTTGCCCGAGTATTTTCCTGAATTGGTTTGACTCTTTCAGGTTCCGACGAAGGGGAGGACGCCGGAAAGTCAGCCAAGAAAGTGAAATTATAACAACCTCGTGTGTGGCTCACAACTACACAAAGTAGCATCTGTCATAATGCCAGTCGGACATGGGAATTAATCGGCGATATGTACATGGTGTTTTAATGTGCAGGGAGCGGCTAGCTCCACTAGCTCGACTTTCAATGTCGATTTCAGTGTTGCAAGTTCGTCATCAAAGTTAGAAGGGGTTTTCATAACCTTGCCGTTTAAAAACAACATTCTCTAAAAAAGTTAGTCTGAAACTCCAAATTAGCAACGAAAACTCTTCTAGTTTTGTTCCGGTGGAAAATATCAGCACTTCCAAGACACAGAGACACAGTGCGTTTCATAAATACGTAGGCACTTTAAATTTATAGGCTTCGCGAAATAGTCTTGATTAACGGAATATACCATCTATTCCATCAAATATGGGATGTCCGAAAACTCCTTCTCTCGAAATTTCAGATCACGAACTCCAACGTCTGATCCACTGTATCGAATCTTCATATCAGGTGGCTTCATAAATCCGTAAGCAGTAAAAAAGACCGAAAATTGTCTGGAATCCCAAAAGATATGGCCCCGTACCATAACGCCAAATCAGCTTGTTTCGTTGCAACCATTCAAATTAAGAGAAAAATCTTTTTATCATTCCGAGCTAAACTAGGACACCGTCAAGGACTGTCACACTAAAACGCGAACAAATCAGTGCGATGAACAAATAAAATTTCACGAACCTCTTTTTTTGTATAAAAATGACGTGGCAGAAGCTATTGCGAAACGTTGGCTCAACTTTTCTGCAACCAGGGACTCATGTTTTGTTGAGATTTTTTATGGCAAATGGAGATTAGGACAAGAAAGGAAGATAGTGACGATTTAGTATGCCGGCCAATGAACAGTGTGCTGGTATAGACGGCACTCTCCTTAGAAGTAGTCTATAGTATTTAATCTAGTTTTGCGTTGCCCAGACGAGGGCCATTGTTTATGACCTCACTGATGTGTTTATGGCCTTCGTCCACATACTTCATGTACTATGCCTTACCACGCCCCTTTAATGTTAGCATTTTACCATTGCACCATCAGGTGCAGGTCGGATTAATAAAGATCCGCAACAACTGTGCTTCACACACAAGGGAGCCACCCAACCTCCCAAGAAAATAGGCGCCACCCAACCGCCTAGTTAGCCACCACATTTTATGGTGCATCGGCCAAATATAGACCGATAAAGTGCCTTGATTCCCAGCAACAGCATGACAGGTTAGCCAACTCTAACCCTGGGACTCTGAAGTCCTAAACTCATCTGTGCCTTGCTCCAAGCAATTGCACAGCTGGTTAGCTAAGTTTAACCTTGGGCCACCGCTGCCCAAATTTTTTTTGCTCGAAAGCAGCCAAACCATCAGAATTGAGGCTCGATAGCAGCCAGAATTCCAGAATTTGGGCTTAAGCGCTAGCCATATCGCAACCAAAGCTCAAAACAAGATTGCGGATTTTTACACTCAGAAGCAGCCGTCATAGAAACCGTATCCACGAATACCATCATGTCACTATATTCTCACAAAATAGCAATTTCCTACAGCTCAGCCGCACTTGCGATTCTACTAGAGAAGTATGAACCGTACGGTGAGAAAACAACCTACCCAGAAAATGGAAAGGAGAGGTATACGGAATGCGTTAAAAACTAGCGCTCACTAAAGTCGTGCGTTTCGCATTTTAAAGAAGGCATAAATTCACTTCCATCAGAAGTCGATAACATGGAGAGACTTTGCATCCGCCAGGAATCCAGGATTGAACGAAGCAGAATACTGCCCGAAATAAAGGAGCTTGAAGCAGAGACAGATTTTTACCGGAAAATTAGCGATGCGGAAAGATTCCTGTGGTGGACACTAGAGGAACAAACAACCGATGCTAAATTGCACCTAGTGCGCATCAACTGTGAAAAGCTCCTGGATTCACGAATCAGTGAGACACTGCTTGTAAAAGACATACGAGCTTCTGAGAGTGTGCCTGTGTCCGATGACAATCTCTATATATAAAGTAGAATGTCTGTGCGTGTGTGTGTGTGTGTGTGTGTGTGTGTGTGTGTGTGTGTGTGTGTGTGTGTGTGTGTGTGTGTGTGTGTGTGTGTGTGTGTGTGTGTGTGTGTGTATGTATGCATGTATGTATGTATGTATCAGTGGCGGACGCAGGGGGGGGGCGCGCCCCCCCCCGAGAATGGGTCGCCAAATTTTCGAAATTACTTTACAATACAAATAAAAATCTTGTGTTAGTTTATTTTTAATTGTTTATTTTTATTATTATTTTTAATATATTTTTTATTTATTGTTTATTATTATAATTAATATTATTATTAATTTTATTTTCCGTCTGGGTCCCCAAAACGGCGGAGACCCCACTTTTCTTCCCACGCCCCCCCTCCCGCCCACTTTCTGCGTCCGCCACTGGTATGTATGTATGTATGTATGTATGTATGTATGTATGTATGTATGTTCCTTATAGAAATCGCGGAGGGTTAACCGATCGGGACCAAACTTTGCACACGTACACATCAAAGGCCGGCGGAGGTTAGGCTACTTTCCTCTAGGGAATATCGATTGATTTATCGACTATATCGATTTTATTGATTTTTCGCTATTTTTGCTCAGGGGTCAGTAGGGACACGTACACTGGGGTATCTCAATACGCTGAACACGATTATTGGCAACCACTTTGCACGAAACTATCGATTTATCGATTTTATTGATTTTTCGCTATTTTCCCCCAGGATTCAATGAAGATATGCCTATGGGGTTTCTTAATGCGCTGAACACGAATATGGCAACCGCTTCGCACGAACATATCGATTTATCGACTTTATTGACTTTTCGCTTTTTTGCTCAAGGGTTGGTGGGGACACGTACACTGGGGTATCTCAGTACGCTGAACACGAGTATGGCAACCGCTTTGCACGAAAGTATCGATTTATCGATTTTATTGATTTTTCGCTATTTTCCCCCAGGATTCAATGAAGATATGCCTACTGGGGTTTCTTAATGCGCTGAACACGAGTATGGCAACCGCTTCGCACGAACATATCGATTTATCGATTTTATTGACTTTTCGCTTTTTTGCTCAAGGGTTGGTGGGGACACGTACACTGGGGTATCTCAGTACGCTGAACACGAGTATGGCAACCGCTTTGCACGAAAGTATCGATTTATCGATTTTATTGAATTTTCGCCTTTCTTGCCCATGGGGCGATAGACAGACGGCTACTGGAGTTCGTCAATACGCTGAACACGAATACAACAAACATTCCGCACGAATTACCGATTTATCGATTTCATCGATCTTTTCCATTTTCGTTTGGGGACAGTCAAGGACATGTGTACTGTGGTTTTCCAGTACGCTGAACACAAATTAATGATAACCGTTTTGCACAAAATATCGATCTATCGGTTTTATTGATTTTTCGCTGTTTTCGCTCATGGATCGGTTGAGACGTGTCTACTGGGATTTTTCAATACGTTGAACACAAATGCGGCAATTGTTTTGCACGAATATATCGGTTCACTAATGTCTTCTGTTGTTTTCCTGCTTCTGAAAGTTGGCAAAATGTGCTTACCGGATCAATGGAACACGTTAAACATCTAAGCACGAATATGGCAACTGTTTTCCACGAATTTGTCATCGAAATAACTTTACTGACACTGACGTTTCGCTTACGGGATTACTTGAGGGGACGGGTTACAGAGCTTTCACTCCGGAGTAAACATCGCGTTGGTAAACATCGCTAAAAACCATTTCCACGTAGCCTTTCAATTGAGATTTTGATCTATGGAATGGATCAGCTCGCGCGCCTGTCTCCAACGCGATGTTTACTCGGAGGAAAATGCCCTGTACCTGAGCATCGCTAATGTGCTCACCACCAAAATTATGGGTATTTCCAATGATTTTATCAGCAATGGCAATTGTTCTCATCAGTGTGAGAAAGCCGGGGTTGTAGAACACCCGAGCGAAGCCGGGTATGCCGTCTAGTTGTTTACATATATCGTGGAATCAACAAAATGAATCGTTTACTAAGTCAATCAATACTTCGGATTCAAAAGCCGTTGAGAAGTGTAGTCCAGAAGAAGCAGATTCAAGGCTTCCAACTAGCATAGGCAATCAAAGAAGTGCTGCACATGATTCTATCAATGAAAGCCGTACGATCAACAATGGATTGGTCTCGACAAAATCGGCTCCGCTTAGTGAATGCGAGATCACCCCAGAAAGTAACGGCGAGGTCATTCCAACTATCACACAGAAAGTGCCAATGGTAAAGGCACTGAGCCTAGAGACCACATGGAAGAAAATGAGTGCGGCAATATCAAGAATAAGGAATTTGCCATCACGTCGAGGGGTGCGACTGTTGCATAAGCACTGAGGAGGGAAGATGTTTTCCACCGATGGGATGATTACCAACGATTACAGCATGAAGCTTACTTCTGAGAATCTTGAAAAAGTGCACTTGCTGCAGAACAACATTTTTGTTTTTGATGCTCGAGAATTCTTAAGATTCCTTTGCTTTCGCACCAAAATTCATTGCAAAGTGCAAGTTCAAACAGTTATTCGCATTGAAAATCCAGACTTATTATTTGTTGAGTTGCTTCATATGTTCATTGTGAGGTGATCAGCAGATTTGAATATTTCTGCTTCTTCACTTTTTGTGTTCGACAAAGTTCGAGCCGAAACTGGAAATCCATGACAGTCTGTTCAACTCCTTGAATTTTTGAACCTATAGAAGTATTTTTTGCTAGCAACCCAAGGTTCTATAGTGGACGTCAATAGCGTTGGCCTATCTGCGTCCTCGAGAAGAACATCGCGCAACCGCGCCGCGAGCACCGTGTTCGAGATCTCTGCTGCTGTCATGCTATTTCTAACAGCTTTTCGACCCGATTTCAAGGGTTTTCTGCCAAATTGGAAAGAAAAGTGAGCATTCCAGCGGATATTCCGGCGGACGATACCGATCCCAGCGCGCGCGGCGCGATCGCGCTGCACCCTTCTCGAGGCCGCGGATAGGCCACTGCCATTGCCGTCCACTGTGCATTAAAGGCAGCACCCACGGAAATTTTTGGGTTGAAGATTTCGCGGTATATCGGGGTTTTGATATATCGGATGATGAACTCTTTGACAACGATGAAGTAGCGTGAAACACGCGAAAAACACAGAAAATAATAGATGGGTCCCGCCACGGAACCCTGGAAATGGTAAGAATTTCATAAACACGCCCCCGCTGAACCACATGCGCACACCCTGTCAACGGTGTTAGTTGGTGCGGCGGAACCCTAACGTCCAAAACGGCAGATGTGTCCACGGCAGTATCTTAGCAGGTAGGCGGCCATTCAAAGTGTTCGATTTACTGTTGCGATTGTCCAGCGGCCGGCTACATGGTAAGCGACTCATTTTAGAAGTGAAAATTTCCGTGAGTGCTGCCTTTAATTGCCATTTCCCGGATATCGTCTTATTGGCTTTAAACGTTTACTTCCGCACAGTTTTGGTTTGTTTTTAGCATTATGCTAAATCTAGAATTACGAAGAAATTGAGAAAGCAACTGACTTTAAGGCCACTTTTCTTGCTGGCGATATGCATGCGGTTGTGGAAAAAGCTCAGACAGTGCCACAGTAGTTTCAGATTGAAAATGCTATCATGCCGTATATGGATTGTTGAATGTAGGCAAATTCCGCAGTTTTATCCCATTTCCTAACTTTACGATCGCCTTTCCTCCAATAAGCCATTGAACTTATGAGAAACTCAAACATGAGATGACACTACAGTAGTGCAATAAAACCCTTGATTGGCATGATTGGGCTCAACTGAGAATACGTCCCATGAAGAGTTGATTGTTTGTGTGAGGAAAGCACAATCAAGATGACAGTTCCTTTTTGACATATGGTATTCAAATACGTTCCACTTCAGTATAAAATTAGCGGAACAGCTCAAAATGTCACTTCACAAAGGCTTCTAGCATGTCTTGTCTGCTCATCGCTATTGTGCTTGTTGTAAGTGAACAACTTTCCTTTACAATCCCTAGGAAAAAAGGCAACAATGTCCTCAGATACAGTAAGCGTCAATGGGGGCTCCACTTTTTTGTGCCCTCTAAAAGGACGCCGTGCGACCGCGCCGCCCACTATGAAATAGTCGCCGCAATGGCAAATCAGAGTTTTCTGATAGCTGTTCATCATATTTGACGTTAGCTGTCAAGAAAACGAGCTACTCTGAACTTTCGTACCACAGTGGGCCCACCGTTATCTCATTGTGGACTCCCAACCGACGGTGGGCCCACCGTTACCCCCCAGTTATCCCCCGGATATCCCCCGATTATGGTGTCCGCCCCCGCTTATCCCACCGTTAGCCTACCATTGTTATCGCTCTCACTGTGCGCCCACCATTTCCCCACGGTGGGCTCACCGTGCTTGGACAACCCACGGTGGAACCTCCGTTTGCCCACCCTTTGTTTAGCCCACATTTCCATTTTTTCCACGGTTGAACCAACTTTTGTCCACCATTTGCCCACCGTTATCTCACATATCCCCATCCCTCCTCTGCCCCTGTTTTAACCATCATCTTCCCACCATTTGCCCATCTTTACCTCATCTAAAGACCTGTAACTTGGGAGCTTGTTTGCAGAATGACACAGGTATTTGGTGAAAACAACATTATTCATTGTGTTTACTGATTCCAATCCATTCATCCGGTTTCGATTTCGCTTGCGGTAAGATTTCTGGACTTTTACTAACTCAGAGACTATCGGACGGCAAACGGATGACGACCGTAGCGGTTGGTTCCCGTCGAAAAAGGGGCATGAAGTATGATGCCCCATGGGTATGCAGCGCCTTCGCCGCTTCTGTTTACAGCCACGCACAATCGCGATGAAGGTGGGTGGAGTGTTGGCATTAAAGCGTGTTAGATTCAGACCATTACCGAATGACACCCAATTATTGATGTGGCACCTAATTTCAGTACAGCACAATACGTAAAAACGAAAAGTCATTTATTCGTTTGAAGCTTTGGCTGAAACTGTAGTTGTAGTTGTAACGGCAGTTGTAGATGTAGTGGGTGAAACTGTAGTTGTAAAGGCAGTTGTAGATGTAGTGGGTGAAACTGTAGTTGTAACGGCAGTTGTAGATGTAGTTGCATTTCTAAAAAGGAAGTCTTCTGGAGCACATGAGAATGCCATGCAGAACGAGAAGGTCATTGGACCACATTTCACGGCAGCATACTGCAGATGATATTTCTGAGCTTTTACGCCACTGAGGAATTGTCGGAACTGCAACAAAATGCATTTGCTCTTCAATATCTATGTGGAAGAGAAAGCGGTCACTACCTGTTCACAGTCCACACCGCGCAGCCCATACTTCGCCACAGGCAGCCCCTTAATGAAGGTCTCGATCTCGCGGAAGTTTCCTCTGTGGAAACGGATTCCCTGCTGCTGGGCAAATTCGTCGAACTGGTAAAGACAACAGACAATAAGGATTCATTGTGACATGGGAGCGGAGGTTGCTTACAAGGTCGTGAAAGTCGTCCAGTGCGTACTTCATGTTATTACCGTAGTTTTCGCTGGCAAGGGTGACTTGAACCATCTCCCATGAGGACGAGCGGACAAGTTCGACAGCCTTGAAAGGTATCTCTCCAATACTGTATGCACCCTGCCAGGAAATAATCCTACAAAAAGCCGCCCTGCGAAGCCCAATTAATGACAGTCCATGTAGTCATAAATCAATCGAAATACACAAGATTATGAGAAATAACGCATCGGTTCCTATGGTAGCGGTCAGGTCTCACAATTAGCTTTTCAAAATTAGAGCGGGTTCCCATCGGGGTATACGGAATTTTCCGTCTTCCGTTTTACGCTTTCTGTGTTCGCCCCATTTATGGCCTCACGTTTTACGTTTTACGTGTTTTTGGCCCGGAGAACGGAAAACCGCAAAAAATTATGGAGGGCGAGGGGCCGTTGTTTCCGGCGTATTTCTGTATCCTGAAGAGGGTTCACGTGTTTTGATGCGCAATGTACATACATGAGTTCACAGCAATGGCGCCAAATGACGTCCAAACGCCATTCTATTTTGTTTGACTTTTTTGATATCCATCATCGTTCCAAACATGCCATACAAGTGTCTTACTCTCCCCAGAATTCACTAGAAAAGGCTTCCACAGAAATGTGGGATGAACTGATATAAAATGTCTATGGGACCGTGACAAGTTATAGTAAGAGCATCAAGCATTCTTGCGAAGCAACGCTTGATGTAGGCCTTCTTGGAACATAACAAAGGCATAAGGCTACATCGTATTTGTCACTGTTTTAATCAGACGATGATCCCCAGCTCCACACTCCCGCCGCTGGTGCCTGATGTTTTGCGCAATGTTAGGGTTGCTTGTGTTTCACGTTCGCCACACACTCTTCTTCTCCTCCTTCCTCCATCGCTAACTCGCTCCAACGACACTCTTTGTGAATAACATGATCCTCCTCAGATGCCAAAAGCATTTGCTAACGTAGTTACCTTTTTGTCTGAATTTTGCAGAATAGATGTGCTCCAAAGTAAAGCAAAGAATTCCCACTTTCAAATCTAATGTTTAAGATGACTTTTGGTGACAAACCGATGCATGGGCAAAATTTTCCGTTTTCCGTCTTACGCTTTCCGTTTTCCTCTCATTTTCGGCCTTTCGTTTTCCGTTTTACGTTTTACGGGATTTAAAATTTTACTTCCGCACAAGCCTGCTCCCCATTGAAAGAGGGGAATATTGGACAACCCTCCTTGATGATTTTTGTCTGCGATGGTCTTTTAAGAGTTCCAGCATAGGTAGTTGGAACTACTCCACAAATCAATACATATACGAACAATAATATCCTTTGAAAATATCCGAAAAATGTCAAGTACATGTTTACTTAGACCACATGTCATATGGTTTTCCGATTTTTATTGTGTTCAGAACGTGCAGCGTTGGCCACTCGCCAATTTTTTTTGGTGACCCGAATGTGAGAAGCATTTATAAAGAGTTCAGGTATGGCGGTACTTTTATCTGATTTATTTTGTTATGGCGCCACAAACCGCAACAGTTTTGCCTTTTCGCTGCCTACAGTAGCGGCCACATATTTTGCACGCTGCCAATTTTGGACGACCAACTGATGGAAATTTAAAATCCGTACTTCAAGCTTGGAATGAGCTATCAGGACAGTACTCTAGAATGTGATAAGGCAAGAGATTTTATTCTCACCTCTACTCTACTGATCAAGAAAATGTTTCTGAATAGATCCGCACTCATTCTTTGCATTTAGAGCTGAAAATGCAGTATTTTTGTTCCCTCCTACTCGATTTCATCGAATCAGGGGAAGATGTGATTTTATTCCCGATATTCGTGCGCGTTTTGCTATTCCAGCCCAAACCTATTTGACCTCACCTCCACAATTGGTTATGACTATGGCAGCTTTGGTGCAGAAGTTTCTATCTGCGATCATTTTTTCCTTTTTTCCCTAAAGATTATGAAGAAAAGTTGTTCACTTACAACTAGCACAAGAGCGATGAGTAGGCGAGACATTTTAGAAGCGTTTGTGGAGTGACATTCTGCGCCGTTCCGCTGATTTTATACTGAAGCGGAACTTATTTGAATACCATGTTAAAATGCTGAACGGACGTCAGCATTTTAACATGGGATTCAAATACGTCAGCTTCCCTCAAACAACCATCTCTTAATGGGATGTATTCTTAGTTGAGCCCCAATCATACCAATCAAGAATTCTGCTACTGCCTTGTCATCTAATGTGAAACATGTGTGTATGAAAATCTAATGTGTTGGTTGTCATCTAATGTTTCTCATAAGATCAACGGCTTATTGGAGGAAAGGCGGTCATAAAGCTAGTGAGTGAGATAAAACTGCGGAAACTTTACCTACATTCAACAATACATATGCGACACGATAGGATTTTCAATATGAAACTGTTGTAGCATTTCCTAAGCCTTTTCCGCAGCCTTCATTTCAGCATTGAGAAAAGAAGTACCGATCCACCTTAGAATGACTTTTCCCACTTTTATGTGGGAAGAACCTGCAGGAGCTGCTGATCACAGTGATATATGTGATTGCGTGCAAAACTGGCGAAAAAACCCGTTTTTTGAGCCCCAATTCTTGAGGAGCCTGTTAAATCTTACGGAAGGAGCGTCTCGGTTGGTCCTAGTTCGACCCAGTATGAATGGTGGGGTTACGCTCATTCTTGTTCACCATCACATTCCCATTTCCACATTACCACTATGAATGGTAGTGTCCGCTTTCTCTTCCACATAGACATTGAAGATCAAATGCATTTTGTTGCAGTTCCGACAATTCCTCAGTTGTGTAAAAGCTCAGAAATATCACCTGCAGTATGCTGCCGTGAAATGTGGTCCAATGACCTTCTCGTTCTGCATGGCGTTCTCATGTACTCCAGAAGACTTCCTTTATCAAGGAATAATAATATAATAATAATCAAGGAAAAATCAAAATTCACCACATTTACCACATTTTCGTGCATAACTCGACACGCTGAACACGATTGTATGAGTATATTCCATTATTGATGGTTGGTTCTCGTACATACACACACACACACACACACACACACACACACACACACACACACACACACACACACACACACACACACACACACACACACGCACATGAACTGCCATGTGTGTGTAATAATAAGTAGATAACTGCAACTGCTGCTCCATCGAGAGTTTGGCCCAAAGCTTGAAATGAATAAACTCCTTTTCGTGCTTACTTATTGTGCTGTACTGAAATTAGGCGGCACATCAATAATTGGGTGTCATTCGGTAATGGTCTTAATCTAACATGCTTTCTTGCACTTACTTCATTTCATCACTTCGTTAGTTTGGTACAATAGCTCTGCCAGTTTTTTTCTTCACAACTACTCTTGCAGGTCCAGGTGTTGTGATATGCTTCTGGAGCAAATTAGACCCTTCTCTGCCGTAGATCTTCCTCCAACATTGAAAGAAAATCAGCAAATCATGGGCCCTATTTTAGATACGGATTTTGTCGGACAAGTTTATTGAAGAAAGGGATCGGCTAAATGCTTAAATTTTTTTCATCACTTCTAACTCTACTTGCTGAGGAAAGAGTGGGGTTCAGATACCACAGATGAGCTATCAAACTCAAAATAAGAAAGCAAATTGAAATAATGCGATATGGGGAAAGAACCGGAGTACTGGCGAAATTACTCATGCCGAATTTTGAATAGTGCAAGACAAATTCAGAATTCGGCATGAGTAATCGTAGTCCTGGTGGTATGCCTTACGTGGAGTTAGCAAACCAGTTAATCAAAAAAAGTCTGGAAAATTCTAGAAAAAAAGACTTTCTATATATCTGATCGTTACTGTTTATCCGTGGGAAACGGGCCGTTTGGACCCTTGCAATTAGAGCAGGGTCAGCGACTGGCTGAAAGGACGCCGCAATTGGTCGCAATGGTTTCCAGTCTGCTGCGGAGCGGTTGTTGCGCTGCGGTCGATGGGGCAGCGCGCGGAGATGGCGGCCTAGACGAGCTGCGTGTCACTCATTCAGATGAGGTGCGAAGAGCAACTAGCTGTTGCCAATCCGTCATGATGCCTTAAAGCTTGCGTGGGGAACATGGACCATGAACCGGAACCGTCTTGAACACGAATTTCGCATTCATTTTCCACCGCGACGTTATCTTGATTGGTTACAGCAGATGGACATCTCTCAGACTCTTATCAAACCTTGCAAAAATGGTTATTGCTGATATAGTTGTGCAGTTGAAAGCTCCTCAATGCCTTTATTAGTAAGCTTTCGGCATTTAATGCCTTCTTCAGACCTAAATATTAACAATCCATTGCTATCTCATCACAAGCTTACAAATAGGAACAGTTGAACAATACCTAGAGGCAGGAAGTTAATAAGTCTTTCTGACTTCGTGTGCTCTCAGGCAATTGCTGACCTATACAACGATAACTTAGGTTGGTGTTCGACATAATTCAACATGTTAAGAAAAGAACCTTGCTCCTAAGATGTTGGTCACAGAATGAAACTACGTTACGGCAAGAGATCGGAGAGGCATTTATACTCATAGTTATGAGATCAATCTCAACACATCACGCAACTCCTCTCTGTTGTTTATCTCTGGACTGTGCCTCCTTATTTCCAGTGCCTCCATAATTTTCCTTTCCAGAGTATTCACAAGATGACGGTGGAGGACTTTGACCTTCAACTTCGGAGCACGCTCGTACGTATGTTTCAGAGTGCGATGTCTTGAAAAACTTTCTGACGCGTAGGAGGCAGGGTTCGTTAATGCCCTGCGGTGCTCGTCCAGTCGCATTCGTAAGGGTCTCATTGTTTCTCCCACATATTTCTCTCCACAGCCTTCGCATGTAATGAGGTACACCGTGCCCCGCAGCTGACAGATTTGCTCTTCGGTACAGTACTGACAGTCAGGCTGGAGGCATTTGTTTTCATATATGCGTGTGGAGGTTAAGATTTCTTTCAATGTCGGTGGTGGACGAAACACTAGTTTTATTGGCAACCCAGAGTGTCTCACTACCTGATTTACTGCACGTGCTGGTCGCTCCCCCACGTAAGGAAGAATCAATGGAATTCCATCCGTTCTTGTATAGGGGAACCATGTTGTGGCAGGATTCACACTGTATCCGTTTTCGTCAAGTATGCGGGCAATCGTACTTTCTATTTCTTGGTTCGAACCCATGCACGACTTGTTCTTCGTTTTCACGAGATTCCTTACCACGTTGACCTTGATGAAGTGTGGGTGAGCACTTCTCGCATGTACTAGGATGTTTGCCGATGCCGCCTTTTTATGCCATAGATGCTCCTTCTGACCCTGGACAATTCTGATTTTTGTACTTAGAAAGGGAAGATACCCATCGGCATCAGGCCTCTCAATCGTAAAAGACACGTTCGGGTCAAAAGCATTCAGTCTTTCCAGCGTCGTATCAACATCCGTTCCAGTAGTTCCTATCACGAACACATCATCAATGTATCTTTTATAAAGCAGTATTCCGGACGTCAGTGATGACTTTTCGATATGGTCCAAATACATGATAGCCAGCAGTGGGGCAATACGATTTCCCATGGCCAAACCTCGTTTCTGTTCGAAGAATTTGTTCTCGAAACGGAAAACATTGCAGAACAGAACAGAATTCAACATGGTCGTGATGTCTTCGGCGGTAAAACCCATGTTCGGTATCTGGCTCTTGTGTTGTTGAAAAAGAGAAATCACCGCTTCAATTGCACCGTTATTATCGACGTTGGTGTACAATGATACAACATCGAAGCTGGCGTAGGCTGCTGTTGTCGGCACTTGGCAGTTGGAAAATGAGGACAAGAACGCCTCCACGTTTACTATGTGCGCACCAACAAATTGGAGCAGCGGTGAAAGAACTTGCACCAAAAGCCAACTCAATCTGTCTGACGGTCCTCCACAAGATGAAACAATGGGACGGGTCTTGATTTCGTCGACGGAGAGTTGTAGATGGGCAGTTGCTGATGGAAGTTTGTGAGTTTTCACCAAACAATAGAACGTGGGAGTAACGGGATGTAAATCCAAAAGTCCTTTTGCAGCATTTGCACCGAGTTTTGGTTTCACCACAGTTGATATCGTTTCTCTCACTTTCGCACAAGCCTTTCGAAATGCAGCCGCAGTTGTCTCAGCATAAGTCGAGGAGTCAGATAACGTGTATCTGATAATATCTTTATCCAACGACTGAGGCATGACTACGAAGGATCCACATTTGTCTCCGACCGTGTATCGTAACTTTGACCTCAAACGGAGAAGTTTCTTGAAACCTCGCTGTTCAGTAGACGTCAAGTTGGTGCGGTGGGGTTGTGCTGCTTCGTTTTGGTAGATGTTCTGTATTGCAAGTTCGAGCCTCGCAATTTTGGAATCGACAGTGGGTGTGGGATCAGCAAGCCGAATTCCTCGTGATGGGAATGGCATCGAACAAATGAGTGTCGATTCACGGTCGAGTACTGTAGGCCCTCTATGGATTCTTGTGCGTAACCGGTGGGCAAAATGGTGTATGCCACAAAGTGCTTCATCAATAGTAGCATTAGTTACTTTACGAGAAATGGCAAACGAAGGACCAAGGTTTAGAACGGCTGCCATATCACCGTCGATATCGTAATAATCGTAGTATATATTTTCTTAACATGTTGAATTATGTCGAACACCAACCTAAGTTATCGTTGTATAGGTCAGCAATTGCCTGAGAGCACACGAAGTCAGAAAGACTTACTAACTTCCTGCCTCTAGGTATTGTTCAACTGTTCCTATTTGTAAGCTTGTGATGAGATAGCAATGGATTGTTAATATTTAGGTCTGAAGAAGGCATTAAATGCCGAAAGCTTACTAATAAAGGCATTGAGGAGCTTTCAACTGCACAACTATATCAGCAATATCTCATGAAGCTCAGAGACAGAACAGTACTGAAAATGGTTATTCCTTATGATGATATTATCTTAGTAAGTGGCGCCGCGGTGGAAAGCGACTATTCGGCCAATCATACGAACGAGTATTCCTTTTATAACTTTGTTTTTTTAAAATTATATTCCACTGACCTTGGTACAGTGTATTGTTGTTGTTCCGAAACTGCATTCTAAATATTGCCTTTAATACCAATATTCGTATAAATTTTTAATAGTCATCCCGTTTGACGTTTCTTTAACGGTCATATTTTTAAAAAATATCTACTTCATTTTTTCGGGAAATTGTGTTTTCCTTTATTTTGGGTTGTGATGCATAGCATGTTTAAAGAACATTTTTATGAATTGGCTTCTGGAAATTGTGCCGAAACAGACGGCAGTTCACTCGAATTACCATGTGTGTATTTTTGGATAACCTCTATTGCTATTTCGATAACTAAAGTAAACGAGGACGGTGGTGCGAATATATTAGACCCAGCGTTCACTAACAGTTTATCCTTATGACAGCAATACATAGCGTATATAATACAGTTGTATACAATACGGCAATAGATCATAGGGAGTTATGGCGTGGTGAGTTCCTTCGGTGGGCTCAACGGCTCCGAGCGTCGGGCGTCCTGCGGATGGTAATGATGGTCTGGCAAATGCCGTCTGCGCGGTTGCTCCGTCTCGCTCCAGCTTCGTCCCTCGGACATTTGAATGGTTGCGCGATCATCGATTTGCCCTAAATGCATTAAGCTATCAAAACATTCCTCGATCGGCATGCAACTTAGTTTCTTTGGACTCTCTCACTCTCTCTCATGGCAGACTTGGAATGTGAGCAAGGTTTTTGAACTGAGATCACTTACACCTCCCCTTTTTACCCAAAAAAAGTCGCAAGCGACTATTTGAAAGATTTTGTTGCGGCTGTAATCATAGAGCACAATGCAAAGACACAAATAAGAGAATGCACATCAGGAAGAGAAGAAGAAGACCGAGCCGAGCTTGGTGTGGAAAAGGCGAATTGAGAAAGGAATATGAATCTCATTTTGTTGAAGTAGCGCCTTGACACGCTCTTCCGATTGGCGAAGAGCACTTTGATTTTCGCGCAAAGAGATCGAAAGCGCATTAATTTGGTGGCGGGCTTCATCTAAAGATTGCCTTCCTCGAGGCACATAGGAGTTGGAGTTCGAGAATTTTGGCGGACAGACCGAGAAGGAGGTGGAGAAGAACGACGAAGTGAAGAAAAGTCGCAGAATCTATTCTGAATCTGGCATGATTTTGACCAGATGTTGCGGCACGTACCAGAGCCTGAGTAGCCTGTTGGCAAATATTGTGGCTGATTCACCAATTTCTTGGCGGCAGCTGGACAAAAGTTGGCGGGCCATTTTACGTTGCTGCGGGCCCTCGAAATAATTCTTGGGGTGGGCTACTATGCGGTCGAAATCTTTGCGTTCGTCCAGGGAAAGTTCTTCAATCTTTTCGCGAGCAACGCCATCCAAATATCCTACCAAAAAGTTTGCTTTTTGCTCAGATGTAGGTGCGACGGTGTGCATGCGTAATATGTCTTCTAGTCGCCGCAGCCAGATCAAAAATTACGGGCTTTCACCGTCTCCAGAAAATGGTGTGATTTTTGGAGAATGCCCTCTTTCGGGGCTGCACAAAGCAACAGTTGAAATGGAGTTGATACGAGAATCAACGGCTTCAAAAGTATTGTTCAGACCTTGCAAGAGTGCGGTATTACTATCATCGAATTTTTGCACTAGCTGGGAAGTGGTATAGTGCGTGTCGTACCACACGTTGGTAAGTGCTTCAGATGCAGCGTCTCTCAAGTGCTTGGCATCACAAATTCCAAATCACGAGTTCAAATATCCGGTCCACTGTATCAGATCTTCGATATCAGGCCGTCCTATATATAATATATGTAGGTGAATGCATCTAAGCACTGAAAAAAAAAACCAAAAAATTGTCTGGAATGCCAAAAGGTCGTATCGATCGTGGTTTGTTGCAACCATTCAGATTACAAAAAATTATGAGCATGATAAACTGAACAAACCAGGCCATACAATTCTAACACCAAGTAAGTCATATCGAAACTGATCACTGCATTTTCATGCCTGTCATTCCTGAAAGCTCAGCGCATTGTTCGAGCTAAATTCCTGAGAACACTGCGTTTAGCAATCCGACCCGAACCAGAACAGCGTCAAGGATTATGAATGCATGTGCAAGTCCTAACGGAAGGAGAAAACCTACAATTCAATGGAAACATACAATTTAATGAAAGCATCGTTCTTCGCATTGTTCTCTCTGTAAAAGTGCAGAATACCGTAAATTTCTGTCTGAGTTTGATTCACTGTCTCATAAGATTGCAATCCTCTTATTCATCTTTCTTTGCTATTAGGGAATCGCTTCCGGAATGAAGAGACTATGTTTTCTTTGCAACCGGGGAAATTGAAACGTGATTGCAGCTTAGATATTAAAAAGCGAAATGAAAATAATGTTGAGAACGTTGTCAACACCTATAGAATACGCCTTGACGAGTCGAGAGCATTGCCTACCAAAGGAATGGCCCTGCTTCTGCTCTTTGCACTCATCAACGTTGCAGACGTGGGCTCAACACTTCATATTTCTCCTCCACATAGCGATGTAAGATTAATTTTCACCATTTCATTTAATTTATTAAGTGAACCAGATTGGTGCACCATAGATCCTGCTAGCATTACAGTAATCAACTAAAGCACGATAAAGCTTGAAAGAAGTGTGGAAAAAGGGCAGCTCAGCTTCACTATCCACAAACCACTGCTCACCCTAGGTAGTAACATTTAACCCAGCAGCATTGCATAGACGACAATCACTGGTAGAACAAGGAGTTTTATCTTATAGTGGCAGAGTATAGAGCCCAGAAAGAGAAGATAGCCAAATGTACTCGTACAAGCCAACCACGTATCTTCAAGCAGTTCGCTTTCAGAACGTGTTAGGAATAAATATAAAGATTCTTTCTCACCAAATCACCCATCGCACCAAAGCCGAACATGCCGAATCGATGAAGGAATAAAATTTCATGATTCTTATATACTGCATAAAAATTCAGAGGTGGCGAAGCTGAAACTATTTTGAAAGGTTTGTTCAGCTTTTCTTCAAACAGGGACCGGTGTTTGGTTGAGATTTTTCTGGCAAACAGAGATAACGGCAAGGATGTTAGATGGTGATAGTTAGCAGGCAGGCCGGTGAACTGCCATCGCCTGCATGTATAGAAACACTTGTCTAAGTACGATGATTTTCATGTCTGAGACTTTGAGGGACCTGAACAACGGTCTCAATAATTCTACGAAAGTTGCACTGTCGTACGCATTAGCATTCTCACGATATGTATGAGAGATAAGATGTGTTTCAACTTTTCAAAGGGATGAGTTGGACATAGCTTGAAATTAGTGAGCATTCTTGTTTACGATCACATTCCCTTTCTATTTCCACACCGCGTAACCCAATCATTCATATTGGAAAACTAGGACCAACCGAGACCGCTCCTTCCGTAAGATTTAACAGATTTGATCGCTGCGTTTGTTTCAGGGTTGTGCGAAATCTTCCATTTTCTGTTCTACGGTCCACGTTCCAGGCTCCTCAAGAATTGGGGCTCAAAACAGTTTCTTCCTCAATTTCGCACGAAATCACACACAGAGAACTCCAAACGGACGCAGTAAAAAGAGTCACGACCGCGGCGCGGCTCTCTTGGGCAGAGTCACGGGAGCTCATCATAGTGTGCGCCTGCGTCTCTACCCATGAGACCCGCGCCGCAATCTCGACTCTTGTCTACGTACGTTTGGAGTTTCTATATATCACTGTGATCAGCAGCTCCTGCAGGTTCTTCCCACATAAAAGTGGGAAAAGTCATTCTAAGGTGGATCGGTACTTCTTTTCTCAATGCTGAAATGAAGGCTGCGGAAAAGGCTTAGGAAATGCTACAACAGTTTCATATTGAAAATCCTATCGTGTCGCATATGTATTGTTGAATGTAGGTAAAGTTTCCGCAGTTTTATCTCACTCACTAGCTTTATGACCGCCTTTCCTCCAATAAGCCGTTGATCTTATGAGAAACATTAGATGACAACCAACACATTAGATTTTCATACACACATGTTTCACATTAGATGACAAGGCAGTAGCAGAATTCTTGATTGGTATGATTGGGGCTCAACTAAGAATACATCCCATTAAGAGATGGTTGTTTGAGGGAAGCTGACGTATTTGAATCCCATGTTAAAATGCTGACGTCCGTTCAGCATTTTAACATGGTATTCAAATAAGTTCCGCTTCAGTATAAAATCAGCGGAACGGCGCAGAATGTCACTCCACAAACGCTTCTAAAATGTCTCGCCTACTCATCGCTCTTGTGCTAGTTGTAAGTGAACAACTTTTCTTCATAATCTTTAGGGAAAAAAGGAAAAAATGATCGCAGATAGAAACTTCTGCACCAAAGCTGCCATAGTCATAACCAATTGTGGAGGTGAGGTCAAATAGGTTTGGGCTGGAATAGCAAAACGCGCACGAATATCGGGAATAAAATCACATCTTCCCCTGATTCGATGAAATCGAGTAGGAGGGAACAAAAATACTGCATTTTCAGCTCTAAATGCAAAGAATGAGTGCGAATCTATTCAGAAACATTTTCTTGATCAGTAGGGTAGAGGTGAGAATAAAATCTCTTGTCTTATCACATTCTAGAGTACTGTCCTGATAGCTCATTCCAAGCTTGAAGTACGGATTTTAAATTTCCATCAGTTGATCGTCCAAAATTGGCAGCGTGCAAAATATGTGGCCGCTACTGTAGGTGTGCCTCGCACGATCAGCGAAAAGGCAAAACTGTTGCGGTTTGCGGCGCCATAACAAAATAAATCAGATAAAAGTACCGCCATACCTGAACTCTTTATAAATGCTTCTCACATTCGAGTCACCAAAAACAATTGGCGAGTGGCCAACGCAGCACTGTTCTGAACACAATAAAAATCGGAAAACCATATGACATGCGATCTAAGTAAACATGTACTTGACATTTTTCAGACATTTTCAAAGGATATTATTGTTCGTATATTGATTTGTGAGGTAGTTCCAACTAGCTGTGCTGGAGCTCTTAAGAGACCATCGCAGACAAAAATCATCAAGGAGGGTTGTCCATTATTCCCCTCTTTCAATGGGGAGCAGGCATGTGCGGAAGTAAAATTTTGAATCCCGTAAAACGTAAAACGTGAGGCCATAAATGGGGCGAGCACAGAAAGCGTAAAAGAAGACGGAAAATTCCGTATACCCCGATGGGAACCCGCTCTGATTTTGAAAAGCTAATTGTGAGACCTGACCGCTACCATAGGAACCGATGCGTTATTTCTCATAATCTTGTGTATTTCGATTGATTCATGACTACATGGACTGTCATTAATTGGGCTTCGCAGGGCGGCTTTTTGTAGGATTATTTCCTGGCAGGGTGCATACAGTATTGGAGAGATACCTTTCAAGGCTGTCGAACTTGTCCGCTCGTCCTCATGGGAGATGGTTCAAGTCACCCTTGCCAGCGAAAACTACGGTAATAACATGAAGTACGCACTGGACGACTTTCACGACCTTGTAAGCAACCTCCGCTCCCATGTCACAATGAATCCTTATTGTCTGTTGTCTTTACCAGTTCGACGAATTTGCCCAGCAGCAGGGAATCCGTTTCCACAGAGGAAACTTCCGCGAGATCGAGACCTTCATTAAGGGGCTGCCTGTGGCGAAGTATGGGCTGCGCGGTGTGGACTGTGAACAGGTAGTGACCGCTTTCTCTTCCACATAGATATTGAAGAGCAAATGCATTTTGTTGCAGTTCCGACAATTCCTCAGTGGCGTAAAAGCTCAGAAATATCATCTGCAGTATGCTGCCGTGAAATGTGGTCCAATGACCTTCTCCTTCTGCATGGCATTCTCATGTGCTCCAGAAGACTTCCTTTTTAGAAATGCAACTACAACTACAACTGCCGTTGCAAGTACAGTTTGACCCAAAGCTTCAAACGAATAAACGACTTTTCGTTTTTACTTATTGTGCTGTACTAAAATTAGGCGCCACATCAATAATTGGGTGTCATTCGGTGATGGTCTGAATCTAACACGCTTTAATGCCAACACTCCACCCACCTTCATCACGATTGTGCGTGGCTGTAAACAGAAGCGGCGAAGGCCTTGCATACCCATGGGGCATCATACTCCATGCCCCTTTTTCGACGGAAACCAACCGCACGGCTCCGTTTGCCGTCCGATAGTCTCTGAGTTAGTAAAAGTCCAGAAATCTTACCGCAAGCGAGACGGATGAATGGATTGGAATCAGTAAACACAATGAATAATGTTGTTTTCATCAAATACCTGTGTCATTCTGCAAACAAGCTCCCGAGTTACAAGCATTCAGATGAGGTAAAGATATAAAGATCGCACTGAGATACCCCAGTAGACATGTTTTTACCATCCCGTGGGCAAGAATAGCTCAAAATCAATAAAATCAATAAATCGATAACTTGGCGCAAAACGGTTGTTGCCATATTCGTGTTCAGCGTATTGAGGGACCCTAGTAGACATGTTCTCGTCAATCCCTGGGCAAAAATAGCGAAAATGAATAAAATCGATATAGTCGATAAACCTATCGATAATCTCAGGTGCAATGTAGCCTATAACCTCCGCCGGCCCGTGGAGAGTCTACATGCAAAATTTGGCCCGAATCGGTTGATGCTGCGCGATTTCTATTCGGAACATACAAACGTACAAACGTACAAACATACATACATACAAACACACAAACATACAAACACACAAACTTTCACTTATACATATATATATATATATATATATATATATATATATATATATATATATATATATGCCGTACCCGGCTTCGCTCGGGTGCTTTATTACCTTGGCTACATCATACTGCTGAGGCCATTTACTATCATCGACAAATTCATTAAAATCTCCATAATTTTGGTGATCAGCATGTTAGCGAAGCCCTGGTGACGTTTCCCATCGACTTGTGGGCGAAAAGTTAGCAAAGCTATTTCGGTGATATTGAATCGACGTATTCGTACAAAGTGGTTGTCATATTCATACTCAGCATATCGAGGAACCCCAGGAGAGATGTCTTCACCGCTCCATTGGGCGGTAGAGCCAAAAATCAATAAAATAGAAAAACCGATATTTCATGCAAAATGTTTATCATATTCCTATTCAGCGTATTGAGAAACCCAAGAAGACATGTCTTTGTCCGTCCCCGAGCGAAAATGGGAAAAAATCGATAAAATCAATAAATCAATATTTCGTGCAAAATGGCTGTCATTCTTATTCAGCGTATTGAGTTACCCCAGTAGACATGTCTTTACCACCCCATGATCAAGAATAGCGAAAAATCAATGAAATCAATAAATCGATAAATTGGTGCAAAATGGTTGTCATATTCGTGTTCAGCGCATTGAGGTACCCCAGTAGGCATGTTCTTGCTAGTCCCTGGTCAAGAAGAGCGAAAAATCAATAAAATCAATAAATCGATAAACTGGTGCAAAATGGTTGTCATATTCGTGTTCAGCGCATTGAGGTGCCCCAGTAGGCATGTTCTCGCTAGTCCCTGGTCAAGAAGAGCGAAAAATCAATAAAATCGATATAATCGATAAACCAATCGATAACCCCAGGTGCAAGGTAGCCCATAACCTCCGCCGGCCAGTGGAGAGTCTACCTGCAAAATTTGGTCCCGATCGGTTCATCCTCAGCGATTTCTATTCGGAACACACAAACACACAAACACACACACAAACACACACACAAACAAACTTTCACTTTTATATATACAGATATATCAGTGGCGGACGTAGAAAGTGGGCGGGAGGGGGGGCGTGGGAAGAAAAGTGGGGTCTCCGCCGTTTTGGGGACCCAGACGGAAAATAAAATTAATAATAATATTAATTATAATAATAAACAATGAATAAAAAATATATTAAAAATAATAATAAAAATAAACAATTAAAAATAAACTAACACAAGATTTTTATTTGTATTGTAAAGTAATTTCGAAAATTTGGCGACCCATTCTCGGGGGGGGGGCGCGCCCCCCCACCCCCGCCCCCCCCCTGCGTCCGCCACTGATATATATATATATATATATATATATATATATATATATATATATATATATATATATATATATATATATATATATATACTAGCGCCCCTTCGGGACGCTAGAAAGTGGTGTGGGGCAGCCACTTGGGACATGTGCAAACGCTTCACACTTGCCTAATCTCTAGAAAATTGATAAAGAAGTAGAACCAATCTACCAATGGGCCCAAAAATAAAGTCCTTCTTATGAGTTGAGTATGAGTATGAGGAGTCCGTTCTCCATCGTATGGCGTATTCGTGCGTATTCCTTACTACCGGCCAACGCAGATGCGTTCCCTATCGGCGGAACTGTATCCTGCCGTTCCCCACACTATTGGACCAAAGCGAAATCGTATTCGAGTGTTTCCACACTACTGGGCCGCAGCGGGCTTTCTTCTATCGGTGGACCCTTATTTTGGAGCCATCTTCACTATTAGGCCTGAACCGTATCCTGGCATTCTCCACTTTACTGAGTCACAGCGGAATCCTGGTGTTATCCACACTACTGGGCCACGGCGGGCCGTTCCTCCATCGGCGGGCCCTTCCTCCATCCATCGCATTCTGGCGTCTTCCTCACAGTTAGGGCAAGCCGGATGCGTTCTCCAGGGGCGGGCTCGCATCCCGGCATTCTCAATATTATCGGACTGAAGTGAACCCGTATCCTGGCGTTCATCAGAGCGCTTGGCTACGGCGGACCCTTTCCTCCATCGGTGGACCCGTATCTCAGCGTCCCCCTCACCACAGGGCCACGCGGGCCCTTTCTCCATCCGTGAACCCGTATCTCGGCGTCCCCCGCACCACAGGGCCACGGTGGGCCCTTTCTCCATTGGTGGACTCCCCGTATCCTGGCGTCCCTCGCACCAGAGGGCCACGGTGGGCCCTTTCTCCATCGCTGGCCCGTATCTCGGCGTCCCTCGCACCACAGGGCCACGCTGGGCCCTTTCTCCATCGGTGGACCCGTATCTTGGCGTCCCCCGCACCACAGGGCCACGGCGGGCCCTTTCTCCATCGCTGGACCCGTGTCATGGCGTTCTCCACAGCACTGGGCGACGGCGGGCCCTTTCTCCATCGAGGGACCTGTATCCGTATTTAGTTGATTGGATACACAATGTCATGCCTTCATATATTGAGGCTTCTACTCTTTGTTAGTACGGAAGCTCTTTCGAACGAACGGATGTCGTGACTACACAATCGTTGCGAGAATTCAGCAGAGGACGCAGCAATACCATCCACCAGATGAGGGGACCGCGCAGGTCCAGCCTCCCCTAGGCTTCCGAGACATTGCAGCTCTTACGACACCCGCCCATTTCTTCCTGCAAGTGCACACAGCGTCACAACAGTAGAAGGGTGGTTTTCCTGATGCGTACATTGTGCAGCCTGAAAGCTTGTAAACACCCCCTCACTCCTATGCTGCGAGACCGCCAGCGAAGGTGATGAAATCACTACCTCGTGCATGTGGGAAAGCCAGCAGTGACTTAATTGCGAGTCCCGAAACGAATGTGCCTGAGTCCCTAGAAATCGGCCATTTCGCCCCACAGTCTGCGTCTCAAGATTGTGGTGTCTATGAGTGCCGCCGCGTATCTCTAGCCGCTCTAGCCCCTTACGGCGCTTTGTTTATATATATATATATATATATATATATATATATATCAGTGGCGGACGCAGAAAGTGGGCGGGAGGGGGGGCGTGGGAAGAAAAGTGGGGTCTCCGCCGTTTTGGGGACCCAGACGGAAAATAAAATTAATAATAATATTAATTATAATAATAAACAATAAATAAAAAATATATTAAAAATAATAATAAAAATAAACAATTAAAAATAAACTAACACAAGATTTTTATTTGTATTGTAAAGTAATTTCGAAAATTTGGCGACCCATTCTCGGGGGGGGGGGGGGGGCGCCCCCCCCCGCCCCCCCCCCCTGCGTCCGCCACTGATATATATATATATATATATATATATATATATATATAGTGCGTATCAAAATTAAGTATCCACCCAAAAACTATAAGTAACAAAGTTCCAAAACATCCGATTGAGACGGAACCACTTCCATTCGTTTTAGTAAATACGACAACACCTTACTAAAATATACTTACATGGTCACTCATGTTTCCTCATAACGTCCATGCTAGCTATCACATTTTGCTTGTATCAAAATTAAGTATCCACTTTCAAGCGGACCAATTTTGTTGATCTGAAAGTAGGTATGAAAGGCTGAAATTTTTGCAAAGTTCACCTTTTGCTCTCTGCCAAGATTCTTTGCCGTCGAAACCTTCTAAGCTCCGTTTAACAGGCGCAAATTGAAGTCTTACATGACGAAGGATTCTCCAATCGAACAATCGCGGCTCAGCTGGGTCGCTCTCATGGATTTGTGGACAAGTATCTGCGAAACCCATCTACATACCACAAGCGCCTAATTCCGGTCGCCCTAAGCTACTAGCCCCCAACGATAGCAGAATGATCAAGAGGCTGGAGTCGGATTCCACGTTGAGCCTCGCTCAGATGTGGGCTCAGTTGGATTTAAACATCTCAAGAATGACCATGTGGAGATCGGTCCGTCGGAACTGCAACATCATAAGAGAAGTAATGCTGAAGGCTCCACGCTTGACCCCCTAGCACAGATAAGCACCTCTGCTCTTCGCCAGAAATAACATGACAACGCAATGGGACAAGGCGCCTTAGATGATGATGATGATGTCGATGTTCAAAATTTATTTAGATTGATGTCAATTTAACAAATCTGATTTCCAGGTAATCTTAGTGATGAAAATGAATTCAATCTGGATGACCTAGATCGGTACCGTCATTAATGGAGGGACTTAAGGAAGGAGCCACTCATGTCCTCAAGGTGCACCTCTGGTGGCGGTTCGCTTATGACTTGTGCCGCGTTCAGAAGTTCAGGAAAATTTGAACTGGCGCCTGTTTCCAGGAGAATGGACTCCTCCGAATATCAAGAAGTGCTGGGAACGCATTTGCTCCCTTTTTGAGAGGTATTCGGCGCCATTCTCTCGTTTTTCAGCAAAACAACACGCCGTCCACGAGTCTCATTCAAAGAGAATTGGTCCAGGAGCACTGCGTACATATAGTGGACTGGCCTGCGTATTTGTCAGACTCTAACCAAGTTGAGGTCATGTGAGGTATAATTGTACGCCACGTTTACCGGAATAAAAAAACAGTACAGCACGGCCGACGACTTGAGAGCGGTGATACTGGACATTTGGGACCAGAATGACGACAACGCCACATAAAACCTAGTAAAAAGTATGCCACGAAGGGCTTTTGAAGTCATCCGCAACGATGGTGGACCAATCGATTGTTGATTGTCCGATTATAATGATAAATTTGTCCAACAGTCGTAAGTGGATACATAATTTTGATACAAACAAGAAAAATTCTTGTACAAGAATCCTGGACAAAACGGTGGAAATTAGTGGAAACAAAGAATATAGGGTTTATGCAATAAGAGAATCCTATGGAGCAAGTTCCCTTTTGTGGTAACCAATATGAGCCAAAATATTGATCAACTCGGGGTGGATACTTAGTTTTGATACGCACTATATATATATATATATATATATATATATATATATATCAGTGGCGGACGCAGGGGGGGGGGGGGGGGGGGGGGCGCCCCCCCCCCGAGAATGGGTCGCCAAATTACTTCACAATACAAATAAAAATCTTGTGTTAGTTTATTTTTAATTGTTTATTTTTATTATTATTTTTAATATATTTTTTATTTATTGTTTATTATTATAATTAATATTATTATTAATTTTATTTTCCGTCTGGGTCCCCAAAACGGCGGAGACCCCACTTTTCTTCCCACGCCCCCCCTCCCGCCCACTTTCTGCGTCCGCCACTGATATATATATATATATATATATATATATCTGTATATATAAAAGCGAAAGTTTGTTTGTGTGTGTGTGTGTGTGTGTGTGTGTGTGTGTGTTTGTGTGTGTGTTTGTGTGTGTGTTTGTGTGTTCCGAATAGAAATCGCGGAGGATGAACCGATCGGGACCAAATTTTGCAGGTAGACTCTCCACTGGCCGGCGGAGGTTATAGGCTACTTTGCACCTGGGATTATCGATTTGTTTATCGATTATATCGATTTTATTGATTTTTCGCTCCTCTTGACCGGGGACCAGCGAGAACATGCCTACTGGGGTACCTCAATGCACTGAACACGAATATGACAACCACTTAGCGCCAATTTATCGATTTATTGATTTTATTGATTTTTCGCTCCTCTTGACCAGGGACTAGCGAGAACATGCCTACTGGGGTACCTCAATGCGCTGAACACGAATATGACAACCATTTAGCGCCAATTTATCGATCTATTGATTTTATTGATTTTTCGCTCTTCTTGACCAGGGACTAGCGAGAACATGCCTACTGGGGTACCTTAATGCGCTGAACACGAATATGACAACCATTTCGCGCCAATTTATCGATTTATTGATTTTATTGATTTTTCGCTCTTCTTGACCAGGGACTAGCGAGAACATGCCTACTGGGGTATCTCAATGCGCTGAACACGAATATGACAACCATTTCGCGCCAATTTGTCGGTTTATTGATTTTATTGATTTTTCGCTATTCTTGATCATGGGGTAGTAAAGGCATGTTTACTGGGGTACCTCAATGCGCTGAATAAGAATAACAACCATTTTGCACGAAATATTGATTTATTGATTTTATCGATTTTCCCCCATTTTCGCTCGGGGACGGACAAAGACATGTTTTCTTGGGTTTTTCAATACGCTGAAAAGGAATATGACAAACATTTTGCATGAAATATCGGTTTTTCGATTTTATTGATTTTTGGCTCTTCCGCCCAATGAAGCGGTGAAGACATCTCTCCTGGGGTACCTCGATATGCTGAGTATGAATATGACAACCACTTTGTACGAATACGTCGATTCAATGTCACCGAAATAGCTTTGCTAACTTTTCGCCCACAAGTCGATGGGAAACGTCACCTGGGCTTCGCTAACATGCTGATCACCAAAATTATGGAGATTTTAATGAATTTGTCGATGATAGTAATTGGCCTCAGCAGTATGATGTAGCCAAGGTAATAAAACACCCGAGCGAAGCCGGGTACGGCAGCTAGTATATATATATATATATATATATCAGTGGCGGACGCAGAAAGTGGGCGGGAGGGGGGGCGTGGGAAGAAAAGTGGGGTCTCCGCCGTTTTGGGGACCCAGACGGAAAATAAAATTAATAACAATATTAATTATAATAATAAACAATAAATAAAAAATATATTAAAAATAATAATAAAAATAAACAATTAAAAATAAACTAACACAAGATTTTTATTTGTATTGTAAAGTAATTTCGAAAATTTGGCGACCCATTCTCGGGGGGGGCGCGCGCGCCCCCCCCCTGCGTCCGCCACTGATATATATATATATATATATATATATATATATGTATATATATAACATTTCCCCCAATCTCCTACGGTGCTGTTGCCATAGCCGTGTGCAAGCGGGGATATGGTACAAAAAGGATGTCATAGACATGATCAGCACATGAAATAACGAAGACCTAGGGAAGAAGAACCTTTGGATAGCTCGCCTTCGTAATGAGAAGAACGGACACATACCATCTTAAACAAGTATACTAGTCTGCCAATCAAATTGAAAAATATACAGATGTCACTGGAAACTGTTGTTTTTATGACAAACTCCGGTTAGTATGCTTATGTACACTTCTTCATATTGATGCCATGCTCAGCGTCGTGCAATGGCAATTTCTGATGACTAACGAGATGAAGAGTTTGTGCTAATGCTTCTCCACAATATCCATATCGTACCTCACTTTTATTAGTCTTGATATCGTAGAATGTGGTGGCTTGTGACAACCAAATCACTTATCCGTTATTCGGTCATTTTTGGTCTATCCGTTATCCGCACCGTTAGCCGGATAGTGGAAAATCTCGTATCCGCTCATCCCCGGTATGGAATTTACGACCAGTATGCCAAGTAACCCCCCCCCCCCCGCCCCCCTAGATACGTAGTTTCAGAGAAATTTTTGATTTTGAGATTTTGGCAGAGGAAAAGCGTTGGCATCACACCATATACATATGTATCAGACTTTACAGACGAACATGTCAAAACCGGATAGAGCCAGGTGATCAGCCGGTCGATACCACGCCTCAGCCGTAATTGCAGACAAAGGCTTAAACGTACTCCCTAGCCGAGTGGCTGTATAGTCTGTTAGCTCAGAGATGGCACCTGGGTCGACTTTGCCTGTAATTACGACCTGATCCCGAAATCGCCAAGTTATCTAATTCTTGCACTTTTTTAAATATGTATGTGGTGTGATTGCTTCCATTTTGATGTTTTCCTACTGCCATTTCGTAGAATCTCAGACAATGAAACGAGCTGATCGTGGTACCAATATTTGGCGGACCGTAGCCAACTCCGCGGTCAGCCAAATAATTGAACGCGGTAGGCCAACTATGGGTGCGTGGTCAGCCAGCGAAAAGTCCGCGGTCAGCCCGCGGAAATGATGTTGTGGTGTGCTGGTAACGCCAATAATAGTTACTGATGATGTGGATGGCAATTTAGCGATCAAATTTAACAGACGAAAACCTCCATTTTTATCTCTGGAAATTGCGCAGTACAAATAGTTTTGGGAATAGAAATGCCAGGATTCATTCATATTCTTCAGATTGTGCTTGAAAGTTTTTCGTTTTGTAGATGTATGTTCACAAATTGCATAATATTAGTGCCAAATTCTCTTAATAAAAGCTTCACTCCAAAAATATCTAAGGAGGGGCCTCCACTCCCCGCAAATTGGAGAGGGTTCCACTACTTTAGGAAAAAGTGGATGCGAGATACTTCTCAATCTCTTCAACATCGTCAGAAATAGACTGTTTTTTTTTGTTCATATACATCTCACCCATCACTATCACTACGTTCACAAAGGTTGCATCGTACATCGTGCAGGTCCTACGGGCCAAATTTGGCTCACCGCGGACAGTACCGCGCTTTCGAGAAAGGACCGCTGTCAGCCAAACTTTTGGCTATAGACCGCGGCCAGCCTGCTTTCTGGGCGCGGTCAGCCCGTTCCGCATCTCATGGTACCGCAGTCGGCCCGCGGAACACACGTTGGTACCGCGGTCATTCCGCTCCATTGTCTGAGATCTTTCAGATGCATTCTGTGGACAAAGCCGTAATTGCAGGCGGTCGCCCAAGGTGTCATCTCTGAGCTACAGGGCATTCACCTCGGAGTAAACATAGCGTTGCAGCTGTGCGCGCGCCAGGTCATTTTCCAGGCGTCTTAGTAGGGATCCACCGTATGCGCGCATGCGTTGTGAGACCAGGCCGCTGCAATCATTCGATGGCCGTTTCATGATGCAATTTTTCGTCTGCAGCAACAGCTATTCAATAATTTCTGCTATTCCTAGCTGAATTTTGCGTATTTCTGCGACTGTATTCATTCACCTGGTAGGATACTTTCTCTAGATGGATATGGATTCCCATCGTTGTTCAATACTGTTTTGTTTTTCATTTTTGAAATTGTTTCCCAACAAATTTTCCACTTCGACGCTGGTGGATAGGAATGTGGGACGTAGCCCCATCGTCGATGCTGGAGGAATCTGAGACTGATAATTGCATATGCAAAATCTTTTTTATTTTCTTCAAATTTCTGCCAAAAAAAAACGCAGCGAAAACAGCTGCGGTTCCACTTTCTTGTTCTGCCCCACCAGCTGCTCAAGATTGGCAAGATGCCAAAATACGCTCCGCAGTGGCCTTCGCAGCTACCATGCGTGCGGTTTTCAGCCACTCGCGCGTCTGGTCCGAAATGGAGAATGTCTACTCCTTTACGAATACCCTGTAACAGACCACATGCCGTGAATGTTGCATCCTCGCAAACAGTGGTAAACGAGGTGAGGTGGACGCGTGAACTAAACATTTACGTAAATGAGCTGTGAAGAATTTTGGCTGGCGAGAACCAAATGAAACGCCCTGTTTAGAGCGCTCCTTCGCCAATGCCTTCAAACATCTTTATTTGTGAATATACATTCCACACTTGTACGATCCGAATCCAGCTCCCATAATTGGCCTCAATCATGATGCTCCAGCTACTTGAACAAAAAAATACAAATAACAACATATCCAAAGTATTTATTAATTAGTTAAAGAAACAGATCTCACAGCTAACGATGACAGTAATCACGAGGCGGCGGGCGTTTGAAAGAGCGAACATTTTCTGAACACTTCACAAGCGTGAACTCCACCGTTCAAAACAATCAAAGAAAACGAGAGACATTATGTGTTACGTCTTTATGAAGAAAAAAATATCTCAATCTATACTAACTACCGCTTAGTAACAAAAAAAAAGGAAACAAGAAGAAACGGGTATCTCTTTGCACGTAAATAATATATCATGGCCCCGTCAAGCGAAATCCGTATGACAACGTCAAGTTGCCTAAGGAAGCAGCACATTATAATGAACATGACAAAATATCAAACAATTGTGAATGAAATACGATGAAATACAGCAGAAAATAGAATTTTGAGACAAAAAATAAACGAACAGCCCACCTTCTTAAACCATTTCCAGCTAATTGCACTACGCTTATTCCGAAAGAGATGTCGGCTTACAAGTAGCTGTACTAACATGCAATTTAAAGTACCAATTTCAACCGACATAACGCATTTAGATGTAACGATAACTAAATCTTTTGAAAGAAAAGCGGAAAACTATGAAAAATCTTGAACATCAGGGGGAACACTATCAACTTCAATCCGATCGATCACACCAGGAGTGACCAATCGATAAACAACAACATGTAGCAGAAACTATGTACAAATCTACAAGGTTTTTTGGTACAACATGCTACGGCGTAGATAGATAGTGATAGATGAGAGGAGCATATCACAACGTTGGACAGTTCAGGAGCATAGACAAAGAAACAGCACTACGTCGAGGTTGAGAACATAGGCAGTCGTTAGGATGAGGATAAAGAAAACATACATAGCGCGTATACATACAAGCGTTGACCCCACGTTCAATGATGAAGTGAGTACAGATGGCGCAAGAGGACACTTCGGGGAGAAAAAACGAAGCTATTTAAGTTTGAGTATTGAAACTTATACTAATCCTACTGCTGCTGCTATACTCTTCAATAAGGATAGCGGTTTCGATCGCTGCAGCTGCCGCGACACTGTTTTTGGGTGCATATCGATCGAGGGCGGCCGGTCGCTGACGCTGTCGCCGCCCAGCAACTAATCGATACGTACTAAACCAGCGCCGCTACGGCTGCATCGACCGGAACCGCCATAGTTTTCGAGATGTGTAGCGACAGCGTATGCCAATTTACTAGATGGAAGGAGGACGGGTAGCATCTGCCTCCTCGCACACAATTCACTATAGAACTACTCTGATTTTTACTGAAATACCAATTAAATCAATTGAGAAACGAAGAAATAACTCAAACCCATCAACTACCCACGTATCAACGCATACCGTTCACAGTCAAAAACCACGTTATACACTACGCATAATCGGCACCGTAGCTGTAGGGGAGCAAATAAATATACATGTACATAAAAAGATGTTTCACAAATTCTGTCCGCATTGGTCTACATATACGTGAATAGCTTTCTCCATCAGCAACACCATCGCAGGCGTTGACAGTGATGCTGCAGCTATAAGGTAATGGCTATGTGTTACGGCGGATTAGGACCTGAGATTCGTCGCTGAGAAGATCAGGTATGTACAGTAAATCACTGCAAAACCAATGGCTGAAAAGCAAACATTTTAAAAAGAAGGGAAATTTTAAAAAATCGAGGTAATCCAGGATACTCACCAAATCCATGTTTCGATGAAGTTGTAGAGAACTGCTAATCCTCCACACCTTCGGGAATTCCCTCTATCGGTGGGCTGTCGTCAACAGATACATGAGGTGATTGTTGCGTCGATGTACTTCCAAGCTCAGTGTTGTGCACTGGATCCAAAACAAGGAACTTGAGGATGTCCGACAGCGAAATTATGCCGACGACCTGGAAAACCGAAGATTAAATTAATGACAGAATAGCCATTGCGAAATTCTGAATTTCGCGTTTGATGTAGACTATACAGTGCCGATCAGTCACTCCTCTATCACAGATACTACCCGTCTGGTCTGCCGCACTGCACCGTCTACGCGGAGTGTTGGAGTTGTCGGAAGTCGTAATGCATTGATGTTCTTCTTATGTTCTCCACTGTTTGTCTTGGTGTTTGCTTTTATTTTGAAAAGAAAAAGAACAAGCAAAAGATCAGTAGCGGAAATATTCAATGACCATAGCGCTTGGTCAATCTGCCGTGTCGCGTGGGTGGTGCAACGCGGCAGATCAAACCGACGGTATTCTGTGTTTCAGGATTCACTGGCACTGTATTTACAAATTTAGCCATTCCCCAACAAACATCTCAAAAAATTGTTGGATGGTGCGCGCGAGAATGCGACAGGACCTAAATGAAGGAAGCAGAAATACTATTCTCTATAGTTAACACACTCGAAAACTGGCCATGAATATTCTGTTCTAACTATAGCATGCTCGTGGACACTGCCAACCGGTATCACGCCGCAGCGCGTGCAGCTACGGACAGTTTTTCTGGTGGACTTTTTGAATGGGTTTGAACACAAAACGACGAAAACAGACTTGATGACAGAACACTACTGATTTATGACCCCACCATACTTGGAACATGAATTATTGCTCGCTCAAACTTTGGTGATATCTTTCTCAGCAGCTAGACAAAATAAACAAGTATGAGCAGTTCGTGAGTCATTCACAAGCGCTTCATAAGTTGCCAGTCCAAATATCGAGTCCAAATGTTCCGGCAAATTCTTTAAATTCCTATATTCAAGTTTTTCAAGTTCGGGTTTATGATTGCAACTTCGAATGGTACATTTCAAGAACAAACCAAGAATTTAGCAATATAAACAGTAACAAGGTTTACAGCTTATGTATGTGAAAGAACAACAAACAAAGCAAACCTTCTTGTCTGCATCCGTCACTATCAACCTATGGACTTCAGCGCGAACGATGGCATGGAGTACATCGAACAGTGAATCCGTCTCTCGACAGCACTGAACACCTTCGAAACACTGGAAAAGACCATATTAGCAATATAGAAACCGATGGAAATCACTGACCTATTTAACGCCCATTTTCTTCTGATTCTTTCTCAAAATAGCACTTCATTTACGCACAGAATGTGTGTCAGATATAAGAAAAACTTGAAGAAGCAGAAAATAAGACCTACTTCAGAACGATGCTTGAGCGCTTCTTGTACCGTACAGTCCAGCCTATCGTACGATTTCTCAGCTGCCAAGCTGATCACATCGAATTTGGCGTAGATATCAACGACCTACACAAAGTAATAGATTGAGACAACAGTGAAATTGAAGTAAACAAATTGAAGAAAACGGTTGAAAAAAAAAGATTGAGGGACGATATCAAACCACGTGCACATTTGAAAGACTGAGACTTTGAAAAATAGAAATCTTCCCTTTGCATCAGAAGCACTGATAAACAACTTTATAGACTATATACACAAGAATTCAGCAAAATTTCTGTAGGTACAGAAAAGAGAGGCAACTTGGAAAAGAAATGAGTAGGTAAAGTGAAACATAAATCACTCACCCGTCCTTTTTCGTCCACCAATGGTAACGCCGATACCCGATTGCGCAGGAAAATGTCCAACGCGTCATGGAGCGGTGTATCCACGTGAATAGTGACAATATCACCCCATGATCCTATTCCCAACTCCTTTGGCGTAGTATCCATAAATGCTGGCCTTGGCAAATCGTGAAGCTGTAATGTTGATAATGAAACGACAAAATATTAATTTGAAAAAAAAAGGAAATTGTGAATTCTTTCACTTACATATAAAGATAGAAATTTAATAAGTCTCTTATGCGTAAGAATATAGCTGATGTTGCCCGTGTTTTTATCCATAACCGGTAGCCTGTGCACTTTTGACTCGCACAGCAGCTGCACAGCGTGGTGCAGGCTAAACCAAAACGCTAATGAGTGACATTAAGTGAGTAAACAGAGAATTTTACAGGAATTCGGTTACCTCTCGTTAGGATCAATCGTCACCAGTGGTCGGACACCGTTCTCGTCCGCTTCAAATTGCTCTCGCCAATGACTGATTTGCTCTTCTTCGAGAGCGCGCATTTTTTCCTCTTTGTCTCCAGCTTCATAGTGCCTTAAACACGTGTGATGGTAGTTTTGCGTATTCGTTGAAGCTTCGACATGAATTGCTCTCTTGAAGTGACAGTGTCAACCGGTTAGATTGAGAATTATATGAGGGGGAGGGGGAACTAGTTCACTAATTTATAGGCTGTATTTGTGAAAATGCTCGCGTTTTTGATTCTGTTGTAATCTGGGCGCTGACCTCAAATACCATGGTGAACTTGCATGAAACATGCAGTAAATCAAAAAAAAATTAAAACAAAAACAGGTGCTGTTTTCTGTGCGTTTGAATTGTTTCTTCAAAGGAGGCATAGAAAATCTATAAACTAAACATGAATGTGCGGACAAATACTTCCTCGGGACGGTCGCGGGGCCACTACGGAGAGAACACCGTCGCGTGCGCTTGGCTAAAAAGCTGGCGGCGTAACCAGGTGCGTCATCAAGGTGCGAGTATGCAGCTGGATTTACGTTTCGCAGTTGTTATAGCTTGGCAGTGCTCTTCATCCTAGGAACTCTAAGTCGAAGTCGACAACTTCTACGAGTGCAGCCTTTGAAGAGATAAAGGGAAAACGGAGTTCATTATTATAACAGCGCTGAAAAAACGACTGCAAGGTGATAAAATTTTTTAGAAGCGCGCTCAAGGTAAAAGGAATGCTATGAAATGCATGGAATGAAAACAATGACGAACAACATTCAACTCACTTTATCAGGATCTTGATGAAATCCGTGATCGTGAGCATGCCTATGAAACGCTGTTTTTCACTATCCCATAAAGGTGCCGCACGAACTCCATTATATACAAGTGCGAAGAATGCTTTTCTCACCTGAAAAGGATACTACCTTTATAGAAGGACGAAAAAGAAAGGAGGCAAAACGAAAAGTGAGATAACATAGCCGAAATACAAGAGAAAAACGATGCTCACCTTTTCGAAGGAACTAAATTAATTGCAAAACAGTAACGTAGAGGCAAATGTGCTAAAATAAACATACCGGCAGCTGCGTGTCGAAAACGACCAATTTCGTAGAAGTTGGTATTAGGTCGTAACATTTGTGTGCTTTCATAAACAGTGAGTAAACAGCATCTTGGCAATCTAAACAACAATATTGTGTAGTTAGCACAACAAAACAAAAAAAAGAGTAGCTATTTTCTTGTCTCTGATCGAACCCTACCGAAGAACACAGTGTTTAGCTCATTTACAGCCGAACCAATGGTCATTGAGTCGAAAGAGTTGAACAGAGCTGCCTGAAATGGTTTCCAATATTGAAAAATACTTACTCTCATCAAGTGCCGAGTGCCATGCTTGGAAATCAAATACTGGATCGTACACTGCCACACGTGCTATCGGTGAGATGCGACATGGTTGTGCGCTCTGACGTCTTCTGGGCAGTTTTAGAATGATAACTGGTGGCGGTTGATATGGCTGTGGAGGCAATCCCAGATGGCCCTCCACATCCACATGCAGGTGATGGCCCACACGACTTCTTCCATAATGGCCGGTGGCCGGTAGCGACTTCACTGTATCATAGTTCGTCTGTGTGTAATCGTCGTCCTCCTCAGGTATAATGCTCTCCGCATCCCTAGCTCTAGCTGACTTCGATTTCTGACCGAATAATGTGCGCCTGAGCGTTCCAGTGGCACGAGAACGAGCCTGTGCCACCCAGTTGGCGGCTTTCTTGCTCTTTTTTCGTGGCTGTTGAGACGGCTGCGGTTCGAGCAGCTCGTTTGGAGTGGTGCGACTTGACTGTGACACCATCTTTCGAGAGAACGGCACGACGAACAACGCGATTACGACGAATACAACTCAGTAGCAGTAGAACCGAATCAAGTGGTCGCTGAAGCAGAGACGAACATGTGAGTCATTTTCTCATCTTGCACTGATTCTGATCGCGGGCCCAAACAGAAATCAGGAGAACTGAAAAAAGTGGGTCCGAATCAGGATCAGTGGAGGCCGCAGGCGAATGACGACGTAAAAACGACGAGGAATCAATAATTCAGACGGAGAAATGGGCAAACATTCTATGGAGGCATGGAGTCCCAAAAAGATTTCTCTAAAAAAGCTTCGAAACAATCGAAAATAGAAGGTGAAAGAAAAATCAAACTCCGTTGCGTTCCCGCCCATAGAAGGAGAAGAGAAGGAAATTTGGAACTATGTCTAGAAAAATACCACTTTAATGTACTACTTACCCATAAAAATACTACTCTTCTATACTACCATGTTGGTCCAAAAGTCTTGCAATAAATTTTACAGTTTTTCTTACCCAAAAAATCATGACACTATGGCCAAGAAATTGTGGATCAAAAAAAGAATATTGGCGCAAGACTTTCGGACCAACCTAATACTTAGCCATAATATTGAAAGGGACAAGACAGGTGATAATTGGCATAATCGGTAATTGAGAACTACCAGTAAAAAGTCTTGCTATACCCCAACAATCACGAAAGCAGACATCCTGAGCATTGAGGAAGTACAAAGGCTTTGACCACCAAAAAAAAAAATCAAAAAAAAAAAACTAACAGAATCCTCAAACAGCTTTTGAAAGGGATTGTTTCCCTCGGATATCAGCCTGATAGGTCACCAATCCCTAGTCGATACCACTCTGAAGGCCATGAAAAGACGCAGATCACAGAACTGCGATCAGCATCACAAACTTTGGAAATGAAACTTATAAAACTTATCCACAATAGATTTCAATGAATAGCACAGGAAAACCAGGTCCAAAAGTCCATAACTAACTAGTGGCAACTATACAAAGTTCACTTCAAAGGGTATTCCAGCCGCGATTCCCAAGTTTATGCGAGAATCCACGAAAAGAAAAGTCAAATCGATCGGCCAGCAACTAACCAAACCGACATGCCAAACTGCCAAACATAGTTTCGCAAATGGAAAAACCACGTCATCGCCCTGTATTCTATAAAAATCGGCACGTACACTTCGAATGATCGTTCATTGTGTTAAACAAAGGGCACATCGAGGGCAGTGTTATTTTTATTCCCACAAAGAGAAGGAAAAAGAAAGAAACCAAGGCAACGATAGCAGTAGCTGATTAAGGCTAACAGCAGCTTCTAGAATAAGTCTAGGTGTAGCAACCTTGAGATTTTTAGAAACTCCAGTCTAGAGGAAATGAGTCTAAGGCAAATGAGGCCAAAATGCCTGATCAACAATTAGGAAAAAAAAAACTATTCCCCTAATAGAAAGTGAAGTCACAAATCAGTAAAGAATGCTGAGTGAGCGGAGTGCAATCGCCTTTGCGCAAACAACACTTCAAATGAAAAAAAAGAGAACCAACATTGAAAACCTCTCGCCAAGCCAAAAAGCAAACCGTCTACACCAGAAAAAGCTCTGTTAGCCGTCTATATACATCTCACACTGGGGAATCCGAACATTGAACGTTTGTTAAGTGTCCCTACGTAAGCCGACAGTGTTGAGAAGATTAATCACAAAGCCACCAAAAAAACCTAAGACCACCGGGGGAAGTCGAGTTGGAGACAACCTCGACCTCTACTCCCAAAGAAAGAAAACCTGCCCACAACAAGTTTTCCCTAGAAACTTTGAGGGACTCTGAATTTGTTTATTTGTTCACACTATTGGTTATGAAATGAAGGGACGGAACAAGAGATGTTATAACCAGAAACCTAATTAAAATCACGGACTACACGGCAATATACTCATTGAACAGGTGAAAAGGGAGTGCTTGGTTCAAAAATTCAGTGACGCATCGATACCGAGTCGGAAATACAGAGCTGGGCTCACAAAAAGGAGTATAATTAGTGTAATTAATTTCCAATTATAGCACCAATAGCAATTAGTGCAACAAGTCACCAACCAGTTTGCTGCAAATGAACTTCCTGCACCCGTGCAGACTGCATTATAGAACTTCTTACAGCGGAATTGTGTCAAGTGCAACTTCTATCCCATTTCTCGCTGACGGGAGAAATTGAGCGCAACAAGACAGACACGTATTAATTCTAAATGCACACGCAAGTCCAATTTATGTAGGCTGGGCTGCCTGAAAGCCTAGTGCCTAGATATTATCCGAATATGACTTGCAACGACGTTACTCTGCCTGATTTTCAGGAGCAAGTACTTCAGACAGGCAACAATAAAGTTGCAAATTGTTATCCCTTCACATCGATTCATGCAGCTACACTGGGAAGAATCCGCCCCACTGAATCATCCGGAATAGCGGCGACTTATTCAACGATGGAGTCATCCGAGAAGCTGGTCAGCGGAAATTTCAGGACATGAAAGAAGTCCATAGGAATCTGATCAGCTGGATTCAGAAACTTTGGAAAACCAAACCAGGAACCGGATACCGAGTGGGTCAAAAATGGCTTTGCCTCCACAGGGTTGCGGCTTGGCGTTGTAATTCACACTTTTATTTCAGGAGAAGGTAGGACCAGGATAGTCATTGCGAGATTACCCCTTTGACCTTGTTGTCCTTTAGCGGCAAAAATGTAGGATCAACACGCCCTGTCTGAGAATATAAATAGCACCTTTACATCTTGCTTTTAAGGAGCACGTAAGCATCCCGCCAGGAAGAACGTGGAGAAGTTCTACAGTACCTATGCAAAGAAAAAGAGCAAACATCGAAGAGCATACACCTAGATGTGTTAGATGTTTGTAAAGGTGAGTTTTCGCTTTCATAGAAAACAGGACGTAAATGCGCGATTTTCACACATATACGATTTCACAGGGAAATGCAGAGGCCTGCGTGAAGAAGCGCACTCTGGCTGTCTGCTGCACTCCACAATCGATAAACGCCCTCTCGCTCTCTGCCCGAAGATAGCCGCGCCGCAGCAGAGTATACTGCATCACATACAATAACTACAGCAGTAAATCTGCAGAGTGCACGTCTTCGGTTGCAAGCGAATTATTTCTGCAAGGTTTATACGATTACAGCCCGCATAATAGGTGATTATTCTCTTTGCAGAGTGCTTTTTCTAGGGGAAAAAACCTTGCATTAAACTAGGACACTCTAGACGCTCGTTAAGTGTGAGAAAATGCTGTCATAAAAGTTACAGGAATTCTAAATACACATTTCCGAGACAGGAAACGTGACCTAGCAACAGATGAAAACGAACAAGGAGCAATATCCAATGAGAAATGGTTTTTAATCCGAAAGGAACGGATGTTTATCTATTCGACACAGTAAAAAAAAAACATTTCTTGTGTGTCACAAATGACTCATCAAACTTGTGATTCTCGAATGAGTCACTCTCAATGTAAAAATCCTGGGTTTTTTCTTTCGAAAAGATGAATATGTCGCCATAGAACAACAAAGTTGACACAGATCTATTCATAGAGTGACATTCTTTGATGACTCTCTAATGACTCATTCTATTAAAGAGATTCTGACCTTCGCCTTGAAAGGGAAAGATCATGATTAAAGGAAAGCATGACAAGAATAATGAGCCCTTCCACATAATAATGGTGGAATGGGGCTAAGAAAGGCAGGCGAGAAAACAATGTCTTTTCTGCTGATAATGTTTCAGCGAAAACGCCAAAAAAATAGTATAAATGTTACTATTACCCAAGAGGCTTTTGTTATTGACTAATTGACTTGAGTACATATAGCTAATGTAAATCGCTTCTAATTATGGTGAACAACTCGCACTTAGACAGTCCTGAATGACAATTTCCCATAACAAAGAGTGAATAGTAATTCCACTCTATAAATAGAGCTAGCTCAATACAAAGAAAGTGACACAAAGTGCTTTGTAATTTTAGACCTTTCCATACTGGCGCATTTGCGTATGTAATAACGTTGATAGACGGCAATTATACAGCGTTCAAAAGTCGTAAATGTCTTGCGCTGAAAAAAAAAAAACGGCGCCTCTACAAGGACTGACGAGATAATCGCTTTTACAATGGAAATTTCTGAAGACAACCTCCAGAAGCAAAAAGAAACAGAGTTGAGGACAGTGTCCCTCTTCACCTCCGTTTTCGAGCCAATTCCTATATAAGTGGAGTCGTGAAGAGCCGCCGATCACAATGCCACTGAGGGATTTAGGGACGGAGTTTGCTCGTGATTCCGGACTTCTGACACATACGCTCCTTTGCCCGCGAAAAAATTCATGTTGGTCATGTTCGATGTCATCGATCGATACCACTCCCAAGGCATGCATATAGTTATCGATCGACGCCACTGAAAATTTGTCACTCCTCTAACATATGTGTTGCAGAAGCCCAAGTCTCACCAACACAAAGGGTTCAGAAACAGAGTTTCCGGCAATTTAGTAAGAAGTGGTGTATACCATTCTGATCAGTGCCTCTTGGCGAGTCCAACTACATAGAAATCTCGAATACGGAAGTGAGGAGAGACACTGTCTTTAAGGAAGAAAATCTGCTCCAAAATTGGGTGTAGTTGCAAAGCGTACGCACAAACACACAGGGTGATTCCCTTTACGTTAAAAATGAGTGGATACCTATAGAGATTTACATTTTATGGCGTTAATAACGCCCTTCTCTCCGAAGTAAACGAAGTGATTAAGACTGTGGCGTAAACGAACTCAAACAAAGAATTACTCGCACAAAGCGTTATTAGGTAGAACGAGTGAATTTTGTTTGAAATTTTAAAACATGCAGAGGTCGCCGCCACGAAAGTTGACATCTGGCACTTTTTTCAAACACTTGGGAAAAGTGCTGATGTCAAATTTGTCAGAAAAGTGTCAGCCTAACAGTGATAGAAAGTTAGAAGGTCAGGTCTCAAAAAATGAAATGAAACCACAAGCAGTTAGTTAGGCTGACACTGCTAACATCATCTTCCATAGCCAAGGAAGGCAAGCGCTGCTCCCACATAAGGAAATCCACGCTCATCCACCTTCTCCAGAGATTGTAATTGGGTAGGAACCCTATACACCAGATTGCATTACACCACGTCATTCTGCGTAGCAATTGCCGGCGTTAATTCCGTCACTTCATCCACTTCTTCTTCACATTGTCACCAGCTTGCTATCCCAGTTGTGACAAACTTTCAACTGTCAATGGGATTAAACTCGCGACAGTTGGCTTTGAAAACATGGTTTTGTGCCACCAAAGAAAATAAGCTTCAAATTACAATATTTTATCACGGATTGGCTCTTGACTAGTGAAAAGTGCAAAATTACATAAACCAAAGGTGAAAAATGCTATAAATTGGATGCAACTCAGTCACAGAAGAAGGAGAAGGGGAGAGCACCCATTTTGTTCAATTTTACTATCGATAGGCTTACAAGTGAAAAAGTAGAAGGTCCTAATAGAAATCGTGCAGAAAAAGACAATCTTCGAGAAGTAACCTCTGCAACTTGCGAAAATGCTGTAGGAAGAACTTCCATAATATCGAAAGTGTCCTGAATTACCATGAATAAGCAATGAGGCTTGCTCCAGCGTCCCGTATTTATCAACACAGGGGAGATTGCATGCCGGCCAGCACAGAATGTCACATTGAACAGGGAAAAATGGCAAAACATCACATATCAGGTGCGACACGCCTGTGGGAGCGAGCTTCGCAACTTCCTTGTGAAAAGGCACGCTCTGATAAGAAAACTATCAATTTTACAGGAACGAAAAAGATGAATTGCGTGAGAAGAGTTAAATCCATGGTGAGAAGACATGTTGTGCGACCACAAAACATGGACGACTAGAAATTCACTGGCTATTAAACCACAAATCGTATCGGGAAGTCTTAGGGGAGCGTGTTTATTCGACGACGACGAGGCCGTTTATGGCCACCAAATACGGGCGAAAAAAATCCCGTTGAGACTGCAGGCGCACGTCAAATCGAAACGCACACCTCATTGCCTAGCCCGTCCACCCCCACATGTGCAGGGCAAGTCGGACAGCAGCAACAACGGCATGGCTCATAACTCAAAGCACTAATCCACCCGAAACCCATAGTTCCTTTCCAGTGAAGAATCACCAAATCCCAGACAGGAAACAACGCCAGGCAATTCTTCCGTACCATGGTTTTCAGAAAATGAAGAACTTAATTTGAAATTGCAAACAGTCACATTTTGAAAAATCAAGCTTTGTGCTTTTTTTCCTCCAGTGACTACTTACTTTCTTCAGGGCTCGCCTGCATAATCACCCAAGGTGAACGTGCTGAAACCCTCAACACTGCCCACCGTTAAAATGCATGAACACGTTTGCCATAGGTAATCTCAATGATGCACGCCAGCACAGGTAGATATAAGTATACTTTACAGGGAGAGGCGCACCTCACATTCGTGATTGGGGTAATAGAAGATTCTGCATCTCCTTGACACGGTGAATCCAGTGGTATAGGTAAATTATCTCAAAACGGTGCTTAAACCCATTTTCCGAGACGGGGTCTGTAACAGTGTGCCAACCCGAAATGACCTGTGATACGTCTTATCGATTGGACACGTCAAGACTCGTTGGCCAACGCTGCAGCAGTGGCAGGCAGCCAGCACAGGTTGGAGCGATCCGCCTCCCCTCCGGGCCACAAAAATGTACATAGCCGGTCCGATCACTATAATAACGAGGCTTTCGTCGCTTTCGAGTCTGTTGATGGGCATTACTGGGATCAACATGGCGAGGAGGTCTAGGAATTGTCTATTCTCTCACCAGGCAGAATGAGATAGGCCCCTGAGTTTGAGCGAGGCTTAAAGCTTAGAACTCTTCTCATCTCTCGGTTCGCCCCGCAAACTAGTGAATGATAGCAATAACGAGTTCATAAGTAAATAATTAATTGACTGGTGAATAAATTTGTCCAGCAACTAGTGCATATAAAAGTCTGCAACACATAGAAAATCGATGAAACCTTTTCACTGGGTATGCAAAAAACCCTCATACTATGGCAACTCAATATCAATTTTCAAGAAAAGGTTTTTCCTATGGAGGGAAGTTACCCTTCAATTTTACCATCATGATGTGAAAATCTATAAAAAAATGCACGTGGTGATGCAGTTGGTCCGTGGATTCTAGTGCTGCGATTCGGAATCTCAAGGACAAAACCATTTGGAAAATTCTGGAAACCTAAAGGTTCACCAAAACCAATGACACCGCAACTAGACGCTCAGACGGAAAACATGTGGCAACAACCTCCTACGACGCAGAATGATCCGTGATAATTGACCATGTGCAGCAAAACATCGCAATTACACGTCGGTATTAGGCTAACTTGCAGCTTTAATGTGAGGAAGTAATCAATCCAAGATGTTGTGGAGCGATCACCCGTAAACACACCTCCCTTGTGAGGCAACACACTCGCTCACAAGCAGGAACTCTGTCGCGCTTGACAATGACGTATTTTGCCTCAAACTTGGCGGTGTATTCAGATTTTGAAAACGATAGCTTTGTTTACGGTGAAATTTCACTGTTCAAAGTTCTCCGTCGCTCCTTATGAAAAGAAAATTATGAATGCCTCCGCAAAAAGAGCTCATCAGGAAGCCATAGGGGCTTAAAGGCAGTGTCTCACCTCATGTTGGGTATCGAGATACCCACAGATTTAGGTGCAGCTCGAGGCGCTGATTCCAATGATGTGTTTGATGTCGGAAAACACCCTCAAAAACCCCTATTTTCAAGGTAAAATCAGATACAGGAGCGGACGAGTTTCCTTGCTAGGAAGCTAGCAAAAGCGGAGTTGAGAAGCTGAGATTGCACATTAAAATGAACTTCTGAGCAGCAGCTATTATCAAACAAACATACATTTCCGTGTTGAAAAAACCATGCCGCAAACTCTTGCTACATGAACTCTCTCGTCCACTGGACGAGAATTTCGAAATTCTCGGCCAAAGAAACCCTTAACTTACGGCGTTTTCGACGTTTCCACGAAACTTAAAGTACATCTATGTGCTCAGCAGCTCGCGTATGTTCAACTGAGATGGGAATCTCGAATGCGGCCCATGAGCTGAGACACTGCCTTTACTGTATTGCGAGCTCTGTACGAGCGTTATCAACAAAAGTACGTGTGCTATAGATGTTTCTATAATACTACCATGAAGTAAAAACACCAACACCAGAGCAAAAAGAGTAAAAGAAAAAAGAGGACAACTCCACAAAATGGGCATCCAGAGATGGGAACCCACGGCCATTGTTCCATTCCCAACAAATCACCAAACAAAGACTCACAGTTTATCTAGCTGAACCAGTTACTCTTCTGTGATAGATTTACCGCTCATTTCTACCAGGGAACATCCAAAGGCCAGACAAACCAAAAGCTTCCGAGTACGAGATGAATTGTTGGGTTTAAGCAAGTTGGATGGGAGGATAGCATATGTTATGCGGATCAACAACGAAATTTGCGTGACAGCGGCAGCAGCAAACAGTCTCAAAAATAAGGGCAGCTGTTCATTTCGCAGCAAAACATGCGTTGCATATTTCAAAGCTGCTCTAAAAATAAATAACGCTGTTGACGCAGTGAAGTTTAGTTCAAGGCGCTTCTAACAAACCTTTATTCTGCAAAAAAGTTGTTATTTTATAAAATTCAAGTAAAAACAACAAATAACAGTAAAGAATGCCCTATAAAGATGAAAATCTTTGTAATCTTACAAAATCAAATCTCCATGTTAAACCACGGATGCATCAGTGGAATGGTGGTTAATCTCATACATATGGGTAACAGCTGAACAAAGACAAGGTTACACATGGGTGAACATGTTGATTTTTGCCAGCAAAGGGGTACATTAACAGACTTGCCGCGGATGACCTTAGTGATGCACCAAGGCCAGGATAACAGGCAGGTTTCTTCGAAGAATACTTTAGTTGTAAACAAGCTTTATATGAGGCATAAAAGCTATGTACAAATGACAGGAAATGAGATATCACGAATTTTTGGATTAATCAGCTATTTCCTCATCGAAATGAGTTCCGCGTATGACGCATTTCTCAGCTATAGCATTCTCTGGGTAGTTTGTCATCATAATTAAGCCAGTTTTTCAGCCGCTGAAGGATTATAAGCCGAATTAACCTCTCAAGAGACCTATACAATCAAAAGTGCACAGTGTTCCAAGGCGAGTAAGCCAGCCCTCCAGAGCCAATACAGAACATGGAAGCAAGGATTACCTTCAAAGACGTCGTTTTGCAGAAAGAATGCAACCTAACTTCCTATTACAAGTAAAGCTTCTTTCTCCAAATTTCAAGCATAGTCAAGCATGTTGATGCGAAGAACGCGACCCCATATGCCCCCCCCCCATCTCATCCAGTAAAAGATGACCCCCTGCACGATTTTGCATACGTCCCCCCCCCTCCAGCTCAACACACCCATGCGGTCCGCCTTCAGCCGCAAGAAAATACGAACCCCTTTCTGATTGCAGGCTTCAGCCCCGGCACAACTGATCCGATCGTGACGGGCCCTCCCCTCACGCCTACGTACTATACTTGGGACCGAATAAAAACCGAGAAATTTCATTACACTATTTAACAATTTAGAAAACAATTTTAACATCCAGATATCCGAGAATGGGAAAGCACTAAAGCTCTTCTCGTTCTTCGTACAGCACTGTATTAGCCTCCAACGTTGTAACATTCGAATCTTCTATTTATTCAAAATCGAGTATTTTTGCATTCGAATAAATGGAAAATTCGAATGTTCCAACATCAGGGACCAGTGTAGTGCTGTACGAGACAGAAGATGGGCTCTAGACTTTTCTCATCCTCGAATATCTAAATGCTTGAATGGTCTCCTAGATTGCTGATCTAAATAACAAAATTATTCGGTTTTTATTCGCTCCCACGCATGATGCCCTCGTCTATAATCCATTATCTTACGCTTCATCGTGATCTATAATACTAAGAAACCTCTCAAGAAGAATACAAACCATATGTCCCAACTTCGAAAACATCAAAGAAATGAATGGACATCCGGAACGAGCCTGTCTCAATAACACCATATGGGCGGAAACACACAGGCTATTCTTCTGAATCGCCACGTCTCAGCGACAATCGATACGTCAGCATGTCAAATGCAAACGCATAGTTGGTGGGAATGTTTTTAGTCAGACATATGGAAAATTCTCGACGTTAAATAAAATAAAGAGTGCACGACGCGTTGTTGCAGTGACTGACAACAGTTGCGTGCGTGCGAGAAGCGTGAGTGAGTGAAAGAAAAGCCAGCACACAAACGATAAAAGCTCTCGTTGCTGACGCAAATACACGCGAACATTGCGCCACAGAACGGCAACTACTCCCTCATTCACCTCTTTCGCAAGTCATTCGATCCGAACAAATGCAAATCGGGGCCGCCGCACGTGACGATGCCAATGGCGCGAGTCACACCATCCGCGGGCTTATGCAAATTCCGGCAACGGAGTCAGTTCGTATCGCACAAAATAACATTTAAAAAAATAACAGCTACACGCAAATGGAGGGTACCTGTGGGCGGTGCCATGGAACACGGAAGCGAGAGCAGACAGCAGGATTAAACTCAATAAATTTTTTCCTGTGAGAAGAAAAATGGAAGGAAAGGGCAGAGTGTCATGCAACGACTGCCTCGTGATGATTACAGCTATTAACAATGCAGGGTTTTAATTTTTAACCAAATGTCATCTGTCACGAGGAGTTTCGCAATGTCTGTACTAGCAGAATGTACTCTATAACGCTTGTCTCGTGACACGCAAAGCATATGAACCACGAAATGCGAAGTGAATTTCGAGAATGAAATTTGTGATTATTGGCAGTAAGTGGGAAAACATCATGTACGCGAGGTAGCTTGAAGGAGTGTGCTCCGTTGACTCAAATTCAAACTCTGAGATTTTTCCCGTCGAACACAGAGGGACATTGAAATATGGACTTAAATTTAGTTCAATGTTATGTGAAAAAATACTGCTTTGGAAACAATCACCTCAACCTGTTCTTCAGATATGAATTTCTTATCATCATTTTGTCCCCATAATTTTGGTCCAACTGTGCTCACAAAAACATTCAGTAAATTCCAAACATCACTAATTTATTTGAAACTAGGATAATCGGAAAACTCGTTCAAAACATGTAAGGATAACTCGAGTATAAAATCTCAAACCAGTTATATCACGACAGGTTTTACCATTCACTATAGGATGTCCAAGTAAGACTAGGATCTCTAACTAGAAGGACTATAGTACGAGCATCAAGACCCACATGAAGCATCTTGCTCCACTATGGACCACAATATTATCTTCACCTATAACAACGTTTAAGGAAATTATAAACTGTCTTTCCCTATCAGTACAAATCAGTACTAGGCCTCACGGATGAAATTCAGGGGCAAAACAAGGAAGGCAAGCAGGACTGAGTTAAGTGGATGTGGCTAATCGCTTACAGCAAGTGAGGACCACTAAAATCTTTTAGTTTTTTTTCTGATTCCTCTTTCAGTTTCAAAATCTAGGAGCTTCACCTTGAGCAGTGGAAAATACAATAACTTCCTCGAGAACTGCAAAGGAATTGAATAAATATCCCCCTAAGCTCAAACTGCCAATCAGCAAGAAGGGAACTATTCATAATAAATACGGCTTTTTCTGCTTTCTACAAAGTTATAACGACAGGATAACAACGGTCAAGACTGAGCAACAATTTATAAATACATGCCGGGCACGTTAGAAGCCTTGAAGGAAGACCAGACGCTTTCGCCACGCAGAGAAAAATAGAACGCATTGCCAACGTCGTTTCCATAGCGAGAATGGCGCAAGAAAATCGAAGATCACACATTTTCAACGGCTGCGAGACCGGAGGACCTTTAGTTCTAACCGCAGAAGATTAGATTAGCGAAATTTGACCTCTACCGTGATTGAAATTGTAGACTCAGCATGCACACGGCCATGCAGAAACAGTGTACAAACAGCATCCAAGAATGTCAGTGTTCCACCAAACAGTCAACGCTGGCGCTGTCTGTTTGGTTTAAAACTCAATAGGTCTTCAAAAAACCAAAGCAAACAGATAACGTCTTACGTGGGAAGTCACTCGCCGACAAATAAAGGAACACTACAGGCTCCAGCGCTTCTGATTAGCCCAACTGTTCTCTGCATATATTCACGCATGGTCACCAATAAAGGAAAATAAAAACAGCCCTAATATTTCAGGAACAGCGCAAGTGTTATGCTCCAATGAATAGATCTGCACGTGGTTTGGGAATTTCAACGAGCCCGCCGCGACATACACCAAGGGCAAACAGCTTGTCTGCCGCAGGAATAGGTTGGCCACCACGAAACGCTCAGAGCGGGGTGCAGAATCGCGGAGACATCGAGCAATCCTAGTGGAAGCGGGGAAAGAAATTGCCTCGGCGCGCGGATGTTGTTTGCCAGCACGGCGCGGCAGACAGACGGACGGCGCAAAAACACGCAAAAGAAACTCGTTTGCCGTTCGAGGCAAAAATGACACTCTCCTTCATTCAGTGAGTCATGAACAAATGCCCGGACACTCAGTGGATAGTGGAGCGGCAATAATGCAACGAAAAAGAGATGGTCAAGAAAAACTCCAAAAGGAAATTGATTAACTCATCTTGAGCTTCCATGTTTAATACAGGGCTGAAGTCCTATGGAAGTATAGTGGAGTCGTTTTGACAGTGCGTTGTCCGCGGTAGCGGCCCCGCTGGCATTGGAGCACGCAGTGCGGTTGCTCAAACAGTTGACCCACGATGGATCCGGCTTCTTTGACGGGTTTTATCGTCTGTTCCCTTCTTCATTTGTTCTAAGAGCTGAGAAAGAACAATATAAGGAGAAACAAGCTACAGAACTCTTCAAAGATACTAGATGAATCATAGGTCAACTTTTTGACCGACCGCGCTGCGTGCTCCAATGCCAGGGAGCCGCTGTCGCGGAAAACGCACTGTCAAAACGACTCCACTATACTTTTAACGCAAAGACATTAAAAGATCCAGACATTTGCAGACACTTTAGCTCTACCCTTCAACTCGGAAAATGCGCGCAGAACATTCCAACTTTGATACAAGGCAACCTCAATTAATGCGTTTTAATTCAGTTTTAGCCTTTCTGTCAAGGCATCCCCTCTTCGCCTCCACTTGTTTTGACTGCCATGATGAGAAGCGATGGAGAAACAATGGAAGCCAATGAGAAGCGACCGATGCAATCAATTCGCATCTTGCCCACTATCGTTTTTGTTAACATTTCATTCATTTTTGACTGGCAAAATCTGAAAATACCTCCATCAATAATATATCGAGGATGCTCCATAACTAAAAAGAGGGCAGACAGGACAGGAGTGGTCTCTAAACCATGGTACAAGTAGATTACATGGCGCGGCATGACTGCCTTCTGGTAGAATAAAACCAGGATAGATCCCAGAATACCAGGAATCAAAGGCACGAGAGAGAAAGCTCCTGCAGTCATCTACTTCTGTCAAAGATAAACCACATGACCACATTTATACTTAGACCATGCGTTAGCAATGGATAGACCTCACCTCAAAACACATTGATCTCCTTAACTAATACCAAACCACTCGTATACCCAACCAAACAGGCTCAGCACACCCTTATCATAATTGTCCTGCTTATCTGATAAGGATCGACTGCTCCTCGATCTCTGGAAAGCCGTAAAAAACCCCTAGGTGCCAGGCTCGTGTTCGTCACAAACAACAGCACAGCTGGCTGGCGCAATCCATCCATACCACGTGAGGTTTCGCAGCGCTAGCAATCTCAGAGGGCAGAAGGCAATAAAAAACGAGTTCCAAGTGTTCTTGTAAACATTTAGATGAAATGGCGGCAAATGGGGAACGAAAGTGGGTGCTCTCGACGATAAATGCAGAGCGATTCCGTAAAAAGTTGGATGCATCACGGAAGCCAAGCATAAATCGCAGGCCAGGAGAGAATGCATGTAGCAAAAGTCATGTATCCTCCCTCATTCTGCACTTACTCCCAGACACGAAACAAACAAGCGGCGGCGACGGGGGGAGGGGTAGGGGGGGGGGAAGAGGTTCTGAGAGACAGCTGACCAATTTCTTGTGGATGACACTAATATTCAAAGTATACAGAGAACAAAATAACAAGGCTGCTCAACATTTAAAGGTTGCAAGACGTCGTCATACATTACAGGCCTTGCACAGGTACTTCCATAGCCTTCAGGATAAGACAAAAAGACGTGATTGGCCTGTTCAAATAGTTCGGAAAGATTCTGAGACAAAGTTACAACGTTTTCTTTACAGTGTTTGGAGAAACCCACGGATACTGAATGAATAAACTAAATAATAAACTGAATAAATAAACTCACTGTAAATGGATACACATTTCTCTCGTTATCTAATTAAAATGATGAAACTCGTCCATAAAACAACTCAAACCTAGCTAGGCATCTAATGGAACCCCAGAAAAAATTTCCCCCAGAGTATTCCCTACAACGCTGAGCCCCGTAAAATAAATATCAATAACAGCATAAATTATCGCTTTCCAGTTCCGCAACGCGATGGACAACATGAAACAAGCGGCGAGAACGGTTACTGCGAAAAATAATGCCATTGTGAGAAAAAAGGAGGCTTGGCTTCAATAAGATTAAGCTGCAAGGTGCCTCTGTTGCAAGGCAAATCTTAGACGAGATATGGAAAGCTGCGGGAGTCAATTTGAAAGAAAAAACTCAGCATCTTGGAAAGTCAAGCGCTGAATAGAGCCTGTAATTGAAACGAGAGCGCACAAACACAAGAGAAATTCAAAGAGCAGAACGGATTGCAAAGAAAGAAGTTCCCTGAGGTTGGTCAGGAACCTCAAATGTTCCGGTGAAAACTTAACCTTATCACATCCAGAACCACAGTGAATGAAGGCAAGCTGCTTTAAAGTCGCCAGTCAATTAAAGACATCTTGTTCAGGACGGTACTTCAGAGCAGTCTGCCGCTACTAGCCAAAAAAAAATCGCAGTGTCCAGGACAAGATCCAGCCACTGCGATTACCTTGGCTATAGTAAATGAAACAGGAGAAGGATGGCTAAGTATTCTTATCGAGCCCCGTTAATCCTTATCAACCTCAGGCAAAAAGCTACCGTCCAACAATTGTCAAGAACTGCACGAGCGGGTGCAAACAAAAACACTATGTAGTGGTGACGATAAGCAATTTCCTTCTGACTCAAAAAACTACTCCGCCATTTGACAAGGTCGTACCAGGAACTACAAAACTGCTACAAAACTGCTTCCAATTTAGTTCTGTACTATAGATCGCAAAAAAGTCCAAAATTGTAATAAAACAAGTCTAGCCCTGTGGAAATAAAAATCTTCAGGCGCAGCCCAACTCAGCAATGGATTGGCATCACAACGTTTACTTTTCAAACGTAAAAATACACACTATGGATGAGTTCAACGCTTACAACAGCAAAATGCCAGGCATAGTTCCTGCCCCAAACCCTGAGCAATATGCAACAACGGAGAAAAAGAAAACGAACTTAGCCTCTAAGCACAAAAGGCCGCCTATACTGTAGCAGAACCAGGGACAAAACAGAAACTCTAGGCAGAAGGATTCAAGTAGTGCTAATCCTGGATTTACGACTTAGCCTACGACAGCAACTAATTTGCTTGCCGACACCATTCGCCGTTAAAACTAAGTCAATTGCTAAGATTAAAGATCCTGCTACGAAAAGGTGGAGGTAGATAACTACAGGAAGATAATACAATAAATAAATTTAAAATAGAATAAAAACAGCCAGCACTGGGGGTAAATTTGAAAAAAAAAACTATTTCCAACCAAGCCCTTCCCATACTCTAACCCTAGTAGGAAAAACCTCGAAAAAGAACCAACTCCCCCATAAAAAACCACAACAACTCGTCCTGATGTCGCCACACAGAAGCCCGTCCAGGAGAAGGCGCGAAGTATTAAGTACATCCACCACACCTCAGATCGATATAGCGGAACAGCTCCAACAGCCAGAGTGGCCCGCGACCAGCACACAGACACACACAGTGTCGCCCGCGCTTTGGAAACGATCAGAGCTCACAATAAAAGGCTATCCGGCGGGCGTTGAACGAGCAAACAACGAACGATGGACGGACGACCCGCATAGGCCAAAGCTGCATTCACATATTGACTGCGGTGCACTGACTGCAAACGCGGATCGTGCAATATTAAAAACACGTCTGAATCCTCTTAGCTGCAATGCAAATGGGAGTATGGAGAATGGAGCCGTCATTAACGCTCCCCAGGATGGTACGTTGTGACCACAAATCGAGAGATGTTAACGGCGGCGACGCGACGGCGTACGACCTAATCCATGCAATTATACAAATCCTCTTCGTCGGAGCGGATTTTTCCAGAGATAAAGCACTGCGGCAAAATTAATTTGCACGAAGACGCGTGAAAAAATGGCGCTGAAGTGCCGGAGAAAATCGAACCAGCGGCAGGTAGGACGACGCAGTGCGGACAGACGGATTGAAACGAGGGAATGGGGTCGCCGCGTCGCTGCAAATTGCGCCTCGCATTCAGCGCATGCGGGCGGGTGCAGAAGACATCCTTGGAGATGTAATAAAAAACTGGTGGAGAATGAAAATGGCCAGACGTGAAATTAGCTGGTGGAACCAGGATCAATCCAAGAAAAAATATGCAACCATAAGGCTGTTTCTTTCAGTTCTGAGCTATTCTCCTTTGTGACCAAAAACATCCCAAACACAAGTGTAGAATTAGAGAAAGTCGTGTATGGAAAGTAGACGCATCCCAAAAAACGCGGCTTCTAAAGGTTCCAGGAGAGAGGCTTCCATGGATTTCTCCAAACGGAGGAATGGCTCGCGAGGTTCTTGAAAAAAAAAAGACATGAAAATGAGAAATTGTAGACAATAAATAGAAAATATCCTGATAAAGGAACGATGTCATACATCACTCTTCTCATTCACTATTCGGACTTGCCTTATCAATAGGATGATATTCTAGTACCTTAAAATCTTACTGAGGTAATGGGGTACTAACAATAGAGATTCTTCACAGTTCTACTCTATGGGATTATTTGCAGCATTAAACTTGGGAAGAAAGTACCTAAGTCTCATTGTGATACGAATAAAACACGAAAAAGCAGCTGTTCTTAGTATCGCCTGTACTTTTAGGACAACAATTGTAACCAGCAGCACCAAGTTCGCTCTAACAAGTGACTCAACAATGTAGGTAGCATTCTTTTTCAGAAGATAACACCATTTCAACATCTAGCAGTTGGTGGAAATGTTGAAACTCAGATCCTGCAAAAACTGCTCATCTGGCGTTGGAAATCTGATTTTCCCGGGAAGATTTCCTTGTGAACAATTACTTTCATCAACAAGAAGTGCATTAGTCAACAATTAATCAACGCAAACGTTGAGCTAGCAATGCAAGCTTCGAGTTTGAATCGAATATGAATTCATTATTAGCAACTTCCAGGAACACAGGCGATTGCGTGCAGATACAGTAGCATCAAAATTCAGCCTATACCCTTTTTATATTACCAGTTCTCTTGGATCGATAACGTTTGCCCTCCGGGAATTAAGTGAACGGGACTTCATCCGGATATATGATCGGTTTCTCCGATAACATATGAAGAGGAATTGGAGGAGCAAATAATTCGAAAGTTGCAGTTGTGCTTTTCGGAAAGGGAGGCGAGTAATGTGGGCAACAAGCGCAAACAACCATCAAAGGCTGTCGTTTTTGAAACAGGCCGTTTAAGAATCATGTGCCTTTGTGTTCAGTTCATGCTTGTTAGAACTGCCGTTTTGTTCAATTTCTTATTCAAAATTCGGTTAATAAAAATAAACGTAGGTAAGCCTACTCTCGCTCATTACGCTGCGCTCTATCACCTCGGAAAAATATGGTGGTGGGAACTTGATGGGGTTTCAACGTCTCTATACCCACTATTCCTTGAAAACTCAAAAAAAAACCAGGAAAAGGTTAGAAAATTGCTGGAAGAATTTCATAGGTGCGTGCCATCACTACATAGACGGAGGACGCCAGATATCTATAGGTTCAAACAAATAAAGAAATATGGGATAAGAATGCACTATACGAACAAAAGCTTGATCAAAAATTCATAACGAAACAGCTGCTAATATGTAGAATACATCAATTCGTATACCAGTTCTGAAGCCTGAGATCAAGAAGCCTGCGAGCAAACTATTTCAACAAGCTGCTCAAAGCTAACATGCTGAATCGGCGACAGCATCGCACTTTTTTCGCACTATTCGCTCGCGCCTTATCTAACAAAACAATCTAACCCTAATTGTTGTAAACATGACGGCGGCGACGCTGATTGTAAGCGCTCTTAGAAATCCTACATTCACTTCCTGTCCTCTGATGAAAAATCTACTTAGCCTCCGCGACATGATGTACTCGGTTTCTTACGAAACCAATCTTCTTACAAAAGCTAAGTAGCGCAAGCAAGGTGAACTGAAGATTAAATATTCTGTGGGCTGTGAATAATTCTAGTGACAAAGTTAACTTTTTTAAAATTTTGCTCGAGAGCACATCTTCCATTAGTCACCTGATTTCATGGTCTGCATATGGCAGATCCAGCAACAGTTCACTTGCAGAATGACAAACAGGGTAAAAAACTGTTTGTGACATCTGTCATCTTCAGGATGCGCTAAGTTTTATGTCAAAAGCGAGGAAAGAAGTTGTTTGTCGTTGTTTTTTCAATGTTTCCCTGGTAAAAACAGTGTGCAGCAGCAGAAGGCTGATATTTTTCTTCACTACTTCCTATACTAACGTTCTCGTGGTATTTTATCCAGGTAAAATCAGATCTCGGCAACACGATCTCTTACCAAGAAGTAATTAGGAAATCCTAAGCTTTTAGAGCGTAACTCCTGTATGAAGACGAATGTGGTAGAGAACAAAAATCACACAGGTGTTCTTTTCACGTGACTTAGAACAGTTGAGTGCTTAACCCGTTCCTAGAATCGAATGCCCTTGAAATTTACGTGAATTGGCATGGACGCAACGATCTAATGTTTAATCTGCCCTATGTGTAAAAGCTTTTTGTGAAAACGCAACAAAATTCCTTAAGCGAGTTAAGAAATTACGAATGGCGTGGAACAGCAGAAGTACCAGATGACCGACTTTGCATTTAGACGTCACATTGAGCGAAGAGCACACATAGTACTCTCATTCGAGAGTATCCAAGATATTTTCGACAGGAAAACCTTTTTTTCGTCTTTTTTCAATTGAATGCATTCCTGCGAGAATCTTTTTTTCCACATTCAATCAGAAGACCCATTTGGGTGCTCGCTGGAGAAAAAAAAACGGAAAGAATTGGAGGAAATTAGCGCATTCCCTTCACAGCATTTCCAAGGAGGAAGTATTATAAATCCAGGTCATGTGCGGACTTGGACAGTTACAAGAAATTCAGGAAGGTGTCACTGCCAGACTGAAGGTTCGCTATTCATACCCAGGAAAAGTAACTAGATATCCAAGAAGCAGCTCCGATGTCGTAGTCAACAAGGAAAGCCTCGAGACCTGAGCTGAGCCGAGCTACTTTTATCAGCACAGCTGCATCTGAACAGGATGAAATCTTGATAAATCAGAGGGATTACAAAGCAAATACTGTGGCGCGGAACGTCGGATGGAAACAATCACCACACGGCAATCCGATGACGACTAGGATAACAGCAGTAGGGTGTGGAGCTAGGACACAATTTCGCAATGAGAGCTGTTGCGTTTGTCGTTGGTTGCCACCACGACAGAATATTAAATGACACGCCCGAAATGGCCATGCAAGCTGCGCCGGCATTCTCCACTTCCACAGAAGAAAAAGTTTATCTCTGCATTCCATTCCAGGGAAAAAGGAGCGTCAACAAGGACTCCAATAACGTTAGCTCTGCACTATGATGTGAGAAATGCAGAAATTATGCGTCAAAAAAGGCAAAAATGTCCAAAATCAGCTGTTTTCCTACGTAATTTCACCGTTTCTGCTCTAAAACGAGGTTACAACGATCGTTAGGAGTATTGCGAACTCAGAGATTGAGAAGACGGCCGGCTGTCTCGCTTTGCACACGAGAGTTCGCCCGTGTTTACAGCATCTGCGCCGGCATGCACCGCAGATAATTTTATGCCACGCCATCAAACACGATTAGAAAACTCTCCTTCCACCTGACAACACACCCATCGTCATGAGATAAGCCGACGATCGAGCAATTCCGAGAAAGTCGCCACAGCTCTTCGTGGACTCTGCCAAGCGCTCTCTACCACAAGTCCTACATTCAGACACAAAAGTAGGAACGTCATGAATGCAGTGAAAGTCAACAGTAAAGTGCAGAAACTCTGAATGATGCATAACATTCCAAGAGTTGGCGCTGCGGAAATGAAACAAAAAAGCGATGTGCACAGCCGGCATCTGGATAACAACATCGAAGCGGAAGGGCGGAACGCCCCTCCGTCTGCGATCGATTGCCGCGTGAAGTGAAGACTATTTACCGCCTCCACCCTCACGCAACCTATTCCTAGGTTTATAATCATGGATTTAATTCTAGAGATAAATTAAAATTTAAGGCTCATTTCTCTCAAACAATAGTCCGAACGACGATAAAAGGGGAGAGGCAGAAAAAAAAAGAAATGGGCACAACCTCACTACAAATTCTTTGCTGGAACTTCATAACCAGAGAAAGCGGCTCTGCCCTAACAAAAACATCAAATGAGTCAGAAACGTTTGGAAAAAATCCAGAGATTTTCATCATTTATTTTATTTCGGTCACTTAATCTCTGCTACTTAATAAAACCACAAGTTGCATGCATAATAGAAATTACCCAGGGTAAACGTGTCAACAGCCAACAGCTTACCCATCGTTAACACGGGCGTCAACATGTTTACCCACGGTAACCAGACCCACAAAGATTACCGAATCTGTGGCAGTATACCAGTGTTCTAAGAGATGAAATCAACACAGACACACCACTTAAAGATTGGGTAATCTCACAATCCATGAGAAGCCGCTGGTTGTAAGTAACGTTACACATGGGCAAACCTATTGATGGGTGCCAGGTAAAAGGTAAATTCGGATACGACAGCACATTTAGCACGCGTGATCTCAATGATGCTTCTAGGTCCAGGTTGACTACCCACTTTATCCGTCTAGTTGGGCTGCAAAAGAAAATATAATAATGCTTATTGTTAGAGTTCGATGCTTATTTCGTTACTTAGCTAGAACCACAAGTCAAAAGGAAAACAAAACAACCACGGAAGGTGGAACTTCGTTTTTGATCCGTTCATAAAAGAAAGAAATGTTCACTAATAACTTTCAATACAGGTTTTGAAACTCCCAGTGGAATTATCGCACAATTCCGCAGACCAAAGAAAAACAACATGCGTTCTTTGTGGAGATTAGTGGCTACAAAAGCGCAGTCAGCGCGCCATCAAATGGTTTCAATAGAATATGTAATGTATTTTCCTTGTTCATTGCAAATTCTGCACGCCATGAGGAAATTTCCATTCCAGATGAATCGAAAAAAAAAAGATAATATAACATCTATTCCGTCCATGCAAAGTATGAAAAAAGTAGGCATTAATCGAACTCTGAAGCTAGGAAACTCACTTAAAACAAAATTTAAAAAATAGGAACCTAGAATCAGTTTGGAGGAAACTGATTCTTACAATTAACCGGTGAAATAAGTGATGTTTTGTTTCGAAAGTCTTTACTTCTGTAACGAAACATTTCGAATTTCAACGGATATGCCGTAAGCATCCTGGTCAACTACCTAAATTCAGAACTATATAAGAGTAATATCCAGATGCTTCCTGGATTATGTATATTGTAATTTGAAAGCTTCGTTCCGGTACTTGAACATCCGCAGCCGGGTGTCAGTGGTTTGATCCTAATATTTTTCTCCTACATATTCTATGGACTAAAGAACACAGTTCACGTTTTGTGTACCTCTTATCCAGTCCATTTATGTAACGCTCTGGACAAATCAATAAACAAACAAATAAATAGTGGCAGTCAAAAGCAAATAAATAAAAATCCGCAATCAGTCGATGAGAATTAGAAAATGCTAGCGATAAGAACTAGCAACTTTTGGGCGCTCGAATCAACACCAAGAACAAAATATACTGATATATATTGATTGTCCAGGCGAAAAACATTCTTTGCTGCTGCCCTTCCTCCAGAACAACAAAAACACCCCAATCCGGGAGCTAAATTCAACCAAATTTCAGGAAAAGCTGCTGCCCAAGCAGTGGGATAACAAGAAAATCCATCCAGTAGGAAAAGTGCAAAGAGCCGTATACTTGAGAAGCTTTCATATATCCATTAGCCGATGTAAAAGGCAGTTGACTTCCGAGTAGCTTTTCCATGAACGAAGAACTTCTCTATCCTAACATGTAGCTTGTAGCATAACAGGACATCATCCATTTCCGAATCCGGGACCAATCGGATCTCATGTGGATGGGCCTCATCTCATGTGAAATCTCATGTAGGTCGTGAAGAGTTCAGGATATATCCACGCCGAGATCTGCTCCGGAAGAGCCTCAGTCTACTCAGCACTCACAATTCCTCCTTCACTCCTAACAGTTCTTCAGTGAAGACGATCCAGTATTTCAAATCCAAGCATGACAACATGACACTACTCGCTTAAATGATAAAGAAGGCAACAATGGAAACAGAACTGAGTTTGACTGCAATGAACGCAACTCGGCCACATATCAAAATGATCGATTAATACCTCTTTGATGAGTAGTGCAGTGTGCCCGATCGTTGGTGAACTCAGGTCCAACCCCGAATCCAGACTTCTAATTCCTGGACGGTACATCCTCGACAGTGGCGGACGGCCATTACCTCGTGGTTGAGGGGAAAATACCGGCGCTAAAAAAGCAATAATTACATATTAAACAATAGTGTAATCAATATTTCTCCGTGTTCGCAAAGCATACAAAGTGATCCATTACTTTGGCCGTTCCTGGTCTTCCGAGCCAAATTAAACTCTACGTGAAGCTTGCAAACTAATTGTTGGTTCTTTTTCTTTCAATTTCTGGATTCACATTCTCTCTAATGTCTGGATTTCTACTTACAAGCTGGCACGCCACCGTCGGTCGATGCTGAAGCCCGAGCGGAAACAGACATTGAAGTCGGTGGTGAGGGAGGGGTTGCTGGTCCAGATAGCTAAAAAATTACGTATAAAACCAGCACAAGTGGTTACTTCCTCCTAATAACTAATCTTCACAACAACAATATGGTTCCGTTGCTGAAAAGTGAATTGACAGCATCCTGGATACCCTACGACATTAGCAAGGTAAGAATACTAAAGGATGTTATTGCAGGGCAATCCAGGCAAAACAGTTCAGCGATACTGGATTCATGAATAGATCATGGATATTGAACAGTTCATGGAGACTTTCCAGGTGTTTTTCATGAAAATTCCGATTAAACGATCCAAACTAAAAAAAGCCGAAAAGATGTGCCGCTAAATCAGTCACTCATTCAAAATCCAGCCATTGAAAGTTTGAAAGTGAACATGAAAAGACAAAACTCTTCACATAGAAGTTCCCGCAAAACTGAATTTATAAAGCAAAGCTAACGTCACTACCACTCAACAGAGCTAGCATTTGGATCAAGTGTAATGAATATCCGTGAGAAATGCATTCGAAAGGAATGAGAAATCCTCTACTCAACCTAACAACCAGGCGTCCCAGCGCCTGCCTTCATTATCGTTTCCCACGCCAATTCGGCAAAGCGGGCAATTTTGAAAACGAGTGGCTTTCCTTCCATACACTGTACAATCCTGTACGTGAAAGAAAGCATTGTCTTCAATAAATAAATCAGGAACTAAAGTATGATAAGCCCGAGCAGAAACAAAAATAAGAGAAGATAAATAAATGGTTCATTTCGTTCCAACAATGCTCATACATGCTTCCAGGTCCATAACCGGCTGATCTGTCAGCTAGCCATTCCTGATTTTTTTTGCCACGATTTCTCAACCCTACATGTGCACAATGAGCGCACGCTACTGATACGCTGAGATTCTATGCTTCTCAAAAGGATAGAACACTGTAGCTAAACAAGTTAATAGACTCTCACATTCTGCACAGAGCCCTGAACTTACAATTTTGGAACCCCTGCCTGAGGTCGTTACTAAATATCAAAAACCACAGGACAACCTTCGCGCAATCGTTCACCGCTTCTGCGATTACTCTGACTAACATTTGAAACCAAAATATCGAGGGAACACTACAAATACTGTTGAGGAAGTCGCAGTTGAGCCAACAACAACCGAGTCGAACTCTGCTCTTCGCACAGTAATCTGATTTACATAAGTTGGTTTACACTGCACCAGCTAATAAATCAGCAACAGGAGAATTAATAGCATGAGACAGGGTAAACAGCTTACTTAACTTCATCACTTTCACCATTTTGTATACCTTCGAAGCCTTACTTTCGAGGAACTGAACACAGTTGTCCAGAAGTGATAAGGAAGGGAAGTTCACATGTATAAAACATTCCTATAATTTTCAACAGCTTTTGACGATAGTCAACAGTGAAGAATTCGTATGACAGTCTCGGCCAAAATAGCTCGAACAAAACTGTGCAAGAGTAAAATCATCTTGAAAATGATCACAAAATTTGGTGGTGAGGAGGTGGGAGGTAAATTTACGGACCTTGTCTACTTCCACAGAAAATTTTTCGCAGAGCTACAGCAGGGAACGATGGCCAGTGTGTTCGAGGGATCGAGTTCCAATCTTGTACGTATACATAATGCACACTCAAAAGTCAACGAATCCCCCGAACCACAGTATTTTTAAAGTTTTCCTTACAATTTCTTGTTACTTTCGAACTACGACTTCTCAACAAATTTCGAATTACCATGTTACCGTTGCCATTCCGATGTTCTCAGAGGAATGGTGCAGCTTGAGAAACAAAGTTCTCAAAGGAATGGTGCAGCTTCAGAAACAAATTCTGGGTTATTCTTCCGCAAGACTATTGAAAAATCTGCTCCACAACTTGCAGAACTTCAAATTTTCGGACATTGTTAAAGCATCCAAAAATGTGTCAATTTCCTCTGATTCACATGCTAAAGTGAAAAAAGTTTCAAAAAATACACGTCTTGTTTTGGTACAGTGTACCTTTTATCTTCGGCTACGAGCAGCAGAAAATTTTAATAAACACAAATAGTAGCTTCCTAAAATGACGAAAAAAATTTGCAGCCTACGGAAAAATGTAGCTACAAACCGCAACTAGGAAATTAGTTCAGAGATATGACGACATGACTTTTCAACATGTGGTGAAATTATGCAGTAAACAAGCGCTGTCGATGTGAAGGTAAAAACACAATAATCCGGCAAACTGAGAATATCAAGGATGGAGCAGTGAAATTTTCGTCTGAGGGTTGCTTATGAAATTTTGACAAAACTAGGAAAATTTGTGCGGCAAACATCACCCGCATAGATTGGCTTATCCAGAGATCACCTAACTCAATTTCTACATTGCGTAACGAAGCTGAAAATCACCAACCGACGAGGCACGATTGCGTCCTCGGACGAAATCCACAACACTAGTGACGGGACTTCTTCGCTTCTCGCCGACTCCATTCGCCAGCTGGGTGTCGACGTACAGTGGACGACGAGGTGATGATTGGCCGCCATTTTCGCCGCTTCGAGGGGTAGCTGGCAAGGAACCTGGAAGTAACGCAACATCTAACTCGGACTCACTACAATAATTCCGATACCTCGGAGAAAGACATGATCAGATGCGCTCGATTGCATTTCCTACGGTTGTCCTTTCTGGTACGCCTTGTTTTTGTCGCGGTCATAAATTGTACAGAGCTAAGAGTCAAAATAGGTTCTCTGATCATATCTTTGTGGCAGCTGCTGCAGGTGAGACCCTTGCAGCAGCCCTGAAACTCGTTTGTTTTGGAGTTCCACCCTTTTTATTTTCCAAGCATGTTTTGTCGTCAATGCTCATGCAAATCGAGATCGGTGAACCCTAGTAGAGAAAAACAAGCCAAATCAGAATTAAATGGAGGGGACCACTCCAATTTTCGCGCGAAACGAATCAGAAACCCCAACAGGGCCGTGGTTTTGATAGTCAAATGAGGAGGGGGTCGAAAAGCTACGACAAGCGCGTGAAGGCAGTAATTCTGTGCAGATCCTCAATAAAGCTAGAAAATCCCTGCAAACCATACTCCCACGACCAACCTACCGTACAAGACCTCTCAAAATAGTGGAAATTTATAAGGCCGAAATGTTCATAAGATTGCACAAATCCTGTACTTGCACTGTAAGCTCTCAAGAACCCCTAAAAAGCGCGGATCTCCATCACAACAACTGTGGGCTATGTGTTGTGCTTATCGAAGCATAAGTGGTTCTACACGAAATCTTCCATGAGAAGACAGAACTGCAAGGCAAGGAAAACAAGCCTTTGAAATTTTGTATCAGTTGATGCCTAACATTCCTTCCATATTTGAAAACATGTAAAAATAATGTTGCTGACATTTATCTATGGATTTTGTAGGAGTCCCGAAGATGAAGTATCATTCATCAGTTATTATTCGCAAGCGAAGCTTAGTTCTAGGAACTTCATCAAAAGATAACCCTCCCCTTACAACCCTGCAAATTGGCGATTGCTAAGCGTTCATAAATTGGCAGCATTAACAAATCTTCACACATAGAGTTGCTGCACACAAAATTAACCGATCGACGACCACGTGCCACGCTTTTTTTCCGCCTTTTACTGCTTGACAAATGCTTGAGCCTCAATGCTTTGATCGGTTAACATCAATCCAGTAACACTTCTGAATGAATGCGGAAATATAAATTTACACTACGACTTTTATAAAAGTCCTTGAGCAGAGAAAGAAATATGTATATGAGAATATGCAGTAAACTATGGAATCATCAATGGTTCAGGATGAATTGAAAAGAACGTTTCCATTTCCTTTTCTTCCGTTACCCCAGCAACATAAGACCATATCCGTGGCTTTTTAATCAGTTTCTTTCAAATATGTGGAAATACGGACTCAATGAGTAAGTCTATCCCGATGTGTCCTTTCTGTATCATCTTCCATTACTTTATACTGACCAGTATTGTGAAATGAAAAAAAATAAAAGGACTCGTGCGTTGCAAGCGATCCTCTCGCTTCAACCGTAAACTGCTAGTCCAGACCCCACTCTCCAGGCCTAATTGTATTCCCAGATTGCATTTCAGTGCAACTGAATCGCATGATTTCGATTTTAGGAAGCGTGGCCAGCTCGTGTACTAGGTGCAGTTGCAAAACTAGGGTTACATTTAACAAAAAGTCGTGTGATTTGGGCACCCGCAATTGCCTCCCCCCCCCCCCTCCCACTACCACCACTTCGAATCTGAAACACCAACAATATGGAATCGACCATGCGAGCAATGCAACATCCAGTATTTAGTATTTCAAGGCGGAGCTAGGAGCTGAAAAAGCTCCAACGCTGTCCATTACTCATGTCACATCTCAACAGCCCATTCACATTTACGCTTGCAGCATGTCGGTTCTCACATTTCCACTAATTTTTGCACTTCTGCAGCTGCAGACTGCACTAGGAAAAGAATGAGAGCATATCCAGTAGAAAAAACTCTTCAACAGCAGATTCAACTCTGAGTTGTGCTCGCTGGCAAGAGCTAGTTATTGCGAATTAATAATCGGTAGTCACTTGATACTCCGTCACCGTATTGCACCGGAGAGAAACGTTTCAGAGAGAAATCTCAAAACACCAGGTTCGTTTCGAAAGAGCGCAAACTCACGCTTCGTTGGATTGTGTCGAGCGGTAGCCATGTCCAAAACATGACTTCAAAAAGTAAAAAAAATAAAAGGTATTTCGTAATAGAAGTCCGTTGTTCATGGAACTGAAAAGATGGTCCTACAGGTATGTTAAAAATTCCACATTAATGACGCCCCTCCCCTCCCTTACCTCCCACAAAAGAAGAAAAAAGAATGCATGGAAAGGCATCCATGGAACGAACGCCAGTAGGTGCAACCAGAAAAAAACCCTGGATCTGCAACTGAAATCAATAAAAGATAAATCGGTTTTTTCTCTTATCACGTCTTCATTTCACCCGGTTTTCCCGTACGTTTCATGAGAAAAACTTCATAAAGCCACCATTACAATGTATTCAGAAGAAGTAACCAAATTCTAACGGAAATGGCGCAGTGCAGATCGCCGTACAAGTTTGTATAATGACACTAAGAAAGAAACACGCAACTTTCGCTTACAGCTACATTTCCAGCTGCTATATTGTCAGAAGAAAGATTCAAAAATCACCAAATTTCGGTCTGATTCCGGAAAAGAAACCACTCGCTCACTCATTTTCGCGTCCACGCTGAGAAGTCGTCTGCGAAAACGTTGCATGAGGCTTTTCGTCGGCAGCGGCGCCGGCGAATCCGCCGCCTCCGAGTCGACCAGGACAGTCATCCAGAACGGAATGAACGAGGTCGATCAGCAGCAATTCAGAGAAATTTGGAGCTGTCACTGCTGGGCGCAGCCCTGCACGCCAGTGCCAGTGGGCCTGAGAGATTGATTTGCGAGGAGTGCTGAACAAGTACAAACTAGCGATGAGTTCCGAGGCAAGAATTCGTGACTAATTCGAAGTCGAGAAGAGGCCCCGGGTAGCGTTCTCTGCTCATCTCGTGCTCGTAAAAGAAGTAAAATGAATATCACCAGTAAAAAAGCTTGAAAACGGAATGAAACGGAGGAATTTTTTGTGGTAGAAACCCGTAACAGGCTCATAATGAAGAAAGACTACCAATAGAGAAGGTGAACGAGTGAAGAGTGTTATGGAGCAGTTGTTCACAAGGAAACGAAGATATGTATCTTCACATCGCACCAGCACGTATCAGAATAAAAAAGGAGGAAAAAGGAAAGATTTATGGCGGACGAGAGGAATGAAAGCTGTAGCCACAGTTGCGATAAGGAAAACTCGCAAATTGAATAAGAATTTTTGCAGTGAATAGTTATTTAGGTGGAAATAATTGAATTTTGACATGCAAGGTGGGAAATTAAGGAAGCCACTTGAGAGTGTCAAGCTCAGGGATCGTATCCGAAGCAAGAGATTACTGTGACTAAAAGAAAACATTTTTTTAAAGAAAGTAGAACAAAAAGCAAGATATTTTTTAAAGAAAGTGCAAAAAGAGAAACATTCCCGAGAAAGTACAAAGCTGGACAGCTTGAATGTCGAAAAGGTACAGCTGAAGTCACAGAAAAAAATTGCACTATTGGAAAATCGTTACAACTTTACGACTGCTGGCCAACGGCTTACAGAAAGCCTAGCATCAATCACTCACTGACATTCCACTTCCGTTGCCATTCCAGAAACATCCTCTGACAAACTTCCACGAACTTTACTAAAGAATTTACCAAAATTTAACCCGTAAGAATGTTCCTTGTTAGTGTTTCTTCTCATACCACCGCTCGTAAAAATTTCCTTGAAAGATCTAACTATTACCGAGGTCCGTACTACACAGTCCACTCAGCCACTGTGCTGCACTCTGGCTGCTTTCTGCATCTCATGACATGCTCGCTCGTTCTCTGCCAAAAGTTAGCCGTGCTGCAGTGGAGATTATCGGACAATTACCACCCGCACGCGTCAGGCCCCGGTGACAGTGTATAGAACGTGGTTGCTCCAGGTCTTCTCCCGAGAAAGGCAGGTCGGCCTTGACCTTATATGCCTAACAAGGTTCTATAGTGAGATAGGACACCTTTTGAAGCATGTTTGGCTGTTCCTTCCCAAGTTCGAAAAGGCAAAACGACCTGACGCGACGCGGGTGGTAAGTGTCCGTAGACGCGCAGTGGAGTGAACTGCGTCGCTGAGACCTCGACACCTACTGTTCCCTGTAGATTGTTCATGGAATGAAAATAATACCTGCTTACAGGGAATAGGTGGCTCAAAACTAAGTAGCACAGAATTGAACCTGCTGGACAAAAAAGAACTGCTGTCTAATACTGCTGTAACAGAAAGTATAGAACGAGAGAAGCACCGCTGATATGAACCATTACACAAAACTCAAGAAGTTGATATCTGTACTTCAAACCCATTTTGCGCTCCTTCCAGAGGAAACTCCTTTAATCCAGCACTGGGTGATGTTCGAAGTCAAAACTGCTGGTCTATGTTGGAAGCAAAGTCCAGCCTCATTTTCGAATCTATGGCACGAACTAATTCTGGACCTATTCAAACCTGTGGTTCCAAAAATATACGAAAAATTATAAATAATTGCCACTAAGCCCGTACGCGTAAACCGAGACAAATTTACTCCTACCAGTACTCCATGTTTGAAGCATGAAACAAATGCACCTTAGCATGTCAAAAACCACGCAGTAACTACAGCTAAACCGTGTTAAATTTTGTTTCATCTCCCACGAACACCGAGAATACGGCACATTCTCATGAAAAGAACCTCTCAAAAATAGTGTTACTGACAATTTCGAGGCCTTTCATGTGTACTGTTGGCTATACAGCTCAAAAAAATTCTATAAAAGTTAAAATCTCGTAGAAAAATTTCAGGGTTGGAACTCTGCCTTCGAAGCCAGGGGAGACCTTTTCAAACCACTTCAATGAGATGCGTTGTTTACTATGCTGTTGACTCGTGTTAATATTATAAACATACACATCAAAAGAAAAAAAATACGGCAAAAATGTGTTTGGTAATCTTGTAACAGTGAAGTTCATCCGCAAGAGAAATAAACTGCAATTGGCTAATCTAAATTCCGAATGCTCGACCTGGATGCCCGGCGAAATCCAAAAGCACAGCCAATCCAAAAGAGCAAATTATCTGGAAGAAATGCACCAACATAGCAACGAAAACCAGCAGTAAAGCACTGAAGCATAGCTGCACAATCAGCATAAAATTGCCCCCATAAAAACCACCTAGAAGTGCCAAATTATGCTTGCGTAGAGCTCGCTATTCGAAGTAAGCATGCGGATACACGTGTTCGGTGGTGAAATTTCGAGCTGAGCAGCACTTCACTCTGCGAAGAAGCGAGGACTTATATCAGGATAAGAAAAATTTAAGTTCGAGGAAAGCTCTGTCATGTACATATACTCACAAATTCTGAGACAAAGTGAGTCAGTAGTGTTCAAGGTTTTGCGCAAATGATAGCAAAATGCAAGCAACCAAAACTAGAAGCTACTGGATAGTACAATCCACAAAAGCCCTTTGCTTATCCTAACCCAAGATTCAGTAGTGAGGGCACTTTGGGACAAACCGAGGACATTTGGAACAAAACACACACAACAGCGATTCCAGAAAGCACTACGGCGCCTCCCAAGAAGCAAACGCGAATCCGCGCTCGGCAAAAGCACACGCCAATATTGGCTATACTCAAAACAGGAACGATGGCACGAGGCTCCCTAACGACTAGTGCTTAGCGAGAAACAGGCCAATGCATACGCCTCAATTCGACTCAGCAATGCCTGTGTGTTGTGTGCATGCGAGAATATCAGAAGGTTCAGATAAGACTGCGATCAACAATCAGTCAGCTGTCCCCGATCAGGTTCGTAAATCAACGCCAGCACAACTGAACGCACTGCCCAGAATTTGTCAATCAAAGAATGAGCAAGAGAATTATGTAGGCATTGTGTATAGGCTCAAAAGAGCTTGAGGGGCTTTCGAATGACATCTTGTCGCGAAGAAAACAATATGTGCTTTAAGTACACATACACAGCTCTTGCAATTCAAATGGCATATGCAGGGTTAGAACACTTCCTCTGGAGAAAAAAAAAAGAATGAAAGAAGGGGAGGAAGTAAATGAGAAAGAAATAAATGGAAAGAGATGGTATGCCATTCCAATTACAGATGCCTGGAAATGTCAGAGTTCCAACGATATTGAAATATCATCCGACCAGACCACCACTGGAATTTCAACGAACAATGCTAAATGAGTTTGGGGGAGGGGGAGAGGGGAATTTCTCCATCTCAACGCCATTTGTCTCCAAACAATGAAGAAAAGAACCCAAAAAAAGCTTCTTGGAACAGATTCTCCACAAGTGTGCCTTCACCTCCCAAAAACCTTGCCCCACGAATTTCGGGAGAATGTGTGGCCGAATAATATTTACGCAGTACGAGAATAACCACCAAATTAGGCAAACTCTGGGCAGCGACAGCATTGTGCTGTGGTCTGACGACGTCACCACGTTCTTCAGCAATGCTACATACCAGGTGGGACACACTTTGCCCCGAATAATCATATTTTCCAGAGGCTTGCCGCAAGCACGTACAACATCAGCTACGACATCAGCAGCTAACCCTGTCTCAATCTACAGCTCTGCATTGATGTCGTCTTGCCCCCTTGAGCGAGTGCCTTTCCAGATCTTTCCCTGTTCTAAAATACAAAAAACCCCACCTCCTCTCTAGTTACAAGTAATGAAAGTATCTCCCAGCAAGCCAAACTCGAAAGAAAAAAGTAGTAACGCAACCAGCGGATCTTGGAGGAACCAGCGGACTATCAGACCAAAAGAATCTCACGTCAATGCTGATCGAAATGAAATACATCAAAAATACCAAAAATGGCCCGTTTTGTGAAGAATTCGAGATGTTCATTGCGACGTTTGCCAAGAGGCTGCGCAGCTGAAGATATAGATAGTTGAAACACTGCTTTTTGTACCAAATGTCTCAATGAGCACCTTGAATTCTCCAAAAAAAGGTTCAACAACAGGCTTAGACACCTTCGTGAGGAGTCGTATGCGTATCGTTGTAATCAGCGGCCCTAGGCGACTCTTTTAATGTGAAGATCTCAGGACCGATTCTGATTGAGACACTACCTTCCATGGTTTTACGCTTTTCCCAATATCTGTGCCGATTATAAACAAAAGCATAGAAATCGTGGATGTAAGTACGTTCGGAACAAAGTAGGAAATACTGATCAAAACAGAGCAAAGTCACTCCAAACTTACATATCCACTTCCCTATTTAGCTGAAAGTTCGGCACAGCAAAAGCTGAAGGACATTTCATTGAGTGCGACGATAGCACTCCAAAAGATGAAAATTTTAATAATAGTACTATTCCATTATGAACATCCAACCCAGCATTGAACAAGCAGAATATGAAACAATGAGAAGCGAGAAACAAAATGAAACAGCCTGTTTAATATCACTATCGAAAATACTTTATATTTTACAAGCACCTCTCCAGAAAAATCTCCCCCCCCCCTCCCCCGATAAAAGGATTCAAGAGCTCTTGAAGGAACTCCAGTAACAACTGCAGAACCTCCCCCGATAAAAGGATTCAAGAGCACTTGAAGGAACTCCAGTAACAACTGCAGAAATCCATTTCCATCACATGGAAACTTCAGCAGACTCGAAAACTGCAGCAGCCTCAATTAGACAAATGCTGTCTCAGTGCAATCGTTAGCACAAGATGTCCTTCACAAGTGCCGTCAACTTTTTCCCACACAGGCTGGATAATGCCAAGCATGCCCAAACTTGAGTTAAAGCAATTTTAAATAGAACACGATTTGCTTGCAGCTGGAAAAATTTTTTACATTTCTGGAACACCACAACCATGAAAAATAACATTGTTGGAGCTTTTAGCAGTGCGAATAAGTAAACAACTACAATAGTCACTTTAGAAACCAAGATCTGAAGGACACTATTCCATCCACATAATTTACACACATATTGGTTTACATAAAAAAGCGATTATCTAAAGTTTAGATGTCTTAGATCAAAAATTAGAATTCTAGCCTCGGCTATACGAGGCAGCGTCTAAGCAAACGAACGAACGCAAGCATGACTTCACTACCTAATTGACAATGTAATGTTAAACGGTTGAAATAGTGGGTACAAGAAAAATTATCCCAAGTAATTTGCAATGAAACAGCAACAGCTCCAAGAATCCTAGTATTATAGAAGGCAAATACACTAAATTGGTTGTTCAGCCTAGTTTCACCTACTAAGAATCACGAATCTCCGGCTTATAGTTCACGGTAGTTCAAATGAATTTCTTCTGACAGCATCTTGAATGCCCAAAATACGATGTAATACTATCAGTTGTACTGGATGCAGCAATACCGCAAGGACCTAAAAATTCTGGATGTGCCGGAACCGCCTTGTAGCAGGAATATTATTCATGCCGCACACCACATCGGCAAGAATTGAGCCAAAAACTCATCCTATAAATTTGACATTAGCATGTCATTATTGACCAGTACACAGGGTTTTGTAGAGCCATAGGCTTCGTAGATCGATTCGGTTCATGCGTACTGGTCACTAATGACAAGAAATGTGAAATTTTTGCAACATGCTAGCAGCATCAATTCTCCTTTCAAATAGTTCCACTTCAAAGTAAAATAGAAACTAATGCACATATGAAACTGAAACCACGTACAGGAATAGAAGCGACAGTGATCCAGAACAGACGAACAACGATGAAAGTGAATTGAATTATGCAAATCTCTCACGATCTCTGGAACCCCACCACGCAAAGGCCGTTTTTTTTAATCTATTCAACCAGAAAAAAGGACAGCGAAAGGTTGACGTCGCTAGACGAAATGAATAGATTATGGCAATGAATTCAACAACATACTGCCGCCTAAAAGGTCACATTCACCGACTGACTCTTCCAAAGCGACTAAACAAAATTGCCGCACACGGACGCGGCTCGTTAGGCGTGGTGTTTTCCAGAAAATAGAGTTTCTAGTGCACTGTGGCATGTCAAAAGTGCGGCAAGTGAAAAAAAAATAATGCTAGCTCCTAGGAAACCATGCACTTTCAACTGATTTATCAGGAAATTTATCTTAATGGGACTCATCCATAAGCAAATTTCCTTTCTCCCTAGAAGAATGGAGGAAAAGAGGTTTACAGTAGGAGCATAACACCAAGTTGCTATGATTTATTGGGGACAATCTCCTGGATTAATGCCCACAATTAAAACAAGAATAAGTATTCTTCTTGTACTGTGGAGTACATATATACAGGGTGGCTGAAAAGTATTGGCGCCCTATTAAGCACTTCTGTTTTCTTCTGTATGAGGGCCATTCATTTTGGCTTCACATGTGATTGAAACGTTATCTATTGTTCTTCCTTCTGACATATAATTCGCTTTCTTTCACAAAGCTATACCAGAATGCTCACATGGCGAATCTATTCTGCCGGCCAACGCGGTGTGAACGGCCCATCGCATACAAAGAAAGTTTATATCTCTTATGAGAACAGTTCAGAAGACAATCGAACGATGTAGATGTGTAGGCAGCATTAAGATGAAAGAATATCGGATTGTCCCCGGGAAGCGAACATAACAGCAATCGTGAGATGATGAAGAAAGGGATAAGCCGAAATGGTGGGGTCAGTCTGAACGAGATGGCAGTAACTCCTGCATTCGCTCGCTCGTGTATCCAGCTTACCGTCATGAAAAGGTTGAGACTTTGTTGTCATCGGCACCGTAGGGAGAAAAAGCCAAACTATACGTTAAAACTGAGTAGAAAAAAATTCTGCGGACCTCCCCGGGGCGCTGTGGGAGATGTGCTGTGGTTTGTTGAGAAAGTTTTCAACATTAAAGTTGTCCACGATCTTAGAAACCACCACCACTAATCTATCAATTGGATTTGACGACCTTCCAGAAAAAACAAAACAGTCACGACGATGTCGTTACAGGAAGCTGTGTTGGTTCGAAGAGGAATGCCTGCAATTGTGAAGACTCCTCTGATTCTCATAGATAAGGATTGTGAAATCCTTGGCAAGATCTATTAAGAAGGGAATCCTGGAATGAACTTGTCCCATGGGAACGAATGAACTCCGGTGTGACTCTAGAGCAAGGCTAAGCATGGTTTCGTTGGACTGAAACAACCACCGCATGTTTCAAGACGGTGGTCCTCTGATTTTCTAAGAAAAACCGATAACCCTCTGCGGTCTAGATTTAAATAAAATGAAATTCTTTATCAATGGATTTGTGAAGGAGGGTCTGCGGAATAAAAATATGACGGACCTAGTACATGCAGTGCGTGAACTCGGGCAACATAGTCAAATTTTAATGAAACTACCTACAGCGCACCGCTGGTGCTGTGAATACAAAGACGAAGGCCTGTAACAAGAACAGGAAAGGTAAGTCAGGAAATTTTCTGAGAAACTGATTACTCATGTAGCTGTATGTCAGAACAATAGCAATCACAAAGCTATTGTGGCTAACAACAGAAAAAGTTTGTTAGTCATTCGTGCGAATACTTTTCAGCCACCCTGTACAAGGAAACCCTAGACCCTCAAAGTCCACATCGCTTAATAGCTCTATAAAATGCCTTCATCAAATAACGTATGATCTGGTCTTGTCTATTCTGGGATATCCGTCGTGCTGACGTGAAAGTAATAGGTAAAAATCTACAAAAAGCTAACAAAGGCAAGACTTCCAGATGTTCGTGGTGCTTCAAAATAAGAATTAATATGATGTACAGGGTGGTCCACATGAAGTGTGCCGGGCTAAAGGAAATCCATTTTTTCGAAAGATACGATGATTCTGAGCCAAAGAAAACGATAAGGACATCGACTGGACCTTCCCACTGAATTGCGCACTAGCCCTCGGCGCAAAGAAGACAGAGGAACGGTGTGAGACCAATCTTCCGGATTTCCGGAAGGTGGATGTTTGGCCGTCAAACCCGCCGGATCTCAATTTATGGAGCAAAAAACCTGCTCTTTTAAATACAAGTCACTGGATTTGCTGAAAAGGGCTCTGGTGAAGAGATAAGATCAAAGAATGACCGCGCGCATCCTCAAGAATTTCCGTAATGGATTAGGCGCTTGTACTGAAGCACAAGGCGATCACCTCGAATGTGATGTGAGAGATCTGATGTTGAATTTTTGTGCCTATTGAATAAAGGTAAACACTCTTCATTTGAATGGATTTCTACAATGTTGTGGATGGTCATTTTTTTTGCGTCGCCCATCATGTGGACCACCCTGTAGACGACGCTGGTTTCAAATTATGCACATCTGTGGTTGCGGTCATGCAATTTTTCGCTAGAATTCCGTATACACAGGGTTATTTGGGATGTTGATCAAGCATTTCATATTTCGTATGGCAACATCACTTTGCGGAGGTATGGTAGGTATAAGCAGAAACTACACCTACACATTGTATGAAAAACGTCCATAACTTCTCTGCTAAAGTCGGAGATAGTCTTTTTCAAAAATTTTTGCCTCACGCTGAACCGCCCGTCAGCTTGGCCACGTCACACCACGTATGATAATGCATAGGTGATGCGGCGCGGCTTAGCAGATGGGCGGTGAAGCATGAGGCAAGTATTTTTGAGAAGGACTGTACCTTCCATATGGAAATGCCACAGACATCAAGCATCCTTCAAAGAAGTTAAACTCCTAATCACTTGCAATGATAGACTTCCCATAACTCAGCTTTCATAATAGTGAACGCGGTGATGAAAGCCAGATAGGAGGGACATCAAGTAAATGGTAGAATTATTCTTCGAACAACTCTTTTAAAGAAATGCTTTTTGAATTTGGGAAACACTTGAAATCCTGAATCCTGAATTCCAAATTTATGATACATCACTCCAAGGGAAAGGAGAAGATACACATGAAAAGTGGCTATTTGAACATAGTTTCGGGACAAAGCTCCATCCAGATTCTGAAGGCTTCAGCCAGTGACATCGACCTTTAAGTGTAAGCATAACAGTCCAGAAATTTCTGAACAAGGAGATAAAGTCTAACTACTTAGTGACGCTCGAAAGAAATACGTGATGTATTCATTAAAAACGAACATTGACGCAATACACTACGTGATACAATAAAACTGCGTATAAATCTAGTCAGGATACGTTTACCCCGAAAGGTCACTGCCTGGACTGGTTAGCTTAGGCCTGTAACACGTGCCCAAACCACAAAGTATATGAACTATAACAGTACAAAGAACGAAACCATGATAGGATATCTTTCAATGCACCACAAAACATTTGTATGAGCTAATCGGATACGAAATCTTCATCAAGAGAAAATTAGAAATAACGTCATTTCGCATGCATTATCTCTGCATATCATTGTCTAAATTATGGATTCCGAGCAAGAAAACGAAGAATCCGCAAAACATAACTGAATAGCCTCGAAGATCATGAGCAATTCGCTCCTAGCAGTTGCAACAAAACAGCATTCAAAACTGGATGCTCTCAACTGCGTAGTAAATAAAATCTGCAGGAGAACAAAAGCGCAAGTGATGCTGTTCTGTTATTCATGACACCCAGTAGTATTTTCAACTGAGAGACAGTAGTATTTTTCAACTGGGAGTCGGCTGGAATTGATTGTCCAGAAAAAAAAAGCTGTCCAAAATTGAAGATAGCAAATTTATAAGCAAATTTAGTTAAGGCTTTTCCATCTGGTTTACAAGAATGGATCAGACAATGGCAGAAACCAATGCTTCATTCCTCTAAACCTAAGAAGTCTTATAACTACTGCAGAAACTGGAATTTGAATTTTCAAAAAAAAAATCTAGGAGATTGCTTGAAGAAAGTGAGAAACAACCCTTCTGGAATCAGCAAAAAAACCTTTTCCTTCTAGCATATCCTCTTGATTTTTTCTCGCAAACTTTTTAATATGTCAACATTTCAGTAACTTTTCCAGCCAAAAATATTCCCTCTTAGTTGTCAGATCTGCCAAGAGCTCAGAAAGTGCTGACCATACACTAAGTGCTGTCCTGTTACTGCAAATTTCTTCTATCTACTTCAATTTAAAGGCGATAAGTCAACTGCCACGTGCAAGACTGGAATAATGATGCCCATCTAGGATAGAAATCGCATCACTAGTTAAGTCCCAAAAAAGGCAAACGAGGCACTGGCCAACTTCTTTACAAGGGAATATGTGGACAATGTCATAACGCATAGTTGGCCCTAACGACGGAATATCCCCTCACATTTCATATTCAACTGATTGTGAGAAACAAGTCTTCAGTAAGCCGTACAAGACTATTCCAGAGTCATTCGAAATTTGGTGGAATACTTCAGGATGAGGTTAATTTACGCAGGTTTACTCCAAGGATGCTCTTACGATACCTACATAACTCGCTCAGTTTTAAATCGGCAGCATTGAAAAAGGACCGCGAGCATAAGGATTGGAGTCACAAAAGAACGTGCTTCCAGCGACTTTTGGCGTAGCCACGGAAACGGAATAAAGCAAGTTCAACTTAAGGATACATGCCGACGGGAATAAATCATAGGAAAATGCTTAGAATCAGAATGAAACAGGTTTTGCACCAACGTAAACGCTAACCAATATAAACCGCAGTGTACACACAGTCGCATACTAGCGTGATGCTACAGTGCAGGCAGCAGAAGAATATCAATCTCAGCGAAAACGAGCTGCACAACTGTTGTTTGTCCATGTGCAAGATTTTCAGCAACCACTAAAAACGTGATGATCCACAAAATCGATAGCTTTATCCCGAAAAATAAAGGGCGTCGCCGACGAAGTCAATCAAGCGAAAGTGCAAACTACCCCACTATCGAGAAGGAGTTATGCCCAAATGGCGGAAAACAACGGCGGTGGTTGTTAGCTAGGATTTTCCTCCGGAATACTGAGAGATGAAATGAGGCGAAACAGAACATCAAAGAACTTTTCTTAAGAACAAAACGGTTTTCAGCTCAACGAAATTTGAAGCTTGGCTAGCAAAGGCAAGTGAATTCCAAAGAGAAAAAGCACAAGGCATGTGTGGAACATTGTATGTACTGGCTGGGACAGCCGAGCACTGCCCGGAAGAGTGCCACGAGGGCGGCCCACAAAGAACATCCACAAGTACGCCGGAACACGTCACTTTTCCGCTGCTTTTAGCCTAATCCGACCCTGTTTGTGCCAAGAACGCACAAATGGAATAGCGCGTCGGGTAAAATGCGGCGGCACGCCAAAAATTCAACTAACTGAGCGCGTCCCACATAGATCCAATAACTGATGTGATTGGGAAAAACGTTTCCAACTGGTTTCTGCGTTCGCCTTGATGTACGACGTCAATTTAGCAGCCATTACCAAGCGGAAAATAAGCGATAAGTTATTACACTAAATGAAAAGTTGAGCGCGCCAACTAGGTGCATCAATAAGGTACAGTACGATGCGACAAAACGACGACAAAGAAAAACTCCAGGTCCAGAAGTTGCCATGAAGTGGTTTACAGGATTCTCCTCAGCAAACGGACTCAGACAAACGCAGTTAGCATAAACTACGACTGAGCAAACGCAATAACACAGCAAATGGCTCTTGTTTTCATTGCTTTAAAGAAAGATGCCGAACGCTGTAGTGAAAATAGTCATCTAAAGCACATTAAAGACCGAATAAAGACAAAAGATTTTGTTAGTTCAATTGGTAATTTAGGAACTGATTTGAATATTCCAGACAAAGAGAGCCTTACAGTCTTTCCTAGCGTAACTCTTAGCAGCTTTCTTACCAGTGCCGCACGCAGAGCCGGGATGGGGAGAGGAGGGTAGGGGGCACGTGAAAGAATGGGGTCCACGCGCTTCCGGAGACGCGAGTCACTGGAATTTCAAAAGGGAAGCTACCAAGAAGTTCATTTCAAACTTCAATTCCGACGAAAGAATATTCAAAACTAATGATAAAAAATGAGAAGTTAAAAAGGAGAAAAGTTGAGATAACGGTCTATTTTACTAACATTTTGTAAGCAACTTTGAAAAATTGGGAATTCTCGGATGTTCCGCTCCCCTCTCGCATCCGCCATTGCTAATCTATCTATTCCGGCCGTAGTGCTCTCTCTTTCTCGACCTTTCGATTTATTCGAAATCGGCTCTTCGAATTCGAATATATCTACCACATTATTCGGTTCTAACTATAATTAAACTCAACATAGATCGCTTGAGAAAACTAAGGAGCGCGAAATAAAGAAAATCGCAACGAGCAAATAAACGTAAAGCAGCAAAGCGAAGAAACATGTGTTCCCTGAAGAGTTTTCAAATGTGTGAGAACGACAAATACGAATTAAGGAAGTCCAACATCCTGAAATCCGACTCCCATAAAGAGGATTCGAAGGAAAAACATGAGACCGCACTCAGTTTCGGCTAGTGTCACAGTGTAGAGTGACGAATGGCTTTACTCCTCCTCTTCACTCCTAACAGCACTGCGCTATCCCATAGGGCGTTTGCACTATCAATCTCAATATAAATGAACGTGGGCGTGGTCAACGGGTATGAGAAAAATATAGAGCGGATTCTGCTACTCAATTTGCGGTGAGCAGAAACATTCGACTGTCTTTCGACAGTTTTACAACTCTCGAAAACACTAATGAAGCGTGACTCAAAGGTTAACAGTCGAAATATTTCAAAGAGAGCAGAGCATAGCAGGATCTAATAAGTTTGTCAATGAAAAATAGCAAGCAGAAATTTTGCAAACCCATGTATTGCCCAATTGACTCTTATCAACTTAACCTGAGACATGTGAGCGTTGGTGGTGTTGACAGACTTACCATGTTGGCACCCGGAGCGGCATCATACCTTGGGCGACTTGCAGTGTTGGCCGACCGCTGCTCTTCACCACCAACTTCCTCACTACAGCGCCAAGCCTGCTCCCCCCCCCCCCCCTCCCGTTTCCCCTTTCATTTTTATATTGGAACTATCCTTCTGTGCTAATTAAGCCTTGTCTCCATTTCGTCTGCATTGTTATACCGATATTTGACAAAAATAAAACTTCGCTTTCATGCCATGAAATGAGCTTTCTTCCATAAATATACTCTCACTGCTGCAGAATATCACTAATGCAACAGCAGAACTACAAGCGCGCGCGTTCAAATCAGAGTTTTCAGTTCGAAAACTGACATCAGCAATGGCTGCCTAGGTTCAAAAGCTAACAAAACAAACCTTCAAAACTTTTCGATGCGCCCGTTCCAGCAAGAAAAACAGGAGGACGTTTGTTGCCGACAGGAGCAGGCGTGCTATGCAGGTACTCACCATGAGACGAAGGAGAATTGGGAAAAATCACTAGCACACCCGACTGTCGTTTACTGAATGAATAGCGAGAATAGAAGCTATCTCACAAGAACCACGTCAAAAGAAATGTAAATATGATGACAAAAGAGTCACTTACTTGTTATTCATGCAAAACGTCATGCCAGTATGAGCAGCATCTGATACTGTTCGTCTTCGTAGCCTTGGTCCACCAAATCCCTCCGGTGCTGATTCTGCGACTACTTCTGGTGGTGGAGAACAAACCGGCGGAAATCCGAGATCTAAAAAAGCATTAATCATTCACTAAGCGACTACTACCAAATCTGCTGAAACTGTCTAAAAAGCACAATGTACAGAGAATGGACCAGCTCCTCCACTCAAAATCTCCAAAGCATCAACCATGAAAATAATCCTTCTTTCTTACTAACGAGTAAAAACTCCTAATCGTACCCATATCCAGGCTTTCATGCCCCGTAGCTGGCACATTACATGAGCGCAGCCTGGTTCGCCTTCTGAATCCATCTATGAACCGTGAATGAGGGGACGAAGTCGTCGTAGGTGGTTGGGACGAAGGCGGCGTGACACGTGATGATGAGCATTCGCAACTCGTCACGTTTCCAGGAACTGCAAATAACACCGAATACTCACCAGAACCAAAGAATGCTGGTATCATTTCAAAAAAGATTCAAACAACAATTGTGGAACCTATCGCAACACATTGTTACCAGTTCTCATAGAAAAAAGCGTCTATTCATCTAAGTGTTGCATTTCTGTTAGAGCAACCCAACCAAGAGGAACAAATCTCGGCAAGACTTGCATGTTGACACAAACGAAGACAACATAGCACAATGAACAGGTTTGGCAACACCATGTAACTCATACAAAAATAGTTGAGAAACCAAAGCTTTCTCTATGAGAGGAATTTCGTGGAACAGCGAGTATATCATTCAGTGGTTGCCATGAGACCTACTATGTATTTATGGCTCACAGAATTGAAAACTGTATTTAAATTAGACGACCAATAGACGCTTTGAGTGCAGGTGGAGGACTGTTAGGGTCAATGTTCGAATTCAAGGGCTAAAGTCAAGTATGTAAAGCCTTCTAGGAGCCGAATTAGTGCAATGAGTTCCGAAACACAATACAGTAATACGGAAGCGCCATCCAATAAAACGTAAAGCGATTTATAAATCCAATGAAACGTAAAGCGATCCATAATAAGATTGCGGGATCAAGTGAACGTGCCTGTACCATCAACTTCAGTCCATAGGAACAGCTGTATCACCAAAACTTCTTTTAAGAATAATTATTCAGAAAAACAAAAACTATGCATTCAATTTGATTTTGTCTATAGAAATACAAGCATATGGACGACTAGAGACTAATATTTACGGAAGGCTTCCCCTAGCAAAGTTGCTTCTGAATAAGTTGCTGTTTTTGGTTTCTATACATACGGCTACGCTCTCTGCTATTTAACCGTGCACCCGTAAGCTCATATGTCGTTGTTCAGTGTCTTTCTGTAACGGCCACCATCAGAATTCTCTATAAAACGCTGCAAAACAGTACTGAAAAGCTTGGGCAAAAATTTCCGCCGTAGCAAAGATGATCGTAAGCCCATAGATGATTTGTCGCCAAACAATGCGCCTGATTCACTAGTACAAACAGTTACTTATACACTCATAGAAGAGCACCTCTCCAACATTGCATGCTACGATCATTATAAATCCTCGTGTGCAGGTGGTGTTATCTGATTAAATCCCGCACTATGGCCACATCATCTGTCCTATCCACTGTACAAGGTAAATTAGTAGCTTTATGAGTGCACACATGACATTCTTTTCTGAGTCACAGACAGGTACAGAAAGAAACGAATAACTTAAAAAATCAAAATCTGCTCTTCGTGTCAGGTGGTACCATTCAAAGGCTAGCAGCAGAAAGAGCGCGTAATTTTCCCTATTGTGATTAAAGCATTCATTCGACTGTAATGAGTAGGTACAAAATGCTATAGTTCATGATATGGAAAGAGGGATCCAAATTCGCAAATGAAGGCCAAAGGCTAGCTTATGAAATCTTTAATCTTACTGAGAATATTGAAATCCAACACAAATTTGAGGCCAGATACACAGCAAATACTCTATTTAGCATGTTTTCGTGGATTTCTCGCGTGTTTGGACCCATACACAATTGTATATGCCTACGTCCCTTAAAAGCCCGAAATCGGGTAACATCTCAAAAGCGAAAATCTCGTGCATGCTGTCTTAAGAACCCAGCGAATAATGAAAAACAGTGCAAACGAAAAACGCGAAAAGGGCAGAAAACAGGATTGTAATCTGTATATATAAAAGTGAAAGTTTGTATGTATGTGTGTGTGTGTGTGTGTATGTATGTAATGAATAGAAATCACGGAGAGTGAACCGATCCGGACCAAATTTTGCATGCGCATTCTTCGCGGGCCGGCGGAGGTTATAGGCTACTTTGCACCTGGGATTATCGATTGATTTATCGATTATATTGATTTTATTGATTTTTCGCTATTTTTGTCCAGAAGTCGGTCGTGACATGTCTTCTGAGGTTTCTCAATACGCTGAGTCCGAATATGACAACCATTTTGCGCCAAATTATCGATTTATTGATTTTATTGATTTTTTTCTATTCTTGATCATGGGGTGGTAAAGACATGTCTACTGGGGTATCTCAATACGCTGAACACGAGTATGACAACCATTTTGCGCCAAATTATCGATTTATTGATTTTATTGATTTTTCTCTATTCTTGATCATGGGGTGGTAAAGACATGTCTACTGGGGTATCTCAATACGCTGAACACGAATATGACAACCATTTTGCACGAAATGTCGATTTGTTGACTTTATTGATTTTTCGCTCTTCTGCTCAACGGAGCTGTGAAGACATGGGGTCTCGCAATACGCCGAATACGAATACGACAACCATTTTGCACGAATGCTTCGATTCAATGTCACCAAAATAGCTTTGTTAACTTTCCGCCCACAAGTCGATGGGGAAGGGTCACTTGAGCTTCGCTAACATGCTGACCACCGAAATTATGAAGATTTTAATGTTTTAATGAATTTATCGGTGATAGTATTGGTCTCAGCAGTGTGATGTGGCCAAGGTAGTAAAAATCCCGAGCAAAGCCGGGTACGGCAGCTAGTAGGATTATAATTAAACAGTACCATGGGGTTGCACATATGGTGGTGCTTGTCCCGCTTCAATGTCTCCAACTCTTTGATAGACGTTGATTGGAAGAGGGACTGACGTCTGTCGCATTGATGTCATTGTTCGCCACCTGGAAGAAGTAGCAATTGCAAACAAGAACTGTTTTGCGTTTCACACTGACCGCATAGAAAAGAAGCACATTGGCAATTATAGTATGTGCTGACAGACAAAAAAAAACAGACTGCAATTTGGAGACAATACAGAACACAATAGTATATGAAAGAAAAACCATGAAGAACGAACAACTACTAGGTTGTAGGGGAAGTTCTCGCGGTTTTCAAAAGTGCTTATATTAAGCCCACGCTGCCTTTGGACAACCTGTCTTTTGCATATATAAGAAAGGCAGGTATGCGCAAGTTTATTCCTAATATCACCTGCAAACTCCTGCACGGGTCCCGCCCGGGAATATGGAACTTTCAAAGCTGAACTTTTGCCACCTTTCAGTATAAGATTTCAAATCTGGGGAATCAACAGCCGCATCCAGTTGCCGCATTAACGCTGTATTTCGGAACAGTACAGCATCCGAACGCACCGTACAAGATTGGTCCAGATACCTTCCTGTTGGCGACTTCAAGCTCAGTGTTTTTGCACTGTCAGAACACGCATCCCGAGTCAACAATGGTCGATTGCGGCACCTAGTAGATTCAGATCTGTGGCAAACTGTTTGCGTGAGAACACAGTAGGTTCACTTTAACACCATCGTCGAGGATCTGCGTCAGTTGGGCAAGGTTAAAAAAAATTATCACAGTGAGTGATTATGATCTGACCGGGTGTGGTTTCTAACGAGGTGCAGAAGTATTGCCCTCTTACAGGAACATGGAGAACCGGCTGAAGTCTATCTTTACAGGAGATGAGAAGTGGTGTCTGTGCGTGAACATCCAACATCATCAACGCTGAGTTGACAAGGATGAGCAGCCTGTGCAGCAGCCGAAGACGGCTGATCACCCTCTGAAGGTTGTGTCACTGCTTGGTGTGACAGCAAAGACATCGTCCATTAAGCGCTACTGCCACGCAACACCGCCCTTGCGGTAGACCTTACCTCAAAAGATAACCACCTTCTCCTGTCCCTCTCTAACGCCATGCAAGATAGGGCGTTCGATGATGAAGATGACTTGGATAGCAGGTTGGGCAACTTTTCCGACTCAATGCCAGAGTAGTTCTATGCCGAAGGCATCGAAAGGCTTTCCAAAAATGAGCAAATAGTGGCAGCACGTGATGGTGATTTATACATTTCTTGATGTGCTTTCTTGTTATTGAAAAGTCAAAAAAAATGTACTGCTGCAAAAACCGCGAGAACTTTCCCTACGACCTAGTAAAAATTAATTAGACATCATCATAACACAATGTTCCTCTCGTATACGGAATTGAACGCCGGAGTGGAGGGATAATTCACTGCTCTCGTTAAGAAAACTAAGGCTAGAGTCCAGATATTCTTGCAATCTAATCGTAATCGCAATGACAGGATTAGAGGAGTGGGTGAAGATATTCATCAGCATGTCGCAGCTGCGAGAACTTAAAGAAAATAGAGCGATGCTATGAAAACAACGAGCCTTCATAATGAGTAAATGAAATAGCCACTAACTACATATGTAAATATTATAGTAAGAATTGAAATTAGGTATGAAAAGTAAAACCGTTCTCACCAAAGTGGTCATTTATTCGCTCGTGTGACAGTGAGCCCGACGAAATACCCAACGGGAACATGAAGAAAACCAGTGAATGGTTTTGAAATTGAGCGAAAATTTTTATCAACAGTACCCTTAATCAGTTGTACGTGAAAAAGGAGAGATGAAGAACAATGGCAACAAGCTATCAGTTAGAGGCAAGAAAAAGACATACTTCTAAAACCCTGAGAAAATCCTACAGTCTGTCCCAAACGCGAAAACGATTAAGTAACCTACTTTTCTCTCATTCCCCTCCAATTGCTGCATACTTTTTCAGGTTCTGTTTTCCATTCTTTCAAACGCGTGGCAGTTGAAAAAAATACGAGAACGATATTAAATTGAGTAGTATTCCTGCAGGAAGACCTACAGGTTTAGAGGGCTACTTGGTACATGAACATTGCGGAAGCTCGAAAACCTCTAATCCTCACCTTCCGCATCTTCAATAACAAACTACTGTAGTTCATTAGAAATTATCATAATATTTTAAAGGCAGCAGGAGCTGAAATCCTCGACTCCGAGCTGAGCTGTGGGTGGTGAAGTACAGACTCAGCACATCATAAATGTGAAACGAACACAGACAGTGATGGCTTACCTGCAGAGAAAATGGAACATTCGTCGCGAACACACCTGGCCGTGTTCGCGTGCGGACGAGTTTTCCCCGGCGCAAAAGCCATTGCGGTGCGTGGTTTTGACGGAGTCCCGCCATGAAATCCTGTGAATTGAATGCATTTCGTTTTCCCTTTGCGCCAAACCACGCACCGCAACGGCTTTTGCGCCGGGGAAAACTCGTCCGCGCGCGAACACGGCCAGGCGTGTTCGCGACGAATGTTCCATTTTCTCTGCATTTAAGCCATCATTGTCTGTGTTCGTTTCGCATTTATGATGTGCTAAGTCTGTACTTCATTACCCACAGCTCAGCTCGGAGTCGAGGATTTCAGCTCCTGCTGCCTTTAAAGGCAGCACTCACGGAAATTTTCACTTCTGGAATGAGTCGCTTACCATGTAGCCGGCCGCTGGACAATCGCAACAGTAAGTCGAACACCTTGAATGGCCATCTACCTGCGAAGATACTGCCGTGGACACATACGCCGCTCTGGACATTAGGGTTCCGTCGCGCCAACTAACGGCTTTGACAGGGTATGTGCATGTGGTTCAACGGGGGCGTGTCCATGAAATTCGTACCATTTGCAGGGTTCCGTGCCGGGACCCATCACGGAACACTCGTCCGCGCTGTGGACACACATGAAATACCGCCATCTTTTTCTGTGTTTTTCGCGTGTTTCACGCTATGTCATCGTTGTCAATGAGTTCATCGTCCCTAAAAACCCCGATATACCGCGAAATCTTCAACACAAAAATTTCCGTGAGTGCTGCCTTTAAACGAGGACCACCGAAATTGCAGAAGAAAATGTTTTGCTCTATGAAACGCCAGTTCGTATAAAACCTTTTCAAGAGATATTCCCAACCTTTCTAAAATTGTCATACTTTTCCATTTTCCCACTGCAATCTAGTTCCAGAAAGTCAGGAAAAAAAGAAAGGTGCACAATTGCTCCGTTTGGTCAGCTCTGGCACTCACGCCGTTACTTTGGAAAACATAGACCTCGACGATTGCTTCCCAGAAACTACAACACTGGATGTTTCTCAAGGGAATTTTTCGACACGTATACTTCCATCCTGGGCATAACTACTTTCAATGCTGTAAAAACGAGCAATTTCTGTTCTGTAGATGAACTCATTTCCGAAAATACCTCCACAGCTGAGAATGTGTTCTTGCCAAGTCTTAAGAACAATATGGAAGATTAGTCTTAATCAAGCACATAAGTTCAGCGATGTTTCAAATAGGAGCGTTCATAACCAAATGTATAGGAGGTCGAAGAGCAGACCAGTGGCTGAAGTGCACAGCTATGGGATAGAATGAAATTTCCTCTCGAGTACTCAGATTAACGGGAACGGCGTAACAATGACTTAATATGCCATCTTCGCCAACAACATTGCAACAGAAAGAAGGACGCTCCATTTCCTAATGCATGCACGGTGCCAGAAATTAATTATTTGGGAAAATCCGTAAATCGCACAAAAGCTGGTAAAATACAAATTTGCAGCTACGCAAAACTATCTACATAAATAACGAAAATTTACGGTCATAACTACACAGAACAATAGTTATTTTTGATGAATGAAATACAGAGATTGCCAGTCTTGCAAATCTGATACATAGCTTCAACATTCTCGAATTGATATAGGCACTACAGTGTAACCAAGTTATAATGGACGGTTTCCACAGAATCAATGTGAAATCGACGAGAATGAAAGGAAACGAGTAATCGGATATTTATCCTGAAGCCTTTTATACATATGATCGGTCATAACACACAAGTAAGAATGGCATGTGACGGCCAATAAAAGCACCTGCGTCTACATATGTTAAACTTCGATCGCGGTGGTTTAATGCGAATGCCGGAATGTAGGAACTTTACGAACTTTTCGCTAAGGTTATACAAACTATTTCACTGTTACCAGGAAGTGCGATGGCTAAACATAGAAAGCATCGTCCAAATGCGTGAAACAAATGAGGAACATCGATCACGAAGAATGATGTGCTCCATGCAGGGAGATGGAGGGACAGAGAATTTATTCACCGATAAATATAGGGAAGAGGAATTCGAATGGACGTATACGGCAGCTCCGGAGAAAAAAAGAGCATGCAATTCGGAAAGGGCAAGATAAAGGCGGAGAGCTGCTCATTAAAACGATTGGCAAACGGATGGAGGGAAGTTGGCTAGGAAACTGTGGTTGAAAAAGAACTCAGGATGCACATTCGAACGAGTGGTGAGCAGCGAACCACTCGTATAGCGCGTCGATATCGCTGCGCCATCATTGCTGTATTCGCATAATATCCTATGTCATAGCTATTTGGAGTGGTTACCGTCCCTTTAGGCAATCATAAGCGTTAATTGCTCTACTCATAGCGAATGACTGCCCCTGCTTTAAATATGATTACCAAGCTAATGTTTATTCCTCTATATGGAGCTTTAGAATAAACTGACTTGTTTATGGAGTCTCACCAATAAAAACTACTCTTTTAGGCTACTGCTATACTCGTCGAAAAGAATAGCCCTATCGTTCACTGCGAGCGCGGCGGCATGACTTGATACGTATCGATTGTGTGCCGACGACAGCGGCACCTCCAATTGATATGCACCAGGGCTGTGCGTTTCTTACGTAACGAATTAACGCGTAACGGCCATATTTGGCCTAACGTGACGAATTAAAGGCAGCAGGAGCTGAAATCCTCGACTCCGAGCTGAGCTGTGGGTGATGAAGTACAGACTCAGCACATCATAAATCTGAAACGAACACAGACAATGATGGCTCACCTGCAGAGAAAATGGAACATTCGTCGCGAACACGCCTGGCCGTGTTCGCGCGCGTACGAGTTTTCTCCGGCGCAAAAAGCCATTGCGTTGCGTGGTTTGGCGCAAAGGGAAAACGAAATGCATTCAATTCACGGGGTTTCATGGCGGGACTCGGCCAAAACCACGTGCCGCAATGGCTTTCGCGCCGGGGAAAACTCGTCCGCGCACGAACACGGCCAGGCGTGTTCGCGACGAATGTTCCATTTTCTCTGCAGGTAAACCATCATTGTCTGTGTTCGTTTCACATTTATGATGTGCCGAGTCTGTACTTCACCACCCGCAGCTCAGCTCAGAGTCGAGAATTTCAGCTCCTGCTGCCTTTAACGAAAAACCCTCAAAGATCCGTTAGAATCCATTTCGTTTATGGACAAAGTAGTATCTGAAATGCGTACTTTTCTTCTCTACGCAACTTTCTCGTAATATACAGCAGATTACACACGCATAATCACGGTAAAATAATGCGAAATTTGTGAAATATGATCTGCAGTCATGCATACGAAGAACAATCTGCTTTCATGAACATCTTATCTTCTTAGCTTTCATGAACTAAAGCCATGGTGGCGGGTATAGCTGTGGTATTGTTGAGATTAAATATACTAAAGAGAACTTCCATGAATCTGCAACCATCTTAGGAAGTGGACGAATATCTTGGGCAGAAGCATTCAGTTTCTACTGGTCCTTTTGAGTTTTGGAAAAACGATATTAACACCTCGAAATTCCCTTATTTCAAAATGTTGGCATATAAATATCTTGCCGCTTCGGCAACTCAGTGCGTGCGTCTCTTCTCAACAACAGGCTTGATACTATCAGATCTGAGAACCAGCTTGACTATACGAGGCTTGGAAAAACTGCTCTTACTGCACCATAGCATAATTATACTAGAATTCTGACGTACGCCTACGCGCCCTGTTCCTTGAGTGTCTCACTTCCTCTTATGAAATCAAAGATCTTAAGAGCTCTCATCCATTCCTATTCCCAAAGATTTATTATGGAATTGTGAAGCAAAACAACCCAACTCTAATCAAAGGCAGCTCTAACATTTTGTCTTTTTTCCAATCGTCTGGAGATGGCCGGTGTTTGTTTTTTATATGCATTGAATAGGAAATATTATTTTTAAATGTTCTCATCTTGCTATGCCTTAATTCCAGAGCCAAAAGTAAACAATGTCAACATTTGCTTCAATTTTTCGTTGAATCTACAGATTATTTGCTTTGAATATCAGTCAATGGATTCGACTGCTTGTTACGGCTGATGAAACCTATCAAAACATTCGTAAATCCGTCTTCTAACGAATTAACGGATTAACGTATTAACGCGTAACGGCCATTTCTGGCCTAACGTAACGAATTAACGGATTAACGAAATCTGAAATTTTTCTAACGCACAGCCCTGAACCGAAACTATTAATATTACCACTATTCAGTCGCCTTTACTACCTACAGGTGAAGGGAACTCTTGCCCCGCAACAATGCTCAGCTTCACAACTGATAAACTCAGGGCTAGGAATCTCCACTTATAGCGGCATGTTTTTGACAGTATGAATAGAGAGGTACTTGTAAGAGTGTGGGATCCAAACGATTGAAAATTCCGTCACTTTTTGGAAACTAGAGTAACTTATTTCGTAACAGTTATATTCAAGCTTGGAGATGGACGTGTAGACGTGATACAACGTAGGAAATGCCAAGCGTAGAAAAGAATGGCACGCACTATGCCATTGATTGATGAATCCAAAGCGACGTGAAACGTAAACGTTCCACGTCCATGAGAAAGCTGACTACATAGTGCCTGAGATCCTCAGGATTAACTAAGGTTTTACTAAGGCCGAGTCAAATCCAATGCCGCTCTACAATACTCATCCGTTTCCCCTCATAGCTTGTACTATGCTCCGATGACGAGGGAACTTCGCTATAATCTTCAATGCTCCCTACTGACTCCATTAGCATCACAAATAAGCCATTCACAAGAGAAGAGAGGAAGAGAAAAGGTGTCGTTCTAGTCGCAAGATTGAAAGATGTGCATCAAATGAAGAAATGACAAGCTCGCAATAGCCCACCTTGTGCATGATTACTGGCTAATGTTGACTCTGACGTGACGTTTTCGGCGATGGATGCATAAGAAGCTAACGCATTCCGAAAACAGAGACATTACGTTGCACTTTCTGCAGGTGTCAGTTAATCAATCGAATTAAGTATTCGAGTACTTGTATCGAACATGTGAAGAGTTGGCAAATCAATGGTTTGCACGGTAAGAAAACTCGAATGTTCAAAGAGCGTCGAAGACCCTAATGTACAAATACTTATGTATACATGGAACCAAAGGCTTCCGACTACCCAAAAAGTTCACTGTAAAATTCGTTCCAAAGCCAACTCTTTCTATTCGCTTGCCACGTGTGAAGTGCAACTAAAGTGTTCCATCGCGGCACAAAAACAACCAAACGTTCTTGATGAAAGAACTCCATTTAGACGACTTGATGTCCACCGTCAGAACACTACGCGAGAAATTCAGTCCGATACCTCTTGCTCTCTTATAAAAACACAATAAAACATCAAAGAACCAACAGACTGTACTTTTCTAATACAGCGTATGCTGGAGCTTCGTTAAGTGCTATGTCACTGACGGACGGGGCCCGACATAACTTCAGTGAACCTGAGTTTCCTCCGCACAATCACAGTGCAAGTCTCCACGTAGGGAAGTACAGCTAATTTTAAGAAGCTAAAACTAGAGATGTTAGTCTACTAACTCGCGGAGGGCGCCTGATTCGACTTTGGCCGCAATTACGACCTCATAACTGTGTTGACCAACTGGTCGAGCTTTTATACAGTTTTTATGTTTTTGGTGTGATTCCTTCCCTGCGGCGGCCTCCCATCGATGGAACCAATGCGGTCGTAATTTCGAACAAAGTCGGATCAGCCGCCCTTGGTGAGCTAACAGACCATACCGTTCCCAACGATAGTTAGTGCACGTCTAGCATTTCCAGACGTGTGCTAATTGAACAGAAAAAGAAGCGTGAAGTTCGATGACTATATAACATTCGATGGCTATATAACAAAGAGAAGCTTTAAAGTTGGTCTACATATAATGTTGTTTTGTCCAAAATGTCACGTCGTACGATGAATGACAAGTGGTCAACTGTGGAATGAGTCAACTAGAAGAATATGTTCCGCCCAGTAAACATTAATGTCACAAGCTCGGTAACATATTTGAACAGATGCAGACGAATATAGGCAAATCTATACAAATACAGAACATTTCTAATTTACAATGACTAAGCTGGAAAATCAATTTTGATCAGAAGCAAGAACCGATTCTGAGTCACTGACCGATGTTAGTAAGGAAAATTCCGCTCATCTATAGTGCCTTTCACCGAGAACGGCAGCTAGAGAGACGCCAGAGAGAAAAAAACGGAAAGGTGTGCAGCAATTGGAGATGGTTGCAAGAAAGACAGGCAATATGCACAAATACTTAACTAACGTCACGTTTGAAAACCTATTCGTCAAATGTTCTGTACTTGGAGCAAAAGGTTGAAATTTTTCAGTTAGTATAAAATGGCATATTCCAGATAGCGCAGTTAATTCGTGTGGATGAGAATATAAAGTAGCTCCAATCAAAGACCCACTCATCCCACTGCGTCTGACGGAAAAGAAATCCTACAATCAAAATTATAACATAAGAGGAGAAAAGCATCAAAAGCAGAACGTTCAAGAAGGACATAAAATAGAGGAACATCATGAGAAACCATTGAAGCCTCTGATGCAATGACGCGAGAGCTAACCAGAAAACTGAAAATTCACAAATCTTTAGACATCTCGCTATGTAATAAAATCACAATAAATTTCGGCAGCTCGACCTTGACAACACACTCGTACCTTTTACTAGCGATCTTCGGCGCGTTATTCGATATGACGCTCTCAGCGGGTTCAAGAGTCGAGGAGAAATTAGAGAGAAAAGTAAAACATGAAAGCTTATGATATTCAGCGCGGCTACGACATATAACATGAATGCTCGTCGTTAGTGTACATGCTGCAAGTTTGAGCACCAGTATTCGACCATTGTCGTTTTTAAAAGAGGCTATACCACTACAAGATACAAACCAAAAACGATCCTGAAGATAATTTGGAACAAGTGTGAGAAGTAGACATAGCCTGTTCTACTGTGAAAGATTGTTGGAAAGACACCAGAGCGAAAAACGGGCGCAGGAAAGCACGCAGGAATTAAGGAGGGTGGAGGGAAAACCAGGCAATGTGTACTATTACTCAACTATCGTCACATTTGAAACAGACTAAATAACATCAGTTCTGAGCAATTACAAAATAATCATTACACCTGGTAGTCCACGCAACCCTTACTCAGTGAACCTCAAAATTTGAAGAACGTAAACAGCCATGAAAAAAGAAAGAAAGCTGGTGAGCAACATTTTTCGTGACATGCTGAATACACATGTCTAATTTCGAACAAATGTTATGAAATCGAAGCGAGACCGCACTTTAGCATTTTTTTCACTTCCCCTAAGGGGCGGGCAAGGATATGTCTACTGTGGTTTCCCAATACGCAAATATATAATATGACACGAATATGATAACCCTTTTGAACGAAATATCGATTTCATTGATTTTTCGGGATTCTTGCTCACGGGTTGGTGAAACCGTGTCTTCTGAGGTTTTCCAAAACGTTTAACATGAATATGGCAAGCATTTTAGAAGAATTCACCAGTCTCACTACTTCACCTTACTTTTGATGGAAGGTGACGGGGCGAAGAAGTGTCATTTAAGCTGATCACCAAATGATGAATATCGGCTCAACAAATGTTAGCATCAGCTTCAAATAACTCGGAGAAATAGAAGTTCTGAGCAAAGTCGGGTACAGCGTCTAGTACGTGAATAGTTCCTAAAAGAGATTAACCCACAGCGATTCACACATACAATAACATGAAGATCGGCGAGTCTTCAGCCTGCACTAGGAACTATACTACACTGACTACACTTATGACTACACGTATGATGCTCAAGTGTGTTATACAGCCTGAGGACATGCCCGGATACTCATTTGACGTACAAAAAGGATAATAAATAAGATTTCTCAAGTGCAGGCTGCTGTCTATGGAGGCATTATTGGCTGCATTGGCTGTGAGATTTTTTTAGAATTGAATGAGAGTGGGGAGGATTCAAGTTTACCAGATACACGGTATTAGACAAGGTAAAACAGGTATTTGCATGGTCCTGCAGTAAAACAAGATTAAAACCACGGAAAACAACCCTTATTGTTAGCAAAGATGGATTACAATGTAGATAATTGTAACAGAAAAAAAAATAAGTAGTCCTACAAAGGATATGGATGGCACTCGACATATCTGAAACAGATGCATGATAGCACATTCCAAACATAAAAAGAACCGCCGTCACTATTAGTATGCTTGTTTTCTAAAGCACATAGAGGTTCACCATGAATCAATATACAAAGAAGGGGAGTGATTACAGCGTTAACGTAAAACACAGAGCACAACAAATCTTCAAAACACTACGTGATTATTCAGAAGGATCTTACTGAATTCGGACATGGAATATTGTTCTCAGAAATGAGTCTGGAAAACTAAGGCAAAAAAAAACAAGGCAGCCAAAATGTAAACTGCATAAAAATTGGCAGTGATGGTTGTGAAAATTCAAACTAGACCACAAAAAATAACTTCATTCTGCCTTGGAACGAAAGAAGCAGATCGGGCCTGTCATATCACATGCTGACGTGCACACCAAAAGGGCAAGACAGGTGGTTATTTGGCGCGCAAAAATCGAATCGCTCCGAACGAGCGCTGTTGGCAGACTGAGATGAAAAGCAGTTTTCTGGTCCGAGACATATGAAGAGGTATCAAACGTTGATGAAAACTTCTGGGTCTGAGGAAATTGGATGGAATTGAATACGAGAAAAAATGTGCTCACTTGCTCTACGGCTAGGCTGTCCCAATCAATATGATGCTTTGATTGCTCAATTCCAGAGTTTTGCGAGCTGACATAGAAGGACACGAAGAAGATCTGTATTACTGTTATCCTTGCAAGTGAAATGCAAATGTACATGTTGTAAAAGAAGAAAAACCCACAAGGATTATCAAATGAACCATCAAAACAGAAAATCTGTCTACGTTTTCACATACAGTAGACGTCAAGGGGCGGGGGGGAGGGGCTCGTCTTTCGCTGCCTTGAGAAGCACGCCGTGCGACCGCGCCGCGTGCGATGGAATCGTCGCCATAGTCGCCATAGTGGCAAATCAGGGTTTTCTTGATAGTTGTTCATCATATTTGATGTCAACTATCAAGGAAACTAACTGAGAATCAAGAACACCCTACAGTTTGTTGCTCCAAGAGGATTCCAGCGCCAGCGGCGCGGTTGTGCTGCGTGCTTTTTGAGGCCGCAAAAAACACACCGACATAGACGCTCAGTGTACAAATAAGATACCGCTTTTATATCTACATACGAGTCAAATATATTGCGATACTTCATCATCTGAGTATCAGAAGTAGTGTACTGTATTAATCCCCGCTCTGAAATATTCTGAACGAGGATCCCAGCAACCGTATTAACCTTACGTCACAACTTTATCAAAGGGTCCAACTCCATAGTCCGTGACCATGATTCTATACTGCACCTGCACCTTGTGCTTCTGCATAGTAATGGAAAACGAAGCCCATAGACTTCTATCAAAATAATTACAGGAGAGCTGCGAATTTTGGCCTTTGGAAAGGTAGTGTTTCTAATGGCAGGTTGGAGACCGTAATTAGGCAAAAACAAAACAAAGCAAAGAGTGGAAACAACAAAACATTTAGTAGAGTTCTGTGAATTCAGAAGAAAAAAGAAAATGAAAAGGAAAGGAAATGAGGCGCCAGCAATTTGGTCACGACTGCGAGTTGGCTGTGAAACTCTATAGTTGTTTGCTTTGTTTTGTTCGAAATCTCGGAAGCGAGCGAAGGTCCAGTGGATCTTAAACAACAAACTAGAAAACACGAAACAATCCAACATACAGGGAACTCCAAATGTACGCAGGTAAGGGTCGAGACGGCGGCACGGCTCTCTCGAGCAGAGACACGGGCGCTCTGCATGCTGAGCGCCCGTGTCTCTGTCCCAAGAGAGCCGCGCCGGGGTCCCGACCTTTGTCTGCGTACATTTGGAGTTTCCTATATTCAGTCGTCGACTTATTAAAAATTTCTATCAATCGAAATATGAAAAAAACACAAGATGTTGAGGACGAAATAGAAAGTTGATACAATTCGTAAAACAAGAGCTTCAACAGAAGCATGGAAATAAAGCAGCCGGCGACAGGAATCGTGTAACTTGTCGCCTTCCACATTGAAAACGCGCTTGATCGCGCCGCACCACTAGATAGATCAACATCGAGAACGGTGATACCACTGAAATATGCAGATGCGCAGACGATCATAGTGCCAAGATGCAGATTACGCGGCGCGTGCGAGCAGGTACGGAGTTTTGAAGTGTTCTATATCTATATATAAAACATAGAACCGCTTACGACACTTTTTTTTTCAAAAATCTGGACAGCGCGCGTGGCGCCAAATTCAAACGACAGGAATGCATCTGTGAGCAAGATGGTGGAGCAGGGGCCTTGGAAACATGGGAGACCATCCGAATACGGCGGAGGGCCTAGGACACTACTCATTGGATAGTATCGATACGGATATCGATTTTATCGATTTTTCTTAGTTCAGCTCCAATCCAAATCGAAACGGGCATACTGGGGTAATCCACCACGCTGATCACGAATCTGAGGGCCATTTTGCACCGCGGGTTATTGATTTATTGATTTTATTGATTTTTCACAATTTGTGCTGCAAGTTTAGCGAAACCGTACCTACAGGGGTTTTTCACCACGCTGATCACGAATCTGAGGGCCACTTGGCACCGCGGGGCTATTGATTTATTGATTTTATTGATTTTTCACAATTTGTGCTGCAAGTTTAGCGGAACTGTACCCACAGGGGTTTTTCACCAGGCTGATCACAAATCTCAAGGCCACTTTGCACTGCGGGTTATTGATTTATTGATTTTATTGATTTTTCACAATTTGTGCTGCAAGTTTAGCGGAAACGTACCTACAGCGGTTTTGCACCACGCTGATCACGAATCTGAGGGCCACTTTGCACCGCGGGTTATTGATTTATTGATTTTATTGATTTTTAGCAATTTGTGCTGCAAGTTTAGCGGAACTGTACCCACAGGGGTTTTTCACCACGCTGATCACGAATCTAACAGCCACCATACGCCGAGTTGCTCTTGATTTATTGATTTTCCGCAAGTGGTGCCGCAGGCGTGGCAACTCGCCATATTTGGGATTGGCTGTATATGTGGTGTTTTCCAATGCCCCAGCGTACATATTCTCATTCGTCCATGTGCAGAGGCGAGCAAACAATCGATAAAGTCAATAGGTCGAGATATTCTTTCAAAATAGTTATCATATTTCTGCTGAGTTTATCGGAAAACCTCAGTAGAAATGTCTTAAAGATCACTTGCCAAAGTAACGAAAAACATATAGAATCGATGGATAAATAAACAGGTGCACGGGTGGAAAATAATTGTTATATTCGAGTTCAGCGTACGGGAGAATCTCAGTATCCTGTAGACATGTGGTCACCGACCCCTGAGCAAAATTTGTGAAAAATTCGATAAAATGAATAAATCAATATTTGGATACAGAGTGGTCGTTATATTCGTGCTCAGCGTAGGGGGAAACTCCAGTAAACATATCCTTATCGACCTTTGAGGAAAAACAGCGAAAAAAGAATAAAAACGAAGCACTGCTCCACATCCGGGGCGCCAAAATTTTTGAGAAATTGTTTTCTCTGAGCAAGGTGCTGAACACGAATTTAGCTGTATGTGCTTTTATTTAGCTGTTATGCTTGAGTAGCTCGACGTTTCGGAGTGAAAGATTGAGTCAGAAAAACAGCAGAAGCAAGTTACACAGTTAAACAGCAGAGATTTCGGAAGGTGTGAGTACCATGCTGATAACCTACCGATGGAACAAAGGAGTAACGTTCGTTGTTAGAAGCTTATGAACTTGTTTCCGCACTCAATAGTTCTGCAACCCTCCGGGTGCAGCTATGCAAGGATTGTTCCACGTCAAGGACATGATGCAGTAAAACAATCAGGACTCACATTCACCATTACAATTGATGCTGTAGGCTTACAAAGGCGTTTCAAAACTCGAAAAACCGATTTGAGATTAGATCGAAAATTGTGTGAGGCATTGTAAATCTTGTTATGGATGAGCGATGATGGAGAATTATTCTTTTCTTGTGATTTGTAAATGGAACAATAATTCCATGGGTTGGCGGACGGCCTTGAATGGTTCTAAGATAATGAAAGGAGTGAATCAGGAGGGGCGGTGATGCTAGGGTTTGAAGACTTAGACCAAATGATTAGGACATGTCAGGTAGAATTTGGAGCTGGAGTACATACACAAGCTGAGGCGAGCTGAAGAAAATAATTTCTTGCGAGAGGAAAATTTAGGAATTATCGATTGCTTTCTGAAATGCGACTATACTTAAGTTAGCGTTTATATTGATCGAACGCTGAACTTGCGAAATCTTGTGATAGAATACTGGCTTCAGACGAGAACGAGATCATCAGATCCCCTCACGAGACGCAACATTTCTGTCTTTCCGTGATTTCCACAACAAGTGGACGGCTTCGATGGTTAAGGGATTTCTCACAATCTATGTTGAATTAAAACAAATAGTTTACTGAGGCAGATTTTGGTGTTTCAGTGCTGTAGCGACAGGACGGAGTGTACGATTGGAATGTAGGTTTCGGATTTGGATAGTGGTGTGGGTGAATGAAAGAAGTAGAATTGCCATCATTAGTGCAAAGCAGGATGAGCCTGAGATGGGATGTGAACATGTAGAAGTGGGCCATGGCAGTATGGTCTGGACAGGAAATGAGCAACGCATTCACTATTTTAAAGAAATGAGCTGTGTACAAAAGTTGTTGTGTACGTCAGGGAGAATGCCAAGGATAACGTACTCGAAACTGGCCGGTACTTGTTCCCGTTCTATGGAAGAAAGACAAATTCTTTTTTGATTTGTTAGTGTAGCACGGACGACTTTCTCGCAGAGATATTGGTACTTCAGCTATCCCTTTTGAATTGGGTTCCAAGATGTGCGGGATTCTCCGTTTCCCTATTGTTTTTGATTTGCGGTTTAATTTTGATGCTCCAGTGGACCAGAAAAAGTGGAAAGCTTTGAGAAGCACGTATATGGTAGAAGCCGATGCTATTATTGCTTTGGGTGTTTGGGCGCATCCGCTTCCAATTATAACATGTACAATTGAATACAGCACCGATCTACTGCTCACATTGAAGTTGTTTCGTCAGCATGCTGATAGAAAGTAGCGGAGGTGCGCTCCATATAAGTACTGTCCATTGTCTAATAACGCTCCTATCTGTGAAATGCTTGTTACTCCTAAGCAGTGAAAGGGAGTCCTCCTGGCAGAAGCTTGGGAGCAATGGTAGTCAATGACATAGTTGCTCAATCCGAAAGACCACTAACGAATAGTTCTTTCTGGCATGGCATTTATATGCACAAGGCGCAGATCTCTTGAAAGCCTTGGCCACTTTAATTTGTAAAAATCTATTAAGAAGAAGGTGCCTGAATCAGGGTTTCTGTGAAGTGGATGCCTTTTTCTGATTTCTAATGCTTAATTAACTTGATTTTCTCATGTAAAGTGGGCGGAAGAAAAGTGTTTCAGAACTGTATGAAATACTCTGCATAAGGTTCACGGATAAAAAGTAGAAAAGGCAGCTTAGGAAAAGCGCGCGAACTTATTTTGGCACCCAGTAGTTTTGACATGATCCTCAAGTGGCTGCCACATCCACACTTTCTAGCGTCCCGTAGGGGCGCTAGTGTGAGAAATCATAAATTCAGAATCAGTGACACCAAAAATGTAAGCGACCACGCAGTGCCCGTAAAAAAAGAAGGGGTAAAACGGAAAACGGAAGATGGCAGAAACTCCAGCTGAGAATCCTCTGCATGAATGCCACATCATCAGAACAAGGACAAACAAGGTAAGACGCTGCTGACATGTTCGAAACATTATCACTTACATGTTCAAACATGTACAACACGTATAACGCCGCTCTCATGAATCATGCTCTGCACTGCGTGCGAAAATGTAATAGAAGCATACATGAGCCTCATTAGAATTAACGATTAAAGGCAGCGGTCCACCTCATTTTCGTAGTTCAGCTAACAGCAGATTCTGCATCTACTCGGCGCGGTGGTTCCAACGGTATACATAAATTGTCTCAGAATGGTCTACAAACCCGTCTTCCAGGACGGGGTCTGTAACAGTTTGCCAATCCGAGTTGACATGTGAAGCCGTTGATCTTATCGATTGGACACGCCAAGACTCGTTGACCGACGCGGCAGCCGTGGCAGGCAGCCAGCACAGCTTGGAGCGATCCACCTCCGGGCTCCAAATTTTTATCCAGTTCGAGCCTTTCAAAAATGGGGATTTCGTCGCTTCTGTGCCAGTTGATGTACATCCCAGGGATCAACATGATGAGAAGATCTAGGATATGTTGGTAAATCGAACAGGCAGAACGAGGTGGCCCTCTGCCTTTAACGAAATGTGATCCACGTCATTTTTGCGACCCTCACACGAGTTGCGAGAAATGGCTCAAATTTTCGGAAAATTTCGCGAATAACAACTAGAGAGCACTAGAGACAAGAGCGAAAAGAAATGAATAACGATAGAGACAAGTAACCTAATCAAAACTGGTCTACCCTTTCTTTTTTTCATTTCGGAGGTATGTTCTAGAAAAATTGCCTTGGAACAATCGCAAAAATCTCGAAACCTGAATATTTTGAGAGAGAAGTAATGTGCCTCAATGATGAGCAATGTTCAAAACATGAACATTGCTTGTTGGTTATCCTAGAAGTAGAACATTGGTTATCCTAGAGGTATGACAGCGTCATTCCAGAAGAATAGCGTTCCCATCAAGAAAATGGGCATTGCCAGAAGAAATTTAGGGGTGGGTCATTGTATTACTTGGAAAGGGCGGCGCCGCTGGGCTCTGCTATTGGTCATTGGTATGGACTGACCAATAGCAGAGCACGGCCGCGCCGTCAATTCCAGGTATTACTCTTTACAACTAAAAATCTCGATAAATGCAGTTGATTATAAATATCGAAGGATGAAAAAAAGGCATCAATTGGAAAATTTCTCTTCTTCGAATAGCTCAGGTTGTGCTTGATGTCACTATCATTGAGGCTTAAATTCTATTCCTGCCTTCCTAAAGTAACGCAGCTCTGCCCTAAAACCACACTCTGACCATTTTCATCTGTTTCTCTACTCTAGCAGGTGATTTACGCCGACCTTACTTTGAATCGTAACAAGATTTCGCACAAAACTGATGAGTTCCAAGAAGTACCTAGTAGCCAGGACTAATTACCAGTCCATAATTAGAGAACAAGGGCTACCTCAAAACTTTCGTAATGAATTTTTGACCCAATTCAATCTTTTCGAGACTATTCGTTCATGTCTTTCTGCCCCAAAATCTCCATTATTTTCCGAATTTCGTCTATGAGGTCGGGTTCTTTTGTGCGCTCTCGCGGAAACCACACCCATTTCCTGTTTTAAAGCCATTTCCTGGCAGATATACTGTGAATGTGGTATCTCACAGACTTCTAAAGCATTGTATTACACATACGTATGTTACTACACATACTGGGGCGGCGTTACAGTAAGAAATGAACAAAATATTCAGGTTCACTCCATCATAATGTGTTTAGACTCATTTTGGAAGATTCTGGAGCTGGGAGAGCCAAATGTATCGAATTTCCCTAGACTTTAATATTTACTTCTACCTAGCAAGCAGAAAAGCTCTATGGAATTAAGGGACTTCAGGAATTCCTAGAAACTCCAATATCCAAGTAGACGTGTTTACCCAGGCCTATCTAGGATTTATTTATCCCACACAGTCCTCCACTAAAGGATTATGGTGCTTTAGCTCACTGTCTATACAAGTGGTCTGCCCCTACAACGAGATGTTCAATTCCTTTCCAACGACGCTCTGCACTCTCGCCGTCGAGTGTGCTCTGCTCTCCACGTCGGCCGCTCCCGTTTCTTATATTATTCTGCATATAAATGCTGCGAGCCATTCCCATAAAATCCTTTGTTACCAGGAAGAGGTGGGACAGCGTTGGGGGATCCGGAAATGCCTTGGATCAACCTTGAGACACATTTACTTTTATTTATACTGCACTCAAGGTGCACTACATAAGACAGGTGATCAACTGATGAAACACAGTAAGTAAACAAAAAGCTGATAAAAAAAATTCAAACTTAGTGCAGAAACAAGAAACAGAAAACCCATATCCATATGTCAGGCTTTGTTTACTTATTTATTTGTTTTCTCGATCGATTATTTATTACGAATGGTCAATGCAGCTTTTTTCGCTTCAGTTTTACGTAACAGATCGGATGTGGAGCGCTGTACCTGGAAGGAATGGTGCGGCTGAGCTCTGCGACTGGCTGCTTGCGTGATTGACCAATTAGAGGCGGGCTGTGCGGCCCCTTTAAGGTACAACGCTCCTCAGCTTAGCAAACCCTGTGAAAAATCCAGTTTTGTACCGAATTTTGCATTAGATAGCATTAGGAAATTTATCTCATGTTACTTGGCAAAAAAAGTAGCAAAAAACTAGGATATTTATTCAAAGATCTGACTGAGCAATAAAAATTCTTAGGAGATGAAAAACTGTGTTTTGGGAATTTCCAAATCGAAAAAGTAAAAATAAAGTGTAGCGAATTCCAGCATACTATCCCCAATCTCAACCCGAGCCCCGCCCTACTTCGGCAAATAAGAAAGTCTGCGGAAAAAAGTAACTGTGATGTGTTAATATTTCTTTATCAGGGTCTGGAGCACCACGAGTGCAGCTGATAAATTTTAAAAAAAATGAACAAATTAATAAGCAACAGTAGACGGACAACCAACCGTGAAAGCTATGAAATATGAGGTGTGACCAAAGCGTCGCGGACGCGCACCGTGGAACTGCCAGAAAAAGCAAAACCAACAGGCATACGATCAAAAGTGCGAGTAACAGAAAGCCCGCGCACCATCCACACTACTGGCCCGCAATGCTATATACATGGTCTTTTTAGCCGCCCAAAAAAGGGCCGCATCATTACATCGACGAGGGGTGGGGTGCTTTGAATGGGCAGCATTGATTGGCAGCGCAGAACGTCTTCTGAATCACACGGCCTCAATTATGCAAATAGTACGTAAGAAATATGCATATAAACTGTGAGGTCGCATGCCCTTACCTCAGTCTTTAACAGGGCGGGCCTTCATCGAAAGTAAAATTGCCATGAATCACGCAATTTTCGCTTCATTTAGCACTTTTTGCTGAGCTTTTTCTATGAAATAAAGAGAATAGTAGCGTTGATTGCGCCGGGAACTGGAACAGAACAGGCAGAAGCACGTGCACGGCTTGTCCAGACGGGTTGTTCTTGCACTTTTTCATCGAAAAAAGAGGGGAGAGAAGTCTTGCGGCGGCAAAAATCGTCGTTGGAACGCGAGACCTTCACGCATGCAAATTATACTACTCAGACAGAGGTCAGTGACCAGCTAGTTTTTCCTTGGAAATGTCAAGGGAACACATCTAATATTTCAAGGACAACTCGGACAGAAACGAGCGAACGCTGAGTGCAGTCACGAGGATATGTCTATGGGAATGAGCCTCCTATTGCGCGTTGAGAAAAGTACTTCATCTTTTGTAATAGCAATAGATTACAAAAGATGAAGAATGTTACTGTTCTTTTGCAAATTTATTAGGTTTCTGGCGGAAACGTTTTCCAGAGAATTATAATATGTATTATATTTTATATTCATATTTTTGAGACCCTGTAAACCAACCTTATAGTAAAGGTGGCGGCAATAGGTTTTCAATGACTCCATTTTTATTTTCATTTCATAATTTTTTTATCCAAAGTAAATTATTCTTATATCTAAACTCTAAACCAGATTAAATCAAACTAAACCTAATATTTTTGACACAGAATATCTTTAGCAACTTTGAAGAACATTAGTCAAATTGCAGCCACTGCCACTATTAGTACTTCGGCGCTCCCAAAAAGATTGAATCCATTTATTACTTTCACTATACAGCGAAAATGACCATAATTTCAGGCTTCTCCAATTAGCTATACTCTTGATGAATTCGACAGGAACATCTAATTTGGTCGTCTTCATTCCACAATTTACTGAGGCAATCACGAAGACATTTTCTGGTCGCTTCTGAGAGGTACTGGACGGAAGGTGTAAAAAGTTATGGGAAATGTTCTTCTGAGAACTACGCCATTACATTCTTATGGCCCTCGCAAATGTGGCCGTCATAAGCAGAATGCTTATCGCTAACTCTTGATAATGCCATATGCCTCAAGGGAATATGTTTTCGTATCATTGAAGCAATTTTAACCCATGCAGGAATTTCGCGCAGCATGCACCCTTTGCTAAGGTGAGTAAAATATTAGTAAACCTCACGAAGGAACAAATAAACAAGTAGAAATTAGTGTTAGCCCTATCATTTGGTCCGAAGCACTATGTTGAGTGCTTTCTTGATGAACGAAACGTAAGATACAAGCCAACCATGTAAACATGAAGCCTGCGAAAACTGGTCCCCATGGATGGGGAAAAACTCAGACACTGTGCCCATTGCTATTTGACAGGAATTGGTTAGCAAATTTGTGTATGCAAGGATGTGAAAAGAATAGAATATTCGTCTCAGGATCTCAGGAATGAGTAAGAAACATGGATAGAAAGAAATTTATGTGAGAAACATGAAGGAAATTCAAGAGCTTAAAAAAACCTTGCCTATTAGATGAGATCCAAATCCAAATGGCCCAGCAGTGAATACTACAGTATGACTCACGCTCAACACAATAAAGACTATGACTAGGCATCAAGTACATAACTGGTTCGTACACCACGCACACTGAATAACAAAGATAGTTGAAGGCTGTGTTTATACTTTATCGGAAGGCGATGACGCCTCGGAAATGGTCAAAACAAGCAAAAACAACAACAAAACAGCCCCCCCCCCCACTTCCCTCAATGCCTCTCCCTAGGTGCGAGCCTGCACAGGCAACGCTAATGGCGAGAACCAGTTCTCTTATAACTCCTCAAATATATTCCTCAGGAGGTAAAGCGCCCTCTATGGCCGTCATTTCAACAGTATCGATAGATATCGATTTTTTTGTGGCTTGCGACGCGAGAACGCCAGCGGCACGACCGCCGCGCCCCCAATCGATACGTATCTGAACCGTTGTCGCGCGAACGGAGCTACGCTATTCGCGAAGTATAATTGAAGCATTATATTGGTTCTAAATAATTTTGGGTCTGATTTTGGTGCATTTTTGTTTCAAAAAGCGCATGGCCATAGTTACGGTTTGATTACTGATCACACGATCTTTGAGTTCTTAGCATTTCAGTGCAGTTAAAATTCAAATAAGGTCCAAATCGAAGCGAGAATAGTGCAGTTGTGCTTGAATAGCGGTCTTGATTGCAAATCTGCGAAAATACCACATGCACTCTGGAAAAGATCCAATAATAGCTGGAAGTACACATTTGCCGGCCGTCGCAGGAAAAGTACGTTTCTAAACGAAAACCCAAAAATCCAGAGAATGACTCACAAACTGTGAAAAAGCAGAGACGCAGAAATGAGACTGTTTACTGTTTAAGAGCAACAAAAACGCTCTTGAAATCAAATAAGAGACGAACTAAGATGGAAGAAGCAGACGGACAGAGTGAAAACATTCTGCGTCTCGGTTTCAGACGTCGCAAAAAAAGTGGAAAATCAAGGTGTTCCGCTTGGAATACGTTTTGTACTTGACGCACGTGAAACCCTACAAAGCAATCAAAGCAACGACAGAAAAAAGCGAAGTGCCTTAAACGACGAAGTCTGTCAGAGAACGACTGAAAGAAGCAACAAACAGGAAAAACCGAAAACTTATTTGTTTCCTCTGAGGAATAATCGACTAGAACAGATGGGAACGTAAGATTTCAGAGAAATGGATTCTGCAGGATTCCAGCTTGGGGTCCATTTCCTTGGAATCTTCCATATAGATAAATGGATGGCCTATAACAAGGTTTCATTAGGAATACACAACACAAGGAAGTGCAATTCCTAGACGTTGTGAAAGAGCTTCTCTGATAAACAGCTCGATTCAGCTTTAGGGCCTGGAACGGCAAGCTATTCATCAGTAGTAGGCAGCCTTACAGATTACTGCACCAGCAAAGTGCTGTCAGTTGCCCCATTCATTAAGTTCGTAGATGCACAAAAAGCCATTGCAGCTGCAACTTTGAAATAGGGCTCTTCATGCTAGTCTAAATTATACGGGCATATATTACTGCGTCAGTCGCGCGTCAAGCGCACGCATGCATTTGCAGAAGATTTTCTACGAATGAGAATACCGTGCGATCATAGTCTCGGCACTGCCAACGCGTGCGCCTCACCTGCATCTGGGCCTATTCTTCATCATTTTATCGTACGCGCAACGAACGCACGCATCTAGTATGAACTGCTATACACTCGATGCGTGCGGTTCGATGCGCAGGCAGCGACAGGAACGACTTATATCCATGCGTGCGTCTCGGAGACGTAGAATTCTAGGACAAAACAGGGCTCGAGTTGTAGGCAGCAGCAGCATATAGACGGAATGGGGTCGAGGGACGAGCGCGATGGGGGGGGGGGGAGACAGAACCATGACAATGATGACCAGTACAGCCACCAGTTTCCAAAATGGAGTTATTTAGAAATTGTATTGAAAATTCGAGTGCTCAAAGATAAGAAGAATGTGGAATAAGCTAACATAACATGTTAAAATATCTTGTAAAGATCCTGAGAATTTCTCCGAGCCATTGTCAACGTAGGGGCGAGGTAGTGATTACTTCGAGCCTCCTGCAGCCCAGCTTCTCGACATAGCCGTGCGTTCTTCTTCTTTCTTGACAGATGTACATCTCGCTGCAACCATCTCTAATCCTGACAACTCGTCCAACCCGGTCGCATAGACCTCAGTCACACTCGCCTAGACGGCTTCACATCGTCGGTAAATTCTACCCAAACATGGTGTAGTCCAAGCATTTTCAAAAAAGAGACCATGGATCTAGAGCAAATTTCATAAATTCTGGACAGATTCAATGGTTCCCGCTCAAATTACCAATATCTCTATCACTGAACTTCCTCGAAGAAATTACTCGAAAATCTCAATATAAGATAACTAAAGCGATAGGTATAAACCAGCAGAGTACATGGTCGATCTAAGCAAAAATATCAGAATTTTTTGAATATATTTCATGGATCATCAGCACCAACCAGGACTAATACGAATCAATCGATACGGTTCAACAAACAGCACACAACGAGAGCATAATGGAAAATTCCATAAAAAAGAACGACCACTATTCGTTAGACAGCGCCGTTCCAATAAACAGACCACGTGATGGATGAAAAAGAGCTCTTATGGCAGAATCGCAAATTGGGATCAAGCCCTCCATGACAATAAAAGGACTTTGAAATAAAGTGCCGAAATTTTCGCTGTAAAATGAGTGCTGGCTGGATTCCATAGGTGGTTTAATGGATGGGATTTGCTTGCAGAAGGTTGTGGATTTACCTCGTTTACATTACACCAATGGCCAGTGTGAAAAATCTTAATGAATAACAGAAAACTAGTTTTTCAGGAAGAGTAACCGGGTTTACCTTGGACAGAGTCAATGACAAACGCGACCCACAGGAATATTCTCACCAGGAGTTCAGCCACGAATGAGAAATCTCTAGTAGCAGTAATAAGGGCAAAATCGACCAGAGATTCATATTATATGGGGTTGAATCGGCTTCCCAGAAAATTCAGAAACTCCAGATTCAGCGAATATGTACATGCCAGACCTTCATGAAAATTCTGACGTGATGTGATGACTGTTTTGTACTTCTTTCCCCTAGTCACAGCTGCTGAATCCAGAAAAAAAGGCGCCTATTCCAAGGAACAACTCCGTCCCTAACGCCATGCGTCATTTACACTGTCTAGTTTTTGCACACGTTCACGACGGAAACGGATGGCGCCTTCCCATCAACGCTAATGTCAGTGGAACATATGACTTTCACAAGACGTCCACACATGACAAATTTATTATGTAATCTATCTATTCTATGATTTCACTCAAAGCTTCTGACTGCTTCTGACTTGCAGAGGAAGAAACTGAAACTTTGTCATAGACCATTCCACCGATGATGACAGATGAAGAGATATTAGGAAGGCAAAGAACCCCGAAAAGTATGTGGTACACGGAGAGGCAGGCAAGAAAGAGAGCATGCGCGAATGCTCAACTGTCGCCGATTCAAGATAGATTATAATCTACATGGATATGCTGGGTGTAATCAGCAGATGAAAGGTTACAGTAAACTGGAGGTTGAAAAACAGAATTCTGAGATGGAACTGAACCGTAGCAGGGTACGACAAGAGTAGCAAGAATAAATCGCCGTGGGTCATTTAGTGCGTGATGTTCAACGATTTGAATGTTAAAAATAAACGGAAAATGCGAAGTGGGAGAACTCCAAGGATAGGTGATGGAATCCTAGCCATTTCCGATCAATTCATCGCAAAAAATTTTTCAAATGACCAAAAAAAAAGTCGAAGCCAGCCTTAAATCTGTGGATGTTATTAATTAGTCTCAATTTTTTTAGAAAAAAAAAAGAAAGAAGAATAGCTTAGTCCTAGCAAAAATAAATTCGCAGCAAACAACTAATGACAGCTTATCAAAAGTAACTATACAAGTAAGAAAAACTCGGAATAAAATAAACAAATATTTATTGAATATTTATTAAATATTTTCGTCTCATTACAGCTTTTTTGGTTACATTAGAAGAATTTGAAATTTCCGAGGAATGGAGGTGGGGGAGAGATGGAGAAGGATAGAGGAAAAAGTAAGTAAAAATAAGAGAGACAGAAAAGGAAAAAAGAAGGGGAGAAGCAAAGAAAAAAGAATGAATGGAGGAACGAATGAATGAATAAGTGAGTGAAGTGGAGTGAAGTGAATGAATAAACGAATGAATGCGTAAAGAAAAGAAATGAAAGAGAAAATAAGACGGACCCTCCTTCACGCAGCCACTGACAGATAGATTGGTATAAAAAGATTTTTCCTGTAATAGTTCGAAAATAGTTAGAATATCTGTTCCTATTTTATTTGCACTATCTAAAAAAAACGAGAGTTGAAAAATACAAGCGCACTGTAATGTGGGGGTCCACGACTAGGGAAAACACGAGCGCATCAGCATCCAGTCAGTTCAAGCTCCTAACATAATAAAGAAGTAAATAAAATAATAATAAAGGAATCTGGAAACGTAAATGAAGTGGTAAGTGGAGCAAACAATAATGAAGAAATCGGCAAAATTTTAACAAAAAAAAATTTACGTCATTATTTTACAACATTTCATGAGCATTTCATAAGAAAAGGAATCCATCTCCCAGTGAAATTTCTATCCAAAAAAAACGTGGGGGAAACCACCCAACGACAGCATGTTAGCGCTACCAACAAAAGACTTTCGAGGACGTTCACCCTGACCCCAATAAGCCGAGAAAATTCTAGACGCGCAGATGGCGCCGCGCAATAATCTCACGAGCGCGCGCGGAAAATCAGGAAGAACCTCCGTCTACGGACGCCAGCGGACAACTGCTCCTAATCAAATGTCCCGAAACATCTCCCACATCAAAAAACATTTCCCAGCGATCGATCGCAGCGTAAAAGGTGCTTGCTGAGGCGGAAAACTCCTCAGAAGACTGGCGGCGAGGTAAACAGACTCCAGCTGCGCACGGCGATGAGTCGGCCATCGAGCATACATCGAAAGGTCACCCGGCGTTGGGATGCGCCAGAGAACCGTCGCGAAAGAGCGCCGCTGACCCTGGTGGGGTGTCGACCAGAAATTGGGGAACATGTGTCCAGAATGGGAAGGGTTGGTCGTGATGGCAAAAATGTAGGTAAGAATTTGTTCAAAATTCCTGACGATTGTTACGACGGCAGTAAATCGGCAAAAATTGAAAAATTCAAGGAAAAATGGCTGGAAAATACATCCAAAGGATCCCCGGCTTGTAATCCAGCAATTAGCAAATCCAGAAAAATTTGACGCCCTGAATGTTTCTATGGATCATGTGCTTCCAGGCACAGACGGAACAATAGATGTGCCCTTAGACATGCACGTATGTGTATACGCTCTGGTGAGTGTAATGCTTATGCTTGGAGAACGAATAGCGAGCGTCGTAGGAAACATAGCATTGTGACTTGGATGAGCCACAAGGTGAATAATGAGCACGACATCTGGACGAGTTTCACGGTGTGGCAGGTGGTCAGTAGAGTGTAGCACAGAAAAACGCGTTGGGGATGACAAAGTACGCACATCTTGCTGGTTTTTTCATCAGCTACATGTTCTACCCTTCGAACGATGTGCCTAATAAACTTCTCCTAAAATTCCAACATATGCAGCAATGACTTCCACGAAGATCCTAGATCCGAAGAGAATTTGGCGTCAAAAATACATCGCAAACTATAGAAATTTAGTGATAAGTAAATAAAATAAGTATGAAAATGAAATATAAATAATAGTATGAACCTGTAATACAATGGCACGGATGAATATAAGTAAATAAAATTTCTGCTAGACTACAAAAAAGTCAATAGGAGATTTAATTCCAGGATATTCAACACATTATTCTTGCGAGGGGCAAGGTGGCTTCAACGTTTACCCCGTGACATTCTGAGCTCCCCTTCTACTCCGGCATTTCGGATAAAACTAAGAAAAATTAATTTATTACAAACTCTTGGCTTCACTGATTTATGACACTTTTCAGCTCCTCGTCTCAACCATTGATTTGCACACCGTTGCCTAGATCGTCATTCGAGTTAGACAATTGCTTCACTGAATGTCAGGATCTATTCAACATTTTCTCCATTTTCCTTTTCATTTCATGCTCGTGTTGTGTTTCTTTTCTCCTTTTCTTTCAAAGCTCTCAATAGCGCTAGTAAACCTTGAGGACAGTCCAGTTCCTTGCTATTTTAATCATTAAATCACTACTCGTTCCTGGGATTGTAGGCCCAGTTTATCACAACCTTATGTACAGCGCATCTCTTTCATTCTGAACTTGCGTAATACGGTAATTCCAGGGATGCTGGTGTGAATTCTGCCCACTCCATAGCCTAGCTCTTTTGAAGTGAGTTCGGCGCCAGATTGTTAGGAGTAGGGAATACCTAACATCCGAAAATCTGGTGCCGGATTTCCCATGCATGCCTTAGCTGTGGGAAGTGGCGGTCTCCCTAACGCCATTCACTTGCTTTCTTTTCTACAAATCTTGCTGGGCTCATTTGGTAGGGCTATCACACCACATGAGTTGCCGTTAGATAGCTGTTTCTAATCCTTGTGAGCTGATGCGTGCCTACACTGGAATGGGTTCATTTTTTTAAAACTATTATGTCAAATTTAGAAGTTTGCCTGAAGGTTTACTGTGCAGTAATACTTCTGTTTTAGTCGTTCATTGAAATGGTGTTTGAATGCTTAAGTTCCTATCTTTGTTTATTCTTTTTTTTCTCTCTTTTTTATACTTCCTGTGGTTTCCTTCTTTTTTTAGATTGGAGGATTTTCTTTCGCGTTCTTCGGCTTTGTTTGGTTCTTCCTTCTGCTGTACTTGTATGGCGCACGCTAGCGTGCATTCAAATAAATAAATAAATAAAATAAAATGTGTAATTGTACATAACAGCCTCTAGGAAATAAAACCTCAGACAAATTTTCGGGAGGACCGCAGCAGAAAACATTCTGCTGCGGTCCTTCCAAACGTTCTCTACACAAATCGTCTCTACTGTGGTCATTCCGGACTAGTCTAGGAGGAACCGGAAGGACTGCAGCAAAAAAAAGCAATCTGCTGCAGTCCTTCTGAATCTTTTTATCTCCGCGTCTCTTACTGCCTAAGCATGTGATCGAGATCTCTTTCTGCAGCGGTCCAGCCGATAGTTCATACGAGATTCTACAGAATCCAGACGCATAAGGTGCATCATTGAGATTATCAATGGTAAGTGCGTTGACATATTCAAATTTACCCTCTAACTGGAACCCACCAGCATTTTCACCCATGCGTGGCGTTATCTATACCTAGTTGCTACCAATGGGCAGTCATACCCGTAGGTATGAGTACCCGGGAATGAGAATAAGTGCGCTCAATTCAAAAAAATTCAGCACGATGTGATCGCTGTAAACCTCCCTGTGCCATCAAGAAACCGTGTGTTCCAGAGAAGCCTGATCGAAACGTGGGAAAATGGATGATGAGGCTGTGATCTGGAACCCCCTGGAGTCCCATATGAGCAACGAATCTCTTCTACTATTGAAGCAAGAATCGATCTCAAGTTCTGAATATCGGAAGATTTGCCAGGCAACGCTGATCTCAATCTTTTTCATATGTATTCCCCACTGAAAGTGTCGGAAACCCCCTTTTTAGCCCCTACGTTCTGGAGAGTTCGAGGTGTCCACTGCGACAACTACCACAGTCATGGCAGTAAATGCACTCTCAACACGCTCGGCGCCAGCGATCGATATCACCGCCGCCACGCATACCGTAACTCGTGCAACTTCTTGTGGTAGTTGTCGCAAACGGTACGTCGTATTATTCATAAAGAAGAGGTCAAAAAGGGATTTTTTCAGAGTTTTTGTGAGGATCTACGAACGCCATTGTTAACAGGGTACTCTAAGGAATCTTCTGATTTCAAAATCTCAAAATTTATGCTGTGGCGAGATGCTGTCTTCGAGCGCCATTATTTTTTGGCCATTAAATGTTATAAAATTGAGGAATTATTAGAATGCTTTGCAAGTGATCTATGCAAGTTTTGTTCCCACCCAGTGACTGGATCTCATGCTAGGATCTCATTATTGTCAGCTTCAGCATGTAAGCCCACACAAATAACATACTAGATGCTTTGAGTTGTAAACAACATCAGATGGGAATGAAGCACCACAGAAAGTGGACAGCCTTACAGCTACAGCCTCGGTGGTAAAGCCGATGAAATGAGCTGAGCTACTAAGAAAAAAGAAAAAAAAATACAAAAAAGCTACATAGAAGCTTTGTTTTCTGAAGGACGATTTTGAGTGTTTTGTACCCATGCATGGATATTCACATCCAACTTGCCACCCAATACGGTATGATTTATCCGTCTATGTGTTCTGAAGGGCCTTTGCTTCCCATCAAAAAATGAGCGTGGCTAACGATGCCTATGGATATGCAAGTGTTACGCAGCTCTTGTTGACAGCCAGGCGCAGTCACAAGGAAGGGAGTGACTGTTGTGCGTTTGCAGCGATTCTGTAGCCAGTAATGATGATCAACATCGAAGATTTCAATAAACAAAAGTAGGACGTTTTTGATGCTTCGAAGCTGTTAAAATTACAGGTTCGAAACCATGGATGGTGTATGTAGAAGTGGTTTTTATCGTAACTGCTCAAAAATTACATCTTGTGATGAAGTGGACGGGGATTTTGTGATTAGCACAACAACTAAGCTTCTGCATCAAAAAAATATCCCACAAAATCTCCCGGCAATACATATCTCAACTCAAAGTTTGATCTCAAAATCTCCATTTTTCAAACCTAAACAAAAATTTCATGAAGTGCTTCTTAGCTTTTATTTATCGTTACTTGTAAGAAAGAGTGGTCCGAATGCTCAGTAGTCACTCCCCCCCCCCCCTTCTCGGCTGTCAACAGAAGCACCGCATCACCTGCATATCCTAGGAGCATCATATGCCACGCCCCTTTTCCGACGGGACTCAAAGGTTACGTCGCCAATATAACCAGACAATAGAGCACTTGGGTAATCCTTTCCTTGGATTTATGGCTATTGTTACTCAAAATAAGTGCAAAGCGCGGTCAGAGTACGTGGAGAGAAATGTGGAAAAAACGAATTACGCTAGCCTTGTACAACCTGAATCCATGCAAGTACATCTATACGTGAGCACCGAATGCCAGCACTAAATCATAAGAACAAAAAGTTGTGTAACTGCCGAACAACTGAATAGCGCTGCATTTAACGCGATATTTACCGATGTGGCTATAAAATGCTTCTTGGCAGAAAGACAACCACATAAATATCCCTGATGCTTATGGTTAGCTCTTGTGCTCAAGACTTATGCTATGCATAGGTACGCATTGAAAAGAACAAGTTGTGTAATAATGCGCTCCTTTGCGAATATTTTGGCAGAAAGCTAAGGGTTATCGGACACTCACCACCCGCGCACGTCAGCCCCCAGTAAGACAGTGTGTAGAGAGCCGCTGTCCCAGGTTTTTCTTTCTCAGGAAGGGCGGGTCAACCTAAGGTGATTAATAAGCTTCAGAAGTGACGTGAGGCATCTTTTCAACCATTTTTTAGCTCTCCTCAAAACATGGTCAGAGTATGTGGCAAATTGGCCTGACGCTATGCGTGCGGGTGGTAAGTGTCCGTAGACGAAAGCTAAGCATTTAGGGAAATTTCCGCGCCTGCACAGAAGTTGGGCTGGAAAGGACTGCTAGCCAGTCATTGTCGTGAAACTATTCAGTGTCAAATTACAGAATAGACTTTTCCAGAATTTTTTTTTACATAGAACAAGTAAAAAATCCCCACAGTTTCTTTTCAGCTACTTATTTTTCATCACATTTTCATTTTTACATATTATGTCTGAATTTTTCATCACATTTTTATTTTCACATATTATGCCTGACTTTTTGTCCGCTATTAACTTGAAAACAACTCTACTTCTGAAATGCCAGCTAACCAGGTCATTTTCTTAGTGAAAACGCCACCTACGTCTCCCACGACTCCGATGCTTATCGATTGTGGGCGGGGCATCGACAGCGTCTCTGCGAAAAGAGTCACCGGTAATCGATACCCATCAAAATCGATATCGTCCAGGGAACGGTGACATGGTATTCTATACTACACGTAGATTATAGCGGCATCCTAATTACTGAGATTTCATAGCGGTAAAAGCACAACTCTGCACATTTGCACCTATCGCCGAACGATGCGCCAACTTACTACTTTCGAAAAAAAGAGCTCGGAAGCAGAGGGATAGCCAGCGCCACGCTGTGAAGGCAGCATCAATAGGGAAAAACCAGGTATCTTAATTAACCCATTTGAGACTAGGCTCGGAATCGGTTTTCTATTTTTAGTTTATTTGTTTACGACATGACGACAATAGAAAACGTGTGCAAAAAAGTGAATCGACTAGGAATAAACAAAAAAGCAGATGAGCAAATAAATAAATACACCGAAGCAAACCGTGTTCGACATAAAATCATAAATAATAGTATTGCACCTCCCGAAATTTAAAAATAATATTAGTTTAGACATTAATCTGAGAAAGCCTCCGGACCGAGATATTCAAGAATCGTCTTCTCAAGTGACATAGAGAAATATAAAATGATCAATAAAGCAGTAAATGGTCCTATTGTCGAAGAATTGGATGCCAGCCCATTCAGTCGCAGCACAGAACACCCAACCCCAGGATCACTCACTCGTGGAACACATAAACAAGAGCAGAATTCCTGGTAGCACGCAATTGCAGCACATTAACAGCCGTCCACACACTCCGTCATGCCAACAAAACAAAAACGACCCGAGCCATTCCGTGCCGCATTTATAAAACGCTGCACTTTCCTTCGACTGGGAGCGCTGTCGTTAGAAAAACACAGAAAAAGAGCTTGATGAATGCCGGGGCGGAATCGGCTGACTGCCAGCCATGGTGTAATTCTGCGTAGTGTCGTGGGGACGTTTTACGATGCTTCAGAAAAAAACGTTTCTTGTTGCTTTGCACTATATCACATGAGGCGCGGAATAATAGAACGCAAGCTTTCCGTTTTAAAAAATCATAGCGGTTCTGTGTAGTGCAGAACTAGTTCTTTACACTACGCCTGATCGTGATAAGGTTTAAATATATTATCTTGAAATAGATTTGTTTTTCAGTCATCGCTGTATTTTATAATACTACTTTATTTATTATTATATTTATATCACACCACGTACTAATTTACTGTAAAATTGCCATCGATAAGCACCATCCTTCAAATTTGGCTCACTTCCAATTCGCAGTCAACTCATTCGCACGATTTGCTTACATGTGGTGCTGTTCAGTGGCAAACCGGTAGAGAGTGGGGTAGAGATAGGAGGGAGGGGGGGGGGGGCTGGTGTCAACTCCATTCTGAGGGGTCGTACAGCTGGAATTTTAAAAATAAAACTTTGAAAATATTCATCCGAATATAAATGACTGAAAATTATTTTAAAAATAATCACGTCAATAAGGATAAACAAATAAAAGTAAACTAGTGCAAAATTTATCACTCACCTACGTAATCCATAAATGTACCGACAAAAAATTTGATGCTGAAAAGTTCATCGGATCATTCTTGGTGAGGAGAGAATTGTTGAAACCGGCCAATCATGGGGCAGTGGTGCCGCCCCTTTCCACGTCAGAAATGCAGTTCAAAAAGCTATTACCAGCAGTAATCTGCTTCAACAGTAGTAGCGCAATTACAGGACAGGGAAATCCTGTAAAATTCATCGATGAAAATAATTTAAACTGTCACTTAGCAGTGAAAATGGTGAATCCGCAACTGCGGACTTCACACAATGACAGCGCAGCGCGTTATGCCGAGCAGCTTTAAGGAGTTCTGATATTTTTATAAGCTTCTATTAATAACACTGCATTTTCTCGTTTACTAAGATGTGATATCCTATGTGGACGGATATCCGCAATGCCAGATGCTTGGCTGATATACCTGTGACTACGACTGTAATATATGCTGAAGCCCGGAACTCTCACTGCTACTGGTAACCAAAATAGAACGGCCAGCATGGCCTGACTCTGGAGACGACTCAGAGTACATTTAGACACTATGCCTACGAATTTCGCAACAATTCCCCAGAACTTATGTGTCACGCATCAGCTGGCCGCGTTTGGTTCACATCAATTTTCTTTTTCTAACACCGCGCCAATTATAAAGTACAGAAAACAGTGGCGAAAAGATAATTAATCACAGTTGACGAAAATTTGCACAAATTCCTCCCAGCAAAAGATGTAATTTTGAGTGAATTCCTATTGAAATCAACACGAAGCCATACGTCAAATCAAACAAACAAAGCCTTAAATGTGCGACGTTCTGCCAATTTCAACCCTGTTTATAGCTTCTCTCGCACGAAATCCTTCCAGAAGAAGAAAAATTTTGCAGAAAGTCATATCAAAAACATCACCATGAAATCTCATACGAAATTAAGCCAAAAAATAATAAAATAATGGATAATGTTGGATGATTTAGATAATTTTTGTAGTTGGTGCGTCTGTGCGTGCGTTAAAAATAACTAAATGGAAATTCAAAGAGCGCAATATTGCAGCAGTAGGTAGTATGACAGCTTCCTGAGATCACTCGCTTGTATGGGACTAAGCGTGAACGACTGCGTGCGTGCGTCCGTCGTCTATCCTCCAATGGCCACATGTATCATTGAGATTACCCAGGGTAAACGTGTCGACACCACAAAAATTTAACAGTCGTCATCAAAATTGTCGAGACGTTTACCCTGGGTAATTTCATGATGCATCTAGGCCCGGCATGAGGACGACATTCGTGTTGGAAAGCAGGAACTAGTGGAAATTGACAGTGTCATGAAGATCTCGGTGCCTTACTATAAACAGACGGATAACTTACAGAATTTTATAACCTGCAGCTTATAAGGTACACTTTATTACGGAATCAGTTCATATACGACGTTTAAAATTACGTACACTGGAGCCAAGACTGTTCCGTAATTGCGGAACCGGAACTGAAAAAGGGATTCAATTAGAAAGAGACGCTCATGAAATTTTCCAAGAAGTTTCGCAGTAATTCGATTAGTCGCAAGGCTTCTTGTTCCCTCACTAGCACCAAACATGTTTACTCATATTGAAAATTCTGTTTCATGTCATTTTTTATCAGTCGTATCAGGGTGTTTGGCACTACTATTCTACCTACAACTCGGATTCTTCTAGTGCAAATATCGCAAGCTCTCCCCAGACGTTTTTTTTTTCCTGTAAGCCGTGAAATTAACTCAAAACAGCCTAAAACTAAGGTTTAAGGTCAGTTCCGCAGTGTTTCGTTCTGGTTTTGTTCTGTTTTGGTCTGAATTCGAGTTGTTCTTAGTTGTACTGGTTACGTTATGGTATTACTACTACTGATATTAATACTTTTTTGGCGTTCTATAAGTTGAGTCCCCACTTCTACAACATTGCACTTCTACTGGTCCGACTATAGGTTTTAGAACAATGTACTAATGGTACATCCCAGTGGTGTATTCAATAAATAAATAAATAACGTTGTCTATACCCAGCTGTTACCCATGGGTAATCAACGGCTGCATGAAGCATTGAGATCGCTCAAGGTAAACGTGTCAACACCACACAAACTTACCCACCGTTAACAGGGGCGTCTTATGTTTACCCTGGATAATCTCAGAGATGGATCCCGGCTCAGACCCCTGGGTATGAGTTTACCCATACTTCCAGTGATGCATCCGAAAGCAGTAATTGCTGTCTTAGGGAGGAAAATTAGGGCAAGTTATTTAGAATCCGGGGAATTCGAAGGATTCTGAAAGGTCCAAACTCCGCCTACCAATGGTTTCCGGTGAGTTTTTTGTTAGTGGTCTTTGCCGCCAGTGAAGAATTATGGCCACAAGAGGAAAATAAAAAGCAAGAAGAAGAATCGCAAATGCAAAAGTGAGCTTCTTTTCAGGAACTGCATGGATAGAACAGATTCTAGCAGGAAGAGAGCAGGAGGTTCTAAGTCCGCAGCTGATCTTTTTTCAGACCGGAACGGCAGCAAACTCATAAGCAAGTGCACCTCATGACAACAAGGAAAAACTACTTCACAGATGTCACATATGTGTCATAACCTCAAAAAAAAAAACTGAAAAATGCGGCAGTCACGAGGTTCGATGCGCGCGTTTGTAAAAGACACGGCGAGCACTCAAGCATAACAACGGCTATATTTACACAAGGACGAGTATCGTAAACTGCAAAGGGTCTTACAAAACCACTTCTGCGGGGAAATTGATCACAGCGGACATTTGGAGTCTAAACTGCAGAAACAACAGCAGCAGCAGACGCAGTGGACGAACAAGGAACCGGTCCTTGAAAAAGAGGCAACAAGAAGATGAGTGGGCGAGGAGGTGTTGTGCAGGACACCACCACCACCACCACTCGCCATCGGAAATCAACTCAGGAATATTCCCGGCTTCGACCAGGAATCAATGGAGCGAGGATGGAAATTCTACGAGCAGCACGAGTAGATCGATTTTCAGGGGAAATTTTGGGTTTTTTCTCCAGAACAGGTGCTCTCTAGGGTGGTAAAAAATCCTGGATCTCCTGACAACGAGGCGAAGCACAGAATCCACCATAAACGGAAAATCGCCATAAAATAAATAGCTGGTCGCCATTTGCGTGACAACGGCAACCATCACGTGGGGCCAGGCCCCCGCCCAGGGAGCTGGCGACCAGCCAGCTGGCTGGACGACGAGGGCTTGTGCCCTTCTTGTAAAACTTCCATGTTGATGAGAACGGAAGGAAGTCGTATAGACTTCATTAACTGGGAAGAAGACGCATTGCTTGGAAGCTCCCTTATTGAGGAGGAGAGAATAGGCGTAAGCTGAAAGTTCGTAGAAAAATAAATGCCCATTTTGTCGCATTTTCCTGGAAAAACTGCACATTGCTACGGCCATAACCATTTTTTAGGGCTATTTCGCCGATTTTTCCTCTCGGCAAGGGCAACAAATGATTTCGTTGACAATTAGTGCAATGAACTCAAGAAAAAACTAACATTAAAGAACAAATAGTGAAATATAGCGGCAATAAAAGTCCTCGATGGAAGTAAAAACCAAGAGTGGAATCTAAAAACGGCTCGAAATCAATAGAATGAAATGTAAACAGAATAACTGAATGGAAATAGCTGGTGGTTTTGGGCATGGAATTGACTAAGGGGCAGAAAAGACCTCTGTAGTTGCCTGTTCCACTGATTTCAGTAATAGTATTTCGAGTAGAAAGAAGGCCAAACAGCATTCCTTACTTATCCGTCTGGAATATAGATGGCGGAGAAAAAGGTAAAGCCACACCGGGGAATTTTCAATGAAATTTCTGGAAATTTTGGACATTTTTCATGGTAAAAATACACTTGTATAGTCATGAAAAATACGATGATTATGATAGACATCACTTTTTTAGGTAGCTATGGTAGTGATATGTTCAATGTAGAGAAAAGCGGCACTGAAACAAACTGTGCAATTACAGAGGTTCACGAAGGAAAAAAAGATACAAGGAACAAAAAATGAAATAAGAAGTGAAGAAAGAATATTCTTGAAATAAGTCTTTTTTTTTTGTTCAGAAAAGCGATTGTTCAGTTCAGAGGTTTCAGCTGATTTGGATGAGTTTGTTGCAAATAATACCTAGCAAGCATAGGAACCACAGTAAATCCAGAAGAAAATCCAACCACATAAAATACAGCCAGCTCCGGAGCTGTTGATGGTCGTGGCAAAACCAATTAGTGAGAAAAAATGCGGATGAAAGCTGTTGATACAAGGCATCTCAGTGGGAAAACAAATAAACAACAAGCTCTTAGACAAATACTCTAATAAGAAGGCGAATGGTGCATTAGAAAAAATGTATAGCACAGATTGAAACCAAAAATAAGTTGAAAATATGGGGTGAGAAGTTCAATTTATGGACGAAGATACATAAATGTAGCATACAACATGTAGTTTAATTCGTTATAAATTCAGTACAAATGCATAGACTATACCGTGATCGCAAAGAAGATAGGCATATGATGAGAAAATTTCCAGGAATAACACTTCCAGAGAGAAGGACAAGTTTTTTGAGCGGAACCGCTCAGCGAATGCCATCGTCACAAGTTACTGGGCACGGGTGCACCTGACTAGTAGCGATCATCGTCGTTAGGATCAGTGGTCAGCATTATCGACTGGAGATCATAGCAACGTGGCTGCTACTGTATTTGTATTAAATCCACGAAAAATCACAACATGGGTGGTGGAGGTAAACGTTGGCAGATAGGGAATAGAGAGAGAAAGAGAGAGAGAGAAAAGCCTAAACAAAAAGGTGAAGAGAAAAGTGAGGGGACTGCCGAACATTCGATCATTTATTGCCTAATTTGCTTCCAAATATTCATTCATCTATTTATTTATCAGCTTATTTATTCCATTCATCTGATCGTTCATTCATTCATTCATTCATTCATTCATTCATTCATTCATTCAGCCACTCATTCATTCATTCTGTTCATTTATTCCAATAATTGCTTCTTTTTCAGTGTGTAATGAGTGGAATGCAGGTCAAATGCCGCTTCTTTCTTTTAAAAAAAACTTAGATTTTTTGGATTTTTCGTTATTTCACTGTATTCGACAGGTTTTCATTTTAAAAAAGGCGACAAAGAGATGTAAAAGAGCAACACAATACAAAATTTGGTGCACTATGGAAATTCTTCTCAAAGAGAAATAAGTTTCTGGATCACGCAATGTGATTGAAGATAAGGAGTCTGACCGACAAAGAATTATTTCATAGGTGATGTCTGTTCATTATAAAAGCAAATTTTCAAGAGGTACACTGACATGTAAAGAAAATTTTAAAAAACTTAAGGAAAGATTCATAGCAATAAACGGGTTTCAGGTAGCAAGGAATAGAACAGACAACAATTCGAATGACTTAAGAGTGGATCGTTTATCCGAAGAAGCGCAGGGCAGAGCCACTCCAGCAAGCGGCAAACAAGCAGCTACGACTGCGATTTTAATGTCAAGGATAATCGGCGCCGAGACAGACACACTCACAGCTCACGAGGAATTCCCCCTCCCCCTTCCGCGCATACGCATACACACAAATTGCTGAATTCTTGCAATATACTGGAAATCACACATCATGGAGGGGGAGAGGATTAGCCGTATTACACGGGAGAGGCAGGACCTCCCGAGGATTTGTAAAGAAATCCTTGGGATGCACCCAATAGAAGTCAAACAATAACTGATCTGGGCACAGTGGGGAATACAAAAAGTCAATTTTACAAATTTTTGACTTTTCTGTAGTTCAAGATTCCAGGATTTTACATAACTTCAGATAAACAGTGATCGATAACATAACAATGATCAGCCCGACGAAAAAAGTGCATCAAACATTTACTCTTTATTGAAAACTGGTTTTCAGGGTAATGACCGGATAAAAATAAGTTAAATTGATTTGATGAGCAATTTTGAAGACCATCGGAGAAATCAGACATCCTAAAAACAAAAGACTCTTCAGCCCTTCTTTCTTTTCCCACGGGGCTACACCCTCGCTCACTTCTGGACCTTCAAATTTTCCATTTACTTGAAGTCGAATATTCGAATATCGAATATACAATCTGGTACATTGCTCGACTAACACAGTGCTGCTCCTTAATTAGCGGTGATGGGAGATTCCATTTTGCAATGGATAAAAAGAAATACGACCGGTAGCAAAGATTGGGAGAATTCAACGCAAGAAAGTGTTGCTACCAAGGTTTAGAAGAACGTCCCTTGTTCCTTCTTTTCTGGTTAGTTTTTGAAGTTTTTCTTTGGCTAGTAAATAAATAAATAAAGCCTTTAAATAGATGAATAAATGAGGTCCACTGTAACCTCGGTCGAAACATCTTAAAATCCAGCTCCTCCCACTCTTATCTATACTGGATCGTGCGCACGCGACTTGTCACCAATTACAATGTCAGTCACAACAAACGAATTCAAACAAAAACTGGAAAGAGCAAAGGTGAACTGATCTGGTTGAGATAGTGCAGAACTCCGATAGGAAAGAGCTCTGGTTTGACGAAGGAATGGCAAGATTTCAGCGATAATGGATTTTTTTTGTGTAAAAATTCGCTCGCATTCAATAGCTGTCGCTTACTAAGTAGATTAGTTCGTCTGTGAAGGCACCACTATGAACCGGACTAAAATTATTTTCCTAAGAAAGCTCCTTCCCAATAAATCTTATCAGAAAGTATCACAAGGAAACAATGCATAAGGGAAATCACGTGGCCTTTGGAAACCTTTCAAAGTAAAAAAGTGGAACAATACATGAGAGAAAGATCAGTAAATGAGAAGGAGAAAAGATAAGTATATATCTTGGCATAAATGATATTGAAAAAAAAACAAATTGATAAAAAAAATGTTCACTCACCACCAGTGGAAGTCATGGTGCGTTTTTCCACCTGGATAAAATGCATATTTTGGATGTGCATCCAGAATGTACGTAGTTTTAAATTATCACTAACGATTCACAGTTTTTTCACAGAATTTTTCACTTGTTTCTTCATGAACGGGTTACGTGGGTTATGATAATTTGGACCTTACAAGTGAATATCAATTTTTAGAATTTTTTCGATTTCTTAGCTGGTTTGATGCAGGATGGTACGAAAAAAACCCTTAAAAAAACTATGATAATTTATGCAATAATATGGATATGTAGTAAGCATAATAAATATAGCACAATAAATTCAGCAAATGCTGATAATGGAAGGGACTGAGGCCGTAAAAAGTATGCAAAGAGCAAGGCTAGTAAAAAGGAGGGCTACGTTGAAGAGCTTTATTCGAGTAGGGGTAGACTAACCTTTACTTTTACTCAGTAAGCAGGAGTGGATTAACATTAATGTATGGAGTGGAAATGCCAAGGTTGATAGGAAAAAATCGATAGGGAAATAGTTGAAGTCATGAGCAAAGTACGATCCCCTATCAAGCTGAATAACCCCGAAAAAGGACTTCGCGGCCATTGGTGAACAATGATGAATGGATATTGAATCCACAGTAGCGGTAAACACCGACAGCGCTACTGGAAAAGCGCCCAAATTGATTTAACTCTCGCATGGATCCACCATAATCACATGGTATTTTGTCCACAAATCCTTATGAAGCCAGCTATGCAGCCGATTCGTGCAGAGGCGGTTATTTCAGGCAGTGCACGTTGAGTGCACCTTGACAAGTGCAAAAATAGTACTTCAGCTGTGAGCGATTACGCAGCAGGTCGGCGACGGCTGGACGTTCTTCGAAGCCCGTCGACAAGGTGTTTACTGACCCATTTTGCTCGTAAACACTTCATAGGAGGCAAACATCAGGCGAGATATGTATCGCTTTAAACCACTCAGACGAGAATGGGAGAAGAAGATGGGTTTTGAGAGAAAATAAAGAAAAAGGGAGAAATGCCTAAAGGCAAGAAAGAAACATCAACGGAGTTACCCCAAATCGTAGATCCTAGAACGATGGAATAGGAAAAAAAGAGAAAAATTCTACTGTAGCGGGACATTTACTCAAAAAAAACAGAAAATAAATATTGTGGAGAGAAGAATTAGCGCGTCAAGGATTCAAAAACGATTGAAAAGTAGAAAAAAGAGTTAAATCGTTGAGGTTGCAGAAAATTCTATAGATAACCCTGTCGAAGAAACGGTGGGCTTACCAGGTTTCAATGTATACTTCTTTTATTTTTTGTGAGAAATGCATGAAAATAGCCTGAAAGTTCAAATAATGGCTAGAATGTTAGGGTATTAGTTAAGAGAGAAGACATCAAAATTAGCCAGTAAGCCAATTTGCAGTGAAATCCATAGACATTTCCAGGAAAGGCAAAAAATGCAACAACAGATGAATGAAAACGGCGATATAGACCGAAAATGTGAAGGCGAGAAATCGGTAGAGAACATCACATGAGCATGCACAACGAGTACAATACGGCGATTTCTCTACGCTACCACAAAAAGTATAAACTCACCCTCTTGCGCTGGCCGTTCTCAGATACGTTGAACTGTCATGGAAATCTCTTTGTGAATGACACGATGAGATTACAATCGACGGTGGAACCACGGGCGATGGCAGCATAGGAGGATCTTCGCCTGCAAGATTCTGGATGTTCTTAAGGATTATGGGAAGAATAACGGGCACGACGAGAAGATATGTATGGTAATCGGCGCAGATCTGTGAGCGCTACATACTCAGAAATGAAGTGTGAACGAAAGCATAAAGGAGTAGACGACAGTTCATGCACAAAACTGAAGTAGTTGGATGGAAATTTTAATCAATCATAAAGATAAACGGAGCCAACGGAGCCACTTCCAGAAAAAAAATATTTTGCGCAAAACGTTCCAGAATTTCACTAATCGTTATTATTATAGTACAACCGAAGGTTTTAATGTGAATCAAGGTCTTTCACTCAAATAACTCCATCATGCCGTCGAATTCCAATAATATCTACTACTTTACTAATAAACACCAGACAATGTGACAAATGCGTAAATATGGCAACTACAATAACATGGTGAACTATGTATAAAGATGGCAAATAATATGGGCATATTACTCCTGGAGAAAGCCAAACAATTCGAAATTGAGTTATAAAGTAGGGATGGATTACCGTGGCAACGCTAAAAAGACAGCTAGGCAACGAGGAAACTTCCTTCTTCACATCTAGTAGCGGAGTACAAGGAAATAGTTGAAAACAGGAGAAAGGTTACTGGTAAGTAGTAAATAAAGAATTAATCAGAGTTTCAGAAGTGGAACAAAACAGTGAAGCCTCTGGTTCTACGCAGTAGAAGTGACTAAAATGCCGGAATTTCAAGGGTGAAATAGCTAAAAAAAAAATTCAGAAATAATGTGACTAGGAGCTACTGCTTAAAAGAAAGGATACAAAGATGTGATCAAAATTAAGTTAATACAAATTTTTCAATACAAAATTCGGTCAAGTAAAAATTTAATTTTGCAAAGTAATGCTGTGTGCCTCCAGGAACAGCTGCCGTTTATTATAAAAATAGGTCCGTTTCGAAAACGACGATCTTTGGATATATATGCCTACCGGCAGCTTTGCTTGTTTTCTTGTTTGAATACCGCACAATTTTTGTATTCTCTCTTTCTCTAACATCTCTCCACCTATCAGTGCCGATGGAACGCACCATAGAAATAAATAATGATATTATTTGCCAAAAAGTAAGCAATTGCGACGACAATTTGGAAAAGGACTATGGGTGGACGTGAAATTAGGCTAAATTTTTTCAAATTTTCTTCATCCTCTCCTACTGCATGTGCATTTATTATCGTCATTATTGTCACCTTCATTATAATTCCTTCACATTAAAAAATAAGGCAGCCTAAATTCTTATGAATCAAGTTTTAAGCTCTCCACATTAAAAAAGGGGACAGAAAAAATAGAACCATGTCTGTGAAGCTCAGCTTGCATTAGTTCACCTAAGTGAAAGCACTCCCGTATGAGTTAAAGCAGAGGCTCACGCTATAACGCATCTGTTTGAAAAGGCACAGACTGGAATGTGCAATATCCCGCGGTCTAGCACCTGTCCGATCACGTGGTGACCAGGGATGAGCGGATACGAGATTTTCCACGACCCGGATAACGGTGCGGATAACGGACAGGCCAAAAATGACCGGATAACGGATACCGGATAACGAATAACGGATAAGTGACCCAGATGCTATAAAACACGCTGAAGGGGGCTGAAGCTTTGTTTCATATACCTTTTGTGGAGTTCTGGTAAAATTTCTAGTTCTGACCGACTGTTATGAATGTTATGAATACTATTATGAATATTATTACTATTATGAATATACTATTATGACTTTTGATCAATAGATTCAAAAATTGATGGGAACAGCAGGGTTCAATGAATATTCGAAACAAACCTTGCGGAGAAAAGGCAGCGCTCATCGGTGAGCTGTGGGGTCACTAATTCCAATGTTCTTAATGGCCTGGCCAAACATTAGCCAACGTTGTAGATAATTCCACAAGTAAATGATGGTTTCGAGGTTATTTCCTCACTTTGTGGGACGATCCAGTAAACGTGAGCAGGAACATTTCCTTTTGGGCAGCTGTAAGTCTGTATTACCTTCTCCTACCTTCCTATAAGATTCTAAACGACTCATGACGTGAAATAAGGTAGATCGAGTAATACTTCTACAAATGGAGACTCTCCCCTGCTGTGAACGTGCGAAATGAAGCTACTATTTTCGGCCTTATCCGCACCGTTATCCGGTGCCAAAAGCCCGGATAACGGTGCGGATAACGGATTTGTCAAAACCTACGGACAACGGCAAAACGGATAACCGGATACGGATAATCCGCTCATCCCTGGTGGTGACTCCATTTTACGGCGGATAACCGGTGGCATCCCAATCATGTGAGGGCATCAACTGCGGATTGACCGTATGATGACATCACTTTGTTGTTTACAGGGCATTCACCTTGGAGTAAACATCGCGCGCGATCTGATCCATTCCAATAGATGAAATTCTCAGTTGGAAGACTATGTGAAAGCGGAGGTTCCAGCAATTCGCACGTAGCCTTTGTACTGGGTCCGCAATTGCACCGATCTTTACTCCCGGAAAAACACCCTGTACAATGGAGAATCAGAAGAGCCAGGGACGATGATGCGAATCTCCAGTTTTGAATGAATACAGATGTGTGAAATAAATAAGTTCAGCCCTAACAATAGTTTTCTAAACTTTCCGGCGAACAGTCACTGTCGGGGTCCAAGATCGTTCCTGGATGAGTTCTAGCCCTTCCGATCGCCTTACTTCCGATCGCCTTATTCCAACTGCAGCTTCTTTGAATACCGTACACTGGAAGTTGGAATTGGCAGTTGGAATAAGGCGATCGGAAGTAAGGCGATCGGAAGGGCTAGAACCATGCGTCAGATTTCCCAACCCAACCACAGGACAATTATGTATCTCCCGTTGCTGTTTAGCAATTGGTGCTAAGACCAGCAGCACTCATCATAGAAATTCAGATTTACATTTCTGGAAGAATCGAGATGTTGTGTGGCCAAAAAATAGGATACAGCTAGTATAGAAATGCTAACAACACTTAACACGCCTACAAGGCAGCTCATTTCCTACCGTAACGCTTTTGTAGCGAGTAAAAAATATTGTAAGCAACAAGACTACATTCCTTCAAACCACACGTTCACGAGCCCTCTAGTTCAAAGACTAATTTCTACGAAGCATTATGTAGCTTCCAGTGGTGGACAGAGAAGGTGGGGGTGGGATGTGGGGTCTTCGCCATTCTGGGGACACTGACGAAAAATAAAAGTGATAAAAATAATGATTTGAATATCAAACAATTATTAACGATTATTCAAAAAATAATAGTAATAAAAATGAACTATTAGACATGGACTATGCTAAGCAGGATTTCTATTTATTTTACATTGCAATTTCGTAAATTCGGCGAGCCATTCTCGGGGTCGCGTCCCGCCCCTTCCCCTGTGCCAACCAGTGATAGCTTTGAGTAAACAACGATGACATCTACACAGAGTTCATAGGATGAGCGAATATTGCAATTTTTTCGAATTTCATTACTGTTTACTATCAATTTCATTTTACACTGTAATGTAGATGTTTTTGGAAGAAGAGCAATACCTTTCCAGTAGCCCAACCAATAGTAACCTCCACAGCCAAAATTTTGGCACATGGTCAAACCTGCATATGCGATGTCAGGCCTTTATGGCTTTTTGAAGCGCGAAAATCCTGAGGATGAAAGACTAACAGTAAACATTATTTGCTGGTTACGTACCTACAATCCCCCTAGGGCCTTACCGACTGCATACAAAGTGTCGCAACGACCAAACAGACAAACTGTCGGAAGGACCACAGCAGAAAGAGATCTCGATCATGTGATTAAGAAGCGAGGGATGCAGGGGTAAAAAGATTCGGAAGAACCGCAGCAAAATAGATTTGTATACGGAATGGTTCGGAAGGACCGCAGCAGCTATTCTAGCTAGCAGGCAGTGGCGGACGCGGAAAGTAGGTGGAAGGGGATCGTGGGAAAAAAAGTGGGGTCTTCCCCTTTTTGGGACCCAGACGGAAAATAAGTTTAATAAAAATAACAATTATAATGACAAAAAATAGATGAAATTGTATTAAAAATAATAATAAAAGTAAATAATTTAAAACAGACTGATTCAAGATTTTTATTTGTATTGTAATGTATGTAATTTCAAAAATTTGGAGACCCGTTCGGGGGGGGGGGGGGGGAGGTGAGGGCGCCCCCACTGCGCCAGCCACTGCTAGCAGGAACGCAGCAAGAAAGGGATAAACCGTAGGTCACCCGTGGCTTCTTCGGAGTTCCACTGCGGTCCTCCCGAAAATTTTTCACAGTTAGATCTACGATGAATTGTCCTTTAAATACAAGCGTGGAACCTGTAGAGTCTCCTATGTGCCAGCCTACCGCGGCTTTACAAGCGCGGGTGGTGAGTTTTCGATTATCAAAGCGACAAAACCATGAACAGCTGTCCCGTGCAAAACTGCAATTGCAAGAAATTCATGTGAGCGATGTGTCACTTGTTCGAAGTGGCTACTCCTAAGTTGTTTACTTCGTGTCGAACACGGTTCAAACGAGGGGCAGCGTCGCTCAACGTCCTTGGGAGTGCGGCGCGCTTTTTTGCTTGTCGCAGTTGGCGGACGCATAGAATATTCGTAAACAGCGTGTCCTGCAAGCAGAATGTCGGCGGATACACAACCGAGGGGGGGGGAGAGAGAGGTTCCGGAACTTACAGAGCAGCCGTCGTTGCAATGGAACGAAAGAACCAGTGCGCCGCTGGGGTCGCGTGATAAATTTTATGACAGTGTGTCCTGGAGAACGCGTGATAAATATGGATATTAAATTTAAGCCGACAATGGGAAGGGTATGTGCGTACGTGCTGCGTACGCCGACAACAACACAGCGGAAGTGGATGGAATTGATGTGGAAGGCCGGAACAACGGCAAGGACAGTCAATTTGAGGAGAGAGACCATCAACCACAGAGTAATTCAGCTTGGGCAATGGAAAATAGGAGTAAATCGAATATGTTCGTAGAGTAACTAACTAGATGGGTTATTAATCCCTTATAGGGCAGTTCTATGCGTTATTGAAATACTACCCTAGCTAGTCATCAGAAATACCTGAAAAATAGTACAGCGATTAGTAATGAGAGTGAACAAAGCTCTTTTTTAGAGAATTTGAAATTTGATTTTTTTTTGATAATTAAATGATTAAGTATTCAACCTTCGCTTAGACTGAAAAGAAAAGAAAAGAGAAATCTCAGTTAGTGGAGCTAAGCAGAATCAAGAGTTATGGGATGGACAGCTTTTCGGGGAATGAGCGAAAGTACTTCGTAAAACCGGAAGTCAGGAGGTCGAAAGTTGAGGAGAGATCAAAATATGGGACGCTTGGAGAGATAAAGACAGCATCTGTGACCTGGAATAATCTTGTTGCTATCAGTCTTCCAGAACTTCAAAAATTTGAAATTTGCATAAGGCCAGAGTTTAGGAGTTACCAGACTTTCAAAAGACACTGCTCTGGAAGTCAAAGATAACCGTGGAAAGGGCTCGTTGCGTTTCTCACCTGGACAGCCGGCTAATTAGAGTTGCGAACCAAGGGTAAAATGCTTTTGGCAAGAGCTGGTACCAAGCCAGTCGGATCGTACCAGTTGATCTCAAGGCATTCTCATTCATTTGCCGCTCTGCCGCCTGCGATTATACCGACGCGACGAACAATAGTGCCAAAAACAGAAGCAGAAGCCTGGTATTTGAATACGGCGCCACCTCCTTTTTACATCTTGGGTTTTCAAGTTCAAGAAATTTCCGAAGTAGAGATCATTAAGTTTTAAATATCAGAAGGTACTCCTATTATCGCTTCCGATATCCAGCTTACTTCAAAGTGATTTATGATGACTCAAACAAAAAAATTATATTCACACTGATGTGCTCGTTCTCGGTCAATTTTTAAACATTCGAACCTGCTACTTCAATTATTTTTCTTCTTTTCCCCATTTAATCTAAAAAATTCCGACGAAAACTCGTCGTACTGCGATCGCGTACGCAACGCGACAAAGGGTTTGGATTGCTATGAGATCCGCTTGGTTTGATGCCAGCCCCTAACAAAGGCACTCCACACCTGGCTTGCACCTTTAATGAGTCGGCTGTTTGGGTGAGAAACGCCACTCAGCCTATTTTTATTTTCATATGATAAGTCTTATAACTCAGGACGCCTACGAACCGTTTGTCTCTAAATGCATGAGACTGAGAGAGACAAGTCTCACGGCTAAGACATGCGTGCTCGTGCAAAACACAGTTTTTAAAAGTAAATAGCTGTAGACCAGCCATGGCTAAATCTGGGGAAAACTTACGCATATTTATGCAAAGCTCATGTATATCCATGCAGAGCAACCAATGCATACCCATGCATAGCTCAAGTATAATATATCTATACGGAACCCATGCGTCTCCAAGTCCGATGCAAATCCGGTGCAAAACGCAGGAAAACCCACGATTTCCTCAATCACATGCAGAACCCATACATATCAATGCAAAACACGGCTTCTACGTTTCCTAAGGAGGTGTTGAAACGAGTTAACAGAAGGAAAACTCTGAACTGCAACTGGTATTAGAAGAGAACAAGTCAACGAATTTGTAAGGCCGCCTGCTCATGCGAAACACCTGACTGGGTTTTTTATCAGTGTGTTTTACAACAGTAGTTGTAGCAGACAATCGCTATCCAGCCGAGCAGCGACGGCGAAAGTGATAAGATAACTCAAGACGGCGCTGAAAAAGCAAATTATTGAAAAAGTAGTGGAGGTGATCAAATTGTCAAAAACAAATCAGCAGCATAAAAAGGGGGAAGACTAGGAACAAGCACCTACACAGAAATAGGCTGAAAATGAGAGATATAGCAACTCTCGGAAATTCAGTGCCAATACCTTGAATACCTCTCAATCAGAAAGTATGAAATAATATGATTTTGGAACTTGAAAAAATTACGGTTTCGTTTCACAGTTGAAGAGTATCTTCTCCACTGTTTTATTTTCGATGAACTATAAATACCCCTTAGTGGTGTAGATGAAATAAAGTTTCTTCGTGGTGATCTTCAATTCGTTCTGTGAGCATATAATATTAGGTTGTTACATAAGTTTCCGCTGTTTTAAAGTTTTTGGCAAAAAAAGGTTATAAAAAATCAGATAGCAACGGGTAACAATTGAGGATCTGTACAGCATCTGTCGATGGACGTTTGCTGTTCTTACAGTAAGAGCTCGACCACGCTGCTCCAGAAAGCCGTGGACTACGAGGCAGAGGAGTGAGTTGAGCAGTGCCGGAGGTAACTAACTTTGGCAAGTCTATGCTGTCACAGTGGTCCTGTGTCTTGTGATCTGATAACCGGCGCTCTGTTAGAGCCAGATTTGCTTTACATATTGCACAATTGGAAATTTCTCTGCGAGCTCTTCGCCATTCCAGAGAGTTCGACCAACAAAATCAGGCCGCCTTCCACAGTGTGGCAAAATGGTGTGATTTCCACGGAGCGCTTGGAATTTGCTATAAAATATCATCGATTAGTGGCCTCAAATGGTTGATGTTCCTACTCTCAGTGGAAAAAATCTCGCTACAATTCGCTTCAGTTCCAGAGAGAAAAACTGCATAATTAAAATTTTGGGCGACCAAGATGGGTGTCTGTGCTTGAGACTGCTCAACAATAAAATGGGAGAGGGAAAGCACCAGGAAAATAAGAATGGACTCAAGATTACTGCGCTTAGATTTGGTTACCCTCATGCAATTTTATGGTCCACTTACTATCCGTGCAAGTGCTGTTACCAAATGGGCATTCTTGAAGGGTTCATTCCGAAGTTAACTAAATTTTCGAAGCAAGACGGGAAAATATGAGATCAAGCGCTTTGGAAAGGTATGTGGACATAAGCAAAATCTGATCGGGAATCATTTATTACAAGCGTTCGAAAATCCCTATGCGAAAACAGCGGAAACTTATGTAACAACCTAATATATATCTTCACATACTGCATGCTGATGCTGAAGAGCATCTCCCACAGCTGTGGACCTCACCTCTAGATGGGATGGGAAATTCGATCACACAAAAGTGGAACGTAACCTTAGGCTTAGATGGACTGGTTGGTAGAAATATTTATCGAAAATATCGGTCACCAGATTGGAAAACTTAGAATTGTCTTGAAATATCGTAAGGTAAACACGGGACAATATAACTAATTGCTTGGTGAGAGTGAGAGAATAGGAAGTGATTGGGCACTGATATCTACAGAAAAATATGAAACATTTGATCCTTTTTCATGTTTAAATTAGTTTTTTTGCTGGAGAAGATGGTAAAAAATTTTAATAGGCTTTCACATAAGTTTTAGATAAAATAATTTCTAAAAAACGAACGCAGTTGGAAAGGTCCGGATACGTCACTGATGTTACTCATAGAGATTGTGTTAACGTACCCAAATTCACACTTCACCTGGCACCCAGAGACAGAGACGGCGTGCATCATTGAGATTACCCAGGGTAAACGTGGTAACACCCCCAAATTTGCTCGTCGCTGATGCCGGCATTAACACTTTTACCCTGAGTAATCTTAATGATGCATGTCGGCCCAGGTTTACCCATGCGTCGGGCTGCCTATAGCCAGCTGCTATCCATGGGTAGTATCACCCACCCTTCAAGTGATACTAACTTGCACAGAGCTTATAGAAATAGAGAACACACGTAGGTATGTAGGTCCCGATATGGATCTTTTTATTGACGTAGGCATCGTTGAACGGATGGAAGAGGCCGAGTAAGCGACTACACGAGAGAGAGGTTGGGTAATTCATCTTCCTTCGGCAGACCTGCACGTCAGTACACCAGAAAAATAATGGCGGTGCACACCGAGGCATCAAAGAAGCATGGAATAGAATCCATGAATAATTTTCTCCTAATTAATGGTGTGAATACTAATAGATAGATCTCATTGGCGCAGCGGAGGAATCCTGCGTCTAAAACCTAGACGCTCAAAAATCTCATTAACACCCTCTCATGCACTCAGGATTCTAAGAAGAAATCCAGAAATGCGGGTTCCGCGGAGAAAAAAAAGAAATCAATCTGACGTAGCCAACCCAGCTGGCATCGTTATGAGTCTGGATAAATCTTCAGCTGACGTCCAACGTCTGGTTTTTTGCACTCGTAAATCGTCCACACATTCTCACTGGCTTGTTATTCTGCTTCACATCGTCTGGGTGCTTTGATGCAGGGCTGCTCATTATCCCCGGCTATTGGCCTAGCGTATAGCTAGCTATTTATGTCTTCTACCCATAAATAACACGCTCATTTGCTCGTAAAGCTCCTTTGTATTCGGTCACATTTTCTCATTAGGGCAGCTATATCTCATCCTACATCATTTCCAATGGGACAGGTTTTGAACTGGATGTTTTGCACAAACAATACAACAGTAAACAACGTTAATTATTTACCCAAGGCCGCGGCATCCCCATGGATTTCAAACCGCCATCACATGAGTTGCACGCCCTCGTTCGTTTTCATGGATTCGCAGTGATCCTTGGCCTGCAATGGTAGTCGCTGCTGGTCGTGGGGCTGATCTTTGATCACCTAATTCGAATCTGCCGCCGCGGGCCGCTCGTCACGTGCAGCGGGGCTGCCCTCCGACAGGCCCGCACCCGTAAACAACATCAGTCAGCTGTGCTGAGGGGGGTCGCCGCGCGCCATGCAAAAAAGACAACAGCAAACAGGGCAGCGCCCGGCCACTAGCCTAGCATTGAGAGTCCGGCGGCGGACGCGTGGATGAAAAGGGACCTGATACAGTGCGGGCCTTTGGGGTGCGGGCCTGAAGCGGAAGTGCAAGACACTTACCAGCCGATTGAGTGGAAAGTAATGTGTTTGCGCTGATAAGAGACTTGAGTAAATATTTAGCTCCGATCAACTCGGCGGAACTGATCTAAGGCACACAGACGTTGAAAAATGAGCCGTGGGACGAATTACGCTGGGATTATTGCCACGGAAACAATAACCAGTAAATATGTGCAGTAAACAAGAGTAGCAGCGAGTGAGATGAGGGATTTCACGTGTTATGGATCAGGCGAGAACTGGTCCCCGGAACGGACAAAGGGACATTGACTGTTTATTACCAATGCCTTAGCCCTTCTTTTAATTTCTGGGCACTCGTATGAAAAGTGCGCAATATAAAAGAAGTACAGGGAGCAACGAAAGGAACATCGCGTGTTTCCCCATGCGAGAACTAGTACCCATAATCTTTATTACATTCTGGCACCCTTTATACAAAACCAGTCTGGCCGTCCGGCTAACGCCGGACTTCCAGACTTCTGTTGGTGCTCGCTTCGCTCGCATACTGCACGTTGAAAGCAAACACGAAGGTGTAAATGGATTGATTAAATATGTTCTATCGCTCTCCTGAGAAACCCTTGATCCCGTAGAGGGTAGCTTCCCCCATAACGAAGATATGCTCTTCCATATGAGCGAATTTAGTAGCCGTGAAGAACTGAGTGTAAGCAATTCAGTGCAAATGTTATCTTGAAATGATTTAGGCGCAACTGGTTGTTGTGGTAATTCAAGTGATAAGGGTCGACCGGTGTGTATAAACGGGAAAGATAGAGTGGTTTATTCAGACACAAACGGAATGGGAAGAGAACACGGATACGAAAGGAAACAATGTACATCTAGGTGATTTAGGTAGGACTCCAGGCGTTTCCCCACTTTTGGACGCCGGCGCACCCTTATCACACCGTTGGACCCGACTCCAGGCGTTTCCCCACTTTTGGACGCCGGCGCGCCCTTATCACACCGTTGGACCCGACTCCAGGCGTTTCCCCACTTTTGGACGCCGGCGCACCCTTATCACACCGTTGGACCCGACTCCAGGCGTTTCCCCACTTTTGGACGCCGGCGCACCCTTATCACACCGTTGGACCCGACTCCAGGCGTTTCCCCACTTTTGGACGCCGGCGCACCCTTATCACACCGTTGGACCCGACTCCCGTTTCTTATCACACCGTTGGACCCGACTCCGGGCGTTTCCCACTTTTGGACGCCGGCGCACCCTTATCACACCGTTGGACCCGACTCCGGGCGTTTCCCCACTTTTGGACGCCGGCGCACCCTTATCACACCGTTGGACCCGACTCCGGGCGTTTCCCCACTTTTGGACGCCGGCGCACCCTTATCACACCGTTGGACCCGACTCCGGGCGTTTCCCCACTTTTGGACGCCGGCGCACCCTTATCACACCGTTGGACCCGACTCCAGGCATTTCCCCACTTTTGGACGCCGGCGCACTCCTACAGCAACAGTGGATCCGGTGTAGAACATTTTCTTCACTCTAGGCCACTCCCTCGAATTTCGTTTCACACTGACACACACACACACGCACACACACACGTGACAGACTAAGCCCTTTATTATAAGTCATGATAATTCAAACATTTTTGTTCATTTTTGAGCTCAACTACCTATGATTTACATGCAGCCCTTACGATGTTTGTAATGCTGCACTCACATGGAGGCACTGGAAATTCTGGGGACCAGTTTTCGCGTGTCGCTTCCATTGTTGTACTCTGGCCAATGTTTAACAAATAATAAAAGTATGGATCAACTGCTAACATAAAGAATATCAACGGTGAGTGCAAGAAGTTTTCACTTGTTTTGGATTGGGCGAGAACTGGTCCCCGCTACGGCCACTTGAGGAATTATGACTTATCACTGAATCCCGTCGTGTAAGGTTCACCAATATGATAGGTGCGAGACCTGGCCCCTAATTCATTCCATCACTAATTTGTCACTTGCAGATGCGCGGGTTGTACAAGAAAGGGCATAGGCAACAAACGAGGAAAAATGCTTCTTTTACAGTAATTTGCCATGCCCACACGGCAATTGGAGACCAGTTCTCGCTCGGCTGCAAACAGCAAGTGCGATTATTTTCAATTTCCAATGAAGCGTAACCGGATAATCCTGTAATTTGGAATGTCTCCTTAAGAGAAGAAGATTCTATCGATCACACTATGATTTTCACGGCAATCAGCTTTCTTCATTCGAGCCTCACAGGAAGAGTCTCAGGATTTTTCCACTACAGCCGAGGACATTGAAATGACGTACATCGTTCAAACCGCGGCCACTGAATGGTGGCTCGGGTACCCCACATAATTCATCCGAAATAAAGTGGGTGGAGCCCAACTTCAGGGACAAGGCTCACTTGCTATAAATGTGTTAGCCCGGGTACCCAAATCATATCCCAATCATAACCATTACCAACCCTCGTCCCAAGCTACTTCCAGTAAATTTTAAAATCAGAGAAACTGCAGAGCTCAATTGTTAGCCTAAGCAGGTTCACTGAAAAAGATTTTGCAAACTACAAAGCAAGGATTGATCAACTGCTGCAATAGGAAGAGCGGGCAAGGAACGACACGGGAATTTTCGGTGGAGTATCTTAGACCCATTTTTCGTTTTTGGTAGTTTTCGCAGGAAAAAAATAGGTCCAAAAATGCAGAAGATGACTCGGTGGCAGATATTTATTTATTTAATACACTGATTGAAGAAGCAAATCAGTGCGCGAGAAAGAACCATGTCGTGTTAGTGCCAAACTCAAAATCTGTGACGGAAAAGGTAAGGTGATTAATCTATGAGTTCCTCCACAGATAAAAAGAGTTGGGAATTCCATCTGAGGCGTCACGTGCAGACACACATGACCGCCAAGAACCCTGACGTAAAATGAACTCATATCCACACCAGTTGGCCACGTGCCCAGTAGCGCGATGCTGCCTGGAGTATATATGTCGGAACTTCGGCACGCAGGTATGCCACTGAACCCATGCGAAACCGACATACTGGATAGGATGTAAGATAAGCGTTAGCCAAGGGGATGGTGAGAACAGTGTGACATAACTTGTATTAGAGAAAGCAAAAAAAGACTCTTCTGTCAAGTGGAGAAGCCCAAATGTTCTTGTTAGTAACAGAAGTCATAGAAACAAACATGATAAAGCATCAGTTCAACACACAGGGAAAAGCTGAAACTGTTATCGGAAACACGGGACCACGAGCCAAAGCTTAGCGACGTTACAGGACGAGCATTTCAGAAGAAGCTCAGCAGAAGATTTTAAGGAATTGCGTAAGATCAACCTGATTTATGACATGATATATGACAGTAGGAGCAATTGAGAGATTGACAGTGACACAAACTGAGGGGAATTGACAACAATCAGATGACAAGACAGTGCAATTGACAATTCGAGTTGCTTGACTTCGAGGTAATTGGATAGAGACGGCCGAGACCGCTCCTGGTTCTGAAGAAAACAGCGGCTCGCAATAATTGATAACTCTGGAAGCAGCTGCCCGTCGCACCGGAAGCGAGCAAGAACTGCTGGGTAATTAATTGCAGGAGTCACTTGCAATCAAGCAACACGTTTGGATGACACAACACGTAAGGAACCTTGTCAGCGGATGTAGTACATATAGTCCATTTCACCAAGGAGACAAGTGGAGAGACACTAGAGAGGAAAAGAGCCCTAGAAATGATGCGGAAATGGGAGGGTCAAGTAGTAGCATTTGATTGTAAGCACAAATGCTCAGGGGTCGTCGCTTCTGGAATAGACTATAGTAGAGTAATAATGGCATATAACAATCCATATAATTATAATAATTAACAATAATAGCCAGGTGACACATGTTAACGGTTGAACCATTACTACCTCAACTTTGATTCTGCTTAGTGAACTGGCCACCTATATGACAAGGATAACTAGTAAAAAGTTCTGGAACTGACCTCTCCTTATATATTTTGTCGGCGTTAACTTGTCACTATAGTCGATAGTTCAGTTTAACAGTTCAATCATTGGTGTGGCCTCATTTTCATCCTATTAACGACCTATTCGGTAATGGTGCCACTTGTCCGGTAAAAAAGACTAGTCTAGTGGCCTTGCCTAGTTTCCAACAGTGTATTTATGCACACATATAACCAGCAATCTGATTTAGACCACGTCTAAGGCAGATGAACAAGTGTCGATTTCGCTAAAAATTTATTATTTTTATTATTACTATCTAAAATTTATTATTACTACCTCAAGACTGCTATTTATATTTCGAATGCATCCTAATTTTCTGAGAAAAAAAACTCTGTAGCTTGTTTCCCACACAAATGCCTAGAATCACTCTTTCTTTTCTCGAAGATACGCTCAAACTAAAAGTAAGTTCGATTTCTTTTTGGACTTTTGTGGTAATTTATTTGAGATTTTTCTGATTATGATGGGCTGTTCCTTTGATGATTCAATTTCTAAGATCTAAGAATGGATGACAGTTACATTATCCCGTCTTTATGGTTCAACCGTTAACATGTGTCACCTGGCTATTATTGTTAATTATTATAATTATATGGATTGTTATATGCCATTATTACTCTACTATAGTCTATTCCAGAAGCGACGACCCCTGAGCATTTGTGCTTACAATCAAATGCTACTACTTGACCCTCCCATTTCCGCATCATTTCTAGGGCTCTTTTCCTCTCTAGTGTCTCTCCACTTGTCTCCTTGGTGAAATGGACTATATGTACTACATCCGCTGACAAGGTTCCTTACGTGTTGTGTCATCCAAACGTGTTGCTTGATTGCAAGTGACTCCTGCAATTAATTACCCAGCAGTTCTTGCTCGCTTCCGGTGCGACGGGCAGCTGCTTCCAGAGTTATCAATTATTGCGAGCCGCTGTTTTCTTCAGAACCAGGAGCGGTCTCGGCCGTCTCTATCCAATTACCTCGAAGTCAAGCAACTCGAATTGTCAATTGCACTGTCTTGTCATCTGATTGTTGTCAATTCCCCTCAGTTTGTGTCACTGTCAATCTCTCAATTGCTCCTACTGTCATATATCATGTCATAAATCAGGTTGATCTTACGCAATTCCTTAAAATCTTCTGCTGAGCTTCTTCTGAAATGCTCGTCCTGTAACGTCGCTAAGCTTTGGCTCGTGGTCCCGTGTTTCCGATAACAGTTTCAGCTTTTCCCTGTGTGTTGAACTGATGCTTTATCATGTTTGTTTCTATGACTTCTGTTACTAACAAGAACATTTGGGCTTCTCCACTTGACAGAAGAGTCTTTTTTTGCTTTCTCTAATACAAGTTATGTCACACTGTTCTCACCATCCCCTTGGCTAACGCTTATCTTACATCCTATCCAGTATGTCGGTTTCGCATGGGTTCAGTGGCATACCTGCGTGCCGAAGTTCCGACATATATACTCCAGGCAGCATCGCGCTACTGGGCACGTGGCCAACTGGTGTGGATATGAGTTCATTTTACGTCAGGGTTCTTGGCGGTCATGTGTGTCTGCACGTGACGCCTCAGATGGAATTCCCAACTCTTTTTATCTGTGGAGGAACTCATAGATTAATCACCTTACCTTTTCCGTCACAGATTTTGAGTTTGGCACTAACACGACATGGTTCTTTCTCGCGCACTGATTTGCTTCTTCAATCAGTGTATTAAATAAATAAATATCTGCCACCGAGTCATCTTCTGCATTTTTGGACCTATTTTTTTCCTGCGAAAACTACCAAAAACGAAAAATGGGTCTAAGATACTCCACCGAAAATTCCCGTGTCGTTCCTTGCCCGCTCTTCCTATTGCAGCAGTTGATCAATCCTTGCTTTGTAGTTTGCAAAATCTTTTTCAGTGAACCTGCTTAGGCTAACAATTGAGCTCTGCAGTTTCTCTGATTTTAAAATTTACTGGAAGTAGCTTGGGACGAGGGTTGGTAATGGTTATGATTGGGATATGATTTGGGTACCCGGGCTAACACATTTATAGCAAGTGAGCCTTGTCCCTGAAGTTGGGCTCCACCCACTTTATTTCGGATGAATTATGTGGGGTACCCGAGCCACCATTCAGTGGCCGCGGTTTGAACGATGTACGTCATTTCAATGTCCTCGGCTGTAGTGGAAAAATCCTGAGACTCTTCCTGTGAGGCTCGAATGAAGAAAGCTGATTGCCGTGAAAATCATAGTGTGATCGATAGAATCTTCTTCTCTTAAGGAGACATTCCAAATTACAGGATTATCCGGTTACGCTTCATTGGAAATTGAAAATAATCGCACTTGCTGTTTGCAGCCGAGCGAGAACTGGTCTCCAATTGCCGTGTGGGCATGGCAAATTACTGTAAAAGAAGCATTTTTCCTCGTTTGTTGCCTATGCCCTTTCTTGTACAACCCGCGCATCTGCAAGTGACAAATTAGTGATGGAATGAATTAGGGGCCAGGTCTCGCACCTATCATATTGGTGAACCTTACACGACGGGATTCAGTGATAAGTCATAATTCCTCAAGTGGCCGTAGCGGGGACCAGTTCTCGCCCAATCCAAAACAAGTGAAAACTTCTTGCACTCACCGTTGATATTCTTTATGTTAGCAGTTGATCCATACTTTTATTATTTGTTAAACATTGGCCAGAGTACAACAATGGAAGCGACACGCGAAAACTGGTCCCCAGAATTTCCAGTGCCTCCATGTGAGTGCAGCATTACAAACATCGTAAGGGCTGCATGTAAATCATAGGTAGTTGAGCTCAAAAATGAACAAAAATGTTTGAATTATCATGACTTATAATAAAGGGCTTAGTCTGTCACGTGTGTGTGTGCGTGTGTGTGTGTGTCAGTGTGAAACGAAATTCGAGGGAGTGGCCTAGAGTGAAGAAAATGTTCTACACCGGATCCACTGTTGCTGTAGGAGTGCGCCGGCGTCCAAAAGTGGGGAAATGCCTGGAGTCGGGTCCAACGGTGTGATAAGGGTGCGCCGGCGTCCAAAAGTGGGGAAACGCCCGGAGTCGGGTCCAACGGTGTGATAAGGGTGCGCCGGCGTCCAAAAGTGGGGAAACGCCCGGAGTCGGGTCCAACGGTGTGATAAGGGTGCGCCGGAGTGGGGAAACGCCGGAGTCGGGTCCAACGGTGTGATAAGGGTGCGCCGGCGTCCAAAAGTGGGGAAACGCCGGAGTCGGGTCCAACGGTGTGATAAGGGTGCGCCGGCGTCCAAAAGTGGGGAAACGCCGGAGTCGGGTCCAACGGTGTGATAAGGGTGCGCCGGCGTCCAAAAGTGGGGAAACGCCGGAGTCGGGTCCAACGGTGTGATAAGGGTGCGCCGGCGTCCAAAAGTGGGGAAACGCCTGGAGTCGGGTCCAACGGTGTGATAAGGGTGCGCCGGCGTCCAAAAGTGGGGAAACGCCTGGAGTCGGGTCCAACGGTGTGATAAGGGCGCGCCGGCGTCCAAAAGTGGGGAAACGCCTGGAGTCGGGTCCAACGGTGTGATAAGGGTGCGCCGGCGTCCAAAAGTGGGGAAACGCCTGGAGTCCTACCTAAATCACCTAGATGTACATTGTTTCCTTTCGTATCCGTGTTCTCTTCCCATTCCGTTTGTGTCTGAATAAACCACTCTATCTTTCCCGTTTATACACACCGGTCGACCCTTATCACTTGAATTACCACAACAACCAGTTGCGCCTAAATCATTTCAAGATAACATTTGCACTGAATTGCTTACACTCAGTTCTTCACGGCTACTAAATTCGCTCATATGGAAGAGCATATCTTCGTTATGGGGGAAGCTACCCTCTACGGGATCAAGGGTTTCTCAGGAGAGCGATAGAACATATTTAATCAATCCATTTACACCTTCGTGTTTGCTTTCAACGTGCAGTATGCGAGCGAAGCGAGCACCAACAGAAGTCTGGAAGTCCGGCGTTAGCCGGACGGCCAGACTGGTTTTGTATAAAGGGTGCCAGAATGTAATAAAGATTATGGGTACTAGTTCTCGCATGGGGAAACACGCGATGTTCCTTTCGTTGCTCCCTGTACTTCTTTTATATTGCGCACTTTTCATACGAGTGCCCAGAAATTAAAAGAAGGGCTAAGGCATTGGTAATAAACAGTCAATGTCAGAGTTCCTAATTGTCTTCATTTGTTTCCTTGTACGACAGCACTTTCTTGTAAATTGCCTTCTTTCTAGGTAGTACAGTAAATGAAAAGGTTTCCCCTATTGTTAAAGCCGATCTGATTACTAGTTTCAGGTGAATACATTTAGAATCCCCTTCGTTTATTACAATATGCCCATGCTGCTCTCAACTGTGACGTGGAAAAACACTGGAAAGCTTGACATCTCATGGATTATTAGTGCCTTTAAGTTTTTGCTACTTATGAATTATTTTGGAGTTCGGTTTCGGTGGGAGCAAATGCATTTTTCCGATAGAAGTGCTTATGAACAGATTACGTTCACTGCTAATTAAAAATTTTCAAAAAAAAATTGGGAATATTCAGGGAATTCCACGACATAAAGCTTATTCGTAGTGTACTTTTTGCACACGCATCATACGCCAATAGGACAAATAGAAGAAGGAATCAGAGAGCAGAAAAAGAAAACAGGTGCCCTCAAGTAAGAATACTCTTCATTCATTCGTTCATTCATTCATTTATTTATTTGTTTGTTTATTGAGTTTTCTGCACTGTAGAAGTGTTGTGAAGGTCCGACAGTCCGAGCAGAGAATAAAGTGTTCCACTATATGCACGAAAAAGAGAAATCTTTATGAATCTAAAATAACCAGCGTTAAGCAATTCACGGATTTATTTTGATGGAATATACAGTGAAGGGCGATCGCTACTGCGCCGCAGACAGAAGGGAACCGCGCCGCATCTTGCTTGCGGTGCGGCAGGCCAGCTAAGCGCTGCGATTTTTAGGCGCGATAGGGACTGCTAGTTTCCTTATTTTTCCTACGGCTAGTGAATGTAATGATATGAAGGATTGAGCTGTTGAAGAAACACGCAAGGCAAAAATCCATGTCATGTCCGAGTACTCCAAAGCCCGGCAGACCTGCCGCGCTGCAAGTGTGACGCGGAGCGGCTCCGCTTCGTCTGCAGTGCACGATTACCCTTCACTGAAGAGTAACTGGAAACCAAATTTGATCCTGTCAGGCTCAAATCATATCCTATAACTCTCCACAGAAGACTTCACAGCAGTAGCAGCATGCATCATTGAGATTACCTAGGGTAAACGTGCTGGCACCCCTTCCCCAAATTTACCCATCATTGACACGTGCGTCAACACGCTTACCTTGGGTAGTCTCAATTATGTGCACAGGCCTAGACATGCAAAAACTCATCCCAAATAACGCATAATGAAGTGCACGTGATAGCATACATTCCGCTATGAATGGAGAAACCATGCAATGTCTTTCCGTTGTAAGAACCAGTCAGGCTGTCTTCTTTCAGCTTTCAATTTAAGAAAACACATGTACTAGAAGCAATATGCGCCTGTCACCACAGTGAAAGAGCCTCATTTGTCAAGAATTTCCGTTGTTCATGTCACAGACTCGCCTGAGAAGGAGTTCATTGTATTTTAACACTTTGAGGAGACGGCCGTTCTCCATGAAGTAGTAACGGATTTTGCACCTTCTCGATGTGATGAATACAGTGGTGTACATAAAACTCCACAAAAACGTCGTTAAACCCGTTTTCTAACCCGCTGGAAATATGCTTGAGATCACATTACAGGTCACTGTAGATCAACTAAAATCAATAGGGCAACGCAGAGTGTGTTGTAGAAGGAAATGCGCTTGACAGCTTGTACCTACGACCTGAGTTTCGAAAATCCTCGGCAAAAAAGAGAAATTAAAAATATTGCTCTGGACGTTTCTGTTTTTTTTTTCTCACATAGAACAAGAAGACCGAAGCAGCAATTCCTATCGCGCGTGAGAGTTACAGCGTCCAAGTGATCTGCCGCGCTGCAAGTGTTGTGCGGTGCGGCTCCTGTTCGCCTGCAGTGCACTAACGACTACACTTTGCTGTATACTTGGGACTAATTTTCTCAGGAACTCACGCAAATTGTGCTCGTATGAGAGGGGGGGAGGGCGGCGGAATTTTTACTTAAAAAATAAAAATGATTTTAATGAAGTAAAATCTACGAAAGCCACTGGTCTACTCAATGTTCTCAGGAATTTCCCTTTCCCCTGCGTCACATCTCATCAGTCACTGCATTCAGCTCCGTGAAAACGTCACTAATTAGGTTGGCGCTGTAGAAACACTGACGAACACACTAAATTTTCTCTATTTAGATGACGGATAGGCGGAAAAACATATTTTTCTCGGTAAAACTCGTCCTCCCTACATATTCCAATACAGGGACGAGTCAACACCAATGTTTAGCCTCGCCTATAGTAGCCCATCTTGGTAGCGGCAGTGTCGAAACGGGCGCACCCAGAAACGCAAGTCTCGGAAGCCCCATTCTAAAGATAGGTAATCCCATACCAATGAGTAGCAGCTGGGTATAGGAAACGTCACGGGTGAACATCTTGGTAGGTGTCACGTATGGGTAAACATCTTGATAGGTGTCAGGTAAAGGGTAAACTTGTGTACCTTCGCACCTTGACCACCACGAGTAATGGCAACCCTAAGGTAAGGGATAAATCTAGAGAAGTTAATAACATTAACACCACGGTTAATTTTGACCATAATCGTGCTTCCAGACAATAGGGTTCTTTTCCCTTTGAAATGATCTTTGCACTCTCTGGAAGCATATTTTCATTTTTTCTTCCATTTTTGATCTTTTTTCATTTTGAAATATCATAGGAGAGCTTATCTATGACTACAAAATCCTACCATGTTTCACTTTGGACAGGTTTTCTCACCCTGATTTTCTCCCACGGCAAAGTCCTGAAATGAAGCGGATCGAGTGGACAGCGGCGAATGTTGTTTACGGCATAATCATATTTCCCCAGCATAGAAAGCAGACCAAGAGCTTACTAGTCATCCATAAACACAGACATCTCGCAGGGGAAAACACATTACGCAAGCACACGTAAAACAACAATGCGTTGGCCTGGGACCCAGAAGTTTCTGCCAAATGAGCAGCGCTGCAAATTCGAGAGAAAGACGAGGGAAGCTGATAGAGTCAGAGGAAAATCTTCGGCTTATCCGTAGAATGTCTCCGGGTTCTTCTCCAAGCGTTGATTCTATGATAGTGTGAGACTTGTGGAGGTGGCATAGCTGATAATCAGGGCACTGTCTCTAGCCGATCATAAGTGTTTGAAACATTCAACGGGACTTGAGATGTAGGGTGAGAGTTACTGGTGGATAGATACAAAGAGATATTTGTAAAAAAAGTGTAAAAAAGCACGAAAATAAATGAAAACACATAAGAATTAAGAATCACTGTCTTTTCCATAAAATGAGCTTCCTATCTTCATCGCTGCTACCCATAGTATTCCGCTATCCTAGGTTCAATTCTAGAAAACTATACAATACCATGCGTTCATATTGCTCCGTTACAGAGAAAGACGCGGAATAATCGGATAAATATGGATCTAGGCTCTTTGTCGCGAAGCGATCGCTCCTTTCCACAGAGGCCGGGGCACCATACCCATGGTCGTGCCTTGGGCGGCTGTGATCTGAATTTGACCATATCCGCCCCATCGGCTATCGATAATTTCGACCACAGCCTCAATTCGCCTTCAAGAGCCCTCTGCACATAGCGGCCTTTTCCCTCCTTACTATTTGTCCCTCTTATCGATCTCTCTTTTAATACATTTGTTTGTTCATTTCTTTATTACATCTATTACATGCCGCGTGTGTTGCCGTTGTTCTATTGCATACTAGTGCATGCAGCCCTATGGCCATTGTGTTCCTTGGGGAAGCAATCAGAGCAAATAGTGAGGTTAAGATTGGTGCAATAGCAATGCTTTTTTTCCGAAATAACAACATACAGCTCATGATTAGGTTCAGGATTAAATTCCTGAGCAAAAAACTTGATTGAAGAACTCTCAAATTTTTATACCCAGCGGTCAACTCGACCTATCATTTTACTTCTACGCGAAGGTCAAGCCGAAGCAGGCATAATTACTTAACATTGCGAACGACCTTATTCTGACTGCTTTTTGATTCTCTGTTATGGTTTGTTTCATACACTGCAATAAATGTTTTTTTTTCCTCTACACCCTGTGCAACCCCTACACACTCTCTACTTCTTTTCCTCTCTAGTGCTTCTCCAAGCGTCTTCCCTCATGAAAAGGATATACTACATTATTACTCTCGTTTTTTCCTTTTCAAGTACTTCTTGGTTGGCATTTATATTTGTTTATTTTCTACTAGGCTCTATGTATAGTCCGTTAGCTCACAGAGGGCGCCTGATCCGATTTCGTCTGCAATTACGACCGCACTGGTTCCATCGATGGGAGGACACCGCAGGAAGGATATTTTAGCAAATGGCAGTAGGGAAACATCAAAATGGAAGGAATCACACCAGAAACATATTGAAAAACTGTGAAAAATCGATCATTTGGCCAACACAGTGAAGGGGTCGTAAATGCGGCCAAAGTCGAATCAGGCGCCCTCTGCGAGCTAATAGACGAAATGTACCATTCTTGACGGACTAGTTTTTTTTTTCCTAACTTCATTATTTAACGAGTTTTTATTTTAACGCTGGTGTTTGGAGAAGTAGCCCAAATTTATGCCATTTATGTCGTCCTGCTTATAGGTATGATAATTACCACTATCTTACTAAGCGGCAATATGGCAGACTCTGATCAAATTAAACTTAAATTGTATATGACATCTGTTTCACGCCCTTCTGCAATTGCCGACTTAGTCATAGAAGCAGGCGACGATGTCTGCAAAATCGACTTTCAGTCTCATACCAGTAATTACTCACTGCAGCTTGCTGCTGTGTTGCTGCAAACAGTAAGCGGGTAGAGAAATGATTAACCACAGCGAGATAGGGGAGGTGATGGAAAAGATGCTGCAAAAAAATTTAGCGCAGGTGACTATCAGTTTGATAAATTAGATTATTTACAGAATTACCCAGGCAGGAATAGCTATCCAGAAATATCGAAAGACCGAAAACGAATGAAACAGCAGAAACTTTCACCCAATCTAAACTAATTTAATAAATAAAACTGTGCTTAAACGTACTACCATGTCTATTAAAAAACTATTAAAAATTAATCTGAAAGACTAAGTGAAGCTTCACAAAGAGAATAAGTGAAAGCTATCAAATTTTCTAACGTGTTTTCGGTGGCACAACATATCCAGGCGCATGATTACAACATTTTTTCATGTTCGTTATTCATCAATTATTTTTCCAACAGTCGGATTCGTTGGCAATTCCTGGCTAATTAGAAGTATATGAGTATTTTCCTATATTTATGTTGAGAATCAACGTTGTTTTCGCAAGAGTAGTGCTAGGTTTTACACTCGTGAATCTTGATAGAAGAAATCCTGATGAATACCAGTATTAGAATCAAATTTTTTTCTATAATTACGAAGGTGTGAAAAGCGGTTTCAGGAGGCTCGTCCAATACTCTATAGCTGTTAGAATGAATACTAGATAAACAAAGCAGAGTTTAACAGATAATAAACACCTCCCGACAGCAACCATGCATTTATATAGCCAGCATCAATGGAAAAACAATGCAAGATCGTTTCCGGGAGCTTGTTAGAAGAGATCTGCAGAGGAGCAGAGCTACCATATGTCTGCAGGTGTTGAGCAATAAAAAGGAAATGAGAAACATTAACATGCACACATACACGCATACACATACACACATACACATACATACAGTCTATTAGCTCACAGAGGGCGCCCCATCTGACTTTGTCCGCAACTGCGACCATTTTTCGGCTAACTGATCTATTTTTTGCACTTTTTTGGTATTCATACGGTGTGGTTCCTTCCATTCTTATGTTTCCCCACTGCCATCCGCTAAAATATCCTTCCAGACGCATTCTGCAGGCAAAGTCGTAAATGCAGACAATGTCAGATCAGGCGCCTTCTGTGAGCTAATAGACCATACACACACACATACACACACAAATGTTGAAGGCTGTCTGTATAAAAATCTTGAAAAGAAGGAAATTGACATTGAATTGCGCACGAATTGAGTATAAATCGACAGCATGGTCAATGTCAGATTTGCTCAAGCTTTTTCAAGCAACAAAAACGCTCGGTTCCTATTGTGACGTGTGACAAAAAGCGAATCGCCAGCACACGAGCTCAGTGCTAGCGCAGCGATGAACAACATGGATATCTACGCAAAGGGGAGTGGAAATGAGACGTGGTCCCTATGGGGGTCTTTTTACTTCCTAATATTCACTACTTACTTCAATAGGCTTCAATAGGTTTACTATCGGTTACTGGATTTGACAGATAGTATACAAAATGATAGAAAATAACATCGACATGTATTGAAGTAGGAAAGAATCATGGAGAAGGATATGAAGAGAATGTTCCTCGAGAAGGTGAAAATGTTTTCAAATATAAATATAAATATAACAACGTAAAAAAAATCGTATTTTCAATCATTCAAAATCAAAATTCACTTATTAACGACTCTGTTCTTGAGATTCTGAGAGGAAGGGTTACTTCCCAGAGAGGAGTGTATTTACATATTTATTCTACGCCCACCTCTCCAGCTACTACCACTGCTGACGTCATTTGGCTTCATGCGAACACACTTGGCTAAGAATAACGACGATTTAACGAAACTTTCCGGAAAACTGTCATTTTTGTCCCTTTTCATTGTTTGATATCCACCACCATCATTCTGCCGTTTTGTATAAGCGTTTCATGCTCATTCGATTTGTTTGTTCCCTCATTCCAAGCCATGAGGTGAGTATCATTGTAAGAGAAAATTGGGCGTTACCAGATTGTCGTGATTGGCTCACTGGTCGAATGCGCCAATCACAGTGGCCTTGTGACGCCCCTTTTCACTTCACGATACCAAGCCCTGTCCAACTGATTCGCACGAGGACCACGAAGAAATGAATAAATGGAGAGGAGATCTGAGTTCAAACAAAACATTCGCCTTTTTCCTCCAGAACCATTTCCATCAGTGATGCTCCAGAATCTGAACGGATTTTATCGCGCTTCGAGCTAATCCAGCATAGTGGTGAGAGCTCTCGCCGAACGGCTCTCTTTTCTCGAAGCGTCTTCACTAATTCAATGGAGAGGCATCAACAACTCATGAGAAGCAATCACACAATTTGACTGCAAAAAAAATTGAGAAAAATTTTTATTTGACCTACGAACACGCATTTATAGTTTTACGCCCTTATAATTATTTGTATAGCAAGGACCGAATAATGCATTAAATAACTGTCGATTTATTCAAAATACAGAAGTTCGATTTCGAGTAAGCCTATAGATCGGATGTTTGAAGAAGAGGGAGGACAACAAACCTTCAGGAATGATAGGAAGGCATTGAGATCTATCTCTTTTCTTTTGAACATTTGAATTACTCGTACCAAGTCCTGGATAAATGACTGAATAAACTGAGTTATTCGATTTTTATCCAGTCCTAAGTATATTTATTTGAGTGTCACGTACTAAATAATAATAATAATAATAATAATAATAATAATAATAATAATAATAATAATAATAATAATAATAATAATAATAATAATAATAATAATAATAATAATAATGGTGATAGCTTGTAAATGCACTGCTTTATCCCACTAATCTCTGCTCATTTTTCTCTTGATGAATGAGATTTTTGGCAAAGCGGTGAGAGCTTTGCTCAGAATAGACAGCGATCAAGGACAACTCTAACTCTTGGGAATTTTCGATTTTTTTTCAAATTAAAAAATCTAAGGGCACTGAATGCAAAGTGAAAGGTAGACATAGAGCGAGTTTAGTTTGAACTCCATAGTCAGAGCTCAAACCAATTATTTTATCAAAATATGTGGTGATTATTGAGAAAAAAAGAGCCAAAATAAAAAGGAGCCATGACGGTAGACAGTTTGAAGTTGGGCAAAGAAGCAAGTAAGCGAAAACCAACCAGAAAAGGAAAAATCGTTGAGTAAATGGACAGAGTTCTGTGAGGAAAAAGTGTTGGATAAGTGAAAATGACGCAGACAGGTTGATGAACTTCACGAAATCTTGGTGAAGTGATGATAGAGGCTTGTTTTAAGCAGTTAAACATAGGTGACTAATCATTGTTTAGGAGAAAAACTATCTGTGAAACAGGTGATTCAGAAGAGTATGAGATGGACAATGGAAATAGGGTAGAAATACTCAGGACAGAATGTCTATGTCCATACGTGTCGTCCAGTGCGCAAAATGAAGATACTATCTCTCCAAATTCTTGTTGCCCGGGACAAAAGGGTAATTTCATTAGAAAATTAGCATTATGACCGGATTTACGCCACACTGCACGTGCAAAAAATGCATCTACTAATAGCTAACAAGATAAACAAGGCTATTTCCACTAGAACCCACGCATCTGGCCCGGAAATGCCGCGAAATCCGTACGGATGTGCGTCAGCTCGCCTTGTGGGTGATTATGGTTTGTTTTTGCGCTGCTCGCGTTTTTAGGATCAGCGGGTGACGTGCATTCGAGGGTGAGGGCGTAGCTATTTGAGAGAATTTGGCGATAATTCTACCAGGATAGTCTAACGAATGAGCTAATTGAGACGACGTCATCGGTGGCTCACAGATGCTGACGACGTGCTGCGCAACATGCAGAAGTCGCGACATCGCCGTTGTCGCCGAAAACAACGCTCGCATCGATTTCGCGCCCGCTGCAGGCCTTCAGAGCAGAGCTGGACGGGGCGGACCGGCTGTGGGTGTTGTTCTTAGGCACTGTCTCAAAAACAGCCCGGTAATGTGGCACTGGTCCGACTGACATACCAGCAGGTGAATGACTCGTAAACGCATCCAGAACGCTGAAAAACCACGCAATTCGGCAGGCACTAATGTGATGTCTGGTGTTTTATGTCCGTGAGGACAACGCGACAACAACCAGTTGGCATTCCATTCCGGCATAGGCACTAACAAGAAGACTAAGGATCACTGAGGAGTGCAGAGACACAATCCCATGCAATGAGACAGCTTTTGCTTCGACTCCACGTCCAAAAAGGAATGGAACGGAAGATTTGCAATTCCTAGAATTAACCAGCAGCAGTATCAACAAACGATACATCAAACTGACTTCTGAGCATTGGCATCGGTCAAGGTGAAAAGGAGTTCGTGTTAGGTGCGTGCGCTAGAAGTGCGTGCGTTTATATGATGAAGGATAGGCCTAGTCGCATCCCTGACGCAGCTCAGACGCATGCCTTACGCACGCGTTTGCAGCGTCATGGTTATTAGAGGCCGCTGCGCTATATGGTCGTAGTGTACATGCCGCGTTGACCGGCCTTCGTAAAGAATCCTCCGCATATGGGCGTATCTGACGTAAATCATGTACCTGATGAAAACTCCCCTTCAAAAGTTTCCGCTTTTCAAGGAAAAATTAGAACCTGGAGAATGCAAAGCGAGAAAATGTGTACATGGAACCAAATACCGATAACCTGGAGAAAGACACTACTGTTTGTGAGGTAACTAAAAATAGGTCCATAATTCCGCCTATCATCAAAGTCTAGACTAATTGCCCAAGTATTGAATCTGGGAAAGTAGGTGGCTAACTATTACGAAAAATATTGAGTATTTTCCCTTCCTTTTTTAGTAATTCAAGATTGTATCAAGTTTAGTGCAAGGATTTAAGTTGAGGACAAGTATCGTCCTTACTCCTAATAATTCTACAGAAAGTTCCGTTCCCAAGCTGAAGTGCGCCGCCCGGAAAGGGCTACTAAACCATAGCAGTCTCATAAGAATAGCGATAACGTAGCCATTGAAGTGCGTTATACATGCGTGCGTCATTTTTTTTTCATGTAGGAACGCGAATGAGAGTCATTTCAAGTCGGATAAGTAAGGTCACCGCCATTGCAGTGACTCAGAGCAGGAATAAAATTAATAAAAATATCAATTATGATAATTAATAATCAACAAAAATTGTTTAAAAGACTATATGGGAGCAAAGAATTGAGGATAAACTAATACAAGATTTTCATTCGTTTTGTAGAGCAATTTCAAAAATTTGGAGACTCATTCTCGGGGAGAGGACGTCCTCCTCCCGCCTTCCTTGCGTCCGGCACTGGTACACACTACTCACAGCGATACCATGAGAAAATAGACCTTTTCCCACACTCATCCATGAGGTAGCTTAAATCCCAAGGTAAGAATGCGATCTATGCGATTTTGCTAAGCTATATCATTGTTTTTACACACTTAGAGTTGAATTTGTACAGAGGGCACCTCACAGCTGGAAAGACTACTCGACACTGTCTGAGGTTACTCCGACAAACCCGACAAAATAGAGGAGGCAGAAGTTTACCGAAGAGGGCGGAGCATATCCGTGATGAGGAAGTCAACAGAGTCTTCAATGTTCACTCTGTCCTGCTTCCCATTCTGCCCATTATGTGTAATGGCTAGACTGTTCTCATTTCTTGTACGTTAGGGTCAGTTGATTTTCTTTTTTATTCATTTTTTTCATGCAATTTTTAACATTTACTGCACCTGCAAAACACATGTACTATGGATCGAAAAAAAAAGAAGAAAAAGAAAGACAAGTACAGTTAACGCAACAATAACGAAATACGCATTCATTCACGGAAGCAACGTGAAGGTGGTATTATTAAGAACTAACATATGGAACCAATATTAAGATCTTTCTGATTCGAGGAATTTAGCATATTCAGTCCCTACCCCTATGAGTAAAGGATTGCCTTTATGAGCAGATTTGGCTTTCACGAAGAGGACTTTAGCTTGCTACCCTTAGTTACAGAAAGATATAGAGTCGAAAACATGTTGCTGTTGCGACGAAGATCACCAGCATTTATCTTCCTTATAATTTTGAAGTCTGTTTTGCGCCGCATTTCAATGACAGAATCTAGGTTAAGCATTTTGTTCTTAGTAACACCTCTGGATATAGGTAGCACTATAATTGAAGCAAAGAGCAAGTACGAATACCTTCCTCGTGAAAGTATTCTGGAAACAAATTCTGAACGCAAATTCGATATTCTGGAAACTTTCGATTCTCAGGATGTCTTTCCTTTTGCGAGGAGCAAAAACCACCGTACCGCAAGCAAAGGTCTAACGTAAGTTTTATCGCGAAAGAATCGCGATTTTTTTTTCTGCAAGACGCTGACGATGAGGAAGCAAAACCGCTGTTCAAGAGATCAGTGGCTCATGCAGGATTATCTCGCTTCTAGCGTAAGGTTCTCAAAATATAGCCCCTGCGTGAGCCACTGTCGTCATCGGAAGCTCCACCATAGAATGATGGACGACGCAGCTGCGACATTCCGTCCGTCTCGCCCAACGCCTTCTTACCACTTTTTTTCATTATCACTTATATCTTGTGTTAGAAGTTAGTATCGCGCATAGTTGCTTGGTGTGCACAATTAACTATACTTTTTTCTCTCTTTACGCCTTAGGCTGGTCTAGTTTTGTACGCATAGGGACTTAACGCCTAGGTTAGTTTTGTAAATGTGAAGCGCTGAACTGTTGTTGTATTGTATCCTCACATCACACGCTTAAGCATTTTACTCATTTTGTACTCTAATACTGTGAGCATAGACTTGCCTCGGTACGCTTAGATGCTTGTGGCATTATATTTTGTTCCGCGCTTAGTTGTAGTTCTTTTTTATGTACCCTGTTAAGGCGCTTAGGTCTTTAGATCCTCTTTTACGCACTTTTTATGCTTAGATCATATTACTGTCTAATTTGATCCATTTCTGTAATTGTATATCGCCATTTTGTATGTGTTTGAAGTATGTTTTGTGCAAGGTTTAATTACCCAAGTTAGAGGCTGCAACTCTTTTTCACGGTGCATAGGCTCCTTTAGTGAGCAACACCATAAACAGCTGATTTAATCGACGTTCGGCCCTATTTGCTACATCAGTACAGTGTGGAGTGAAGCATAAATCCTTACTGATTAGAAAGCCCAAATACCGAACTTCAATTAGATATAGATGTAAGGAAAATCATATTTACATGCGCATTCATATCAAGACTTGGCTGAACCCCTTAACAAAAAGTTCAATCCGAAACTCGCAATAAGACCAATTTCAAAAATCTGGCCACTTCACAGAGCTCTAATGGAAGATTACTTCTAGCTCAGCAAGCCTACTGTCAGAAGTGACTGGCGAAGGAATAAAGCTGCGCTGCCCAGCCTGCTTCATCCTCTTTTTGCACCTTCAACTTGGGTGAATGAGCCTGGTGGCGCGATTTATGACTATTGGCTGCGGGATAATGTGGCTCAATTTAGGAAACAACAAGAATGGCAGAGCTCCCACCTAAAGGGAACGTTACTCATACAACGGCGACCCTTTCTTGTCTCGCGTAATAAGAAGCACTTATACTCCAGAGCGAGCCCGAAAGACGCTTAACCCTACGGCTAAGGAGCTCCAGAGATGTTCGTCACATCCTCATTATAGGCTTTAGTCGTGAAGAAAACTTGTCCGGACTCCTTTCTTTATTTGAAACTTGTATATAATCGTACCATAATACAGGGATGAGAATCAATGCACGCCACAGGTATTTTGATGGTGCAACCGTGAACCCTGTTTACGCTCCATTCAACGTATAGTGGAGTCGTTTTGACAGTGCGTTTTCCGCGACAGCGGCTCCCTGGCATTGGAGCACGCAGCGCGGTCGGTCAAAAAGTTGACCTATGATTCATCTAGTATCTTTGAAGAGTTTTGTAGCTTGTTTCTCCTTATATTGTTCTTTCTCAGCTCTTAGAACAATCGAAGAAGGGAACAGACGATAAAACCCGTCAAAGAAGCCGGATCCATCGTGGGTCAACTGTTTGACCAACCGCACTGCGTGCTCCAATGCCAGCGGGGCCGCTACCGCGGACGACGCAATGTCAAAACGACTCCACTATACATACCACCCATTTATACCCACTGGACTCATGCATTTGGTGCAGAATGGCACATACTCGTCTTAAAAACTCATTTTTAGTATATTCTTTTCGGTACAAACGTAAACATGGTAACTATAGTAGTATATTTAGGTGGGAGAAAGGCAAACAAAACTTGTGGAAGAGGTTTCTTGAAGAAATAGTAGTGTGCACTAGTAGGGGGTTAAATGCATCGAATAAGCTATGGATGCTCTTGAGACTGCATGTAGGCCGCTTTGAACTCTGTATGCAGCAGTGGTCGAACTGATATATGAGGTTCTAGTTCAATACATACACATCCAAACAGGTACCGTCCCAATCCACGAGCTCCACAAACTTGGGGAACGTCTCTAATTCATCCCAGGATCCTCCAATGCTCTAACCATGAATACCACCCCCTTTTATAAAATAACCTCATTTCTGCATACGGTTACGGTAGGTGTACTGCACCTGCAGGAATCTTCTGGAACCTTGCTTAAGTGGGTCTACGGCCCCAAAAATGGTAGCCGTGATCAGCACATAAAAATTCCCTTCTCCATTAAGTTTCAGAAGGCTGTGAGGTACTACCGCACATCCACCGCAGCCGTGCAAAAATGCTTTTAAGTTCGAAATGATTGTGACTTTCGAGATGATCTCATCAAAAAAATTTCTATGGCCGAAGTTTCAGAAGGAAAATCTGCTAAAGTTTTTGGAATCTATAACACATGTGGGACGGCCTTCGGGATTCGAATTTAAGTATTTCGCTTGCGGAGAAACCATTGCAGGGACTTGCATCCCCAGCTGACTACTACTCTATACAAATATTACACTTTTGCAGTTCGATGTCATTTGCCCTTTCCCTTGCACACATGTGACATCTCACATGACATTTACCAAGATTGACAGAGCGATTAACTAACTCGTCCCCCATTGTGTATTTTTCTAACGAGGTACGAGAACTTCCTATTGAACAGAATTTTGATGCTCACATTTGCGTAGCCGCAGCCCACCCTTTTAGCAGCACTGCAGAACCCCTACAAAAAAGATTAAAAATTTATTTGCAGTCAAAAAAATGAAGAAAAAAAAACAAAGAAATCTTTTGAAATCAAAAAAAAGAACCAAACAAAAGTAGAAAATCAGCGTTATCAATAAACGTTATTGTCAAACATCTTAGATCACAATTAACGAGAAGCTGATGTGTACTAGAAAATACGATACGACTATTCGATAGAACAACGACTCTGTGTCACCATAAACAACATTTTGTCAACAACACAACAGAACACACGGCACAAGAAGAAAGTTGGAAATGTGAGCAAACGCAGTTTGCAAATGATCCAAGAGGAGCGGCCACCATCGCGCTTCGACGATACCCAAGACCGAAGCATCTATAGAAACCAAAGAATCGACCGGTTTTCCTACTATACGTTGACGAAAGCTAGATAGGATATGACTAAGTTACCATCTATTGCAAAACAAGTCCAATTTGTTCCGGTTTCATATCAGGGCACCTCCAGTTGTAAACATAGTACTGAAGATTACCATCACCAATTCCAAACTTGAGTTCCTCCAGGATTGAGGCATTCTGCATGAGATCCAACGCATTGAAAACATCAAAACCAAGCTGAAATTCCCGAAATAATTCAGAAACTGCACCAATCGATAACTAACCTTCCTGGTTGTAGAAGACCTACCTTGTGGGCCAAAATGAGAGCATCATTCATGAGTTGCTTGAAAGGAATGGTAGTTGCTACGTTGTAGAACGAATACACAGCCCGAATACTCTTATGTACCGGATGATGCATCACAGACGACGGTAGCGAATAGAAAGACAGCATGTCCGTCACCTTTCCTCCAGTCTGAAGAAGAGAGTTCATAAAAGTTAGAAACACAACGGTTACTGAAGATGTTTTCAAACGACTAATGTCGAAAAATCTCATTATAAAGAATTTTGCACTAGAGAACAAAAATAAGTTAGAATAGGTTCTTACAGTACCTCAACCACATATGTGTAAACTACATCATCGATCGGTGTGAAGATGTGTTCGAATTCTTTCTTTGTGAAAACTGGAGCCAAAGAGAATTGTTTCAAATACTCGGACAGCAACTTCCACGCGGAAGAGATGTCCTTCTTCTCGAGTGGTCTCAAACCAGGCGTTACCGGTGTCTGGAAATGCAAGGTAAAGAAAAAACACGTTCCAGTCAAAAACACTGAAGCAGTAGCTAGCCTCTACAAATTTCAAAGCATAGAGAAGTTAAGTCTGTTACAATGGCAACGACGGATGCAGGGAAAATGAACAGAATAACCTCTAGGGAGAATTAACCTAGCAAAAAGTTTCTAATTCGCTTATGTTTCACGAAGAGGCGTTAAGGTCTTCCTTAAGTCGGCTGAAGATCTTCCCAAGAAGCTTAGAGCGTTACACACGTTATACATGCGTGCGTCTGAGCTCTGCGAAAAGCCAGTTCGTCTAAGTGACCAGCCTCGGCCGAACCACCCTTTTCTGGGAACAGATGCATCAATGGAATGATGGATAGTCTTAAACATATGGGCAGCAGCTGGCTACAAAGAAGGTCACTCTGGGTAAGGATGTTGATGGGTGCTAACAAAAGGAGCATATCTACAATGGGTTAAAAAATGATGATGCCCCAGTGCCCACGTAAAAGGCTACTCTTTCATCCCGAAAAAAATGCACAGTCAAGAAAATCTGCCGGATAACATGTCCGAGAAGTGGGTAATGAAATCACACTTCTTTCGGAACGCAACACAAAAGAAAATACGTCAAAAATAAGGTATTTTCGTTGAAGAGTGGAAGGCGCACTTTTTTGAGACGAAGGTAACGTTGATTATCGATAAAAAGTGCAATTGCTTTGAGGTAAGACGGTTTCATGAAAAGCTTACAATTTCAAGTAAATGTGGACATGTCTACATAAACAAAATAAGAAACAACGTAAGGCACTAAAACACTAAACTGCGACTTACATCAGGAAGCTTGTATAGCTTGATAGTTCGCGCCATCGTCATCTTCGCAGAAAGGTGAGAAAACCGTACATCAATGAGTTTCTTCGGATTAAGAGAACGATGCCAGTACCTGTTCACCAACATTTTATCAGAGAAAATAGACAAAAATTCATGCTGACTCACTGACCTACACACTCCCACCGGTTTCGGGATAACAACACCAGCTGTGTAGACCGCTTGAAAGATCTTCTGTTGATTCACGCGTCTGGTGATTTCCCGTATAAGTACTGGCGCAACCCGTTTTGACCTGCAAACAAATCATTCAAGACTCACTAAATTTGAAAAAGGGCTACTTCCCGCCTTGCATACCTAAGTTTCTTGTGAACACAGAGGAAATTGATCTCTACCATAGGACGTTCTTTGTCATAAACTCGAATCGTTTGCGGGACAGCAGCGATAAAAGCAAGCAGACGTCCGCTTTGCTTTGCACGGACTCCACAGTGCCACTGCGGCAACCATCCTGGCATTTGTACGGCCCTAAAAGGAAAGTTTTGCTCGGAAGATCTGAAGACTCCATATAAGTGAATAGTGAGGTTGACTGATTTGAAATTAGAATGCTGTATAGAGACAAAATAACGTATTCACACTCAAATTCGACAAAAATTCGATTTCGAATAAGTCGTAAATTTGAATGTTAATCTATAAAATTTTAATTTTTGAAAGCGGAATTAGAACCTACCACTTCAAAAAAGCAGCGGAGTAGTCGAAACGGAACATGTTGTCGTCGTCCTCCACATAGTTCTCAGTGAGCAGAGTATACAACTCCTGGAATAGGAAAAATTGCAAATTTCAATACGATTCCTCCTATCTATGCCAGTATTCCAGAGCTGTAAATGTTTCCACAATAAGTGTTAAAGAAAATGTCATGTTTCCGCGGAAACACCATACTTTCCACAGATATGAACAGATACTCTGAAGTTCAAAACAGCTCAACATCGAATAGAAAGATAATAGATCGAACAATAGAACGCATCGTTGGCAATGACATGAAAATGACGATACCTGCAGCTGTTTCTCATCATTCAGATCTACATCGCTCCATATGAAAGATTCGGGTAATGAGTACGGCTCCTGGCGGATCTGCAACAAAGGATAAGGTGCATTAAACAAGAACGATTGTTGGATAAACATTTGAGAGAAAAATGAAAATGTGCAGCAATTGGGAAGGGGAGAAAGTCGAACAATATACATTCAAACGCTCAACTACTGCAGCCCTTGATAATTTCCCAGCGAAAGAAACATTGCAAAACCAGTAACCTCAGCATAAATTACCTTTTCAGCAGGAAGATCAGGTTCTATGAAGTTATTCTCGTTTGAAGGCTCAGCTTCATCTAAAAATACAAATATGACATGATAAAACCTCTGATAACGGTTACGATAACCAAGAAATAGAAGAAAATAGACTGCTCTGCTAATAAAACTTACCAAACTGCGGCACAGGCTGAGTGCTCCAAAAGGCAAAATTCTTTGTCTGCAAATATGAAAAAATTGAAATAATTCAAAGTGACTTAGAAAGTGCTACCATCACAATCGTTATGGAAACTTTATAATATTTCGATGCCACGAGCTAAAGTATCTAAATATTACTTGCGCAATACAGCAAACTTCACACAGTCAACGACAAATACTTACGCCCACATTGAAACAGTCCGAAAGTGCAATTGCGAAACGAGTACGCTTTCCGTAACGTGAAGTTTGTCTTGATTTTTGTTTCTCTTTTAGATTACTATTGACACCGTATCATAGCAGAATGATTAAAAACCAAAAACGAAGTAGAAAGCAGGGGAGTATTAGTCTTTAAAAAAATGTGATTTCAATAACGAATAAAAGATCTTATATATTAGGAAGTAGGCAAACGTATCCAGAAAGCTACATAACAGCGAAGACTGACACGGTATTAACTTTTAAGCAAAAATTTGCAGTCTCTATTCTCTAGATGAAATTTAAAGCTTGGTGACCACTGCTTATTGAACAGCCGATAAAAGCTAAGAGAAAGTTGAGCATGTTCCACTGATGCAGAAGAGAAAAACAGGAAAATGCAGCGATAGATGAATAGTCGAAATTCGATTGCATATTTGCTTTTAGTATGTAAGGGGTGTTAGAATAGATGAACTCTATAATCCCACAATTAATGCGCTAAACCATCCGAACATCTGGTAAAAAAATATATGACAACGGATACCAACGACATAAAAAGTGAAAAAGGAATTGATGGGAACTCACCTTCGCCTCCTGCAACTTTGCCGTACCACTGTCGAGCTGGGACATATCGAATCCAACACGTTGGAGTTGTTCAGCCAGTTTCACCATCTAAAAGCTTGATGGTATTAGTTTTCTACATCCCTCATGCTCCTCATGAACTATTCTGAGGAGAATTCGCGAACCTGCTGCATATCAGCGCCAACGGGGAAGTTGTTCTGGTCTGAAGAACCTTCACCATGAGCGTCTCCAGCGTGGTTGTGATCACAGCAACCGTCGCCAGAACCGTGAGAATGACCGTGACCTCCGTGCTTTTTCTTCCCTGCCATTTCACTAAACTGAAAAGGAACGAAATACAGAACCAGAGTACAATCTCTACGTTGCGATGCTTGTAGAAAATCACGCGACACTAAATGGATTCTGCCCAACAATTTAATTGAAAAAAGCATCGCTCAATATTTACAATTGGAATGTCTGCAGCTAGTCATACTAATAGGAATACAATTGAAGAAAGCGCATCACAACAGTAATTTCATAACATGAAGGTTACCAAGGAAATTAAGAATAAGAGCTACTATAGATCCAGTTCATTTGCCGATGAGAGTTCGAAAGAAAGTGAACGACGGTGAAAGAAATTGTTGGCTTCTTTTTCCTTAGTAAATTAGCTTGATTTAGAAGCGAATGTATCCGCTGTAAGATATTAGAATGGGCCAATACCAAAAATAAGATTGGATTTTCTCCAAAAGTGAAAAAAGAACTGCAACCCCCTGAATCCTATGATAAGAAACATAACAAAGCAGTAAAAGAAATAAATACAATAAGTAAACACAATCAAAATATAACAATTGGTCAAGGAAACATAAAAGGCTTACTACCGAAAAATTTCGAAAAAAAAAAACGTCCACTCTTACCCCTCATCAGATTTCACGGGAAAGAAATCATTGGATCAAAGGCATGCATCAAAATGAAATCACTAATAAATTGAAAACGGAATTCCCAACCGTTTCAAAGACCTTATGAACAACAAATGATGATAATATTTATCTTATTGTACAAACAAGAACTATTTACAAGTAAACAATACAAAAATGCGACATATGCAATCCTAACATCCCACAAAAAAACCTCAATTACAGAAGAACCGGAAGAAATAAGACGGAGATGTGATTTTACGAGCTTCTGCGGACATGACGTTTCGTCACCTTGGAGATAACTAACCGGCACTTGATAAAGCAACAGTCCTAGCATGCATGCGAGCAAATGTTATCAAGTGAAAGATGTGGACAATTCTCACAGATATTGATTTGTTTCTATTTATATCCTTTCTGTTCAGCTATGTTTCTCAGGTAAGGTTTAAATTTGGGAATATCTAGTAGTTTCCAGTCATCGACAAGCCATTTCGAGTTCTGCAGCGATATGCGGAAGAGCATTGGACGAAAATAGAGGGAAGAGAGTCTGAAAGTAATAAATGATAGTGGAAGAATATGTTGTGTTTACAAAGACGACAGCTTCTATGCAGTAGGACATGCCCAAAAGTTCTTCTCAGAATTTTTCGTGGTTCTTCTCAGAATTCTTTCCAAGGCAATTACTGGTTGATATGGTAAAACTGGTTTGATATGGTAAAACAGATCGATGTAGTGCGTTTCACCACGAACGAGAGTTGAAGAAAAATTAGTGAAAGAGACATCGTTCAATTTCAGAATCGTCTTCGAGATTATCATGTGGGAAGAATCTCCAGGAGCTGCTGATCACAATGGCCTTTGTGATTCCGGGCAAAACTGCCGAAAGGCCGTTTTTGACTTCAACTCCTAAGGAGCTTACGGGCGGAGTCAGGGGCGGGACTAAGGTAGGAGGACGAGGTTTCTGAATGATGAAGTCTCGGGAGCGCGCCTTTCGGGGAAACTTCTGCTTCCCTCACCATACATTCCTTAACAGGACAAGAGGTGCGACCAGCAAGGAGTGGATGGAGAAGAAACTCCAAAACGCCTTCTCAGCTCACAAGCTCCCCAAAAATTCGGGTCGAAGACGCGTGTTTCGGCAGTTTTGCACGGAATCACGTATACCATTACTATGTGAAGCTCCTCGAGATCCTTCTAACGTGAAAGAGACGATTCTAAGGCAGGACAGTGCGTTTGGGGCATGAAAACATAGAATATTCGACGTACAATGAGATAGAACATGGATGCTTTCTGTTAAGCTTCAAGCTTGTAATTTTGAGCATATTTGAATGCACAATGAGAGTCTCATCGCATTAACCTTATATATCGCTAATACACTGCCGTCTGGTTACAAAGATGTACAACTAGGGAACTTTTTTAACAGCAGCTCCACGCATCCATTTTCGCAATAATGACACAGCCATTATTGCGAAAATGGATGCATGAAGTCATCCTAGCTCATTCGTAATTCCTCTGCAGGCATTCACAATGCCTCACAGTAGACAAGTGTACCATGAATGAGAGAGTGAAAGCAGCAGAAAAAATTGCGTACGTATGCATCTTAAGGGTAGGGGTCCACCTCATTTTCGTAGTTCAGCTAACAGCACATTCTGCATCTACTCGGCGCGATGGTTCCAACGGTATACATAAATTGTCTCAGAATGGTCTATAAACCCGTCTTCCAGGACGGGGTCTGTGACAGTTTGCCAACCCGAGTTGACATGTGAAGCCGTCGATCTTATCGATTGGACACGCCAAAACTAGTTGACCAACGCGGCAGCCGTGGCAGGCAGCCAGCACAGATTGGAGCGATCCGCCTCCGGGCTCCAAATTTTTATCCAGTTCGAGCCTTTCAAAAATGGAGATTTCGTCGCTTCTGTGCCTGTTAATGTACAGTCCTGTAGATCAGGAGGGAGGGATCTCCGCGACGCTTAGAATCCTCCACGTCGTTCCACGTTGTTATCTCCAGCAAGCAGATCATGAGTTGACATGTTGGAGATGACTGAAGACAACGTTCGACCATGATACGCAGTTATGTCTAACATGTCGACCCACGATCTGCTTGCTGGAGATAACGACGTGGAGGATTCTAAGCGTCGCGGAGATCCTTCCCTCCTGATCTACAGGACTGTACATCCCAGTGATCAACATGATGAGAAGGTCTAGGATATGTTGGTAAATCCAACAGGCAGAACGAGGTGACCCTCTGCCTTTAAGTACGCTTGATAGTTCGTGGTGACAAAAATAGTCTATCCAAGATACGACGACAGTTGAGTATTGGAGCAGAAACTCGCGATATTTGCATTGAACATTGCGCACCGTTGCCGATTATTCAGGAATTTTTTTTTCAGCTCTTTATGTATTGTCCACGGCTAACGCATTATGGAAAAAAAGAGTCAAGACTGGATTTGAACTGGGATGACCACAGCTATCCGCCAAGATGTAGTGTACTTCTTCAAATCAACAACCAGTTAGATAAAATGATTCAATCTCTCAATATACCTCCGAAAACGCGATGGAATTAAGAAATCGAGAATCAGCCATCTGTGGCCGTTGCTTCAGTTCAGATTGAAAAGTGCATTCACCTCGTTCGTAGTGCCTCCTTACTGAGCTTCACCATCGCACCAGCAGGCCGCCCAATCAGTTTTTCAGCAGTGTCATCGGACAACGTTACAGAAATAACACCGCTGAAGTCTGCTAATTCTGCCTAAAAACAATGTTATTACAACATGGCTCACCTGAAAATAACAACATTGCACTAACAGCGAGCGAGTAAAAATATCGTGCTTTGTTGTTGGAGCAATGTTGACATGAGACCACTCCTCTTGGGTTAGGGCTGACTAATAATTTGCAGTTAGTGCACCTAAAAATTTGGCTTCAGAGGAGAAATATACTCCAACAACAATAAAAAAAAATGTGGAAACGAACCCCAAATAAACTAGGGCATCCAAATTCACGCTGGAAATCCTAGCCATAATTGTCGATGTTTCTCCAAGGTACTCATTGAGACGGGCGACCATGCGAAGCGTAGTGTTCTCCACTAAAACGACCATTCCAATTTCGTCGAAATGCTTTTCAGTGCAGTGTTATAGTTCCTACGAGAGAAGGAGTCTTCAGTAGGAGTAGCGTCGAACAACCCAGTACTGAACAGCCGATGAAGACACTCTGCTTCTGGATCACTCGGTTCCAGATCCACGAATGCTGAATCACTCAGCACCAGCGATACTGTCCCTTGAAAGAGCGAATTGTGCTTCATCTTTGAAAAAAAAAAAGAAAACAAAAACAAACAAACATGGGAAAATGATATGAGGGTAGAGGAAGAAGAGAGGAATTTGATGGAGGAGGAAAAGAGAAGCAAATAAATGAGAGAAAAACAACAGAGAAAATCAAACACCAACCTTGGGATCGCTTAACCAAAGCTCCTTCTATAGAAATAACTGAACCCCTCGCAATATTAGTAGGGATAGAGCATGACAGAAGTTCAATCGATATAGATTCACCATATCGGTCTGCTACCTACAAAAGGGATTGAAGGGTTAGTGAATGACACAAACGCGACAATACGCTCAACCGGTTGAGCACGCTTTTTTATGTGTCCATCAAATGAGGCATTCATGATAAGCAAACTCCTGCATAGTAAAATACTAACAAATATGCAAATGAACTACAAACAAAATAAGCAAAGCATATCTTTTGGAGAACTTTTTTAATAAGCACTTCTAACAATGAAACCTGAAAGAATGAGAAATACGAAAATTTTCTAGGATAAAGAACTAAAAATAGAACAAAAATGGAATAAACATCCAATAATTACAACTAAAAAGATGACTGGCGCAAAGGATACCAGTTTTTTGTATGGAAGAGAAAGATTGCTACCATGTGGGACCACGTGCTAAATCAGCTGAGCTAGCTATCCACACTCCGACAAACGCTCGTGTCCCACGTGGTAGCACATATCAGAAGCGTATCATCTCAATAGTGTTGAGAAGTGACAAGGAATAGGGATCTTGAGGGACATTTTTATCTCAAAATGGACAATTTTGACCACAAAATTTGGTGGTAGGAAAATGAGTTTTACTCATAGTGAAAAGAAAATTCTCATTGCCTATATGCCGGATGAGGAACTGTACAAATTCAAGCATACACTCGCAATTTTAAATTGAATAGCGACGGTGACATCCAACCTGCGCCTCTGTAACTTTTATTTTGTATATGGAAAAGCTCAACGTGATATAGGAAGGATTTCCCTTACGAACATTCACAAGAAGTGTTTGGGCAGCTCGTTCTACACCACCAAAACTACCGCAACAGCGGCTCGATTTGTTTTCTTCACATAACTTCTACTAGTAACTCATATAATCAGATGGTCCAGCTTTTACACTATCTTCTCGCTACTCGTTGATTGGTCTTGGGCTTCTGCCCTGGTTTCCTCATTAAAAATGAATTCCGATAGACGGAGATGCCCACCTTAATCACTGGAACTCCACCAGAAGTGTGTGATACAGACGACCCGGCTTCTACTATGATGCCCAGGAAGTCTAGAATGATGATGAAAAAAGCTGAAGCTATAATCACACGTATAAAACAAAATACCAACCAACAGATGACGACTTGCAATTCCGCAGATCGCGGATGCAAGTGATTCGAGAAGGAGCTACAGAGACAGCATCAGGAGTAGCACCAGCAGCAATTTTCGCTGGAGCACCTGAATGATTCTGATATATGATTTGTAGAAAGGATGATCCCGATATATGGTATGTAGAAATACATGAGTGCAATGTGAGCAGTATTCAAATCGCACCAGCTGAAGCAATCGGTTTCACCATATCTGGCGCTCGAAATGGTGAGTTAAATCGATTTCTAGAGCTTCTGGTCCTTACAGGTGTTCCGGAGAATTCCACTGTTCTGAAACAATGATCACTTTGGAAAGTGTAGAGTCTAGACCTTATATACAGTAAAGAAGAAAGCGAACATGAAACAAATTTTCTACTTGGTACTTGGTGGAGAATAAGAGTTGGAATACATAGTGAGCGTCAATACAGGTGACTTGAATCTCCGGGCTTGAGCTTGCGCAGCAGCGCTTCTTCGCTCTCTTGATGGCGGATCGTAGCGATGTTCAGTTTTTTCATCGTATTTGATGGATTTACAAAGAAAAAAAGCGTAATATCAGCTACTGCGACAGCGCAAGACGCGAGATTACCGGACACTCACCATCCGTGCGTGCAATGCCTCGCTAGGACAGCACATGAAAAACCATTGGCTTCGCTCCTTTTCAAAAAAGGACAGTTTAGCTTTGATTTAGCGGTGATAACTGAAGCGCGAAGCTGTCTTTTCCTAGGATCGAAAACGCAAAAGGGCATGAAGACGCTCGTAGCGCGTAGTACGTGTCCGCAGACAGCGCAAAACAATGGCTCCAGCACGGCGCGAACTGCTGTGCCTGCAAACTCATCTTCATCGACGTTTCGCTTCATACATAACAAACGAGGAGCATGGGGGGAACAACTCGACTATCTCACTTGGATCATGCACCTATCTATCACCACCATTATCGCATTTTCCCTTCGGGACCCAGCGCGATCCTCAGGCCGCGACGCTATGCATAGCGTTGGGTCGCGCACGTAATCCGCCATTATTTCGAGTACAGTGGACGTCAATGACGATGGCCCATCTGCGGCCACGGGAAGAGCGCCGCGCAACCGTGCCGCGCGCACCGGGATCGGAGTAGTCTGCAGCCGGAATGCTATTCCTAGGCGCTTTTCTACCCGATTCGGTCGGAACTCCTTGAAACGGGTTGAAAACTTGCTAGGAATAGCATGACAGACGCAGAAGACATCGGCCATGGCCCCCTCGGCGCGGCTCCGCGGCGCCCTTCTCGTGGTCGGGAATGGGCCACCGTTATTGACGTCCACTGTAAGTTTGTACATTTGTGGATGCTCCGTAACACTGCAATTGCAACAAATGATTATTGTTAGCAATATTGATAGCAAAACAATAAAACAAGATTACCGTAAGCTGTGAACTACTGTGAACTACTACTACTGATTGGAAAACAATAAGATAAGATTACCGTGAGCTGTAAAGGAAAACGACTGCGCCTACTTCAGGAAACCCCCGTGCTTGCGCCATAAAAGTGTGCATATTCGAATAGCTTCGAAATGTAATCTGCAGTCGATAATTCAGATAAAACTGGTTCTTGCGAACGTCAGAATTAGTAAGTAGGAAGCTGAGCTGAAGAAGGACAACAGCTCCAAATAGAAACTCAGACTGAACTCATGGTATGGCGCACCCACAGGAACGGGTGAAGCATTCCCTCTTATACCCATCTCCAACCTTGCCTTTCAGCCACGAAGTGAACTCGAAAAGTTGGTAGAGGACTATGGACAAGTAAAGAAAGGTTTAATGCTTACCTTTTCGATGTGGAGCTCGACCTCAACAGTGGTCCTCTAGATGGATCTAAGTTCTCCTCGTTTGCTATTCGCACAGGACTGAAAACTTCATTGCGTTCTCTTAATGGAAGTGCAAGCTCCGATATGAAACGTGCATATACGTTTGAGGATCTGTCTCCAGGAGAGTGTCCAATCGACGCTTCGCTGCGAGTAAAGACGCTTCTGTTACGGCGATAACCTTATTGGATCCAGCAGTTACAAATCCTGTGAATGGCAGAGCAGCGACTGTAGCGTTTCCGTTTCTGGAAATGTTCTTTTTTTCAGTAAAATGCTGAGAAATACTCAAAAACAACTGGGATTTAACCCGTTCAATGATTCCTCTTCTGAGAAGGTGTCCACAGGCGAGTCCAGACGAGCCCGAGCCAAATTAAGAGCTTCCTCGCTGACTTTTATTTCACGGTTTGACCCAGCGGTGAGGAATCCAGTGAACTTTGGTAGTACTGCTTCTCCTAGAAATTTTATAAACGGCAGGGAGTCTTGAAGCTAAAGAAAGCGAAGCAGAAACACCTCACAGAAATAATCACCTTCTGTAGGAGCTGCAGAGACTATACCGTTACAAAACCTGAAGCGGAATTCAGTACAAAAACAGCACTTGAATAGTAAAAAGAGTAACTAACCGCTTTACTCCGGAAGAATTGGCGCGAGTACCAGAGGAATCACCTTCTACTTGCCTTTTCAAAGTACAAGAAGATCGTCCCTGAGAATTCCTGAAGAAAAAAGGTTTTTCTATGCTATAAGAGAATTAGAACAGCAAAACCCACAGATTTAAACTCTCGTCGAAAGAATCCTGAATATCCTGCGATGCTGTCATTCCAGTTGTGGTTGCAAACCACAGCTGGAAGCAGGATTCTGAAGGCGGTGTGCTCTCTGGACTCTCGCAGCAGTTTCGGCGACCTAGTCGAAGAAAAAGTGCGCCACTACAAAATCGTTCGAGTACGTTTAGAGCGACGAATTGTCTCGCATCCTTCGATCTTTTTCAATTTCCTGAGTCTCTTTTCCTTCATTTCTCACTCATTTGAACGAGTGTCAGAGTGAATCAAGGTCATATTGGAGTTTTTAAGCAGGTTTTCATACGTAGAACCTTTCCTGGACCATAACTATCCAGGTCTTATCAAAATGACTCAAATTCACTCTTGGTTTGGGCTTCGTTTTCCTTTCAATTTTTCCGCTCCCCAAAGTTTGCAGCAAACTCAGAATTGCGACGACTTGCGGCCACCAACAATATGTAAAAATTCACATTGCACCCACCAAAATTCCATTATAACTTTCCTTTACCTTACTGATGTGTGCAGGTAACATACAACACCTTTGTTTTCGTATATAAGGATAATGCACGAGACGAAAACTAACATGGATTCCTTATTAAAACATTGAATTATCTTGAAAAACCTCGTACGGCGCGTTTATAGTCGCGGTTACCCGCATTAATTTTTGTTTCTTCGCGGCACCGCTTCACAATCGCTCGGCAGCAGCGTTGCTACGCGGTTTTCTTATGTTGTTGCGCTAGTTGTAACACGTCCGGACACGATAGTTCCCAACAGGTCTTGAAAGTCCTAGAAAAGAACTGCTAAGACCTGTTAAATCGCAGGAAACCCCAGTGGTACAGGTACGGGCGTAACAGTCTCATCACCTTTTCGGACAGGTTAGAACAGGAAGCAGTAAGACCGGTCGAGAATCAGAATGATGTCTTGGAATGTGTGGATATGCAGAGAGTCAGAATGGCACAGATGTGGTGTGGCGCGTGCTGCTGGCCTCGACCCCCTGGAGTCTCTTCAACACCTCTTAAGAGGTGTTGAAGAGACTGTTCTTTGTTCCTGTTCTCCTTAGTGTGTTCTTGTTCTCCTTAGTGTGTATTCTCCTGTTGTTCTCCTTAGTGTGTATTCCGCACAGTCGCGGGGTTCGCTGTGTCGGTTCTACACCCAGGATCGCAGTCTGCGCCAGAGACTGCGATCCTGACGTAGACTGCGATCCTGGGTGTCGTCCCTCTAGAGTCCAACATCCTTCCTATCTTTATATATCGCAATCCTTCCACCGTCGGGCACCTCTAGGGCGCCAGCCGGGAACATTCATTTCCGTTGCCTGCCGGGGGGGGGGGGGCGGTCGTATGACGCGATTCTTCGGTTGGCATTATGGGCAGACGAGGTCTGAGCACCATCCTACCACCCCGGCATCCTGTCCCGCATTGCGGTTGCCTGGACCTGCCTGACAGAGCAACTCGTCCATCCAGCCATCATCCGACCGTGGAGAAGAACGTTGAACTAACGGTACTAGTGGTTTTTAGGGTATACGGATGAACGAGAGTTTCGAACATAGCTAACAAAGCTCACCTGAATACCCAAGTGAATGTACTGTCAAAACAAGGAAATTTCTACGGAAGCCTAATGAATACTCTGTTAGAATAAGAAGCTTCCTGGAACATCCGAACAAACACTTCTAAAATGTGGATTTTTCGAACTGCTGAATGATTAAATTACCCGAACTTCTGGCTTTCCAAAGTTCTTCAATACAGGCAAACCAAGACATCTGACTGTTATCGGGTGGTAGTAGTGCGCCAGAGACTCAGCCTTCTATTGTGCCACCCGAAGAATCGCGCCATACGACCTGCACCCCTCAAGAGTACTAAAAGGGGAAACCTAAATACTGTGCTTAAGTGGGCATGTGGGTTCACTCGACGCAGTGGGGTGCCTAACGATGAAATAAGAACGATCATGCATACAGCACCTATTAAGCTCAAAGATGGCCAAAGATTGCATTGGTACGGCCACGTGATGAAGATATCATCCCTACACTCTACTAGGCAGGCAAGGGTGTGGGCCGTATGGCCGTACCAATGCAATCTTTCGACATCTTTGAGCTGAATAGGTGCTGTATGCATAATCGCTCTCATTTCTTCGTTAGGCAACCCACTGCGTCGAGTGAACCCACATGCCCACTTAAGCACAGTATTTAGGTTTCCCCTTTTAGTACTCTTGAGCACCTTCATTTGCAAAGAATGCCAGTCGACTCTCTTCATTTCAGCCTTGCGCATTTGACTCTCCTTCGAACTGCAGCCATCCACAGTTCCGCCTGCGTTAAGAAAACTTCGCAGTGACTTGAATTCTTTTCCGTTTGCGTCAAAGACGTGATCATTCTTCTCGATGCTGCTCATGACTTCGGTCTTCTTAGCATTCAATTTTCAACTATACGACTATGCGGCTTTCTTTCCTCGCCTTCAGAATTCTCTCCAGCTTGTAATATTGTTGAAGAACTTTGTCAACCACTGCAAGCGTTCACCGAGCGACTTACACACCTCTACTGGGACGCCGTCTGGACCTGTATTCTTCTTGACCGCCTCTCTCACTTTCTCAAGGATCCGAGAATGTATTGGTTCAGTTGTTGGTGATGTGACAATCCTTTCCTTTCTCGGAAATTCTTCGTTCAAGAGATGCGAAAAATATGTTCTCCTTCGCTGCTTGACTGCCACTGGGTCTCTCAGTACTTCTTCATCTTCATCGTTTACTGCTCTAACACCACTCAGGCCTAAGGACGCCTTGGTTGCTAGCTCTCGCCGGCCGAAAAATATGCTTTTTGGCGTGTGACCTATCTAACTTCTTATCCTCTTCTCTTCTGACCAACATGAACATTGAAGCCTCCTTCAGTTGATAGGTAATCACGCTTGGGGACATTTGTAATGACTTCATCAAGCTCGTCATAGAATGTAACTTTCAACACTTCGATGCACCCAGACTGAGGAGCATACACGACGCCATTGTCCAAAAGCCCTACTGGGTAGCGATCCGTAGAGAGATGATCCTGTCGCTCACCCGAGCAACGAACGAGATATGTTCTTTTAAGGGTGGGATTACTGCTGTAGCCACCATCGTCTCAAGTCCGTGATGAAACGGTTTGATGCCGTCTCCAATTTCTTTTGCTTTGCAGCCTTTCCATCTTGTTTCTTGCAGGCATAGAACATAAATTCTTGTTGGTTTCATGAAGTCTGCAATCCCTCTTTCTTTACCGGCAAAAGTTCCATTGTCCGAGGGTCCGACCGAAATTACGTCTTTCGCCCGAGGTCGTTCGTCTCTTGGTAGCCCCCACGCCCGCCTCCGAAACGTAGGCCAAACTGGTGTCGCTCATGGTCCACGGTGATTACTGCGTAACACAATCCGCCACCCGGTGTGCCTGCTCAGTAGCTAGAGCGACTTTGTGAGAGTCTCTTATAAACTATGTATTCTAAGAAAATCTGTTTAGTGCTGGGATTGGATTCATGAACCTATAGCCAGGCGACGCTAGGGTAGCAAATTAACTATTGTCCTACTTCTCCTTACACTGCACCGTCTATAATGTAACCAACGGAAAGCCCAGCAAAAAAAAATCTCAGTCACTTCGGGAGACCCGGATGAAAAAAAAACACAATAGAAACATTAACTCTTGTAAGGATCAGTCAAAAATAATCATTTAAAAAATATTAACAAAAAACATTAAAAAATATTTAATATAAAAAACATCTTCATCTCCATCACACCCAGGCGGCGTTCCACTTCCTTGGTGGCCGGCGAGCATTTTGCACCACACAGTGCGACGGGTCTAACAACTGCTCGATACACCTTCGACTTGAAGCGATCCGGGATCTTCTTGTCGCACAGCACTCCCGTCATTGAGCGCCACTTCAGCCATGCAGCGTTGATGCGAGACGACTTCATGGGCTAGGTTGCCATCGGCAGAGAGTGTTGAGCCGAGATACTTGAAGTAGTCGGTTTTCGGAAGGTCATTGCCGTCGACCTGAATGGTGGCGGGCTCATTCATATCGGTCGTCATATACTCAGTCTTCTTGACATTGAGCCGAAGACCGAACCGCGCTAGACGTTCGCTCCAGGCCCGTGTCTGTCGTTCAAGATCCTCCTTTTGTTCAGATGCGAGCATGACGTCATCTGCATACAGCAGAGTCCATGGCATCGGTCTCTGGAGGTCTCTCATAACAGCGTCCATGACGACGATGAAGAGAAGCGGTGAGAGGGCTGATCCTTGATGTACACCTACGGAGATGGAAAATTCCGCCGACGTGCCCGCGGCCGCCTGCACTCGACTCCTCGGGTTCGCTTAGAGAATCCTACCCCACTCGATGAGCTCCTCTGGAATGCCGTGCCACCGCAACGCGTACCAGATGACTTCATGTGGCACGCGATCGAAGGCTTTCTCCACATCGAGGAATGCTAGATGCAGTGGCTTCTGCTTCTCTCGATGTTTCTCGATCATCAGTCGAACCGCATGAATTACATCCGTAGTTCCGCAATTGGCAACGAACCCACACTGATTCGCGGTAACTCAGATGATGTCGCGTATTCGGCGGTCGATAATGCGTTCGAATATCTTCATACTGTGAGAAAGTAGACGTATTGGCCGATAGTTTGAACAATCCGCAGGGTTGCCTTTCCTCTTCCAGATCGGGATTGTAGTACTCTTCTGCCAATCCACAGGGGTCTTTTTCTCTACGATGATCTGGTTGAAGAACGACGTCAGCCATTCAGCTGAGTTCCAATGTCTCGACTTCCAAAGTTCCGCCGCTACATCATCAGGACCCATCGCTTTTCCTGGTTTCATCCGCTTTAATGCAGCTATGGTTTCATCCAAGGTGATCGGCTGAATAGGACCGTATGTTAGCCGTAATTGTGGAATGGGTGGATGACTGAATTCTTCTGTGGAAATCTTCTCGAAGTAGTCACACCACCTCTTCGTTGCCTTCTTGTGGTCTGATATGAGATGGCCGTGTTCGTCGTTAACTCCGTGGAACTTTTCGACGTCTTTGGCCTGCCGCTGGCGAAACCTCGCCAGTCGGTAGATGAGGCGTTCTCCGCCATCTTTCTCATCAAGCTTCTTGCTGACATTGGCGTAGTGCTCAGGTTTCGTGGCAGACACAGCCTTCTTTGCTGATTTCTTCGCTTCCAGATACTTCTGCCAGTTATCATCCGTCTTGTTACCGAGGAATACGTGGTAGAGACGTTTCTTTTCGCGCACCTTCACTTTCACTTCATCCGTCCATAGCCACGCCTGTCTGTCAATTCTCCGGCGACCTGGTTTAGTCATGCCAAGCTCTGAACGTGCCACTTCTACAATGGCATCAAGTACCGGTCACAACCGTCGACGAGACCTGGAGGAACGGGTTGCGTTCCTCCAGGTCTCGTCGACGGTTGTGACCGGTACTTGATGGTGGAAGTTACTGTGACTTCTTTCTCCTTCAACCGCCACCACTTGATTCGTGCCGGTCCGCACCGTTCGTCACGCATTCTCCTTGGCGGCATGATTTTCATGCTGCAGATAAGCGGGCGATGTTGCGTGGCCACGTTCTCGTAGGGTACAACTTTCTCATCGGTAATTAGCTTTTGATCGTGATGTCGTACGGGAACGAAGTCGATCTGGGTCTTCACGTTGCCACTGTAGAAGGAGACGAGGTGAGAAGGACGCTTTCGGAACTTTGTATTCATTATGACTAGGTTGTGAGAGTCAGCATATTCCAGGATGCGCCCACCATCTTCATTCCGTGTCCCGTAGCCAAAGCCTCCATGGCATGTGTAACCGTCCTTTGCCACTCCTACGTGGTCATTTAGATCTCCTGCGACGACGATTGTATCTTCCTGTGGTACTTCCGCTGTCTTCTCGTCAAGCAGCATCCAGAATTCATATTTGAGCTGGTCACAACAGCCTGTCTGTGGTGCGTACGCCGAGAAGAAGTGAAGGCGTTGATTTGCGGTAATGATGATGACCTTTATGAGGCGGTAATCGAAACGCTGCACCTCGGCTATCGAGTCACGGAAGCGTTGAGAGACGACTATGCCCACACCGTTCCTGGTCTTCGGACCGCCGTTGTAGACTACTTTGAACCCGTGACTTATCTCCTTTGACTTGTTACCAGACCACCTCGTTTCTTGCACTGCGCACAAGTCAATTCGACGACGCTCGAGTGCTTCTGCCAGTTCACATGAACGGCCTGTCAACATGCCGGCGTTCAAAGTCGCAATGCGCGTCATGGCTACGTTGTGATCCTTAACGATTCGCATTCTTGCCCCCCGTTGCCACCATTCGAGAAACATCGAGGATCCTCGCATATTTTTCATACTAACCGGGCTCCGAAAGTGCACGTCGGTTCCCGTGGATGCCGTAGCTTTTATCTTAGAACCATTTGTTGTCATTGATCATATGGGTGTGACGTGAGGTCTTCCTGAGCCGGCCTGTCACGACGGCCTGTCACTCGAATACGGGAGGCGGCGGCGGCGGGATTCGAACCCGGAACCCCGTGGGAACATGGTGCTCTAAAGCAGCGCCTTAGACCACTAGGCCGTCTCGCCCCCTCAATACAAAGAGTACATAAGCATTAAAATATAAACTAATACAATTTTTAAAGCTGTTCCGTAAGGAATGTGTGGGAAGTTCGGCAACCTTCTCGCGCGGGGCGAGTGCCCCCCTCTCTGTCCCACTGAACGGTAGATGTCACGTTCTCAATTTCCCACTAGTCGACGCACTCAAAGCTTTGACTCGTTCAGGAGACTAAGGTCGAGGTCCGCAGCAGGCGTTACTCCACATGCGATTTGACACTCTGATCTGCGCATCCACAGATTTCGCTGATATCACCGATGTCATTCTCGTCCGATCCTCCTCTTTCCTGTTCTAACCTACATGAACCGGGGGTGAGCGGGTGTCGATCAGTGAATTCTCCTATTGCTTCCTTTGAAGAGAGAACCGTCAGGCAGGCATGTCACTGTAAGCCTGCATGAATGTGCCAAATTCTTCTCACTCTATGTATCTGATAGCTCAAGCTTTTTTCTTTCTTTTGTATTTTCAATAACAAGTCCTATACACACCGTGCTACATCCACTGATTTCCATTTTAGAGTATCCCGTCACTTCATTTCAACGATCTTGTCGTGTCTCGGAAAACTGGAGGGCCGTTCGAATACCGAATGGTAATTGAAAGAGTGCAAGGTATACAAGATAGCAAGCTAATTATTTCTCTTAAATAACGGAGCTCTGTTGCTATTTACCGTTTTTTGCACACTGCGATGGCGAAGGCGTCTGTGATCGCGCCGTGACCCATCCTGGTCGAGTTTTCATGGGTGGTGCGCGCACCTTTATGGTATAGTAAACAACGTGGCGCCGTGGAAGCGTCGACGTCCCAGAAATGCAGTGAATACACTAGGATTATATAGATTTATTGTTAGGTCTGCACGCAGGCTCGGCAAAAAGGAATGCACATGATAGATCGTTGCGAGGGGGACGGCTGGCAAAGGGTTTCGGTTGGAGCTGGGCAGTCGGCCCACCGGCTGGTCGACCGCTCGGAGACGGCGCATCCTCCGCTCTCTCCATGTGTCGTCGCCACGCGCTGAATATAAAGACTTAGAGGAGCGCAGGGGAAGCTACGGAATGCCACTATCTAAGAAAAGATCTGCACGCCCAGCCATGGGAATTTAGCATGGGTTTTGCAACCGTTTACTGTATAGTCTGTCCGGAACGATGAGTCCGCCCACGCACGCGGGGATCGAGAAGATGTCACGTTTGCCAGCGCTCCACGTCACCATCTCTGATCTGCGTATCACGTTTCATCGTTATCTTCATGATATTGACCAATGATTTGGCTGTAACGTGGACGACGCGGCAGCCAACAGAATCCGTCCCAGCCGCGCCGCCTCTCGATCCCCGCGTGCGTGGGCGGACTCGTCGTTTCGGACAGACTATAGTTGCCTATGGATAAATTCATAAATACATGTAAACATCAGAGTGCCAACTTTGGGATATTGGAACGATAAATTCGATGAATAAACTGACACTGGAGCTTTTCTGGCGTACATGAACTTAACTCTGTTACGATACAAATGCACAGTGATGGTCGATCACCATTGCATCACAAAATGCCACTTGCCTGCCCAGCATCAGCTCCGCAGCGCGGCGAACCAGCTGGGCTCTGTTGTTGCTGGACAGTGTTTCTACCGTTTTCTTTGTGTCTTCATCCCCTTTCCAAAATGCTAAGGTAAAGACATAAACAAAATCTCAACACAACACGCAAATAGAGAACTAAGCTGACTCGTTAGCACCCTAGCATCGCGTAGGTGGTGCGGCTACCACACAGGCGGTATCCTACGGTGCACGAGTGATTGACCAGCAGCACTGCAGAAAATTTTCAGGATATATGACCCTGCCAACTAATTTGTCCGCGTAAAAATGCAAGTTGGGAATGAATGGCCACAATCCGGACCGTTCGGGGCATGGCACAGTGAAAATGAAATGGTGACATAACTGGAAGCGTTCGGATTCTGCCATTCATTCTCTACTTTGCATTTTTGCGAGGACAAATTAGTTGGCACCGTCATATATGGTGAAAATGTAACGAATTTTCCTACCCTTTTCTCAATATTCTATAATTTTTTGAACGTTGATTCAGAGATCTAGGCAATCGTGTGTTTAGGTGTCGTCGTGCGATGGTGCGGCGATTACGTGATTGTCTGGTCTGTTGAGTACAATCATTCTTTCATTACTATTGATGAATCCATCAACTATGATATCCATGAACTTTACGTGAGTGTTCACAGTTGTTTCAGGAAGAGTTGTTTCAGGAAGCAGTTCCTTTATCTGTCCTCAGTTTCGGTGTGATTTTTAGGCAACACATTGGCTGAGCTTTGAAGTTGACTCAGAAGTTGTTCAATCGGCAGAGGGACTGTGGTTAGTTTGGTCGTTATTCATTTCCACTGTTTCGGTCGATCATCTGCTGAGGTTCATTCATCTGTTTCCACTGTCTTCATCTATCATCTACTGAGATAAACATGGGGAGGAAGTGTACAACAGGTGTCAAATCACTAGCGAAATGGTGCAGGCGCCCCCGCCTTCTTCCATTACGTCCTGCGTCACCGCTAATTGTGGCCCACAATTTGTGGGTCCTTAGTGGCATAGAGCCGCCTGCACCACTGCACCATTAGTCAGATGATTTGACGCCGACTCTATAGGTTCAGACAATGAGGCGGGCTGACCGCGGTACCAATATTTGGCGGACCCTAGCCAACTCCGCGGTCAGCCAAACAATTAAGCGCGGTCAGGCAGATATTAGCCCAAGAAAGGTCCGCGGTCAGCCCGCCGAAACGATGTCGTGGCGTGCTGGTAACGACAATGATAGTCACTGATGATGTGTCGATGTTTAATATCATACGCAATTTTGGCTGACCGCGGTTCTTTGACGGAAGTTTAGCTGACCGCGGACAGTACCGCGGTCAGCTAAACTTCCGAGAAAGACCCGCGGTCAGGCAAAATTTCGGCTGAGGACCGCGGTCAGCCAACTTTCTGTGCGCGGTCAGCCCGTTCTGCATCTGATGGTATGGTCTGTCCGAAACGATGAGTCCGCCCACGCACGCTAGGATCGAGAGGCGGCGCGGCTGGGACGTAAGCTGTTAGCTGCCACGTCGTCCACGTCACAGCCAAATCATTGGTCGATATCTTGAAAATAACGATGAAACGTGATACGCAGATTAGAGATGATGACATGGAGTGCTGGCATACGTGCCAGCTCCTCGATTCCCGCGTGCGAAAAATAGGAATTCCCGCGTGCGTGGGCGGACTCGTTTCGGGCAAACTGTACCGCGGTCAGCCCGCGCAGCACTTTTCGGTACCGCGGTCAGCCCGCTCCATTGTCTGAGGGCTTGTAGCTGACAGCAGCGACCACATGGGATTATCTGATTATTATTAGTGATTATTAGTGGCAGCGGGCTCCCCCTAAATTATAGTTGATTTGTCGACACTGCTACGGCACATGCTTCAACAACACGATCGATGTAAATACATATAGTGCGCATAAAAGATCCTGCTGGAGAACAGTAAGTGCACAGTATAGACTATAGAAGTTCTTCATTCCACATAGGAATATGGCGTTTAAGGAAGGCGTTAGGAAGGTGGATGCAGAATCATCGTCATTGCCTTTTGCTTTTCTTAGTCGGGATATTCTGCAGACTTTATTCTGTTATTTTCAGTACACGAGCCTATAACCCTCGTGCAGTTGAGTTCCAGTACAGCTTGAATCCAGAAACGACGGAGTATGACTATAATGACTTCAACAGCTTCGTGTATCAATTCACTCAACATAGAAACACCATAAGAGTAAGTAGTGTTCTATTGCTTGCCCTTAGCTTTCAACATATTGCTTTTTATGTCTATCATCTATTATTGTTGTATTTATTAATTTCTTTATAGTTTATTTCCTTTATTTAGTTTCCTTTTCTCTTCTTTTTGGTCTTCCTCAGAGTTCTCCCCAAGTATTCAAGAAATTGATGCAAAGATGGCATCCTCGCTTTGCTAATTTTCTTCTTTCTTCGCTTATGTGATCTTTCAACTACCATCAAGGTGATAACGTTGAGTGTTTGACCTTCATCGTTTTTCAGCGACTAGCATTTAGAAGGGCATGGTTGCCTCTGATTTTAGAGAAGATTTTGCTCCAGAACTTTTTTTCCGAGTCTTAACCATTCTAACTGTAAGTGGCATGATGAAATACGATGAAGATGAAGCATTATTTCTCCCAGCTATATCTGAGATTTTGAATTCCATCCTCCTCTTCCCACTCCCCATCGCCTATCTACATTTTCTGCAGCTTCGCTCTCAGTCACTATGGTTTTTTTTTCAGTTCAAAACGAGATTGAGAAGGTTGGAAGGATGTGAAAAACCCTCGCTGTTTGTAGGTTCTTCCGCATTTCTTTTATCTGTTTTTGTTTCTTTTCAAATCGTGATATTTGGGTTGATAATTAAACCATCGTGGTTTTTTTTTGTACATATCCAGAATTGGTTTGGATAAGGCTTCAAACCATGACCAAGAATCTTCATATGTAGAGTACTTTGCTCGTAACGGATGTACTGTATTCGCAATTTTTTAGGCATCTGAAGGCAAAGGAGTTGAAATTTTGTCTTCAACTGGAAAGTTGACTTTGAACTTTGAGTATTAACTCATTTTCATCTTGATAGAAAACTTCAGTTCCCCAAAACCGTTCCGATTCCCTTGCAAGCCTATAAAAGAATTTACCCATCAAAAACAGGCTCAACTAGTTATTTCCAAACTACTTAGGTGGTGGTTTTCTAAGAGTGTTGTTTGGACTTTCTATTCAAGATGTTCTGTGTGTGACTGTGAATGGACTTTGATCGATGTTAGAACAAGTGTTGTCTAAGGAAACTCCAAACGGCCAAGGGGGTACGGACCAGTGCCGCAGCGGGGCAGCATTGGGCAGAGGGTATCAGAGAGTATGATCAAAGCATTATCGGTCGAGGAGAGCAGTGACACTGATCCCGATCCACCTGGCCGATCGGAGTCTGGAGGTTGGAGTTCCCCTTACGTTCTGTTCGGACAGCCTTACACTTTTCAGGACGAGTACGTCGGTGAGGTTGCGATTGATACGTCGGATCTTGACCAGCTCGTCAAGTACAATATATTCAATGTTGATGTAAGCTCTTTCTTCTGAATTGGTCTACTTCATCTGAATATGTTTGCTAGAAATGTGTATAGCTTTCCGTTTGTGCCATTGTTGTTATAATTAATCAACAGCTTTTCTTTTTTTTCGGCGGTCATCGAACTCAAGAATTTGGCTCGACCGGGAGAACGCCCTGTGTGGAGAATTGTTCACTATGTCCTCGGAGGTAAAGAAATACCACTTATGACCCTGGTTAGTGCCTTTTGCAGTTTTTTTCTCATCTGTAGATGTTCTTTCCGTGGTGTGATTATATCCACATGTTCTAGCTGTGCCAGCTCGGTAAGATACTACATGGACCGGGTGGGAGAGCAATGGATCGACATAAAGTGGTTATTCCACCCGACACTCTTCGACCGAAGGTGGACACTGCAAATGGTGCTGCGCCATCAATGTTCACTACTAAACTAACAAGAGAGGAACGCCTGAGAAGAAACCAGAGTTATCATCCAATGAAAACCAACGAAGAGAGACATCAAAGCAATACCGGTTCTAATCCAACGAAAACAAATGAGCAGAAACATCAATCATATGAGGTGCGCAAAATTCAGTATTCATTAGGTTTTTTCTATGCTCACTTCTAATTCATGAAGTTTTTTCTATGCTCAATTCTATTTTGGTGAAGATGGTACTAAAACAAATTCGAGAATTTCATGGCGCGATTTTGCAAGATCTGGGCAGGGTACAGCGTGGAATTGAGAGGATATCGACCACCGTGTGACCCTTTCCCCTCAACCGGCAAAAATATGTGGAACTCCGTTATGCGTGCAGATTCCGACTTCCTAGGAAATAGTCGTTGAAATTCATGCGTCAGCCAGATATTCTGGTTATCTGAGTAAAGGAAGTCATCTCACTTTAATGCAACATGCCATTTCTTGATTCTATACTGAAGCCTCAAAATTTTACCTTGTATTTCTTATCGTTATAAGTCAATAAGTCACCAAGCCCATGTAAACTAATTGCTTCAGCACGCAAATACAAAGCCATGGGGACTGCTGAATTCAACGAGTGTACAGTCGGCTATAGAGGTTTGTTGAATACCTTACCAACAGTTGCAACAAGCTGTCATTTGTTTTTGCAGCAAACCGTGAACATGGATTGCATCACTGTATTCCGCCAAATGAGCGGGGCTTCTGTTGAGTTCTATGTGATCTTCTCAAAGACACATAGGTTTGGTATTCGTTGTGATGGTGCACTTAATTTGGAAATTGGAAGATGGGCAAGGCATGTTTTTGCTGTTGGTTAGATCCTTTACTGATTTACGACAAAAATGTTATTCTTTTCATGCATGTTAGGATTCATTTTGATAATGGAAGTCTAGAAATTTATATCGAGAGCGAGGGTTACTGAGGGACTACCTTTGCGTAACGCGCTTATCTATTTTTTTCTCTTATTAAAATTTTATTCTTTCCTACACCCTCTATTTCGACGATGTCGCTTTAGCTAGCTCTAAACGTACTTCTTGCCTTTATTTTTGTACATATTTAGGTTGCAGTACATTGGTGGCGACTTCAGGCCTGGACATTTTCTGAGCAGTCGATCATTACGGCTGATCAATTACATAGCGCCACCCCGGTTTGTTGATGCTAAAAAATTCAAAATGCGAGAAATGCCCGACGATATTGCGGAGTATATCGTAATTGTGAGTCTGGTTTCATTTGCCAAAAGTAGCATTTCATGTTGTGAAGAGGAGGTTGCCTAATGATTGAGGTGTTCATGTTCTCATCCTTTTTTCTTCTTTTTTTTTTTTGACTTTCATTCACTCCCGTTCGTGCCCTATATCTGTTCCTATACTTTATCAGGCTCGGTTTGGTTATTTCCTAGTATATGATATTACTTAGTGAGTGTTCCCTTTAACCTTCTAAGTACTTCAATTTCACAAGCACGTACTTTGATAGTGATGTTAGTTCGACATTATGCGTCTATTACATGACACGCATCTGTGTGAGTGTTGGAAATGACACACGGTTCTACTTACTGGTTGGCTGGTTTGATTTCATCAGGCTTTTAACTTCTGAACTAGGTCTTTGTACTGGTGAAAAAAAAGCAAATTAAAGTTTTTCGTGGTGGGGGGGGGGGGAACCGTTTTCAATCGTCGCATGTTATAGAAAGGATAAACTATGTGCTCAGTGTCGAAAATTCTTATTATATGACGTTGTGCCTTGCTTAGAGCGTTTGAATTGAGCAAAAACATAAATCATAAAATGAATAAAAACAAAAATCTCTCCACTTTTGCAGTTAACGTTACGGGCACGAGTTTGGAACTACGGAAATGGCGATCTCGTCATTGAATCAGATGATGTTGGACCTATTAAAGTCGACGCCGATTGGGTTCCATCTGCCCGTATTCCATCAGATTTTCCTAAGGGAGCGGTCGTTGAGGTAGAGCTGTTCCTCTCCGCGATCTACTGCACGGAGGAAACCAGTCCATTAAGATGATTTAGATTGAATTTGTTAGAGATTCCTGGTGTTTGAGGAAGCTCCATGGTCACTGGCATGACGGATTAGATCTACGAAGAGTAGGTTTTTTTCTGCTTAAATATGTTCAGTGTAACTGCCTTGTTATCGTTGCGAATTTCCTCGTTCCAGCTTGATTCGCCATACATCTGGCCAGGGTATACTGTACAAGATGCGGAATATCGTGGAAGGAAATACGCGCATGGTGTGGAAGAGTGCGTGGAGCGCGCTGTATTGCGGCAGAATTTCAACGATGAGCAGTCGCATGATCAGCGAAGAAATCAGGCAAGACTCGATGTTATCTTATGTTCAAATTATGAAAAGTTTTTCATATGTGGTCTTTGCCCGAAGCTCTGTGTAAGGTTCACTGCCCGAAGCTCTGTGTAAGGTTCACCAATCCGAGTTCTGTTTTTTTTTTGAATTTTCACAGTTGACAAATATTTACAGCTTAAATTACGCTTCTCCCTCTCACTCTTTTTCCCTCTACCTCTCTCTTCCAATTCCATTCTCTCTCTCTCTCTCTCTCTCTCTCTCTCTCTCTCTCCCTCTCCCTATTCTAGCTATAGAATCGAGCGCATTGGTCAGCATCCTACAATCCTTGAGCTGACATGTTGTGGAAGTTATGACATGTTTGTTAGAGTACCGTTGAACTAAGTTAGGAAGAAGAGGCACCTGATTTTTAGACACTTTACAACATTTCACACATACAGGAAGCTCCAAATGTCCGCAGTCAAGAGGGACGTGGCCACGACGCGGCTTTAGACAGAGACACAGGCGCTTGGCATGCTGCCACTGGTTGGCTGCAGAATCAGAGAAGCCAGAGGCAGCATAGAGAGCGCCTGTGTCTAATCAAGGAGCCGCGCCGTGGCCACGCCTTCTTGACTGCGGACATTTGGAGCTTCCTGTACCTCGGAGAGGTTTTCGCATGTTTCACAGGTTTCTTGATTTCATTGGGCTTGACATCAAATACAGTCTTTCTCAAAAACTCTTGCCTCACGCTGAACCCCTGCCAGCTTAGCCCCGCCGCACCACGTATGATAATGCATAGGTGATGCGGCGCGGCTTAGCAGATGGGCGGTGAAGCGTGAGGCAAGTATTTTCGAGAAGATCTGTAGATCATCTTTATTGAAGATCTTCTTCTTTATTACTTAAAAATGCTAGTTGCTTGATGTTAAAACTGGCCCATCAAATCGGTTCAGTTGTAGTGTTGGATCAGTCAAGATATCAGATTCGAAAATTATAGTGGTTTGTGACACAATGGTTTTCGTATATGAACTGCATTCAACGCTCATGCACTTGGCGCAACTAAAGAACATTTCGTGCGTAGGTATTGGTTCACTGATTTTGTCAATTTATTTCCTAGGATTTGCTGTGCTCATGCCTTTATCCATGTCCAGCATGCTAGACGTCTTTCCAGATTCGTGATCAGCGTGATAGATAACACCCGCAAGTTTGCCTGCACCACGCTAAGAGCAATATTCACGAAAATTCAACAAAGTCGATAAATCAATAACCTCGCCATTCAAAATGGTCGTCAGATTCGTGATCAGCGTGGTGAAAAACCCCCGTGGGTACGGTTCCGCCACGAGTGCAGCAGAAATTGCGAAAAATCAATGAAATGAATGAGTCGATAATCACGCCGTGCAGAGCGGCGTCAGATTCGTGATCAGCTTGGTGAAAAACCCCAGCATGCCCATTTCGAGCCGGATTGCAGCTAAACTGAAAAAGATCGATAAAATCGATCAATAAATCGATATCAGGATCGGTACTATTCGGTGAACAGTGTTCTAGACTACCTGCCCTATTCGGATGTTGTCCCATGTTTCCGAGCCTCCTTCTTCGCCACCTTGCTTACAGATGCTTTCCTATCGTTTGAATTTGGCGCCTACGCGCGCCTTCCAGATTTTGAAAAAAAAATTGTCGTAAGCATTTCTATGTTTTATATATGGAAAGTGTCGTAAGCGTTCCTATGTTTTATATGTAGAAAGTGTCGTAAGCGTTCCTATATTTTATATATAGATTAGATTATTAGGTGTCCCAAATTTTAATTCCTAAGTTACTCACTGTACGTGAAACATAGTGATATTTCAACCACCAGGACAAAAAGAAAGAAACAGAAATCTCGCTTAGACAACATCTTTGAGTTCCCACTCTCCTGACTACGTCAATCCATGGTCTATTTCAAAAGCAAAATTAGTTGAGTATTTGTCTGAATACATTTTCTACGTCTTCTGCCTATGTATCACAGTCTTTCCTCGTTCCTTTTTTTCGTCCCAACCACTGGGAACTCCACACAGGCGCGGGCAAGGGATAGGACTGCAGCACAGCTGTCTTGGGCAGAGACGCAGACTTTCTACATGCTGGCTCTGGTTGTCTGCCGCCCATTGCCTGCGTTCGTTGGGAGTTCTCTGTACTTTCCATGGCAAAACGTACCAAATCAGCTGTCAATTGCCACGTTTAAGGGAATACACTGGTCGAGGTTTGCCGCAGGCTGGGGTGGTGGTCAGGAAGAACGATAGCTCGTAACAGCTGCCAGCCGCACCGCGTACCCCATGTAAAGGTTGCCACGCCCATCTCGCACGATGCGCATGCTAGCCTACTCTGTACGAAGTACCGAAGACTTTATTTGGTTCAGGGCTAGATAGAATGTGGATTTTTGGGTACTACGATAAAAACGTAATAACCCGTAGCGGTGATGTGTCTTATTTCAATGAAAATTAAGCTTTAACTGCCTTCGCACTACTAAATCTTGTTCATGTACGTCATAATCTCCTTCAGTGATGGAAGATATTTAACAAACATGAAGCTGTTGGCGCCTGTGGATCTCTGTACGTATCTAGGGGCGGGGCTACAGTTGCATGGGATATTGACACACGGGTTCATAGCAGCCAGCTATTACCAGCTATCGTTCTTCCTGGCATACACCCTCCATGGCAAAACGTACCAAATCAGCTGTCAATTGCCACGTTTAAGGGAATACACTGGTCGAGGTTTGCCGCAGGCTGTGAAACGTATTACTCTGGTATGTAGTCTGCGCTTCCACAGATTTCACTGATACGGCAATCGTTCTCTTCCAGTACACCTGCTTCATGTTCTAACATGTTCTAACCCGTCGAAACAGGAAGTGAGGCGCGTGCGAGGGTGTCTCACCTGTTCGGACCGGTTGGATGGAGGGTCCTGTATCCGACAATTTTTCACTTCCGTTGAATAACCCTAGTCATTTTTAATCACCTTAGATTTAGTAATTTTTTGAGAGGTAAAACTGGGTTCCCACATTTTTGCTTTTAGCTTTCCTTTTCGGGCAAGAATAGTTTGTACTTTGCATCAATGATCATCTAATATTTGAACGGGGCTCTAACACTTTTCAAGCGACAATATTTTGAGATCAATGCCATTTTTTTCTGCGCTTTCTTCCACCACTTGTCAACATTCTCTCTTTGATTGCTCCTGAAATTTCCCTCTTTTACTGGGTGTTATCCGTCGTCCGATTCTTAGTATCTGTAGCTATCTCTATACCTCTCATGTAGTTTTTTTTTTATTGAGTTAACCCTAACAAATTATTGGCATGGTGTTGAGATACATCATTGCAGCCGACTTGTTCGGAACCTAGACGACCTTCACATCGCTCCAGTGCCCAGGATATGGGTAACAAATCCGGAAGAAGGTCGGGTCATCGTGATAGAAACAGAGCACAAGATGATGATAGGTGGGTCATTCTACGCAGCAATAGTAAGTATACGCAGCATTACGTTTCTTATGTTACCGTCATTGCAAGGTATGGAAATCGTGAACATCAAGCCAAAAACCGATCTGAAAACCGGGATAATATTTCGCATTCGATAAATAACACCTTTTCTGACAATGTGAGTTGTAATAGTTTTGTTACAGTGCGAGTTGTAATAATTTTGTTAATTTTTTCGTGGGATTCAATTCAACAAATTCGCATGTATCATCGAAGCAGTATTGCAGCCAACTTATTCGAAACCAAGGCAGCCTCTAGATCGCTATGATGTCCAGAATACGAGTCATGATCGTGGAGGAATGTCGGCTGGTGATAATGAAAGTGCTTATGCCAGACCAGAATGTTATGAACGCGATAGAAACGAAGCACGTCATGAAGATAGGTGGGTCATCGTATGTAACATTACTGCCTTCGTATTATCACGATTTAAGATATGGAAGTCGTGGAGATGGAGCTAATAATCGGCGTAACGTTCCTATGATGAATAATACTTTTCCTGAGAACGTAAGCTGTAATTTTTGTCTTTTTCAATTTTGTGATCATTTTTTTACTCGCGTTAACAGATTGTTCGCATGGAATTGAAACCGTTATATTGTAGTCGCCCTATTCGGAACCTAGGCAGGGTGCACATCGCTCCAATGCTCAGAATATGAATTACAATCCTGAAAGAAGGATAAGACATGATGCTGAATATAATTATACCAGGCAAGCTCAATATTGTGACCGTGATAGAAATGAACCACAAAACGAAGATAGGTGAGAGGGTTATTATGCGTTATCCCCCTGTTTTTATATTTAGAATCACTGCTTTAAGGTATGGAAATCGTGGACATTATGCCGAAAACCGGGATAATATTTCCCGTTTGGTGAATGATACCTATTCTGGCGATGTGAGTTGTAATGATGTTTCTTTCTTCTTATTGTGTCGTGGTTACCACTTCATCAAATCATTTGCATGAGAAATAAAGACAGAGCATTGCAGTTGGCCTATCCGGAACCAACGCAGGGACCAGATCACTTCAGCGACCAGAATATTAATTACAATCCTGAAAGAAGGTCAGCTCATCATTCTGAATATACCAGTACCAGGCAGGACTACTATGAACATGATAGGCACGAACCGCAACGTGAAGACAGGTGTATAAGTGATCATGTGTAACATCACTGCATCTTTACTATCACGCTTTAAGATATGAAAGTCGTGCATATCAGACTGAAAATAGGGATACCGTTCCTCATACGATGAACAAACCATTTTCCGGCAATGTAAGTTGTAATTGTTTTCTTTTTCGTAATTGTAAACCAGGTATTCGTTATTGCAGCCCGCCTCTTCGGAACCTAGGCAAAGTTCGGATCGCTTCAATTCGCAGAACATGAGTGAGAATCCTGAAGGAATGTCAGCCTATCATTCTGAATATAGCAATACCAGGCAGGGCTACTACGATCATGATAGGAACGAACCCCAAAATGACGAAAGGTGAGTAGATCATTGTGAGTTATGGTTCCATTTTCGAAGTACCATTGCTTCAAGGTATGAAAACTGTAGATACCGAGGGGAACACCGTGCTGAAAATCGGGATAATAACCCGCGAATGACGAATGACACTTCTGCCAATGTGAGTTAAAAGTTCTCTTTTTTACCTGTCGTTGTAATAATTTGAACGAAATATTCACTTGAAAAGTTAGGACACAACATTGCAGTTGCCCTATCCGGACCCTATGCGAACTCCAGATCATTTCATTGGTCACAATATGAGTGAGAGACCTGAAAACTCAGTCCATCATCCTGAATGTAGCCGTGCCAGGCAGGACTATTATTGTCGTGATAGAGACGAACCGCAAAGTGAAGAGAGGTGGGTCGTTGTGCATAGAGCTATTATTTTCATACTTTCACTGCTTTAAGGTGTGAAAATCGCGGTTACCGAGCTGTAACTCAGGGCAGTGTCCCGCCTATGCTGAACGATACCTCTGGCAATGTGAGTTTTAGTGTTCTTCTACTATTTCGTGGTATCCATATGTCGCACCTTTCAGAGCAAAGAACACGACTCTGAGTCCCGAGAAAATTTCGAGAGAATGAGTATTCAAAGAGAAGAACCGCATACCAACGATCACATGTACTACTCTTTCAGATTACCAGAGGAACCAAGGTTTCTCGTTATTTCATGCTCACATTTTCTTTGTTGTAATGTTTTGACACCCATTTAAGTTCCACTAAGCATGCTCGTGACGACTATTACTTCGACCTCCGTCAGGCCGAACAGTATCCAGAGCCGGTTAGGGTTTTTTCATGAGGAGCTTGGTTTGTTGATTTAATCAGCATATCGCATGGTAAATTGTCACTTGTTACAGCAAAATGACTACTATTACAATAGTAACAACTTTCTGAGCAACGTAGAAAGGAAATTTTGTACGTGTAACATTCGTGATGATTCTCCTGAAAGAAGGTTAGACCGTCATTCTGAAAGTAGCAGCACTATGCAGGAATACTATACCCGAGACGATCCGCAGGAAGAAGAAAGGTGGGCCCTCCTGCGTGGAGCTACTACATGTTTCCGTACTATTAATATTTTGAGGTGCGAAAATCGCGATTATCGTGCTGAAGATCAGCATAACGAAACCTCTGGCGAGGTGGGTTCTACAATTTTTTTGGCTTCATTATTTCCCATAATGTCGCATTTTTCAGAGAAGAGAGTGGATTCCACCACCGGTACTGCCTCCAAATGAAGAAAATGCTGTGGACCTCATACAGGAACGGCCCAGTGGAAGGGTATGTTGTGAATACATCTGTAGTAGACGTTATGCAATGCGACGGTTTTTAGGACAGTTGTCCAGCATGGTGTTGTGCGGTTCAGATAGGTTGCGACTACATTATTTGCTACGCTCCTATCCCTGGCATCCACAAGATCCTTATTCCCAGTGAAATGCTGGAGTAAGTCACTATTTTTTTCCATGTGGTTGCAATTTTTGTGGCCTTCTCGACCTTTAGTCACTTAAATGCAATCATCATGAAATTTTTGCTTCGGGTATGTGTCGCTCAGAAGATGTCGTCAGCATGTGGTTTTTAAAGAAGAGTTACACTTTATCGTTGCCTAAGAAGGGGCATTTGTCATACAAACCACTGGCTTCTCCATTTATAAGATTTAACAATGCTCCAACACACATCCGTTATAAAATAAGAGGTTGAGTAACGAATTGGCGCTTTAATTATTCACCTGCATGAAGAGATGGTGAGCATACTGAAAAATTCGTGCTGTACAGTCCATTTTCGAAATGCTGCAAGTTGGCGCATCGTTGTGTCGAGGGTTCCCGCGAGACAAGGTTTTCTAAGCTCACCGTCTTTCGTTCTGTAAACTTAATGGGGGCGATTCACGGTATACGTTGGCTACCAGGCGTGAAGCGTCGTATCTCGAAAGGGCGCTGAGACCTGCTTTGCGCTTGGGTGAACTGGCCAGTCGGCTGCAACACCCTTTCCAGGCACTACGCTCCACATCCTCTGTCAGTCAGCTGCCTAACCTAATTGCGGTTGTCTTTTACGTCAATCTCCTTTGTGTCTTACATTTCTCTTTGATTTACGGGGAATAATGAAATAGGCAGCTGTTAAAACAATATTCAGAGTTGCCCTGTATCTCAGCAGTTAAATGTTTAAAGTACTTTTTGGATTTTGAACAAGGTGGAGCTATCGTATTTATTTTAAAGATAATATATTCTCAGCATGGAGCATCGGCGGGCTGTTAGATTGGGCTCATGGATCAATCTCATATGCGAACCGCGTTGTAAAAGGGAATACGACGATTATCGGTTGCCGCATTTTTCACATATAGCTGTGGAAATGGTTGCGGGACCAGTAGATGCACCACCGATAGAGAACTGGGAGCAACGTGAAATCCATGGCTTGTTCCAGGTGGGCGATGAAATAGAAATTTTCTCTATTTTTTTTATTGTAGTGGTTTCTAGATCTCCTTCTATTTTTCTTCTCTACGTTCCATATTTTTTACACTTCGCTTTCAAAAATGAATGATAGTGTAAGAGTTGCCAGTCAGGGGGGGGGGGTGTGAGGAAAAAGTAGCAACTCCACCTCTCGGTGGACCCAGATGGAGTAATAAATTACTAAAAAAATATTGATTTTAATATCAAACAATTATTAGTAAACATTTGAAGAATGATAATGAAGATAAACAATGAAAATAAGCTCGTGCAATATTTCTTTATCCATTTAATCCAGTAATTTCAAAAATTAGGAGGGGGTACTTCCGCGGCCACCCCACTTCCCCCTTCACCACTGGTATCTGCTTATAATTACTGGATATGAGACCGTATTCCGGCGTGGTCGCGGTCGGCCACCTTTAACCGGCTAGAAGTTGGAAGAAAATGCTGATTTCGGCAGGAAGACTGCAATATCATGTAAAATGACATTGATAATCGTGTTCACTACCTCAAATAACCGGCTATGCACTGTTCCAGAAAGTTGTACGAGATATCGTAGCTACCGTACACCTACCGTAATCCCACTAAAACGGTGTTGTTATACGCAGTGGATGCAATTTTAGTGTAGATCAATTAAAATAACCCCTCTATGCAAAGTTTCAGTCAAGTTTTTTTCCACATCAATTTTTTGATTTTGGCCTTGGCATTTGGCTGCCTTCCAAAAGGTGGCCGCTTTCGTGGCCATTAAAGGCGCCGGAAGAATGTACGTTTTCCACCACCCACCGTAATTTACCCAAAACAGTGGTGTGATACAAAATGAATAGGGTATTTGTGTTCGACACATCGAAGAACCCCTATTTCCGAAATCTGAGGGAATTCTATGAGATACCGTATCTACAGTGTACATACATGACGGTAGCCAAATCTGGCCGGCCACAGGTGGCTGGCCGTGGCCACGCCGGAATACGGCCTATGGAGTTGCATTTCTCGCTAAATCGTCAAAAATACTTGGACGATTAAATTCTTTTTCTTTAATTAGTTTTCTTTTCATTTAGTTTCGTGTATCTTGTGACCTAAGCGTCCCCGGTAACGTACAACGAGTCCAAGTGGGAAATGAGAAGTGGCTGAAATTGATGTGTGGGCACGCACTCATGGTATCTGTTCTTCATTGTTTCTGGTAGCCTTCAAAAAACAACTGGTTTCATTGCAATTGAGGTCCTTGCGCCATACGAGCGGCTCGAAGGAATCCTAAGTGCTGAGCTAACAGCCGATAAATTGATCATGTGGGTTTGACTTTTTCCTCGTTTGTCGCTTCTTTCCCTTACTGCTCCAAACAATGAAATCCTTGAAGGTTTTGGGCAACGAGGAAGAAGCGTGTTCTGGACTGTGACTTGTTCCTTATGGACTTTGAGAATATCGAGGAAGCTTAGTTTTTGCAAAAGTTCACTCTTTGTGTTGCTTGTCCAGTGTTCGTTTGTTTGTCTCGGGAGATGTTCCATAGACTTACTTTCTTATGTTAGACTTACGGTTTCTATGTAATACGTAGTATTGTTGCATTGTTTCTATCCATTAGCATGATTTAATGTGTAGTTTATTATTGCTACTTTTTCCATATATACGCTGTTCCTTCTGGTCTCGATTTCAGTTTGGATTTATTAGTATTCTTGGAAACTCATGTTCTTTTTTTCGGTGTCTTCTTTACTGTCAGAGCCTAAGGGTATTGGTCATTTGCAACAACAGGTATTTAATGTAATCTTTGTGTTTACTGTGTCTTATTCGTGACAGACAATGGAATCTGAGCACTTTACTCAAATTTTGTTTCTTTGTGTAAAACGCAGTTAAGATGTTGTTACGGTTATGTTATAAAACTGTTTTTGTTCCAAAACCTATTGTTGTAATAAAACGAAAACATGATGGAGTAAAAGCGAAGGTGCTCGCTTCGCGTAGGATCCTGTGGTACGAGGTTTGACTCGAGTTAGGGTCAGGGCCAAGCGTGTGTCGATAAATTATCAATGAGGGGTCGTATGGGGGATGGGGAAAGGGGGTGGAGGTCGTGGTCGGGAAGGGGGTGCCTTAGTGTGGAATAGGAGGTAGAAAAAAGATAGAAAAAACGGAAGAAGTGGGAAACTGAATTATCCATACACAGAATTTGTTTTGACGTGATTAAACGACTTTAACAGTATGATTTGAATAGTGAAAAGTGGGGGGGGGGGGTTATAGGCTAAAATTTTCGCACGTCCGTACTGAAAGTCCTACCCAGTCCTGCAGGCCGGTGAAAAGTCATTTTATGGATCCTACCCAATAATGCTTTACCCCCAAGTTTCAGGTCTCCAGCTTCAAGAGGAAAGATTCAGCAGGGGAATTACGGAGATGAGGCTTCGTCGATAAAAATGGCCTTTTTTCCATGTTTTTATCGACGGAGTTGAATCGCGGTGGAAGCAGCTGCGGAAAAACGAACTGTACAGCCTGAAAGCGCACACCTTCGACTATTAAAAACCTGAAAAAATTGGGACCTCAACGGGCCAGATCTTCTGATATTCGTGTCGCGGACGCGATGCTCCGCTCCTTGAATTTGTGGTGGCCGGGAGCACTGCTCTGCCGCGCCCCGTGGCCAATGGTTGCCGTCGCGGCGTTGCTACGCACGCCGCTATGGCAGTTATAGCCGCGTTCCCTCTATAGGCTCCGCCCACTCCCAGAGACGGCCTATATAAGGGCGCCGCCGGCGCTGGCTCGCGCTTCTTTCGGCAGTTGTTTGAGATTTCGCACCGCAGGAGCCGATCGATGATGGGAGTTGGCGGACCCTAGAAGTCCTGCACGGTATCGATTGATGATGGAACGATGATGGACAGTAGAAGAATATTTTCGAAATAGGATCGATTGGAAGAAGGATGAAAGAAGAACGTGTAAGTGCCGTAGCAGGACTGTGGGGAGCTGCGCCGTTGCCATGAAGCCTTGGCAGCGGCGGCAGGGAGCTAGAGGGCGCAGCCCTTGAGTTCTTTTCCCTCAGTATATAATTTAGTAGGTACTATCCAATAGGTTCCCCCTCTTAGCCCCCGTAGGACCCCTTCTAATAGTAGTAGTAGTTTAGTAGCATAGAAGTATTGTAGTATTAATAGTTAGTAAACTTATATAATCCAACTGGTGTATTACTTCCTCTGTGTTAGGGTGCGTTGCCTTAGCAGGCCATAAGTCGCCCTAATACAGCCTTCGTGTTCCAACGGCCATAAACTTCTTGGGTGCTGGGGTGGAAGCCAAAAGGTGAGGAGCCCTAGTACGGTTACGGCAATATGCGGTGTACTATGGAGTGGGGAGATGGAGCCCCCGAAACCAACCCTAGGTAGGGGTACCACCGATCCGCAACAATTCGTGTCCGACTACAACCATGCCCCTGAACGAGTCAAAATTTTAGGCTAAAATTTTCGCACGTCCGTACTGAAAGTCCTACCCAGTCTTCCACCCCTATAAACAGTTATTTCATGCTTTACAGTCGATCATCTCGAATCTACTACAAGCGCGTGTCATTTTACGCCATGCAAAAATTCTAGCCTCGGAGGGGATCGAACCCTTGACCATGTCGATGATGTGTATGGTTGTTTTTCGTGACGAATACGAAGGTATTTCGTTTAGAAACTCTGTACGGACGCTTTCAGACTGAAATTCGCTCATCGCACACGCTTTAACCCTCAGCAAAAATTTTAGCCTTGGTAGGGATCGAACCCTTCACCATGTAGATTATGTATATAGATGTTTTTTCTTGATGTGTTCGAGCCTCATTAGTTACGTAAGCAACATTGCATAGTTAATGCACGTTTTTTGTCCACCGCGTACATTTCAACGTTTTCCAAAAAACTTCCAAACAACTACTTAGGTACAAAAGAGCCTCTTTCTCCTTCCTATGCTCTGGTTCCACCACACCTCTCACAGTACGAGCACCTGGAATGGGATATCTAAATATCTAAATTCTGCAAGCATAGAAGGAAATTTGTGTGCAAAGGAGGGGTCGTATTTTTGGTGGCTGAAAGGGGGTGGGGTTGTATGGAGATCGACTTTTTACCATCATTACGCTTGACCCTGGTGGACATTAATATTTTCCCTTGTCAATATACCAGAATATCCGTCCTGAACTGTGAACTCTCTTTCAACGGAACTTTATTGTTGCAAAACTAAATTCTAGGCAAAAGACATAAATTTAAGATGAGTGAAAGAAAAAAGAGAGAAAGAGGAAGAAGAGGACGTGCGACAGAAAAAAAAATGAATAAAGGAAGAGCGTGAGACGGATCGCATCCCGGCGTAGGGCAACAGCGGCACAGCCCCCAATCGTTTTTTGATTGGGGCCTAAATATTGTCCATCGCTTTCGGCTGGCCCATTTTTTTGTCCTCCTTGGATCTCCGTGCGATCCTATTTTTTATTTCGGTCCACATTTCCTTTCGAGTATTTGAGTAAATGATCGAGTACTTCAATCTATTCGTACAGCAAGGCTTGATGAAGCGTGGTGGTGGAGGGGGATACAACAGGGTGTATGGTAGGCGTGGGAGGGTTACCCATTGTTGCTCTAGCGTAAAGACTTGGGGCCGTCCCCTACCTTTTGCTTCTATGACAGGGGCCCTGGGGTGACGAAGGGTTGCCCCAAATCTTTCCTCTAATTGATTCTCGAGGGTGTGGCGACGGACTTTACAGTGTTTGCAGGAGGATCTAAATTTTTTTTGCCGTGTATCCGCCTTGAATGCCCAGTTGTTCTCTATTCCTTCTCCACATGACCCATTGTATAGTGTCAGAGATATTCGCTGGGTTGCTACCAAAGTGGTGCTGTTTCAAGAGATTCCGCGCGTCTTCATATTTTGCCTCCGGACCTGTGGAGGTCTGAGAAAAAAATGTGTGGCAATGCCGGCGTTGCCGCCGTGGTTCCAGCGGCTTTGTTCCAGTTTTTTCACTATTGATCTGTGCTGATAAATCGAGACTGAAACTGGATGACCTTAACGTACTATGGCAGCTTCTCTTTCCACACGTTTTTTCTCTGTCGCTAACCCTTCTGGAGAACTGATCATAACCGTACATCTGCACCTTCCTTTCACTCTGACCAGATCAGGACTTTCTTTTGTCAGATTTCCAATGTATGCCCACACCATTTATTTGGCCAGCCGCACCGCACCAATAGCATTCTACGAATAGGAACACAAGAGACACCAGAGAATAAGGGAGGCAAGAGATGGTGTCCCTGAATGGTTCAGGAGCATCAAAAAAATTACAACATGATGGACAAAAGGAAAGAGAAAGGAGTACACTTTCTTAGCGAACTCTCCGACAGAATCCCTTCCTTGCGCGAGATTGTGAAGCTCGTCGCGCAGATTGCGGAGAAGGGCTTCGCTTTTCATTCTTTTAGCTAGTTCCATTACTAGCTCTTCCCATGTCATGCTGTCGTGTTGCAGAATAGTCTGGTATTTCGATTTTGCTCCTCCCGTTAGATATAGTGGTAACAGGGAGCGTGCGACGTGGTGCGGAATTGAAAAGCGTGCGACGAGGTCGGTGTACTCTTCAAGAAATCCTTCAAAGGTACGGTCTCCCGTACCTGAGAATTTCCCAACGCGATTACCGAGCATCTTACACTTGCTTGGTAGACTTGATGCTGATCGAGCGACGAGACATTTTGGATGTTTCCTATATTTTTGTTGTCAAAGTCGTCGTTCATCTTCTATTGGTTTGATGAAGAGGGTTTGGATCGCATCGATTGCGGCGATTGGAGCGATCTTCTTTCTTCAAACAGACGTTGACGACCCTGAAATCAGTGTGTTCATAGTGTGAAAGATATGATTTTTCAGAAAGAACGAGGATTGTTTCGAGGAAAGGAAAATCTAGTGATAATAAAAGGCGAGGCAGTAAGAGAAGAAGATTTTCTCTCTCTCTCTCCCTCTCTCTCCCTCTCTCTCTATTCTACCTCTATTTAATTTTCATGTGGTGTAATAGTTTTTTTTGGTAAACACAACAATTTAGATCAAAATGGTTTCATAAGAGTTATCATGTCAACCCTATGTAGTAGTCCTTGTAAAAGAATCTTCGAGCGTCGAGTGTTGGGCGGAGGGCAATGAGAGGCAGACGAGGGAAACCAACAAGGATCTGTTCCAAACTGAATATATTTTGCTGTTCCTCTGTCTCGAATTCCACGAGCGGCGCTGATGGGTAATCGAGGCGCACTCTCATTTCGGTTCTTAAATAGCTCTCGAGGGGCAGGTAAACTGCCGGGAGATCAGGGCTTACCGATACCTGATATGTGAGCGGTGTTAAATCACCCCTTATTTTTGGCAGCGGCTTGCTTTGGAGCCAATCACCATGAGTGACATAAAATGCCTCGCTGTGTAAGGTTCCCGTCGAGTTCCGTCCAAGCAAAATAAACTGATGGTAGTTAACGAGTTTTCTAACTGCAAGGAACCTTAACTTATTCTAACCCCTAGTGGTTTAGATCTTTATTGACCGTCCCCTAGCCATGGATCGTTTCCCGAACTCGGTTCACCCGCTCCGGACGAGGAGTTCAACACTCAGAACCAAAGAGCCAAGTAAGAGGTAGAGTTCTTTTTCTTCTAACGACACTCTGTACTACGCGACCGAAGTGGTTCCAAAGTTTTAATTCCCAATAATATCTACTTCTGTTATAAAAAGAAAAGAATTTAAGTTTATTAACTCGTCGCAAGAGAGAAAGAATGTGAGGAGAAGAAGAGAGAAAAAAGAAGAGTGTGAGGCAGATCATATCCCGGCGTAGGGTCGACACAACCCACAATCGTTTTTTGATTGGGGCTTAAATACTGTCCATCGCTTCCGGCTGGCCCATTTTTTCGTCCTTCTTGGATCTCCGTGCGATCCTATTTTTTATTTCGGTCCAAATGTCCTTCCTTGACCTGTGAAATGATTGAGTATTCCAATCGTGCTCGTACATCTTACGTGGCGAAATAAGTTCCGTCCCGGAACTTTTGGTGATTACTGGCCGTCGGCTAGGTTGCGGTAGCCATGTGTGGTAGGACATATGGTCGCACAGCTGGTCAGGGTTTTTTGCTCTGATTGGAGATGTGGAACGGGGTCCGGCTGTAGGAGCGTTTTCGGAGTCCTAAGAAGAATCTCTTTGCAGGTGGCGACGGGCCGAAAGAGGGAGAGTTGCTTGGGCTGGATGATCTCTTCATTTCTACAATAAAAGAAATAAATGCATTGTTGTAAGATACAATAGGGGCTAGTGTGTGGTTCGAGATAAAGAGTTGGTTAGTTCTTTTTTTGCGTGGGATACAGAGATTTGAAATCGAGAGAAATTACATCAGAAAGGTCGAATGAAATGTGGTTGATGATTACGTTCTTTTATGTCTAAATGTAGGGCGTATCTCGATGCTGCACTCGTTAAGCTTCTCTCCTTCGTTGTTAATGTGACGGCTGTGATTGTTCGGCGTAAAGTTGGATGGAAGTGCGAAGCATAGGAGCATTGGATGGTAACAGTGCAGTCAATGGCTTCTGGGAGAGAAAAGGTGTTTCCGTAAAGATTCGTGCCGCATAACTGTTATTGTGCTGAAAAAGTGGAAAAGATGGCGAGAAATGTCATAAGACAGAGAAGATTGGCTGTGGTCATAGGCAGTCGTGAGGCAGCTAGCGAGTGTTGACAGGCAGGTGGAGGATTTACGGTGCTTGTACTAGGCTGGCAACGATGGGTTGGACAGGAGTAGTATTGAGGTTGCGGAGCGGAACGGACTCGATGGCGGTTCCTTCAGGTAGAGATAAATTGTTTCCGAATGCCACGTCTCGGTCTGAAGGGATTGTTTGGTGTTTGAATGTTGTTAGAAAAGCGATTGAATGAAAGTCCGTTTCTCGCTCGTCCTCTGTTACTCATCGTGGTGGAGTTAGCTGCTCATATCGGTATCGGTATGGGCGGTCTCCGGTGCGATAATTTCATCTGATTAAGTTGTTGTTCTAGGCGATTGATTTTATCGTCTGCGAGGAGCGCATTGATAGTCTACGCAGTGTCCCTATCTTCTCTTCTTTCTTGTTCCAATATGCGATGTTCCTTTTCTGCTCGACATACGACAGTGTCGTAGTCGTCTGTGTCCGGTAATCTTCGGATTGCTCTTCTGATTTCCGGATTGAGGCCTTTAATGAAAAAATCTGTCGCCATTCGTGCGACGATGCCTTCGCCTTGACCTTGAGACGCGATTTTCGTCTTGTTATGGACTTTCTTGGCGAACTCTCCGACCGAATCTTTTCCTTGCGTGAGATTGTGAAGTTCGTCGCGGAGATTGCTGAGAAGTGCTTCACTCTTCATCCTCTTAGCTAGTTCCATTACTAGCTCTTCCCAGGTCATACTGTCATGTTCCGGGATAGTCTGGTATTTCAACTTTGCTCCGCCTGTTAGATATAGTGGTAATAAGGAGCGTGCAACGGAGCGCGGAATTGAAAAACGTGCGACCAGATCGGTGTACTCTTCGAGAAACTCTTCGAAGGTACGGTCTCCCGTGCCTGAGAACTTCTCGATGCGGTTACCGAGCATCTTGCAAGCCTGGTACACTTGGTGTTGATCGAGCATCTCTATATTCTTGTTGTCTGAGGTGTCGTCCATTGTTGATGCGGTCGCTGTGGACAAGTTAGGTGGTGTTGAGCGTGGCGACGAAAGCGGTCTTCTTTCGTGGAACAGTCGATCGCGTAGTTGTTCTCTTCTTATCCTTCTTTGAAGTCGCTTGTCGTCGCTGTCGAACGGTATCCACAGAATTGTTGGAGAGCTAAAAGTTTATTGTCGTTACCCTGAAATCAGTGTGTTGGTAGTATGAGAGGTGTGGCTAGAAAGATGTGTTCTGTTTCCAGGAAGGACAAATGTGGTTTTTCGAGAAAAGAAAGGCAACTATGGTTGTCCCGAAGAAGGAGCTAGTGATGGTAGAAAAATAGAGGAGGTAAGAGAATTCTCTTTCTCTCTCTCTTTGTGTGTTGTCACTTTATTTTATTTTTTCCTATTGTTTTTGTTTGTTTACAAATACTTTTATTTTGCATAGTGGTTTTTCCCCTCTGTTAGTACAGAACAATTGAGATAAAATTGATTTATTCACAAAAATCATTCGGCTGGAGGAGGTGGTCGACGTGTTCGGACGGGCCCGTAATAGATCGTCAGCTGGTGTTTCGCCTTCGTTGGTCCGTTGTACTGATTCGTATAAAATGCAGTGTGGGCTTCGAGTGTTGCACGATAGATGATAGGAGGCAACCGGGGGAAACCCACGAGTATTTGCTCGAAAGCAAATATATTTTCGTGCGTTGCCGTCTCGAAGTCTACGAGGGGCGCTGATGGATGTTTGAGGTGTGCTCGCATTTCTGTTCTTAAATAGCTTTCAAGGGGCCTGTACACGCCGGGAAGGTCAGGGCTCAACGGCACTTGATATGTGAGCGGTGTGAGCTCACCTCTTATTTTGGGCAGCGGCTTGGTTGGAAGCCACTCGCCGTTTGTGCCGTCAAATGCCTCTGTGGCTAATGTGAACACGCGGTTTACCGCACCTTGTAACTGGGACAGCTCCATGTCTGCCACGGTATTACCGTGGAGACATTTAATAACATCCAGTAAATGAAAGAAAGACAGATATTTTTGGCGCTCGGCACTCCCGGGAGGAGCAAGACGGAAGAGAGCCCGGTGGATCTGTCTCTCTTCCATGGTTAGTGTGTCGGGGTCCCGGATGCGGAATGGAATGGCGTTCGCGAAGATAGTGATAAGAAGGTCCATCTGTAAAAAAAAGTAATTTGCGTGCCACTAAAAAAAATAAGCATCTAAGGCGCTTATATTTTCAAGTTTGAGTTTAGATCACAAGGTGGGAGAGTGAAGCACTCCCTGATCAGGTTTTATTGTTTTCTCGCTAATTTCGTGAGATCAAAAGATGGGGGTTTCCCCCCCCCCCCCCGGTCGCAAAATTGATGGTTTTTCTCCCTTCCGAAAAATATAAAAACCCTTTTGCTCTCCCCAGCGAGTAGGGGGTGCGACCTAGCGCCATTTTTAATCTACTATGCGTCTACGAAGCAAAAGCGTTAGATTTACTAATTTATAGAGGACTTACTGTTAACTGGTAGCTTGTGAGGCGTTTTGGTTTGGGTTTTTATAGAAAGTATGCGCAACAGGTCTTTCTTATCTTCTCGTGAGGTGTACATTGTTTGTTAGTAGAAAAGTCAAATGAAGATGACGGCATGTCAGTTATCCATCAAATGGTCGGGTGTGGTCGCGTTCGCACGACCAAAGGAACGCGGTGTTAACGGTTTTGTTATGCCATTACACTGCGGCGGCTTCGTTGTCGGTGCGGGAATGCGTATAAAAGATCGTAGGAGCGGAGGTCAGATATCGCTTCCCGTCGGTGTTCTAGTACTATGATATTTTTAGTACTGATAATTTCGATTCTTGGTATCTCTGGTCAAGGATACCACCTCTATGTAAGGTTCTGGGCGGGCCTTTCATGTAAGATTCCCTTCGCCGGAACCTCCATGTAAGATCCTCGCCGGGTTCCGTCTTATTGAGGTAACTCAATGATAGTTTCGAGTTCCCCAGCGGCAGAGAACCTTAACTTTTCTAACCTCCGATGATTTTAGATTTCCCTTGGACAACCTCTAACCATGGACCATTTCTTGGCTCGGTTCACTCATTCGTTACGCCAGACCAAAGGAGCCAGGTAAAAGACAGAATTTTCTTCCACCTCCTACTAACACCCTGCACCTCACGACCATCATGACTCCAAAAATTTTTTTTTATTAACATTTACTCCTGGTATAAAAGAAGAGAATATAAAGTTTATTAATCCATCACAGAAAAAGGGAGAGAGAGAAAGAGACGAGTATGAGGAGAAAAGGAAAACAGAAGAAAAGAAGGAAGGACAATCACATCTCCAGCGTAGGGCGCGGCGACTCAACCCACAATCGTTTTTTGATTGGGGCTTAAATACTGTCCATCGCTTCCGGCTGTCCTATTTTTTCGTTGCCCTTGGATCTCCGTGCAATGCGATTTTTATCTCCATCCACATGTCCTTCCTTGACCTGTGGAATGATCGAGTGTTCCAGTCGTAGTCGTACAGAACCTTAACTTTTCTAACCTCCGCTAATTTCAGATTGTCATTTGCCGACCTCTAACCATGGACCGTTTCTCGACTCGGTTCACTCTTTTCTTAAGCAGAATCAGAGGGAGCCAGGTGAGAGACAAGATTTTTCCACTTCTGATAACATCCTGCACCGACGTGATTAGAAATTGATCTACCACAAAAGAGAGAGAGAAGTGTGAGGAGAAAAGGAAGAAGGAAAGCGGGAAAGAAAAAGAGACGTATCACATCTTCAGCGTAGGGCACGGCGGCTCAGCCCACAATCGTTCTTTGATTGGGGTTTAGATACAGTCCATCGCTTCCGGCTGTCCCATTTTTCCGTTGCCCTCCGATTTCCGTGCGATGCGATTTTTTTATCTCGATTCACATGTCCTTCCTTGACCTGTGGAATGATTGAGTATTCCAGTCATGGTCGTACACATCCCTCGGCGATGAAGAAGTTCCATCCCGGAACTTTTAGGTGGAGATCTTTGCCTTCGCTCTTGTGGTAGACGGGTGTGGTGTTCCAGCTGTTCTGCTAGTTCATTTGTGCAAAGAATAAGGTTGTTTTATTTAAAATACAGTAGAGTCAAAATGATCAACACTGTATCGGCTATCAGAGCTAGAGAGGCTGATGAGAGACTGAGCCGGTATAATAGGTGGATAAATAACGGCTTTTGGTAGTCTAGCGACCCCTACCCAGGTTTGTTCTAAGGTTAAATGCAGTGGTCTATGCCCTGGGGTGGGGAATTCAAGCAATGCTAACTTTCTGTAGCGCAGATGCGCTCCAAATCTATCCCGCAGATGTGTTTCGAGGGAATGGTCCCTCCTACTGCATTTGGTGCAGGGAAACCGATAAGGAACAGCACACATATCTAAACGGACGTGCCGTTAAAGACAACGTGGGCGATGAGGAGCAATTTACGTGCCCATGAGCGGATGCCTTCTGCGCTCATTTGCTCTACTTCAACATTGGTGAGAAATGAAATGAGGTCGGTCATTCGATGAAAAGAGATATATTTTTGTGCTGTAGAAACGTCGCTGGGCGGATGGGCAAGACGTCGCTTCGCCTGTCGAATGAGATGTTCATCGTCTTTGGGGTCCTCCAAAAAATCGGTACGGACGTGACGGTGGATTTGCGACATTATCTGGATTTGATCCATCTAAAAAAAGCGGTACTATGAATATGTAGCTACTGGGTGCAGTCTAAGGCGCTTAACTAAATGTTAGAACATCGCGTAGTGTTCTAATTAACGGGGAATTGCGATGCTTCCTGGCCAGATTTTGTTTCTGTCGCAAAAGTAATACCCGTTGAAGGGATTCCTCCTGGTTCCCATGTTGTTCTCCCCTAATTTGAGATTTTGGCGCTGGAAGAATAATTCCTCGGGCGAGAAGGGGGTGTGAACCGTAGCGCCATAGGAAAATTAAACTACCGTGCTCAAAGCGTGCAAGTGCGGTGATGCGATAATGGGCCTAATCCACTAATGCGCTTATATAGGAGCGATATCCCGTATGTTTTCTTAAGGACCCTCCAGATGTGACATGCTATCACTTAGGGTTTGATTGATTTGCTAGATGAAATTTCCAGTTTCTTGATAAAGACTGGATGGGGTCAATGCGCTTTTCTCTGCGAACTTTGAAAGAGCGTTCCCTTCGTCGGAGCCTTTATGTAAGGTTCCGGTTGCCGGAATCTCCATATGAGACTGCCGCCGGGTTCCGTTTTTGACCCTGGACCGGTTATGCGGCCCGAAGGCTCGGCGGTGTCTTATCGATAACCGGAGATGACGACAGAGAGGGAAAAGAGACCGACTTCCTATATGAGGACCCAAGGTGACTTCGGAAGGACTCTAGCTCTGATATTATTTCATGAATTCCGTTTACGTAGGAGGGTTTTGGATTCAAATGTTCTGATTCGAAAAAGGAACAAGGAGAGATATTTGTATTATTCTTTATCCAGTCAATTAGAGAGAGGGAAAGAAAGAGAATACAACAACAAGAGAAAAAAGGAAAGAAAGAATCTACATTGGTGGTGATGATTCGACCCCGCTCCCGCTCTTCTGACGTTCCTTATATTCTCGGCTCAGGTTTTAGGTTGCCAGCCGTTCCGCTCGCGTAGCCGTTCCCATTTTTTATAGCCTCCCAGATATCCTTCCGGCTGTAGTGATGTGGAACAGTATTTCAGTCGAAACGTGACAAGGGAACAAGGATTGTTTCAAGGTGAGAAAGACCTAACGATGATAAAATGCGGGGGAGGTAAGAGAAAAAAATTTCTTCCTCTCTTTCTCTCTTTCTATGCTTTATTATTCTTTCGTTTATAGTTACCTCTATTCTACTTTCATGTGGTGTAATAGTCTTTCCTTCTCTTTAGTACATAACAGTTGAGATGAAATTGATTTATTCATATGAGATCATTTGGGTGGAGGGGTGGTCGGTATGTTCGCGCAGGCGCGTAGTAGATCGTTTGTCCTTCTGGCGCCTTCCTTGGCCCATTGTACTGGTCCTTGTGGAAGGATGTTCGAGCGTCGAGCGTTGGGTGGAGGGCGATACGAGGTAAGCGAGGAAAACCGACAAGGATCTGTTCGAAGGCAAATATATTTTGCTGGTTCTCTGTTTCGAGTTCCACCAGTGGCGCCGATGGATAGGGGAGACGTGTTCTCATTTCAGTTCTAGAATAGCTTTCCAGAGACACGTACACCCCGGGGAGATCAGGAATCAGCGGCACCTGATACGTGAGCGGTGTTAGCTCACCCCTTATTTTTGGCAGTGGCTTGATTGGGAGCCACTCACCATTCGTACCATCAAATGCCTCACTGGCAAGCGTAAAAACGCGATTTAGCACGCCTTGCAATTCGGGCATTTTCATACCTGCCACGGATTTACCGTGGCACCGACCAATAACCGATGGCAAATGATACTAACCCGGATATTTTAGGTTTTCAGAAATTCCAGGAACCGTGCCCTTCGAGGCGAAGGAGGGCACGGTGCGTCTGTCTTTCCTGCAGGCTGAGTGTGGCAGGGTCGCGAACACGAATTTCGGTGGCGTCGGAGAGAATTGTAGCGAGAAGATCCATCTATGAATAAGTAATTAATGCGTGCTGCTGAAAGGAAAAGCAACTAAGGCGCTATATTTATTTTTAAGTGCTGCCTTATAAGCTGGATCACAAGGTGGGAGAGCGCAGCACTCCCTGATCAGAGTTTTCCTCTGGACCCTGAGCAATACCAAAAGAACTTAACTGTATTAAGAAGTCAACATTGTACATCAAGAAAAGTACAGGTACATATAGTGAGTCGTGACGAGAGAGAGGAAAAGAGGATGAGGGGGAAGAGGAAAAGATGGAGAAATGAGATGAATCACATCCTAATGTAGGGCGACAGCAGTGCAACCCGCGATTGCTTTCTTGTAGAGCCTTAAATATTGTTCTTCGCTTCCGGCTGACTCATTTTCTGAACGTCCTCGGATTTTTGTGCAATCCTTTTTTTTTATTTCGGTCCACATGTCCTTTCTCGAGATATGATAGGACCGAGTATTCCATTCGTATCCGTACACTCGGACATCTGGGCTAGTCGTTTTTTTTTCATTTCGATCCACATGTCCTCTCAGGTGATGTGATACGCCCGAGTGTTCCAGTCATAAGCATACACAAGAGCTTCTAAAAAGACACAATTCCTAATTTCAAAGCTACTGGATCATTGTGCACTTGTCCTTGGAATTTCCATCAAGAATGGCATTACAGGAGTATAATTTGATGAAGAGGAAAGTATGCCAGGTGTGAAAAACCTTTATGGGTGGTGAGAGGTGAGACCTTTATGGGATAAGAGGGATAGCACTCCTGCAGCAACAACAATGAATGATTACGGGAATAAGGAAATAGAAGACAACAATAGGATAAGAAAATACTAGGAGAAACAGCAGAATAGGCTTAGCAAATAAACACTGACTGAATACTAGCCGCTGAGAAACCGACCGAACTGAAATCTCGCGGCGGCGGAGCAACCAGTTCTTATCGCATTAGGGGCGGGGCTGCGCGACGACGATTCACGGGTGATGCAGGTACATATTCGGTGGTGGCGGCTATGTCACTTCTCGCTTGTTTCCAACGTCATGTACTCGGTTTGAATACTCGAAATAAACTCGAGCAAGAGCGAAAAAACGAAATTCTGGAGCTGGGAGATTTGCTTCGGATCGGAAAAGTTACAGAAGTGGAAATAGCGTTGTGATTGAAGTCATTTTTAAATCTGTAGGTCTAGATTGAATATTAGAGCTAAGAGCAGTTAATATACACCTGCTATAAAGGTACACAAGCAGACAGCTGCACATTTATCTACATTGGAGCTAATAGCAGTATACATTGCTACGGATATCACTTACAAGGCACAATGTAACTGTGTCACCTATAATTCTTACTGTTGGCTCATTAAAACTGTATTTGTCAAGACATCAGATGTTAACATTGGCTAAATGAGCACGTGCATGCAGTCTGTGAACTACAACTCTTTTCAATTTAAATAATGATCGTAATTGATCCAGCTCTCAGCTGTTCCTCGTCGTGCACGTTGCTAGTTAGACATGTAGACGAGGACATTTCGTAGATTTAAAGGTTTTCATAGAAAAATAATACCCATTGGTTCTTTCTTCAAAGAAAATTCGCAGTTTTTCCGGTTTTTTATAGCAACTATCTCGCGCTGCGACTCTTCGAACTCCTCCATTGCTCCCGATTTGCAGGTCAAGGTTGCGCGATCGACCACTGCGTGTCGTTCCGGAACAGCCATGGACAACTTGCTATCTCATTAGAAATCTTCAATACCACTATTTTGCACTCTTTTCAGTTCACCTTTGCTACTAGACGTCCTGATCCACTGTTGATTTTGATGGTGACCCTAGCCACTGAAAGATTAGGCGAACAGCTGAGATTGATTCCTGGAAATGTTAGGTAGTTGGCGCGTTGCGTTTTCATTTTTGGGAAAATTGTTGTATTTGAGGCAGATATGACGATATTTTGAGTTTAGAGTGAATATGTTTCTATTCAAGTTACCGGGTTTGCTCAATTTCCTTACTTTCTCTAGTTTATTCAACTCCAGGGTTTTGAATTCCACTTGAAAAAGTCCTCTATGCCTTTGTTGGTATTAACTGAGAGGTCGAGGGCCATACTTGTCTGTGTTTTCTTTTTCACGTCAAATAATTTTTTTTAATTTGGAGGTTGTTGGCCAAGAAATTTCGGAATATTGGCATCTATTATTTGTCACAGATGATTGTAAATTTTGCACTTCTCAGCATTTTAACACTTCAGTTTGCTCTAATTATTTCAACATCAGAGTTAATTCAGTCGTGATTAATGAGCAAGTAATGTGTTAGATCCACTCAATATTCGAATATTCGACGTTGAAGAAGTCGGAAGTAGGTGTGTTTATGATAGAACAGCGTATTTCGTATCTAGAATATTCGATTTTTTGGGTAAATTTCTGGATTATTCATTGAATTAATCAAATTTTCCGGCAACACTATGTTCGTAATCCTGGAACTAAATTAACGCTTACATAGCTTATGGGACGAGAATTTCATCAAAATAAAATTGAGAGCTCCAGCCTTCCGTAAAATAAGTGAAACCTGTCTTGAAAATACCTATAAATCACTGCTAATAGCAATTGCTTCGGATTTATTCTGCTTTCTAGAATGTTCGTAAATGTAAGGACTCTGGACGGACAGATGTTGTACTCCAGCTCCATGGTTGCCGTTTTCCTCAAATACTTGATGTTTTTCTTGTAAGCTCGATCATCTCATGCTCACACTTACTTAGAACTACTTTTTACGCCGGGTAACCTATCACTTTTCGATTTCGTTATCATTAAAATCCAGAACCCTCAAACCACTTCATTGCTTTGAATAAGACATGGTGTTGTCAATGTTCTAGACACTGATGTCCATAGGTTCTTCCTTAGCCTACCATCTAACTGATATTTTGAAAATCCGCTCTAGTTTTAGACCTTATGGAGAGATTTCGACGGCTGAAGGAGTCCATTACTTCGATAGAACCGCGGGTCCTCGCTGAGACAAGTGTTCGGCTTGCTCTGGCCAGTGCTGCAAATTACTATCTCTCACAGTGCATGTTCGATCGGAGGCTGATACCATTCCTGGATAATGTAGGTTCACAAAATCCATTTATCTTAACGGATCCATTTTTCGTGCAGACGAAATCCACACTGTAGTTGCTGTGCCTTTGGAAGTAGTGATGAAAAATGACTAAAACATATATACAGTGGAGGTGCAGCTGTACAGAGAAGCCATTGGAGTGCTTCTTCTAATCAAATTAAGCTCCAAACTCTTACCCTTTTATCTCAATGGGTTGTATAACCAGTTTAATCCAGCTCAGTCAGTCCTGTTCCAGACTTTCAAGGCATCGCCGCTGATGAACTGGTCTGCTTTTCACAGGGATGCTGACAGAATGCCAAAGATGCAAAAATTATGGCCACCTCATGACTATTTCGAGCTGGCAGTGGTTTTCACAGTGGCTTTGTATGTGATTCTGAAGTGAGTTCTCTTTTTACTCACTATTCATTCATATGTTTGTTCATTTGCTTGTTTATTTATAACTTTTTTTATTTATTGTTTACCAGTCTGGCCGTCCGGCTAACGCCGGACTTCCAGACTTCTATTGATGCTCGCTTCGCTCGCATATTCCGCATACGATGCAGAAAAAAAGGTGGACAGATTTAGTAGATCCTGTATCCCCCCGAGTGAGTCCATCGACTTTTGGAAAGCTCTCGATCGCGTGAGCGGTACCCTTCCTCCAGGAGAAGTAATTTCTTTTGATTGGCCCTTGTGGCCGCTGTTAATTGAACGTAGCCGATTCAGTGAAATGCCTTCTTGAAATAATCTATCTTTAGCAGATTGTTGTGGTAACTCAAGTGATAAGGGTCTGCCCATGTATAAAAACAGAGTGAAGGGTGGGGTCGATTCAGATACAAATGGAGTGGAATGAGGAGGGGAATACGGATTGGAGCAACGTGCACCTAGGTCACATACGTAGAAGGAATAGCCGGAATGGGTGCCAGGGCAGCATTCATGAAGAAAGTTACCTAGGCCATGACGAACTTCCTTTTCTGGACGCGGACGCCCTTATCACAAAGCTGGACCATGCGTTTCCCCACCTTTGGGCGCCGGCGCACCCTTATCACAGTGGTGGCGGCCCCATCTCCCCCACTTCTGGGCGCCGGCGCACCCTTATCACAGTGGTGGACCCGTCTCCACCACTTTCGACGCCGGCGCATCCTTATCACAGCTGTCGACTGCTCTCCCCTATTTCTGGGCGCGGCACACCCTTCTCACAGCTACCGCACCCTCTCCCTCACTTCTGGGCGCCGGCGCACCCTTATCACAGTGGTGGACCCGTCTCCCCCACTTCTGGGCGCCGGCGCACCCTTATCACAGTGGTGGACCCATCTCCCCCACTTCTGGGCGCCGGCGCACCCTTATCACAGTGGTGGACCCATTTCCCCCACTTCTGGGCGCCAGCGCACCCTTATCACAGTGGTGGACCCATCTCCCCCACTTCTGGGCGCCAGCGCACCCTTATCACAGTGGTGGACCCATTTCCCCCACTTCTGGGCGCCAGCGCACCCTTATCACAGTGGTGGACCCGTCTCCCCCACTTTCGACGCCGGCGCATCCTTATCACAGCTGTCGACTGCTCTCCCCTATTTCTGGGCGCGGCACACCCCTCTCACAGCTACCGCACCCTCTCCCTCACTTCTGGGCGCCGGCGCACCCTTATCACAGTGTGGACCCGTCTCCCCCACTTCTGGGCGCCGGCGCACCCTTATCACAGTGGTGGACCCATCTCCCCCACTTCTGGGCGCCGGCGCACCCTTATCACAGTGGTGGACCCGTCTCCCCCACTTCTGGGCGCCAGCGCACCCTTATCACAGTGGTGGACCCATCTCCCCACTTCTGGGCGCCAGCGCACCCTTATCACAGTGGTGGACCCATTCCCCCACTTCTGGGCGCCAGCGCACCCTTATCACAGTGGTGGACCCGTCTCCCCCACTTCGACGCCGGCGCACCCTTATCACAGTGGTCGCTGGCTACCGCACCCTCTCCCTCACTTCTGGGCGCCGGCGCACCCTTATCACACCCGTATCACAGTGGTGGACCCATCTCCCCCACTTCTGGGCGCCGGCGCACCCTTATCACAGTGGTGGACCCATCTCCCCCACTTCTGGGCGCCAGCGTACCCTTATCACAGTGGTGGACCCATCTCCCCCACTTCTGGGCGCCGGCGCACCCGTGTCACAGTAGTGGACCCATCTCCCCTACTTCTGGGCGCCGGCGCCCCTTATCACAGTGGTGGACACGTCTCCCCTACTTTGCGCACCCTTATCACCGTGCTGGACCCATCTCCCCCACTTCTGGGCGCCAGCGCACCCTTATCACAGTGGTGGACCCATTTCCCCCACTTCTGGGCGCCAGCGCACCCTTATCACAGTGGTGGACCCGTCTCCCCCACTTTCGACGCCGGCGCATCCTCATCACAGCTGTCGACTGCTCTCCCCTATTTCTGGGCGCGGCACACCCTTCTCAGAGCTACCGCACCCTCTCCCTCACTTCTGGGCGCCTGCGCACCCTTATCACAGTGGTGGACCCATCTCCCCCACTTCTGGGCGCCGGCGCACCCTTATCACAGTGGTGGACCCATCTCCCCCACTTCTGGGCGCCAGCGTACCCTTATCACAGTGGTGGACCCATCTCCCCCACTTCTGGGCGCCGGCGCACCCGTGTCACAGTAGTGGACCCATCTCCCCTACTTCTGGGCGCCGGCGCACCCTTATCACAGTGGTGGACACGTCTCCCCTACTTTGCGCACCCTTATCACCGTGCTGGACCCGTCCCCCCACTTTTGGGCGCCAGCGCAGCCCTTCTGTATTGACTCCATTGACGGACCCGTTGCACATTGTCCAACCTTCTCCTCTATCTCATCCCTACCCCACTCAACCATACCACACCCATTCCTAGGCTTTTATATGATCTCACAATCACGATCATTGACCAATTGTAGAATTTCGTAACGGTCTGACACACATACATACTTACATACAGACAGACATGAAAACAGACTAAGCCCGTTATTATAAGTCATGATCATTCATCGCTCTAACTAGGTTTATTTCTCTGACCAACATCGCATATTTTCCATAGAAAATCGCGTGTTAATCTTACAAATTCGTGACAAATTTAAGGGAAAGTGCACAAATCTTTCTCGGAACTAGAAATCCTCTTATATAAATCATGGTAGTGCAACAAAATTTTCTAGAGCGCAGGCGTAGGGGGGCTAGCACGTGATCGCATGCGCTCGCCGTGAGGCTCAATTATAGACTGTGCCTCACGAGGATGCGCAGCTGACGGGGCATTGGGCCGATGTTTCGTCATTGGTGCATAGACGCAGTGGAATTCGGGTGCATTCAGGATTTCGCGGTGGGATCAGCGTGTAGCGGTCTCGTGCCCTCCGGGCGAGACAGTGTTTTCAATGATTTGGCGTTGCATAGCAGCAATGTACGGAGCAGAGTAGCCCCTCTCCTGGAGCTTTGTCATTAACTCCGTTCAGTTTTCAAAACTGGACGGTAACCACCAGGAAGAGATGGGTGTAAGCCACGAAGGGGGTGCGTATCGGTAGGATCACTCAGTTTCCACACATTGGACATGGTCTGCGCACCTCTTATTGAGGTCCAACTGATGATCGGTTCCGGGATGAACGAACGAAGATATCGTCATCATAAGCTGCTGCAACATTTTCTGAAAGTAGTTATATTGATTGATCAAACTTTCTAAACATTTCCTAACTCCCTTCCATTACTCTTGAGATTTACAAATAGTGTGAGTGCACTGATGACGGACAGATGTGCCGGGGCTCCGTATTCAGAAAAACATCAGATAGGTGTCCACCAATCGAGAAAGGGCCCAAGAGTGGAGAAAAAGGCAGGATACGGGTTTATAGATAGAGAAAGTGTTCTCCGTGGCCCAATAGTGGGGGAACCGCCGAGATACGGGTCAAGCGATCGATCGGGTCTGTGCTGGCCCAATTGTGGGAAGAACGGATACAGATACACGAATGGAGAATGGGCCTACCCTGATCCAATAGTGGGGAAAGCGCCAGGATGCACGTCTGCCGCTGGAGTAGGGGCACGCTATGCGCTCATTCGTGTGTCAGACGACCACCTCTTCTTCCTCCCTGTACATTGAAGCAGAATCTCATCAGTTGGACTCTCTCAGTGACGTGAAGCTTGAATCGTTTCGGGTGATTATTCACACGGCATTGGTTACACTGTATTGTTCACAAGTACTAAATGAAAACTTCTGTGCAGAGTTGGGAATGGCTGTTCATAACGGGTCCATGGGCATATAAGAAATGTGACAGAAAAAAGTAGGTAGAATCACTGCATCGGAAATTAGCTTATATGTAGGTTTGTGATTAAGAATTTGCAAGCAAGGCTAGGATCGTTAGAAGATTCGAAGCCCGACGTTGGCGAGGTGGCCAGACCCGTAGAATATACGCAATTTATAGAGAGGATTTTGTGTTTGAGCTCAGCTAATGATTACTTTTGCTTATTGCCAATTTTCTAAGCATTTCGCATGTGTGAAGCTTTTGCACGTACTTCAAGTGGCTGCCCCACCCCACTTTCTGGCGTCCCGAAGGGGCGCTAGTTCGTGACAAGTTCAGGGAAAGATTTTTTCATGGTTTCCGGTCGATTTTTTTTCGCCTGAGTATTTACCCATTCACTGAATAGTTTATCGAGTAGTGATGTAACCTTTCAAATCTCTACCATATTTGACGTTTCACTGAGTAAATAAGATAAGGATAACTAAATCACTCCGCTACGAGGTGGGTGAAATTTGTAGAATTCAGATTATCATGTGATGCTTGTTGCATTAAAATTAATCCTTCAAATTTTCTAACTCGTCACTTTCTACAATATCTCTACATTTTGAAAATGGGCTTTTTCCAATTCCTAGTTTACATCCCAGGATTTTTCCATGATTTTCCAGATACTTCCTAACTCCTGAAAATGTGCTGCAAATGCTGCAACGGCTCGTTGGACGACCAGACTTCGCTGTGAACGAGGAAGACGAGAAGGCGCTTGGCACTGCTCACCTGCCTTCTTCGCTGCTTGCAGTCCGGCTTTTCTCTGCTGCAGTGGTTGCTGTCTGTGTCTTCACACTTCTGCTTCCGATGCAAAGGCTGGCGGAAATGCATATTTTCGTGATCTCGTTGAATTTCTTCCACATGCTGCTAATGTGTGAGTTGACTGCAGTGATAATGTTTCTCTATTCTGAGCGGTTGCAAGATAAGGTGAAAACAGAATAAATAAACGATAATGACTGTTCTGGGGTTGTCGCTGTTGTAGATACTTCTTCTGAGACGTTTTGTATGTTTTGTCGAAGTCATGCATGCATTAAATTATTCACTAGATGCACACGTACATTCGAAGGCGCACAACAAAAAAAAAAACAAAAAAATGCAGGGTAAGTTTTGATGTTATGCTTCACTTTTTAAGTATGAAACGTTTTGCGTGTAAATTTGAGAAAAATGATGAAAATGACAAACCCATCCAGAATGAGTAAGAACATACCGCTGGCATAATAAGGATCAGGGATGAACGGAAGTCAGATTCAAAAATTCGGAACTCCGAAGTCGGAAGTCGGAAGCCCAAAAATGACCGGAACAGCGGAAGTCCAGTAGTGAAAAGTAAGGAGAGTCCAATGTGTGTACATGCACATGCGTATCGTGAACGCTCTTAAGGTTGTTGTAAACCATGTGGTGTTACACTAACTGGCATTCATTTTGATAATTTCATCTAATTACTTTCCTAAAAAGTACTATCAATTCAGGATTAAGGGATAAACAAAAAGTAAAGGATCGCTCAATAGAACCTAGGTGGTTGAGCAGGACTGTAGCAAATTCGCCAGATGTATGAAAAATTCATAAGTTCTCAGCAACAGTCCTTTGGATTATATTTCCCACAGGAAAATGTCCTATGGAGGAGAATGCTGAGTAGTGTTGCCCATTTTCATATCAGTCCCCATGACAAAAGCGTGTTCCAGGAAATCATCTCGTTAAGTTTTAGTATCTTTTCATAGGGACGGCAACTCTTCTACTTTGGTGGAACTGAGTGTTGCCTGATTTTGCGTGACCCCATTCTGTCTAGCTAGTTAACATTATGAGTGGAGTGAAAACAGACAACTTTGAAATTTCCATCGATTCTTTTAGAAAGTGCTAAATGTTGAGCAGATCCTCTATTAGTTCTAGCCGAATTTTTGGCAATGTGATTTCGTTAATGCATATACTGATGTATGTATAGTATCGAATCCAGAACAAAGGCCTAGCGATTGGAGCAACACAAATTTATTTGCAGAAATTTCAGAGGAAGAACATCGACGAAGGTTTTAGGCAAAGACTGGTGCTATCCTGCATCACATCCCAATTAAGACAGCGGAACTTGTGTGGAATCAGTTCACGCCTAGGAAGCGTTACTTTGGTTCACGACTGCCGTATTGTGCAGACGATGCCGGCAAGATCTTCAAAAACTGCACAAAATTGGCGCCGAATTGATATAAAATGCACTTGCATCATTCCAAAACTTCTGAGAGCTTCCGGCTTTTTTGCCATTTTTCGAAAGTTGGAAGTTCAGAAAACACCGGAATATTGGAAGTTTCGGAAACCGAAATTCCGCTCATCCCTGATAAGGATGATGTAATTGAATGAGTTACATAGAGAGTTATGTGAGCTTAGGTATAGGGGCAACTTACACTAGATGCGTGCGTTTGACGTGCGTGCGTCCGTATGATGAAGGGTAGGATCAGTCGCACTGCTGATGCAGTTCAGACGCACGCGTTTAGGGCCTCGTGGCGGTCGTATGGAGGCTGTGCATGTCGTGTTGACCGGTCTTCATGAAAAATCATTCATAAAAAATCAATGCGTGCGTCTGACGCACACATCCTAGTATAAATTGCCCTATATTCTGTTTCAAGGGTGATGATAGTTGGGAAGGCGTCAGAGAAAAAAGGAACGTTAGAAAGAACAGGAATTCGAGAGGATGAAGAGAGAAACAGGGGAAATCCACAAATACTCGACTGTCGACGCATTTGAAACAGACTAAAGACGAGAAGTTCTGGGCACTTTTCCTGGCCCGAAGTAAGTCGACATTGTATGGATTGAATTTGTGTGCTTTACTTGGAATCGTTCGAAATACCCACTGCTCCAAAACCACAAAAGTAGAGCAACTGGAAAAATTTATCATTCGAAAATCTGGAGAAACTGTTTCTTGAAACGTTTATTATTCGAAAATGCCAGAAAAAACGAGTTGTTCGAAGGTACCACGTATATTTGCGTAGAAATATAGCCGTTATAAAGAAGACAGACGGATATCGCGGCGGGACGTGATCGAGAGATGCAGTAAGAGCATGCTCCAAGTGAGAGGGTCGACTAGGTCCCGCCGCGATTCTGAGGACGCGACGCTGTGAAACTGCACGCGCAATCCGTCTGTCTTTTCGACAAGGACTGTATGAAGAGTTTGCTCAGCATTTCATAAGGTACTTAATGAACTAACACACTAACTTACAACGGGTACTTCCCGGTCAATAGTAACGGATTAGTAATATCCAAGTTTGTTTTTTCTTGAATCTCTTCATAGTCATCGCTAGATCAAGTTTTTATTAAAAAGCACAACAGTAGCGCTGCTCCGCAGTGTTCATCACCGTTTTATTCAACGATCATTGCGTAAACACGTGCACTCGGTTACACGATATGTTTACTGATTGTTTCCAATAACGAGTGTTTAGAGGTGTGATTCACTCATCCTGCAGTTGTGCATCGTTATTAGCAGCGTTATCATCTATTTAATTGCTTTGAAATTAACTGTTTCCCTGGTGTCTTTTCCGGCAAATTCTATCCAGATGCTGAATCCAGTTTGTTTCATTATGGACTAGAACGATATTCGAGATTCATTTTTCCTAGAAGCGTTTTGTTCTTCCTAATCTACTAGATACAAAGTAGACGAGCAGAACAAATGCTGGTAACTCTGGGTAAAATTAACCGGGCAATTGGCTGAGGTTTACCTGTATAAATGAATGTGAGCAAAAAATTTGATTGTTTTATGACAGAACGAAACGCCGAAATTTTTCGAGCATTCCGAGATCCAACTTCTGGACACTCTCATAGTTGCTGTGTTTTCTCTGGTGATATAATGTCACTTCTCCGGCAATCCTCCTTTGAAATGGTGGGAGGTGCATGGAAAAGTCATTTTTTAACCACCTTTTTCTTCCAAAAAGCGATCGGCCCTGGAATTTCAGGGGAGTATTTCAGAGATGTTTTTGAAACGAAATGCATAAAAGAGAAAATGAACGTTTAAGAATTCAACAATGCGTAAAAAGAAGGAAAAAGGAAAGATGCGATTAGAAGAAAGAGTTTCCCAGAAGGGAAAGGAAAACAAAAGTTTCATTCATTGAATAGAGCTCTCTGGATTTTTTTAATGAGTACTGAACGTAAATACGTCATTAATATTTTCTTTTATTTGGATAGCCAAGGTTCGAATGCTTCATTGAGAGACGTGATAGCGTACTCAAATCCACCCTTCTCCTAACATCCATCAATAAGTTTACCCATACCTGATGTTGGCATTACCTAGCTGCTACCAATCGGTACGAGATTACTCATGTCTCCAATGATGCATCCGAGTCCAAAAAATGTCAAGATTACTTGGGCAGTTCTTTTTTTCAACAGCTAGAGACATATCACAAGTCAACTCATACCCATGGTAAATATGGGTAAACGTAAGGGTAAACACGTTGACGAGTGTCGCATAGAGGACGTATAGGCAACGCCATGTTTGGATATGCACATTGATGAGTGTCAGGTATAGGGTTGATTTATGGCCGTATCCATAGCTGAGATTACCCAGGGTAAACATGCCAACACTATAAAAATTTATCCATCGTTAACCCTGGCGTCAAAACTTTTACCCTGGGTGAAGTCATCGATGCATCTAGGGCTTGGAGATGTTGTCACGTTAACCATGGGTGATCTCAGTGACACACATTGTCCCTAATGTACATAGGCTCCACCATTACGTGTCTCGAATTCCTGAAGCACCTGTTGATTAACGATAGAAAGCGGATGCTCTGTGCCTACTAAATCAGAAACTGTGGAAACATTTGTGCTATTCCTCGAACCGGAAGTGGAGGGAAAAAATCACCCCGACAAGAGGGCAGAGCAACATTCCCAAGGAGTGTTTTGTATTGATGCGGCAACAAACATGACAAAGGATGATTCGACGGGAATCCAGACAATACAAGTCTGTGATAGAAGGAGAATGCATGTCATTTCTATTGTTTATTATGACTTCTTAACGACTGTGGCTAATGAATAGACAGCAACAACTTAGAGTCAAAATCCGATAACTAAACCGCTGAATGTGCTCAAAGGTTCTCACAACAGAGGAGTCCGGTTAGTGTGAATTTCGCAACTAGATCCTTTTAAAAACAACTATAGAATTGAGTAATTAATCAAAACAAACTAGCAATTAACATTGGAAGTAAAAATGGACCAACGGAAATTTGCCCACCGTCTTCAAGGATTCAACCTCTTTTCTGGAGTATCCGAAAATGTTTGAACTCCGCAGATAAAATTGAACAGAACGGAATTCGAACAAATCTCCCTCTTCTGCCTCTCCGCATAAATATTTACAGTCTGTGTTTTGAATAAATTATCATTTTCTTTGTTCTCTGCTATCCATAGAGCAGCGTGTTATTTTGTCTTGATAGTTTTTTTTAAAAATTTTCCGTGTTCAGAACACCAAATGTCTTCTCTAAGTAATGACGGAGAGCGGGGGACGGGGTAGCAGGATGGAGGCTAACCTGAGAAAGATAAAGTTGTGATCATCATAGAAAAAGTGATCCGAAATGTTGGAGCTGTGGAAAAAAGGCTAGTGGAAGGGTTCGTTCCGGATTTAACCTATTTTTTAAACTTCAACAAAAATGAATAAATATTACTCCACTTTACAGCGCGAAACAGGTTTAGCGGTATTTCAAAAAAAAAGTACTCAAAGTCGGATATCGGTGAAAAAAACGGCGGTCGGGTAAGGAAGCGATTCACTCTTTACAGAATGCATACGTAGTTACCTCCTCATTATTTACATATGTACGTATCAGTAAAAGAGAAATTACTATTAGTTCGTCTAATCGACAAATTTTCAGCGAGTATTTGAAATTTTATTTTTGCAACAAATGATTTCAAAAACGTCTCCCTGTAGAAATCAAAAGAAAAGGCATTGCTCGCTCCCCTACCCAACTACTAGACAGTAGCATGTTTTGCATTTTCTTGTTAACACATTAGGGTACTATCCGTCTGCAGCCTTAGCGCAAAAAAAAATTGATGAACGAGTAAATAATACTAAAAATCAACGCGACTGGACCCTCTCGGACAACAAAGATCGTCACCTCAGTCTTCCCTCAGCATCTTCGCGTGATGCTTCTTGGGAAGGCTTGCGACCCGCGAATGCTTATCGTCTGATTCGTGCTCGATATCCTACTGGTATTCGTCCGACGGATTTCCGCCTGAAACACCGGTTTCGGGGCGGGATCTTTGCTTCCTGTGCGATTTTATCTAATGGAAACCGCTACCTGTGGTGCACCCTACGAAGCCTTTTTTGATAATTTTCCTATTTGTTTCAATTTTTTTGAATGTGCACTAGATGGGTTACCTGGCAACGTTAGCCGCTAGCGTTCTTTGAAGCACGTACGTCTTTATTGTCATGAGTCATAGCAAAAACAAAGCAATGGTTAAATTTCCACATACCAGCCCAGTTTTCCATTCATTTTCCCACCAATGCCTTGTTAGATGCGTTCGTTGATCTCTGGAACCGGGAATTATTGAATGTTAACGTAAGTTACTGTTGTTTTCTCAGTCGCAATCTCCACACACATGTGATATATGCTGCCAAAATGAGTCTTTTTTCCGCTATTAAGAATTCCATTGCTCTTGTTCGAAAACTTGACTTCACTAAGTTTTGTGCTTACTAAATAAATCCTCCATTTGAGAAAGAAACAACATTTCCTTTTTGTCATTACGTCTTTTTTTTGCTTGAAATTTAAGCAAAGACTTAAGACTTAAGGAACGGACGCGATTCCTTGCATAGACAGAACAGACAGTTTTCGAGTAGTGTAGAATATCCGCTGAAAAATTGCAAGTTGGAGGAAGAAATGCAAGCGAAGAATAATGAAAAAGTTATGACATCACATAATGACACGAGTTCCTGCGTCCTTTTTCATTTCTTTACAGTCTAGGAGGCCTAAGTAAATTGTGAACTGTAAAGCCAGAACGACGTGTAGGTCTAGTTATGTTTTTTCCTCGTTACCTTCTTCTAGGAATTACTTGTCCAAACTCTTGAGCACTTCTAAACCTTCTGAACCACAAAGTTAAGAGCCCTTCATGTCATCCAAAAACGTTTTGAGCTCACTTCTATGAGGTTTTTTCTTTACGGGTGTTCATTGTTATGATAAACGCTGTGAACACCGTAGTTGCATGGCCTACTTTCCTTATGCCTTCTGGGCAAATCCCAGAAAGGATTTCCTTTATCCTGGATAAGCCGTAGTACGTTCGTGCAGTACTGTTCAGCTCCTTACTCTTGCCATCTGCTTGTTAACAACCTTGTGCAGGGACCACAACACTATGCAATTTGATTTTGTATCAGGTCTGACAGCTTCTAGAAAACATGACATCCGAAACAAGTAATGCGTCCGTGTGCTTATAAAACGCTAGGTTTAAAAATACAAAAATTGGTACGCAGAGAGATGGGGGGGGGACTTTTGTCAAATGCAATTTTTTCGAGGGAGAGGATAAATCTATCCTCCAGTGCAGGAGTGTGGAACGCACGAGAACCGCTGCCTTAGTGTCTTTTCATGTATGTACTTTTAGAGAGGGCTCCGCATATTCTCACTCTCGCATATTCTCACTCTGCTTATCCAGGAAAAGGTGTGACGAGGCGGTCGGTTGCTGATAACTCGTCAGGGTGTTATCAGCCATATGGCGTTCTCAGTGCGAACACAGCAATTCCTGAAAATTCTTACCCCTTCCACCCCTCTTGACCCCTTTTTTTTAGCGACTAAGGTGCGCATGACGCACGCACGCATTCAGTACAAATTGCCCTTATCGCTTGTGTATTTCTGGAGGTAAGATTCGAAACAGCTGGTATGGTAGAAGGACACAACGCATGAAGGATAAAACTACATACCTTTCCTTTTCACAGCCAAGCGAGGTGCTCAGATTAATTAATAGGAAGATTTATACATATTAAATGCATCTGTTCGACGCGCACGCATCTGTGTGATGAGAAGTGGGCCCAGACCCAGTCCTGACGTAGTTTAGACGCAGGTGGAACGCTCACGTCTAAAAATGAGACCTCGGAATATTTTCATGCTGTAAGTACATGTCGTGTTCACCGATCTCTATGTAGTTAATATGTATACAGTGTGTGTCAAAACTTTAGTCCCACCCTGAAAATTCGTCCTTTCGGAGGAGGATCGAAGTTTTTTCGAGGAATGGCATTCACTATCGTTTTCAGCTTGCTTAAAAACCCAGAAAAGTTGACTAGATTTTTCCTAAGTGATCCTCTAAATTTTTTATTCGATTTTGAAAGGAAAATGAGTTTGTTCAAAACTTCACGCCCATCCTTGAAAATTCATCTATGTACGGGGTAAAGGAATTACGACCAAACAGGCAGATGATACAGAAAGATGTAGTAGGGGTCGAGAAGACCGTAGCAAACTTTTCAGAGCACGCACTCAGCTGGAACTCCCCGTCAGCGGCTCTAATCAGTCCAGCCGACAGCCTCGACCTGACGGTAGAATGATAAGGAAATTCCCTGTACTTCTCCCAGCCGTTCACACATAAGGCATTACCCGAACGGCGTTTGCTATTCGGTGACTTTGTGTTCAGTGATAGTTTGGCCTTGTATTGCCATAAAAGCTGCCTGCAAAAGCTAGAATCGATAAACATTACGTTATCATTATGAGAAAAAACTTTGTGTGCAGTTTCTTCCCGATCCTTTCTCGAACGAACACTCATATTGCCATACGCTGAGTATGTATACGTATCGTTCGTACAGTGTCCACAATTTCACAAATTTTCCCTTTCCCTAGAGTTTATTTGCTCTGAAAATTCGTGATGTAATTCCGTGATGTACGGTTTTTCTTCATCCTAACAGCTGATTATACGTACTTGTCCCACTTATTTTATTTTATATTCTTTGCTCGTTATATCTTGTTTCTCCTTTCGTTCGTAAAATCTGAAACCCAGGAATCTCAGGCTCCTCGGTCTATAATAGTTGAAGCTGCTTCAATAGCTCGCCAAAAAATAACGAGTTAAACAAACTAATTAGTAATTAAATAAATGGCTCCGAATAAATAGCTAGTGAGAAATCTCCTTATTTTGCGATGCAGTTATTTTCAGCGATCTTTACTTCCATTGTCTTAAACGTATTGCTCACATTCCACCACAGCTCTCCTCGTTTCTCCATTCACTCAACCTGGAAACTACGTAAGGATTCTAGCTCAGAATTATAAAAAGTGAAATGTGAGAGTTAAGTCAGCTATGGTTTGTTTGAGCCTCTAGAAACGATGCAGCAAAGATGTATGCATCTAGGAAACAATCCGTATGTGGACAAAAAAAACCAAGACGTGACACATCTGTTTTGAGTTGTTTTATTATTCTCATTTCTTGTTTTATTCTGTTCACTACGTACCGGACTTTCCTTTCCTCGGAAAATGTGTATTGAATGGTTGTTCCACATCTGCTTATTGCAATAAATAAAGAAATAAATAATCGTTTTGTGGCGCGGACATCACTTTTGTAACCGAGAAAGTGCTGGACATATCATGAGACGCTGGTCAGATCTCTTTGCAATTCGGCTACTCTCATATACTCTAGACCGCTCTACATTCGAGGCATCTTGGTTTCAGGTCGTTTTTTGGACTTCTAGAATGCGATGTATGGTGGGACTGGTACTAGGAAGCTATGTAGTTCAGCTTATTATCTTCTACAATGTTATTTAATAAGAAAATTTGTATCAGTGATAACACTCAATGGAAATCACAGACGAAGCACTACTAGCAAATCTTTTCCACAGTTCTAGCTTCAGGGCTAAAATCCAGACCGGATGGGGCTCTCTTAGTGCTCGCCCCCCCCCTCCCTCGAGCTCATCACTAAGGGGAAGTTCCGCAATGATACAGTGGTGTGGGAGTATAAGAAGAATAAGTGTAGACTACTCAAATACTTGGGTACTGACCATGACACTCTTCTGAAATTTCTTTCGGTTATTAGTGGGTAGATTGTGCGGGCTACAATCAAAGAATGTGATCAGAAGGTCACAGAGAAGCTTAACGGGCTCTATTAATGCTTTTCCTCATTTTTTCCCGACATTTCCCGTCTTGAGAAGCACTGTCGTATTGTATTGCATATCCCAGTTACGTTGCCAGGCAACAATCAGCAGTAAAACTATGCAGGCACTCGCATCCCACGAATAAGCTGATACTCAGTCACCTCAAGGTTAGTATTATGTACTTGTAATCAAGGGGAAGGGGGATTTTTAGGAAGGGAAGCATAGAGTTCCAGAAGAATTACTTCGTCAGTGATTTCCTATAACCCACTTATACTCCTCAAAATCAAAAACATAATGTAAAAAATAGATCAGCAAGTGCTTTCAAAACAAAATCTAACGAGTATAAAAGTAAATTGGAATGCGAATCATGAGAACACAATATGTATTCCGATAGGATTCAAGAATCTTAAGCCTTAAATCCAGATTTTTCTTCACACCTCTCTTTATCTTCCGCAAATTAAAATTAACCATACATACTTGCCTCATCCTGCCCCTTGGATTCAGATTTTCTCCACTTTCTTCAAGAGCATTTTCTCATCCGATTTGCTAGTTTTAGCAAGTACATAGCTTAAATTTCCAACCAAGAATCCTAGCAATTTCCATACTTATGGAGGACTCTCCTGCAGCAAATGCTCCCAGTTTCATGGTAATTTGATACCGTTGTAGCACTTATGAACAAAATACGAATGTACACAAACAAGGAAGCTTCTCGAATGTCCACGCAGAATTTTCATACACAAATGGAAACGGAGTGTAGTTGTGGAGCTCTGCAGAACCTACTAGCAAGATTCGGTCCTTCCCAACAATAACTAGGGAAACCTCGAGTCATTGCTGTAGAAGCTGATGGCTTCTGACCACTGTTAAGCTGCTGCGGTCCATATTTCAGTATTCTGCCGTGCATAGGTCATAGTTATTCAGATCTATCCCTTTTCTCCACCGCAAAATTTCTTGTATTTCTTTTTTCGGCTTCCAATCCTCAGTTTTCATAAAGCATTTCCGCTCATAGCGTCAAATAAGAACAGAATAATTCAGTTGAGTTAGTTTATAGCTTAGAAGCTGCCTCTGTCGTCCAGAAGTTCTTTGTGGTCGTCGAGAACTGATCGAGAGGCAGTTATTCAGCTGAGCTCCTATTCGTTCTTCATTTATCCAAAATTTTCTTACGACAGATCACTACCCTCTTTCCTCCTCCGATTCGTCTACCACGTAGTTTCTACGGCGATGGAAGTTTGCTTTAGTATTTATTCACTCACACATTCATTTATCTGTTTATTTATATATTTATTTATTCATTTGATCGAACTCAACGATGCGTCATTTGTTCAACGGAAATGCAACAAAACAATAAGGCTGCTGGTATAAACAAATAAACAAGTACGAGAACTCTCTATGTGAACAAACAGCTCGCCTTTTACCATAAAAACTTGCCAGATCACTGGTAATTGCGGTTCTTTAGCTGGTATCATTTATGAAATCCGGTTCTCTGCATGTTTTTCTATGACAACATCGTATTAGTCCATTATTTATCGGTATGCATACACATTGCAGCGATTTTCAAAGTTTTTTTACCTTTGAAATGCATTTGTAGGCATTTTCCAGATTTCCGTTTCCTGAGAACCTTTTCTCACAGCGTACAGAGCGGCTCAAATTTATGGTAACACTGCTGGTTCGGTGACTATCAACACCGTTAACACAATTGTTGGTTCCCATCAAAAATTGCTGGCATGAACTACAGTGGACGGCAATGGTGGTGGCCCATTTGCGGCCTCGAGAAGGACGTCGCGCAACCGCGCCGCGTGTGCCGTAACCGATGTTTTCTGCTGCTGTTATGCTATTTCTAGCAGCTTTTCTACCCGATTTCAAGCATTTTTGACCAAATCGGGAAGAAAAAAGCTTAGATATAGCATTCCGACAGCACACGACACCGATCCCAGCGCGCGCGATGCGGTTGCGCGGCGTCCTTCTTGAGGCCGCAGATGGGCCACCTTCATTGCCGTCCACTGTACATTGGGCTTCGAGTGGGTCTGACGGCATCAATGTCAATGAAGTTACCAAAGTTACCATGTAGCTGTCTCCGGTGAAGTTGAAACAAGTTTTTTTATGTACTTTCATTTCTGTTACAACGGTTTTCGGCTATCCTGAACATACCTTTATCCGTAGCACTGGATTCTTATGTTACTTACCAATTAGTTGCTTTCATTATGCTATTTACTTACAAGTCATAGTATTCGTTCAACATTTCCGTACTACGCCCCCATTACACTAGTTCTGTACAGACACAGTCCTATCGGATAATCGAAAAAGTTGTTGCTAAGGATACGAAAAAAACGTGCATGCCAGTGAAATGCGATTTATTTGCCTTCCATGCCATTGTGATCTCTTTGAGGAAAATTGTCAAGGAACATTTTTGAGGAATTTCCAAGTTTATGTGTTTGATGAAATTGAGGCCTGTAGTAAAGTGTCACGGTGGCGAGATGAACTCCAAAACTCACCACCACGCTTTAAGCGATGACTGTATGCCAGTTCACATCCACAAAGTGTAGGATAGCAGGTCATCGCCAGGCGCGTCACTGCTAGAGCACGCGTGTGGCAACAGAGGAGTTCATCGCCCTGTTAGGAGCTGATCGCCTTCTCATGCTGTGGAAATAGTGAACGAGGTGAGAATTACGTAGCTACCCCGTGCGTCCCATTCTGCGTCCACTAGCTTCTCCCACTGCGTGCTCTAGCAGTGATATGGCTGGCGATGATCTGCTATCTTAAACACCCTTGATGTGAGCTGCCATGCAATCATCTCCTAAATCCTGGTGGTGAGTTTTGGAGTTCATCTCCCCGCCATGACACTTTACTACGGGCCTGAGTTTTCTCTTCGTGTTTGATCGAGTGAAGCTTCCAATGCCTTTCTTTGCAAGTTCCGGTATGTAATGACTTCTTTACATAGAATGGTTGGAAATTAGTCGTCCTTACACTTCATTTGCTAGGAGATGATTTTATGACCCTTAGATGTTGCTTACAGAGAGTTTTCCAAGGACATATAACCTTTTTTTTCCTTTTGAAATTCATGTCTCAATTGACCCTAAATGCTCATTTCGGGGACGTGCGAAAAAACTGAATTCGTATCTGGAAAAATAGCAAGAGAAATAACACAATAAGTGGAGTGAAAACACGGATAAAAGCTCACTTTGTGCATGACATTATTTACTTCATTATGGAAATCTTCACAAAAACTCTGCGGTGAACGTGACCAAAATCTCGAAAAAGAGGTAAAAATCGTTGAATATGGGTATGACAACCTTTTCCTATCGTTCACTGCGAAAACCACGGATTTGTAGCTGCTACTTTTTCTGCCTTGTCTGCTACCAATCACTTTTTCCACTGTTGTCCTCTAATTGTAGAAAAACCATTGTATTATTTCACATCCTATGACTGTCCTAGGACAGTTTACATGGCTTTTGTGCACTTTAATGTGCATATAATGGAATAAAAATAAAAATAAAATGTGATGTGCTCCACTCCACAGGAAAGGGCAGTTGAAGAGATATTAGAGAAGGAGAGAATGCGGTACAGTGTGTGACATTGGTGAGAGAGAGGCGGGGAAATCGACACTGCAACAAACCAATACAATAAATGAACGAGTGAAAGAATGAGTGACCGAATATTTAACTAGTCAAGGATGCTTGAGGGATGTAAACAAAGCTCTCCTGGTGTATGTGAATGAAATAGCGGTCAACGAGACCACCTCGGCGAATTGTTTGACCCCATCGACTCGACATCCTGCCGCATTTGATGATTGTTGACGCGTGCGATCTATTCAGTTTACCAGTTGACCATTCACTTTTTGTTTACTCCGCTGGACAACCGCAATAGTTGCTCCAGCAAAAAAAAAAACAAATTTCGGGCCGTTTCAGTCATCGTGGTCCCATAATTCCTCCGTGTTTCTCCTCTCAAGCGTTAAAAATCAACTTTTTGTGGAAAACTTTTCTGACGTTTTTGATCTATACCTCCTTCTTTGACTGCATGTTTTCTTTTTTTCGAATTTTTACGTGTTTTCCTTGTGTTTAAAGCTGAATGGGTGAGCGTTCTGGATTCTTTCTGTCCCTTCCTGAAGTTTTTCTCCAATTTTTAATTTTCGTGTTCATTTTACTAATTCCTTTACCCAAGATTTGTAGCATTTCATCCCTGTTGCTGCATATGAGTTCCACCATGCCGATTTTTCATAGATATTGGACTTTTTCAAGGATTCAGAGAGATCCAAAAAATGCCCTTGAAGAAATTGAGACGGATCGAAAATTCGATTTTGAGTAAGTCTACAGTCCGGATGTTTGGAAAATAAGGAGCAATACAATCATTCTAGGAATGAGAAGGAGGCGTTTAGGTGTACCCTTTTCTTGGACATCTAAAATTTCTCGGATTCAGTGGATGAATAATTGAATAAATTGAGTTATTCAATTTCTATTTGGTCCTAAGAATAGTGCTGATCGGAAGATTATCTCTCACAATTACCCACACTTTGTGAACCTCTGTTCAGGGCAAATGCCTTCATTAATGGTTTAATTGGGAGTTTTTGAGCTTTAAAAATTTCGACTCGCATGAAGGAGTTCTACTCCTATTACTGCTTGACGATATCATACGAGGCGTTTTTTTTCTGAAATCAATGGAGCAAATCAGGGCAGAAGCGGTGTTTACTGTAGGAATACATGTATTTATCTGTAGAAAAGACTGAACAGAAATTTGAACGTTATAACAGTTACGCAATATGGTAGCGATGGTAGCGATATATAAAACGTTAGCCTATTTGAATACTCATTTGCCCGCGTGGACAGCTGACAGTCACTTATTCCTATGCTTTGGTCAGCTATCTGTTGCTTGTTCCTCCTACTTTGTTCTGCTCCTCATGTATTTCAACCTTATTTCTGATCTTAGCTTTAGATTAGGTGCTTTGAAGTCTCCCTGGGAACTACTGATGAAAGGGTCGTAGACCCGGGGGCGCCAAGGAGACCACACTTCCGGTCTAGTTCAAGCCCCGACACCGGATTAGTGTGAAAAACTCAAGTGTTTTCTTCATTTTCCGAACTTGCGGTATTAGTTAGCTTGTTGAAGTTAGTAATGTAACGCTAGACTCTATCTTATCTTTACTTTCCAACTAAGTGGACGTTGAAACAATTGTTAGTACTTCCTTCTATGTATAGTGAACGACACTATCTCCCTGACGAATAAATGAGTGACCAGTTATACAGTCTGGCGGGTAGCCTCATAAATTCACCTTATCAGCTGAGCAGAGCATACGTGTCACCATGCCCTTTTCCTATTCTTCGTTCTAATTTGCCTCGCCTCCTCTCGGCTTTTTTTTTTGTACTGGAAAAAAACATTGTATGGCTATACGCCCGTAAATCTTGAGCAAAATTGGCCCTCTCTAATGTTCTGTTTCAGATGCGAACAGCTCTCCACCCCTGTGCTTCACGAGTCCTCAGTAAAGCTTGAATTAGCCTGGAACAAACACCTGTTATCCAGGAAAAATCTTCAAAAGCAGGGGTATCGCGGTGTCTTTGTAACTGCTCACGCATGAGAACCAGTTTTCGTACAATGTGCATGCTCATATTATTCGCAAACTGAACTTTCTTACAAAACTTTGAAGTGAAGAGTATTTCCGGTTCAGTGGTATGCAGTACTATACAAACTGTGGATATTAAGAGCATACAAGCTCTGGTTACTTGCCTCCAATCAGCCGTTCTATTACCTTACCATGGGGAGCAGTTCTCGCCTAATTGAAAGTTTCTTCATTCTGGTTGGTGGTGATTCACTACTCTCCTAATAAAGAAATCAAGTAGTAGTAGACAACATACACTTTAATGTGACCATTTTTTAATTTGTTGGATCCATTCTAATTCGATCCAGATGCCGTGTGGAATTCGATGGGCGAGTTTTTTTTTTTTGAGAGGGGGGGGGGATTTTTTCCTAGTTCTGGACCATGAAGTGCTAATCCAGCATATTTTACCTTTCATTCTTTGCATCATTTGGTCGTTATAAGTTGTTCCATTGTCACCAGTTGTCGACGCTCGCTTGCATGCGCTACACCAAATGCGCAGCGTGACACTTTGATTGTCTGCGCATCCGCACATTTCACCTCTCTTCTCATTCTCGTCCAATCTTCCTGCTTCTTGTTCTAACCTGTCCAACGTGGTGATGAGGCTGTTGCGAGAGAGCTACGAGCACTGAGATTCCCTGTCTAGTTCTTGACCTGAAAGTGGCAGTACATGGATCACCGGGGTCTCACGTCCAAGAAAGTGTAGAAGTTTTCGTTTTCATGTTACGCTTTTTCTCACCCTCCCCCTTTTTTCTACCTTTTCGTTCGATGTTTCTTTTTTTTTTTTGAATTCATTTTGCTCACCTTCTTTTCCTGGCTCCTTACAGATTTAGCCTATTTTGACGCGTTCAACGGTCTCGCTGACAAGATAAAGGAAACTTCCGGGGAATCGACTAAAAATTTTAACCACCTCATAGATTCTTTTTTTTTTACATGTACACAATTTCGCAAATATTTCTTGGTTTTCTTCAATTGAAGCTGCGCCATAGAAAATATGGATACTTTCTTTCTTACAATTAGAAGTAGCAATAAGCTTTTTGATGAATAGACGTTTGTCACTGGGGCCATTAGGTTACCGGTAATTATTTTCTTATGAAGTCGCCTGCATATGAACGTTCTCAGCTCTTTTTCGCAGTCAATCTCAAAACGCTCTAATTATTGCTGTTCGATTTTGATTGAACAGTTGAAAGCAGTGTCCCAGGTCAGATTTGTTTCCCCTTTTTCCGTGTATATATGGATTCGTTAGGTGACTTCGATCACAATGATCTAATGTTTCCGCGGTAAAACTGCCAATAAGCCAGTTTTACAGCCCCTTGGTTAAGGGAGAGATAGGGCGGGCACTCTTGAAAGTGTGGGATATCTGTCATATGAGTCCCTCTGCCAACCCCATGTCTCCAACATTTTCGACATGCTCATTGCCATCGATCGAAAACACTGTTGAAGTTATCGATCGATAACACTGAGGACTAAAAAACGCTCAGAGTAAAAAAAAAACAACAGCGCGCTGGAAAATGCGCGTTCATGGCAGATATCCGGAGTCGCATGGATCTCCGCCCTAACTCTCTCCAAAACAGAAGGATAAAAACTAGTTTTTCGGTTTTTTTCATAGCATGATGTATACCAATGTGATCAGGATCTTCTGGCTATTCCAGTCATATGAAAATCCCAGAAAAAAAGATGTGGTGGTAAAAAACTATTACTTTTGACCGCAAATATCCCTACCAATCTTTGTGCCAAAGGTGGCAAAAGTAGAAGTCCCATCATTTATGGTTTTTCTAGCCTCTAGAAGCCCTTTCTTCCGCATACTTCATGTGAAAAACCCTGTAAAACATTGCAAATGAAAATGTCCTCCTGATCTGAATTGCCAGCCAGCTGTCTTCGTCCCACTCACAACCTTTGGCCGATTGCGGTAGATTACGGCTGAGTTCGTCACTGTTGGTCTCGTTCGCCTTGATCCCAGATTATCTGCGTTATTGGCGTTCCTATTGGAATTATGCGTAACCGAGGTTTAAAAATGATGTGTTTAGGTTATACGGGTATCGATGACTAGCTGTTAATACTATGAATTACTCGTTACTAGTATGAAGATCAACTGGAGAAAGAGTCGAGTCAAACCTATACATGTACTCTGTGTGATTGTGATTGGTACAGGTGAGTCTACCTATTTATTTTTAACGTTTAAATTTGTTATTATAGTTTTTTGTGGTTTCTTTTTGCTGTTATTTATTATGATTTCACTTTCAATTTATTTTTCTACAAACGGAGCTAGTAACGATTGTGATGCATTTTGACGGAAAACAGGGCGGAGCCTCTATCCTGCGATTGAAGCGTTCAAGCTCGTTGCCCCGCTTTCACTGTGAAACTCTTCAATAACATGAAAAATGATATATTAGAACTTATTATAGCTTTTACACCGATACAGATTTTTAAAACTCTTGCTACTCAGATCTTTCACAGAAAATGTGTACAGAAATTCCAACAAACAAAGATAAGTAAGGCACAAACATTGAAAGTGTGAATCACCCAAGCGTAAGTCAGTAGTCGACGACAAGCAGACAGTCACAAAGGGCAGGGGGCTGTCCTTGCTGTTTGGTTCTCACCCGTCCAGCGGACAAAAGCTGTTAGTACGGTTGACCTCACTCTTCCCGAATTGTTGACACCTGGTTTGTTCGTTCGTACATCTCCCGGTCAGTTGGTTTAATGATGCCAAACTTCTCTGCGGCAGCCAAGCCTCTTTTTGCCTGAATTTTAGGGAAATATTTTAACAGCTTCGTTTAGATCCTATCTGAAAAGATAATTACGAGTACCTGCTCGGTAGCACCCTTTCTTGCTTCATTCTTAGGTCCAAGCTTCGTAATAGCTACAAGAACTCGGAATACTTCGGACTGAAATTCGATTGAAATAATGAATCTTACACTTTACAAAGAAAATCTGATACTAACCGCCACTATTTCAGCACACAGCTTTTCATCGCTTTCCATTATGTTGGCAATGCCCATAAGCCCTCGACGTTGAGCCTTGAAAAATCATCTTAGTTGCGGAAAGACTGCGTAACTTTCCCAAGATTCAATAAGAGCTGTTAAATTAACCAACCTCAGGATCCTCGTGCATCGCAATCTCCTTAAACACATCGGGCCAGGTCTTCACCTCATCCAGAATACGTCTATTCGCATCCACATCCTCGGTTAAAATGGCGAAGGCAGCACTAGCAGCACGAGCGAGGCGTTCGCCTTCTTCCGCAGCGTAAAGGACCCATAGTTTGAGTTTATCAGTGCCTTTCTGAAAGCAAGGCAGGTGGATAAAGGGTGAAAAATATCTGCGAATCCAGAAATTGTTCCGCACAAGTATCATTAGGTGGCGACGGCACAGTTATGCGAGGAATTTGAATTTCTTATTCGAATTATATGTTACTATGACCAATATTCAACACGGTTGCAGTAATTTTTGTAACTTCAAGCAACTCAAAACTTCAAAACCAACGCATACTTGCAGCTTTGCAGCTAAACAGAATTCAGCAGGCACATAAAGAGCAGATAACAAAAAAATGAAATGATTCCTCCAAGGACAAACCTTGACAGTATCCTTGAAGAACTCATCCAAGAAGAGCAGATTAAGCAGTAGCTCTGCAGCAGCGGCTCGTAGGTGTTCATGATCGGTCATAAACCAGAATTCTTCAATCTTTGGCACCGCCCTTTCTTTGAGAATACGTCGACGAACGGAATCGCTCATACTTGCCTATAATAAAAGGAAAGAAACCTTGGTTGTATAACCATCCTGAGAAAACTTTGTGGGGTATATATGTAAAAACTCACTAAGTTGGTGAGAGTAAGTAAAGCGTCGTAGTTAGGCTTGCCTTCGATATCGGGGTGAAGAAGCTCACAGAGTGGTTTGACTACCTGAAATGGATGTACTCTATTTTCACTAGCAAATAAATTGCCCTTCCAGCAAGTACGATTGGGAAAATAAACAAAATTATGCAAAATATGCACCTCATAAGCTCGCTGTCCTGGGAAAGCAATCTGTGGATCTGCTTTCGCTCCAAGTTTCGCGATAGCGTGTGCGGCCTTGATTTTTCCCTCCGGTGTGGCCTCTTTTGCCAGCCGAAGGCACAGTTTTGTGCCACCTTCACTAATTATGCGACCTCGTAGGTCTTCAAACTCAGCAAATGCGAGCATCGCTCTGGATTATTGTAGTATTTCTCAACCTGAAACCTTCTGCAGCATAACACTTGAATCAAAACAGACCTAGCAAGCAGCTCCAATGCTTTGTGTGATTCTGTTTTGCTGACAGCGACACAAGCAGCAACAGCGCCTTCCTCTACAAGGCATCTAATTCGCTTTTCAACGTAGTCATCTGTATCCTTGTGATGGATTTCCGGCACGTGATGCTTGGCAAACTATAAAAATACCATAAAATAATAGTGCCTGGATTGTTTGCTTTAACATGAATTGGATCGCTCATACAAATGCAGGATTCTTTCTCAACAAATGATATTTTGCAAAAACTGAATGTTTTATACCTGTGCCAGTTTCACCATTTCTTCGTCCACATTGGGCTTTTCGTAAGCATTTGCAAGGTTCACGTAGATAGTTGCTAATGTAAACCTTGAATAAAAGCATCTAGTTAGCTAACCCAGCGTCCAATTCTTTAGCATCTAGAGATCAAATCAAACCGAAGATAGTTTTTTGAAGTGACAAATCACTTATGAGTGCTAACTGGTAAATTGCAACGGAGAAAAGAATGCAGCCGAATAAGACGTTTTGAGAAAACTCACACACAAAGAGCTCCTGCAGATTGTGCTAAGCAGAACAAAGCTCGTAACAGTAAAGAGTCCGCCACAATCCATTCTTTCACATCCGCATCCAGCGAGAGATATGACAGGCCTTCACAAGCGAACCTAGAAGCTATGGATGAGAAGTGGTATCCTTCCATCTCGACACGAATATGCCAAGCATAAGGTGACGGAATAAGTGGTGGCAATTACTACCGCATGAAGAAAATCCGCTGATGGGATTCATAACTATTGAGCTACTTTTTCATGACAATGCAGTACGAAGACCGTCGCAACTAAATAAGGGAACAGACTAGGGTTATCTTCACATTTTCGCTGACAAACTACCAAAGCAATAGATTCGCGATTGCACCATTCTATTATTGCTTGTACAGCAGACTTTCGTGATATATACATTTCCAAAAGTGTCCCCAGACAGCAAATGCTGCTTGGACCCCCCCCCCCCTCCCGCTCCCCTCCCCCTTGTGACTTTCACCTCTTGACTCACCTTCTCACGTCTGTGCTGTACTTCTCGTACTCTAGCAAGAACTTCTTACAAGTTTGTGCAAGTTTTTGTGGAGCTCCTTCCTTCATAGTGGCTCGGGACGCATCATCACCACCTGCGGCGGCGCACTTGCAAAGACCCTTAAGATGATTAATCAGAATTTCGCACCAAATTAAGGAGATTGGGATGGAGAGCGCGTTCTCCAAAAAGTGCCATTCAAGGACGCCACTAGCTATATGTAGTCGACTTGCGAAATGAAAAGACTTCAATATTTTTTGCAGAATAGTGCTACTTGTGCAGTCTGTACATAGCCAGCTAAGTTATATCATGTGTAATCTATTGAACGGTGTAAAAATTAGGTTTTTAATCAATTTAACTGGCTAAGTGCCCCTACTTTTGCGAATACGCGGAACAGGAACGATTTCGAATAACGAAAAAGTAATTCATACCACAACCACAGTAAATTGACTCACCACTAGCGCTCGAACTTTAACATTCTCATCTTCTGATTCGTACAACTTCCGCAGGATAGGCACTCCAACCTTAAAAGCATGGAATTGAATTGCTGTGCACAGAAATGCTGTAGTGATATCAAAATGCAACACCACTACATACCTTTAGGATAGAGGTTGCCCTTTCATGTTTGACGACGGTCATGACAATCAACTCGGCAGCGACACTCTGAAGACAGATGTTTGGGAAATTGATGCATCGAAAATTTTCGGTTGAATATTAGGGAAAGATCAAAACGAGGGCGAACCTGCATTAGATGATTATCTGATGCTGCCATTTGAAGCATTACGGCTGTGACTTGGTCATTTGTCACCAAATTTATACCGATATCAACAGGACCCTGAAACTACCTATGTAAAGCAACTGCTGCAAAGATGTTTCCTCATAAAAAAATGAAGTACCTGGAGCATAGTGATTAGGAAGCAAGCTAGCTTTATTCGAACTTTGTGCCCTTCGGGATCGTCACTTGCGCGCGCCATAAGATTACTAGAAGAAAGCGTGAGAATATAGTAATGTCCCCAGAACGAATGTGAACTTACTTGAAGAAAAGATCAACTTTCTCCTTGTAGATCAGTCTTTTCGAGTCGAAAACCTTGAATATGACATAATGAAACAAAAAGAAAATACGAGGATGTAGACGAACATGGAAACAGCACACATTAAAGAAGAAACAGTTTGAGCGCAGAAAAGAATAAGATGCGGAAATGACGAAAAAAGCAAGGTAGAAAGGGAAAAGAGTAAGGCGAGTGGAATGGAAGTTGAGAAGATGAGATGTAAGCACAAGAATGAATGAATGCAACAAAGGAAAAGAAATAAAGGAGAGAAAAAAGGCAAGTTAGAGAGGAAGAAAAGAAGGAACAAAGGAGGACAGACTGACAGATAACGTAAAACAAGCGTCACAAAAAGAACAATGAAGTACAGTAGATTAATGGATATACGGCTTACCATATCCTCATCAAGACGCTGAAGACAAATAGCCACATGTTGACGAGTCTCATGAGAAACCGGATAATCACACTGTTCAGGAATTTGAGATGATACGTCCAAAAGAGCCAAGAGACCTTAACTACGGCTTGTTGTTAACTCGATAAAGCCATATCATTTTGTTGACGTACCCGACTCTTCCGTAAACTTCCAAGACCACCCACGAGGGATTCCACCATCCATATGCATTAGATTCTTCAGAAGGATATCGATGACCATTTCTCTCACCTAAAAAGAAAACATAGCTGCTATTGATTCTACATTCAAGAAAACTTGAAAACTAACTATAGCTGTCACAGTTTTGTCAGTTAACATTGACTGAAGTTCCAAGATAACGCGAATGATCCACAGTTTGTTGGCTGCAATCAAAGGCTCTCAATAGCAGGCTACCCTACCTTGGAGCTGGCTAAGGCATACCTTCCGCAACTTCTGGATCTGGCTTGATGTCCTTTGTGCGGTCCATCTTCACGAGGGCGTTGAATATTCTCTGTACTATCAAACCAGAAGCATCCACATATTCTTTAGCATCCCTGGCGCACATAAGACGACAGACACGTCTAGCCGAACGCAGTCCATCGGTGTCGTGCATTGACAGGAAATACAGTGCCTATGAAAGTGAGATGTTCTATCAATACTTCCATGCAGGGTAGAGCTCTCTAATGCTTGGAGACATGCTCAACTCACCCGTCCGTGATTCTTGATAATTTCATCCAAAATCCTCACGGCAGCAACGGAAATCTCCAGTGGTTCGTTGTTGTTTTCAGCAACCGATAGCAATATGGGGACTCCTTTGCCCTGTAAAGGATGGGTAATTTAAGGAATTCTACTAAACTGATCTCACAAGCACATTTGATTAGATAGGATGACATTTGCAAAGTAGATATCTAAATAAATTAAATCTATGAAAAACCCTCACCAAATTCCATATCCTTGCAGCGCCCGCCTCAGTTTCCCTCGCTAGAACGAGAAGGTTGTTATAAGCCTAAATTGAAGCTGAACTGTGATAAGGATCACTGAAGGAATCTGGTTAAACAGTATTTTACTCACCACATATTTTTGAAATATTTCGGAATGAAAGAAGCTGAAGTGTCGAAAAAAAACATGGATTACCTGCACTTTCTGCTCCTTATCCTTTGCATTGCCTTCGAACGCCAAACTGCTCATATCCTTCACCTTATTGTCCATGCTTGTAGCTTTCTTAACCTTCTCATTGTTTGCAACAACAAGCCGCTGCAGTAAGTCAGAAATTGATCTGAAGGAAGCAAATCTGTGTTGTATTCACAAGGAATAACTAAGAAATTTCAAGGAAAGCAATGCTTACTTGTCCTTAGGACTAAGCCTCAACGCTTCTTTTGCATCCTTGAATGCTGCAGCAACATTGTCAAGTTGCTCACGAGCAAGTGCACGACGATAAAGGGCTTTCACATCAGCACCATCGTATTCCAAAGCTAAAATGGCAGGGAGGAATCGAAAATTACAAGCACTGTAGGGTGAGCTATTGAAAATTCTAGAAATTGAAGCTTTCAAGGGCTCCAAACCAAGATAGTGTGTAAGTCATCCATCAGTTTCTTTTTCTTTTGAAGTAGCCTACTACCTTTTGTAGCGTCGCTTTCCGTCCCTTCGAAATCATCTCGTTTTAATCGAGTCAAAGCACGGTTTCGATATAAAGCAGCCCGTAAAGCCTTGTCATTCTCGCTTGTCAGTTGCAACGCCTCTGTATAACTAAAACAAAACAAATACTCAAATTTGAAGGCCAAACAATCAAATATTAGTAAAACTAAAACTCACTAATCATTTGCTTCCGCCCATTCTCCCCTTTTCACAGCGTCATTGCCGGCGTCTTTCAACGATTCCGCCGAATCGATTTGCGACTGAGTCACCATCTGACTGGAACGCAGACTTACACGCAGTTACCGTCACATGCCGAAGGGTGCACAATCCAACAGAGGAAACACTCTCATGGATTCACGAAACAGCTGTGAGAAGCGAGAATCTAGTTGCGAATAATGTGCTCGAATGACAACTTGTCAGACATTGGTATTCGAGCGCGTTTGCCGATGAGCGCAAGCATTAGGCGTTGCTGGAGTCAATTTTTGGAATTTGTGGCCCGTAGCCAAAGTGTTCGTGAGGTTAAATTAGATCGAATAGAGGAAGATGACATATCCAGAAAATAAAGTTGTGAGGCGAACATTTCAGCTTGGAATTTAAGTAGCCTTTTTGCTTGGGCTAAAGGGTGTGCCTGTTAGAATCTCAACGTTTGAAGTTTTGCCTACATTTTAGGGATTTGAGAGACGTAGCCCTTTATTCAAAAATAGCGCGAAATAACTGAGAAGGTGCGTTGTTCAGCCCAAAGGCCTTGCCAGTAGGTTGTAGCCATGACTTTCGGTGCAATATATCACAAGATGTGTCGAAATACTTCTGCACAAAACATTGCTAAGAACTTCAAAGTCTAAGGCAATTATGAATTGCTTTGATGTCGCTGGTTTTACTCTGCCATCGCGTTAGCGATTTTCCTTTCAGTTGCCTGATAAGAGGTGCTAATCTGGCAGTTTGCACCAACCGCGGACAGCTAAGGCCTTTTCGAAGTGATTTTTCGAGGTCAACGTTACTTGTTATTATATCAATTGAATTATTTATTTATCCCTGACCAGTCCACTATTATTTATACCAAATACTTGCTAGAGAAACCTATATTTACAGTTCTTGTTGAAAAGTTAGACGGATTGCGCGTGCGGTTTCATAGCGTTGCGGCTGCAGAATCGTTGCGAGACCTGCGGGACCCTCTCAATTAAAGCGTGCTCTCTCCGCACTCATCGTTCAGGTCCCGCCGCGATTCTGCAGCTATGGAATCCGTCTATCTTTTCGAGAAGGACTACATATTTGACATCAATGAAGTCCAAATTCTACAAATGTTCAATTAAAAGGTAAGGAAGGTGAATTATTAGAAATGGGGCTCTGGCGCGTACATAAAGGTTTGTAAAGCATATATAGTGCGTCCTATACCCGACAACAGGTGAATATTTGTGCATAAATCGGCACTCGGACGTCCCCGCGCTAAACGCAGGACACTTCAAAGTTGTCATTACGACGCGTCGTAGTGGCACGCGCTACAGCAGTTGTACTAATGTTTTTGGATAACGGTGAATTTCTTTGGGTCGCTGCCGCACAATTTCTTTTTTTCTCTATTTTTTCTCGGACTATTGTCCATGGTGGAGCGCGACAATCGATGACAATTTATCAAAGAAAGAACATGATAAAGCAAGCTGTTCTTGATGAGCTAACAAGGCAGAACTTGGACGTTTGCCGTTTAGTACTCATATTATAAATTTATGCAATAATACTCAACTATCGTCGTTTTTGAACTGTCAAAGTTTTGAAAATCACCTGTAAAAGAAGAGGAGGATAGAAAAAAAAAACAAATGAAACGGGCTATAAAAATGGATTTTGAAGGTTGCTCCAGTGAGGAGCCACAGGATATTGTCTCTAGCGGAGCCGGTCGAGTGTCGGCCAGAAGTTTCGCGAGCACACAGAGTCGTTGTAATAGCACACAGACGCTGCGCCCTCATTGTCTTCCGCACTATCTCGCTGGGAGAGCCTGAACGGCCAGAAGTGCATCAGCTGCCCCTAGCTTGTGGAACTAATAGAATTTAGTTAATGTTGCACTGTTTTCATTGTAGATATGAAGAACTTCGTGCTTTACAATTCCAAATTTGAAACGTTTTATTCAGCGATGACTTTTTTGAACTATAGGTTCAAGTTCATTAGAGATGATAAGGGTAACAGATGTGGTGCCAGAGATCCACGATTGTTTGTTTTATATCTTTAGTCTCAATTTGTCTGCTGTTTGCGGACAATTCACATGTAGACAATTATGAATGTGCACTGAGGACAAATTGACAGTGAAGGGCGGGAAGATGCCGAGGAATCGTAGAACTTGGATACTACCTCCTTTCTCAGGTTTTCTCGCTTAACAAAGACCTAAAAAGCAATGTAGAAGTCAGAAATTGCCACGGCATTCACGAAAAGAATCTTCCACATTAAAACGTCATCAGTTGTCATGCTGAATCATTATACAGTGCGTTTCATAAGTATAGACGCACCCTAGTAAATGCCGGTACCCAGTTCATCACAGGTTCATGAGCAAAGTTACAAACGTCAATCGATTCGGCATGCCAGAAAACCTAAGGCTGCGTTGTTTCACTGGTGATTATGGAAAATGAGGGATAGATTTGGCACATCACCATTAAATGTGCCGTTTCATAAGTATAGACGCAGTCTATACCTAAACACAAATAAATCTTATCTTCAGAGGAAAAAGTGGGCTCAATATTTTGATGAGAACTAATAAGCGTCTACAACGTAAATCTGCATTTCAACTTGGATCACAACGTTTTGGAGCGGGGCTGGGGCAGCTAAATTATTCACATGCTGTAGGCTGGTAAAGTCGCAGGATCTCCGGGTAGAGGAGAGCTTCTTCGGGGTCCACCTGCGATTATTTATAAGATATAGAGCCCTACGATCGAAGGAAGAATTTTGATATGCAAAAGAAGATCTCATCAAAGACGGCGTCGCATACCCTGCCCGAACTCGAAGCACACGATGTGCATTAATGGTGTCTGAGCCGTTGCATCGGCTCCGTCATGCCGTGCAGGGGTTAAAAAGGCATTTAACCGCTGCATCACCATTGCACATTGTTGACTTCATCTCATACCTGGGATTATCCCGTTCCAAAAAGCTTCACAGCTTTGTTTTTCTGGAAGAAACGTGGTGATCGGTATGTCGAAAAAACGAGTTGGTTGTTTTCGATCTTTTGAAAGCCTGTGCTATGTTTAAATGATTTTACAGGACGAGAAAAGCTTTATTTGGACTGTATTATAATGAATGCATGCCGCTGGGATGACATACAAGGAGAGCCAGACTCTCTCAAAACGAGCATCTTTGAAAGTAGGCGCTGCCAAAGTTGGAGATGTTTCCTCCCATAACGACATCCTAGGTATTATTTCCATTTCTACATAATCGAATTCCTCAAATCACAAGAGCACCTTTAATGTTCAATTCTTACATTTTCTTGCAGCACACAGAAGGAGAAACCTCACTTTCCATCGAAAAACCGGCGTGACCTATACCAGTCGCTCAACAAATAAGCATTTCGAGAAACCCTAACTGGCAGAACTATCTGCCTTTTAGTACTAGCAACATCGGACATCCGTAGAGCATCCTACCAGATGACATTCATGGCCGGAACCGAACATCTTCTGGCACAACAAACCCGAAAAATACTATTGCCTGTACTAAGAGCCGTTTTGATTGCCATTTGCTGGAAGGGATGGGTAAATCTATGCCAACCCATGTTCGCTGAGTTGATTGGGAATTGCGGAGACCTATCAGCCACAAATCTGCTGTTGCAAGGAAGTTCCCTCTGTGAAATCATCGGTTTCTGAAAGTGCGTCTATACTTATGAAACGGTCCCTATGAGGGGGAAGTGCTGGATCTACCTATTTTTTCCATAACTTCGGGAGAAACGGCGGAAACAAGGGTTTTTGGGCACGCTCATTCGATTGGCACTCGCGGTTTTCTCCAAAAAGTTATGTGGAACTGTGTACCAGTGTTTTCTGGGGTGCGTCTATACTTATGAAACGCACTGTAGGCCCGATAAGAAGCGTTCTGACATGATTGAGTGAGAGGGAAGGGGGGGGGGGGGGGGGAGGAGGGGAGGGTGGGAGAGAGATGGAGGCATTTCTTCCTCTACAAAACATTCAAATATTGACGAAGTGGTGCTCTGACCAGATATGGGCATATCCTGGGTTTTCCGGGCGGGGCTTGGGCGTCATAGTCAACGCCTCCACACCACTTCGCTTATCACTCTTGTATGCAATGATGGTGCTCACTTTCTTCAATTTAATGCTTGACTTTAACTCGAGAGCTTGCCTATTTGTAAAATGAATAAAAATTCTGGACTGTCGCATAAATTCTCGCCGCTTTTTGTCTGAGGCTGTCTGTACTGGGTGCGTGCGCGTGTCACGCGTGCGATTGTATGATGAAGCAAAGGCTGGGGCGTATCCTTGACGCAGATCAGACGCTCTTCGCTTTCTGTCGAGTAACTTGAGCAGTAAACCAAGATTTTCACAGTCTTTATTCCGGCTAACGTTTCGGCACACAGTCTTTATTCCGGCTAACGTTTCCTTCGCCGAAGCCTTGAAAGTCAAAACCAAGTGTAACATATCCTCCCAAACGCCCAATCAGCCCACAAGTTATAATCCAACATGAGAGTAAAAGCGAAAAATGAGATCAGTGAAGTAAAATCCGTCAATGCTTACTTATATAGCCGTTAGCCGCGATGTAATGGTACCGCCGCGTTGAATAGGTGTGCCGCTACTTGTGAGTAGGGTGCCCCGCGCCTGACCCCGTAGATCAAAACCTGCAAAGGTCTTGATATAGAGCCAGTTCGTTTATCACGGCAATACACTCTTCCTTCCTATTCATTATAGGATTCCTAGAATTTCCTAGTATCAAAGAAGGTCGAACGTTCACGCTCTTTGCTTTTGCTGACTCGAACGGAGAATCTTTCAAGAGTGGGTGCGTTTTATGCATGTCTGACGCATCTAGGATGAATAATCCTATTTGATTAGAAATTCTATGAGGGAGAGAACGCGATGGCAAAAATTATCATAGGGAACTGGATGGAATATCGTTGAAGCAACTCGTGCTTTATAGGTGAGGCCCGTTCATCACAGTTAAGCTCCTCCTCTTTCTTTTCAGCAGGGTCGCGTAGGTCTAACGGACGTATGATTATATTCAGGATAACAATGATCCCTTTCCATCAATAATCATCAATATTTATCAATTCCAATAGGCGTTGATGAGATTTTTTTTTTGCTGTTTCGGAGTAAGAGTTGTGCAAAAATGCCTATGAACGACCTAAACTAGATCAATCCAAAAAGTTTTTCCTCAGACTGTTTCAGCGATCAAAACTTTCCTTTTAGGGATTTTTGGACTGATATCCAAGTCGAACGAGCTAGTATTCAAAGGAAACTTAGATGAACGAGTGGAACGACTACCAAATCAGACATTCTACTACAATCTTCTATATCGAGATGCAAATACGTGGGTTTTTGAGCTTAAAAGTGGCCAGAAAGATTGATCCAAGCACTTGTGGGATCTAACGCTGTTTCAGTCTCAACTTCACGAATCCGTCGATTCACGAGAATGCGAAGGTGATAGTGCTGGTGTGCTCGGCTCTTAGCAATACTAGCATCCGAGACACGATCCGGAGGACCTGGGCGAATCCTCAGCTGTCGAAAGCTGTGCAGGTGAGTGGTGTTGGATGCAGAGTTCACTTCAGACGCTCGGCTATGGGTGAAGCTGTTTGAACACGCTCCGACACCACTTAACTACGTACAAGAAAAGTGAAATATTCCCTTACTAGAGTGATATTTTTAAATCTGTCACTATATGTACGCATTTTTGTTTAATATTCGAAGTTCTAATAAATTTAATTCTAGTTTCTGCTTTATATTATATTTATAACACTGTTGTTATATAATCATTTCAATGACCTGAAATAATTTCAAACCATTTTTCGATTTGGAGAGGTATCTATTCAATCAATAAATCGTGACAAAATAGAAATTTGAACTTAAAAAAAAAAACAGAAACCAAGAAACCAAGTAGATGCTCATCTTTTGCGCCCCGTACTGAACCCATGTATGAAAGCTAAGCAAGATAAAAATAGGATTTTCTCCAGTATTGACGCTTAGGCACATGGATTTTTTTTTTGAAATGAAGAAAGGGTGTTTGAGTATGAATAGTTAGTTTCAAATTCAGAACAACCTCATTTCTGTGGTATTCTTGGTCGGAACAGGCAAAATAAGCGACTCCGTGTGGAAAGAACTGAGGACCTCCGCGGACATGTTGCAAGTGGACGTGCAAGAGTCGTATGCCAACCTCGTTTACAAGGTATTAACGTCTTATTTTTTTAAGTGGACTAATCGGAGCTACGGGGTAAAAAAGACACTTTGACAGGGTAAAGGAAGCATTGTGGGTTATTCCAGACGAGTCCGATGGTAACTATGGTGAATCAGTGGAGTCACGTTGAATGGAACGGTTATGGAAAATAGAGGTAGCTCGTGGACCAAGTCGGTGGGAAAGGGCGGGTGGGGGAGGAGGGAGAGGTGAGGGGGGGGGGGGTAAGAAATGAGGTTTGGACAGACTTGCCCGTCCAGGATTTCAGACATGAAATTCTCCTAAACCGCTTGAAATTAAAATAATTGGAGATAGTTTTCCAAAATACGGTGACAAAGTTGAGGATTAGGGATGCCGTAATATGTCCAGGATACATCCAGAAATTGTTTACGGGACTCAGACTCTAATAGGGCTCTGATCTAAGGGTGTTGCAGAGACCCAGAAATTAATCAGTAACTCCAACAGCTTCAACTAGCCCATACACGACCTCTCGCCGGAATCTCCTGCACAGAACTACGTGCTGTCGTTCAGTACTACTCATAATGTTGTTCAGCAACTTGATGTATTGCAAACTTGAATGACAGTACTTCTCTTGGTCGGGTTAATCCACCGTCGGGTTAATCCATTTGTGAATTCTTCTTCTCGAATTACCTAACCTGGGAAAACATTCCGTTTGCAGATTCTCGCTGCGTATCGATGGATCCAAGAAAATCATCCAGAAAAATTTGTACTCAAAATGGACTCAGATGTCGTGGCGTTACTAGACAAGGTGAGCCTCTTGCTCCACTGCATTGGAATCGGCCTAACCGGGTCTATTTATCACAGGTAGAACCTATTCTTGGAAATCCTCACAACAAGACACTACAGTGTTATTCGCATACTAAGGCTGTACCAGATCGAGAAGCATCCAGCCCATGGTAGGACAATTGAAATTTATCTTGTAATAAGAAGATCGTTCACAGTAGCAGCAATTATGTTTTTAGGTATGTCCCGTTGTCTGTCTACCCAGAGTACTACTTGCCGGAATATTGTAGTGGTCCAGTATACCTCATGAGTCCCGCAGCTTTGTCAGCTATTCTGCAAGTCGCACCGGAAGGAAAGGTGTGTCTTCGACGTGCCTTCCACACTCCGCTCAAGACACTACCTGATTTATGTGGTATACTTGCAGGTATTTGAAGTTGAAGATGCATTTTTCACGGGTTTACTTGCCAGCAAGGCTGGTGTAAGAATAGAGAAGAGGAGGGGAATCTGGCACAGGGAGGTGAGTCGTCAAATGTTTAGCGTTACTCGCAAAATAATACAATGCACAAGGAGATTCCAATAGTCTAGACCCGGTCGCATGCGCCGCGCCATCTGGCACTCTGATTGTCTGCGCATCCTCACATATCACTCATTTGACGGCTCTCATTATCTCTCGTGGTGCAGCGCGCGGCGTGTGAGTCCGGGCCACGGTAATCTCCTGTGAATCCATGAATTTTTATGGACTTTGAATGTTAATTCCAAAGTCTTTCAAAGCATTGAGGCTGTATGAGGTGCCCAAAGTATTTATTATCCTAAAAAAGCTACACCGTCCTCCTTGTTCCAGAAACTGTCCCAACCATGCGTAAAAAACAAGGGAACTGTGATCGCCTACCCAGTTCACAGAGCTAGCCCTACACGACTAGCCGAAGCTTGGGACCATCTGAGAACTTTACGATGTCGTTGGCCTGTCGAGCATTTCTTACTCACTTTCTTATTCGACGATTAGGTGTTAATAATTATTTGTTGTCATTTTGTGTACGTTGCAATATGTGCTTATTTGTTGGCTTTGGTGCACCTTGACTTAAGCATTTGACGGGTATTTGTAAAAACAAGAAGATTGAAATTAAATATTGTCAGTGATTGCCACTGTTTGCTTATAAATTATTGCAATAAAAGGAATAAAACAGTTCGTTTTTGAATTCTTACTTTTTGTTGGCACAAACGTGGGCAATTCCGCGCGGCTTGGACTGTTTTCATTAGGTCAGGTGTTAGAATTAGAGCGCGCCATGAACATACAAAGGTGGCATTTTGCGCTGTGATAATAGAGGCTTTAGGGGGCAACGATCTCGGTAACCGTTGTCTAAAAACTGGGCATAAGGAACCTTCTTATTTCGTGCCTATTTTGAAGTATTTTTTTAAAGTTTTCCTATGCTAGAAATCTCAACAGGAATGGATTTCTCCCTCAGAAATTGGCAATTTTCATTAAAATTTCACCTAAAAAATCATTTACTGTCTCGAAAAGAGCCTTTGGCCTCGACAATTGCCGACCAGACTATCGATCCACAACAGGACGGGCGTACGAGATGACAGCGAACTCTCGACTGGCTGCTGTGGAAGGGGCGAGCGATGCCGTGATGCCCCAGGTGACTAACTATAATCATCCTAATGTCTAACTGAATACAGGATGCAATACGGCACATTAGCAGAACGTGTATATGTAACACTGCTAGTTTAAAATATAATACTTAGACGTCTGCAGATGTATAGGGGACATGAGGGAGGGAGGTGGGGGGGGGGGGACATCCGAAAGATAAGACTGTCGCATCAAGTAACCAGCGCACTGTTTCAAGACACACGATGTTACTGCTGCTATACTACCTGAGCTGCTGCGACAATGGCGGCGCTGATTTTCATATGTATTGATCGCGCAACGGTGACAGCAGCGCGTGTCAATGACGCGCTGCACTCAATCCGATCTATAACAGTGGCAGCGTAGTCATACCCGCAGCGATCAAAAGCTCCGTACTTCTTGTGGAAAGGTGAAGGAGAGGTGTTACAGCGCCACCGAACCCGCTTGGTTACCTTCTCGTGTCGCTTGTACTTTACATTAGCCGCGGAATCCGCCGGCCGTTCTGAAAATGCACGATTTACACGAGATTTAACCGGAATTTACGCGGAAACCGGCGGAATTTCGTGAAAATCATGATTTACACGGAGTTTCCCAGCAAATCAGGCGGAAACCGCCGGTGTAGAATTACCAGAGTTATCTTTGCTTCTTTGTGTCCTTTTTAAGCACTAATCTCAGAGCTTGTACGTACATGAACAGTAGGCAAAAATGGGCTTAACTCATCATAGAAAGCAGTTTGGCCTATTTTGAAAACGGATTTGCAACGTACACCTCGCTATGAATGGTCACTCTGATCAAATATCCTTCCCTTGTTAGCTATCACTAGCGGAGTAGCGTCCTAAGTAGGCAGTTCTTCGAAACCATTGCTCTTGTCATTATCACTGGAACCACGAAGCATGCAGAGAACGTGTAGTGCGCGAATCCACCTTCACCAATGCGGAAGAGTGCTTTTAATAGGCCGGCAATTACGATAATCCCAGGTGGACGGCCGCTTTTCGCTTTGACAATACGACACCACCTGTCACACATTGATAACTGGCTGACTGGCTGGCTGGCTGCAGCTGCGCAGCGGTCAGCTGAAGCGATGGCTTTTTTCAGATAATAGCAGAATTTTAACCATATTCCGATGGAACACCTCCGAGATGTGGGGAACTGTTCGAAATCAAACTGTTGTTAGCGGCAACTGCGAGTTTTCTTGGCTAGTTGCGATAGAGTGATATGATTCATGAGTTTAATGAAGCTATGTTCGAAATGACAAAATCTGGCCTTTCAGAGATTTATCCTGTTGAAGTTTCGTTGACAAACATCATTTCCACCCACCAAAACAGGTCCTTATAAGTTATGGTGGCTTTCATTAATTAAATAAGATGAGTAGTTAGTTTGAGTCAGGTGGGAAGGGTAGACTTCTGTTTAGTATGATTGTGGTTACAACTTTTTTCATGTATTTACATTCGCACTCACTATTTTGCTTTTTTTTATGTAACTTTATGCGAAAACTAAACTGCGCTGTAATTTTCCTCCTGCACACCTCAGTAAGATTAAGAAAATTCACATGTACAGTGGACGTCAATGGCGGTGGCCCATTCGCGGCCTCGAGAAAGACGCCGCGCTACCGCGCCGCGGGCGCCATATCCCATGTCTTCTGCTGTTCTTATGCTATTTCTAGCAGCATTTCTACCCGTTTTGAGGATTTTCGATCGAATCGGGAAGAAAGCGCCTAGGAGTAGCATTCCGGTGGCAGACGACGCCGATCCCGGTGCGCGCGGCGCGGTTGCGCGGCGTCCTTCTCGAGGCCGTGGATGGGCTGTGGATGTTTGAATATACATCTACGTACGCACACACAAACTCTAGATTGCCACAATTTAACAGTTCTGGGCGAGCCTATAGGCCTCTTTGATGACTCATGACCTCAAGAGCGCTAGCCTAAATGTGCTGACCTCCACGTCTTGAGAACCTGCCGCTCTCATTTGTTACACTTCACTTCACCTTGATTGAGAAACCCTCCTTTCAAACAAAGAAGTGCTTGGAAAAAAGGAATAGGAGAAAATAGAATGGGAGAAGCACCTCCAGTGGTTGCACAGCTTCCTTCTGGATTTGGTGTACAGGAGACATCAATCCTGACTGCACCCCTCCCATTGGCTCCATTGGCACATCACTAACCCAGTACGTGTTATCCCAAAAGTTGATTCTACTTATAATGGCTAGGGGGAATGCAATCAGGATTGACGCTCAGTGTGTGTAGTTGAGCCTGGAGAACGAGAATCTAGGAGAAGTGCGCATCTGAGTCATACACTGGACCCTTTTTCTAGCATTTAACAGCAATTCACACATTATTTTGGTGCTCTAGTCGTTTCTTTCTTCCAATAAAGGGTTACTTCAGAGAGTACCCCAATTTTAGTCTTCCTATTCCCCTCTCCTGGCTTCACTTACCCGAATCCGACGTGACCATAACATGTAGCGTGATCGTGTGGATTAACACGCCATCATTTAATCATTTAGCAGGACTGAATGTTCTTTTAGTGTACATGTTGCATTTCGGTCAGTGTCTGAGATGGAAGCTTTGGGAATAATGCTCTAAAGATCATCCTCAACTGATGGTCTTATCACCCTCAGCACGAACAAGTCGTTTTGATTTGTTTTATTTGTTTATTCACTTATTTGTCTTGATCGACAACAAGGTGTGCCATAATTCAATGGAATCAGATAGGAACAACAGTTTTGAAAGTTTGAAAAAAAATCTGATGACCTCGAAAGCTCGTGCCTAGACCGACTGCTTCTTTGTGTAATACAGGGTGAGGCTTGTCTTGGACAGGTAGACCAATGTTTTCAGATTTATAATAGGTTTGTAGCGATGCTAGACCAAAAATTGATAGAACAGTTCCGTCCCAGATGCATACAATATCTATGCAGACAAACAGTTGAAAGAGTCGCTGCAGAAAGAGGTCTCAATCATAATTAAGAAGCGAGAGACGCAGAGATAAAAAGATTAGGAGGGACCCGCAGCGGAATGTTTTTTTGCTGGGTTCTCTCCACTTCCTGGTGGGCTGGAATTCGGAATGACCGTTGTTGCATGGAATTTTGTAAAGAACAATTGGGAAGAACCGCAGGACACCTGTCGGTCCCCTCGGTTTTCTGCTGCGGTTAATCCGAATATGCTTGTCCGAGTATACGCTATGAAACGGGCGAAAGTTACAGCGTAATAAGTTGTAGGTGTCGCAGTGCAAAGGGCCAACTTCTAATCTGAAAAGCTAGTTTCCATTGATAAAAATGTTTTGAGCGTTTCTGTCATGCATGTTCAATATATGTACACGATCCATGACCTATATTCGGCATAAACTTTCAAATTGCTGTCCACGTTCTAGCCGCTCAGCTTTAACTGCAACACCCAAGTTCTGAATATCCTGAATTATTTTCAGCTCTGATCGGTGGGGCAAGGAATCAGATGTTTTGCTGTTCTTACCAGAACTTCTTGAAAAACCATTTTTTTCAGTTTCCACTTTTCCAGCATTTGGTGCATAAATCAATACAATCAATCAATGCAATGACACCAAGGTTATTTTGGACATAATGAGGTAAATCTAGTTAGCAGAATAATCTAACAAAATAAATATCTGCTTGTTTAAACAATAACACTATTCAAGATGAGGTTTTATTGTTGGTGATAATGTTCTATCCAAGGATGCAACACCTAAGCATATAATTAGACACATTCGGTGGTCTTTGGTTGAGATAATATACATATTCGCTTCTAGTGTAACGATTGTGTTGTTGTTCAATGACATACTTCTTATGTAATCCAGTTCATTTGTTCAATTATGGATCTCTTATAGCATGTCCTGGTGGAGCACAATTGGTGCATTCAATAAAATAAAAAATAAAAATAAATGCAAAGTCATATTCCTCCGTCGCTATCCGACGAAATTACGTAGAAATTCCTCTGGAAGCTCCTGTGAAGACTCACAAAGAAAATGAAACTATTCCCGAGAAACCTGTCACGTTGGAGTGGGAATAGTCTTTTCTCAATTCCATCCAACTAGGCTCGGAATTTTCTCCATCACGCCTTTGAACGCGACAACAACGTCAGTATCGAGTTCCACGTGGTAGCGTTCCGAAGGATTTCCGACTTTGCGCTGAAGCAAGATGACCACTGAAATGGCTCCGACTTTCCAGTTGACGCTGGATCGACGAGCTCCTCTGCAAAAGCTGGGAACACATCCTTCTTGTTGCAGCAAGTGGAAAACTTCTGTAATACAGTGCTTGAACCTAGAAAACTCATCTACGTCAGAAAAGCTGCCTGCTTCGGTAGGTCCATGAATCCAGATGCGATTGTTCTCAAAAGTTTCTGTTCTAGGTGTTACTCTCTTTCCAAGTGCGACATGTATAAATAACAAATTCAGGTGAGCACGAAAAAAAAAACTAGTTATTCTGTGGATATTAGATTAAACGGCTTGGCATGCTCCAGTCAAAACTCTTGACCCAAATTCTAGTTACTTTGGACGTGAACAACAACTTCAGTGTCGTTTCCATGCAATTACTATGGCCATCAGAACGACAAGTTTATTTGTTTACACTCATAATTTTACTCATTTCTTTAATTTGTTGTAGAAGTCGCTGATTTTCAGGAGCGATGCTCACAAAAAAGCTCTTTCACAGTCCGCGCCGCTCCCCAGCCTTGCGCTCTCAGCTCGTCGTCCACGGAAGTGTCATCAGGTCAGCTAGTCAGGCAGCAAGCGATAATCGTCCGATCCGCACTAATCCACACTGTGCAAACAACACCACGAGCACGACACTAATTAACAGATTACAGTAATCCGGCGGCAAATACGTCGCGGACGAGCAGCTGATCAGTGCCACTCCTTGACGGTCCCCACGCTGCAGCGCAAGCTTCAGCGAATCCGAGCGGGTCGCCGAGTGCGCTTTGTTTTCACAATGGCCATTTTCCGCCCACTAATTGTCGCTAAACACGAGAATCGACACAACGACGACGCGGCGACGTCAACGAGGCCCGCGGACTTGCCATGGATACGGTAGCAGACGAGCACACCGCGCTCGTTTAGCCGCGAAATCGGCCGCTGCTCAGCTGCATGTCATTTCTGTGGGCGTGGACGAGTTGTCGCATTGTGGCCCTGAAAAGTTGAGACTGAGTCGGCGTTGTCGTGGGAGTAGCACTGATATGGCCGAGAACGTAGCTGAAATTACATAGCAAAAATCTCAGGAGGAAGTGCTAGGAACATGCATACTGTAAATTAATCCAAAACCTGAATTTTAAATTAAACACCTCAAAATTTCACTAAGAACCAGTATTTCCCCGAATTCGTTGCATATTGAGAGGAGGAGTCTAACGGACACTAACCGAGCTGAGCCAAGCTACGGAAGTTCTCATAAATCGACTCTAAGACTAAATGCTTATACTCTCATGTTCTTCTTGATTGAATTATCAACCTAGTTGTCAAATAAGAACCCATACCTTCATTAGAAATCCCATTATTCTGCAAAGGATGTTGCGAAGCAGTTTAATAAAAGATGTGGGAATATAAAATTCTTCCTAGGAATTTTTGATCCTTCTTAGTTTTTCCTAGCCTCAAACATTCAACGGAAATCAGTAGGTGTGACGGCTCTTGACTCCGGAATCTCTGCTCATTTCTCCTTCGTTCTTACTGTTTTGATCGAGAACCGATTTATTTATTTATTTATCTTTTTATTTATTTATTTCAAAACGAAGCGAGGTGTGCCGTAAATTGAAGTGGAACAAGGAAGAGGAATTTATTTATTTACACTATTATTTGCACTACTTATTTACACTTACCTATTGAATGCATTATATAGACATATACGCTGTGCCGTACATAAGTACCAATACAGAAAAACAAATAGTGAACTAAAATTGTAGACGGTCATCCGCTTAAACTGTGTTGTTAGCAGAAATTTACAGTTTTTTTGTGAATATTTCTGCTGAAATTTGCTTTTTTAGATGGATTTTCAAGACGTGGGGTGTTCTGTGATAAATCAATAGACGAATTATGATTAAAAAAAAGTAAGGAAGAACAAAATTAGAACATTTAATTTGTTCATTTCACTGTCACCCTTTGATGGCCCATAGGCAAGGAAAAATAACGATCTTTCCGGGAACTCCTTAGTAAGGACGGGACGTGAATTTGGCTGGTGTGAAAGTATAACCATGGGCTAACATTATTATTAAACTTCAAATTTTCCTTCTCATTATAATATAAATTATAGATAATAACAGAAAACTTATGTGAGTAACAGAAGAATAAGCCACTAAATACTTACATAGCATCACTTTGAAATACACAACTAAATGATGCTAAAATTACACCCACGTTTGTAATCCGATTAACTTTCGCCTGTTTTCGTCTAATTCTCCCATCTTTCTCCAAGATTCTCTACAGAATAAGGCGGTATATAACCATGAGCTTCTCCTACATACATAATGCGAGGCTTTTTGATACAAGGATCGTAGTAATAGTGCTACTCGCTACTCCTTCAGTGGTTCTCCTTCGTTATAGCAGCTTATCTAAAACCAAAGCTGCTACTTACTTAACAAAATGGTTAACTGGTGACTGGGCACGGATAGCCCGAAAAAAGTGTTCCAGAAAAAAAGGAATCGTTGCACAGATTGTCCAACGAAAGGTATCCTTTTAAGAGGTGAAAGGACGAAAGGCTCGGGCGAAAGCTACCAGCCACGCTTCAGATCCATGTATTTCCGATGATCACCTTAGGAAAACACATATTTTCTCTCACTATACATTTACAAACAACATACATCGCTATAAACAACATCTTTTTACTCCTTCTCATTTTTTCCAAGATTTTTAGGATATCATTGAACAGTCAAATGAAAAGCACCTCAATGACTATTAATGAATCTAAGTTTCGGGCTCATTTCATGTTTTTTCTTTGTCCAATTAAAAACAACTGTAACAGAAAATAATACGGATAAGATAAGTCTTCTGCAGCGCATCCTGCAGACATCGTCTTCCTTTCTTCTGCTTAGTAGGGTTCTACATTAAAAATGCAAAGCATTATGAAGGAAGACGGGCTTATGCGGAGATGTGGGCAAACGAAAGTGCAGTCGAGACCATCACTGGGAGAATAATGCTTTCCGGTGGAGGTTCTGACAAGTGAAGGAAGCGAATGAGACATTTAGACAGGTTCTGCACTTGGAAAATTGCCTAAAATCCACAGGACTAGCTGTGATTTGGTTCTACTCCTTCTATTCTGTACCAAAACGTCCAAGAAATCCTCAGTAAAACTTTTCTTAGGGTCGTTATTTGACGCACTATTCACAGAAACCACATTCATTCTGTACAGTAATCTTACTTTTGTAGAATTACGATAGGTGCGGGGTACATACGGTATCTCAGAGAAAATTGGGAAACGTCCTATTACGAGCTTTCCATACTCTGATAACTATGCAGCACGAACGCAGCCCGAACGGCGTAATGGTTTGAGTAGAAACCCTAGCAGTAGTGGTTCTCAGTTGCTGGCATCCTCCCCTTGATTGCTGTCGTCCCTCAGCAATTGCGGCTAAACGACCGACAGCTTGAGCAGGAACCGAGGGGAGGATGACAGCAACTGGCAAGCGTTGCTGCTAGGGTTTCTACTCGAACCACTACGCCGTTCGGGCTGCGTTCGTGCTGCATAGTTATCAGAGTAGCTGAACCTCCAAAGTGCAGAGATTTATGCAATCTGTCCCACCAAACAAGGTAAGCCTTACGCAATTTAAGGATATCTACTGTGACTTACAGGTCGTTTCGTTTCGCGATTTCCCTTAGTCCAGAATTCGCTGCCTTTCGTTAAAATTCCCATTATTGCAGTGCCTTTTTCGCTTATATTACCTCCCCTATGATCCTAAATCACTTTGCATTCCTCTCACGACACGAGCTGACCGCAAGCTGTCACCGCGATCACCATATCCATAACACACTAATGATAATTACTGTATCGCCACAGTATCGCCATAACAGGTTACGCAACCGAACCTGCACATCGATCATGTCCCTGTGGGACGCGGACAAAGGCTTGAAAGCGGGCCGACCGAGCTGCGCGAGAGTCCATTACGTACATGATCGCTGTCGGGATCGGGCGCAGCGATTTGACTCATTGACTCTGGATGGCCTTTGTTATGACATCAGGTTGATCGAATATTCATCGCAGTTCGTTGTCGGCGAGTCCTTTTTACCGCCGTTGCTACGGTCATTTAGCGGAATTTGCATCTGTACGAATCCACAATGTTTTCCACTGTTTGTTTACGTGTTTATCCGTTTATTCACTCGCTTATTGGTTTATTTACTATTCAAGGTGCAAAAGTTGAGTAGCAAAAGAGTTATGGCAAAAATGGCATGATTATAAGAAAGTGAAGATTAAAAAAACCTCGTTTGTTGAAATAGAGCAATCCATAGCTGAGAGTAGAATAATTTCCGAAAGCAAACCAAGGTAAACCCAGGCCATTTGAAATTAATCCAAGTTTTTCCTTGTTAGAAAGCCCTATCCATGATAGTTCTACCAGGGCACCAGTTATCGAGCCATTCTGGCATCCATCCCTTTATCTAACCCGTGGACGAAGGGTACTTTCATAGTCACCTAGGTCCCGTTGGGTAAACTTGGGTGCTTAACACGCTTACCTTGGGTAATCTCAGTGCGATTGAGATCACCCAAGGTAAACGTGTTAACGCACCCAAGTTTATCCTTTATCTGCCGCTCATTGGCAACATTACCCATACGTGACGCTGTCTATACCTAGCTGCTACCCATGGGTAATCGTACACATGTGTATGTGTGAGACTACCCATTCTTCCAGTGATACATCTGGGGCCAGGTCAAGCTTCTTAGAACGTATTATAGAATCGACTTCAATATGGTTACTCTTTAAATGTCTAGGTAATGACATTCGAAATTTCATTATGTCATGTACATTTAAAGGTGAATGAAATAAGGAACTAACCAGGGAAATGTGAAAACACACGAAGAGTAATGGTGCTTCTACATAAAAATTTGGAAATTATGAGCAGCGCTTCTGGGTAGTCTGCGTCAGCATAGCGTGAAATGAAAATATACAATGAAACTCAGGAACCATGTATGTATTGGTGACAGGAGCTACATAAATGACATTATCAGGTGTTGTATGACCTTGGTTTTGAATGCGATCCAGGATATGTGCTCTACAATTGATCGATTCTGATCTGCTCTGTAAGGTTCGAGAAGTATCCAGTTCGTTTCACTCGCCTCACCCCCTGTATTACTACATATTCTGGTTTTTCTAGTAAAACATTCGACTACTGGGCAGTTGCAGTGGGTTAATCTGCACAGTACTTCCTTTTTTGTTTGCAACATTTGAAGGAATATTCTTTAATCCCCCCCATACACATAAATTAGTCAAGTTATTCACTTATGCATTAGCAGGCGTAGGACCAGAAAAAAAGGAAGGAAAAAAAAGGTGGAAAAATATACATGAAAAAAATCATCTTGACGTGGCGGACTTCCCCACCGCTGGATTGTTCTGCAATTAAATATTTATTTTCTTGAGAAAATCGATTGGACACTGATGTTCGAGCTGAACCTAGCTAATTACCAGCTCATTAATTAATTAAAATCGGTTAGATTATGTAATCCTGGCAGTTCAAACTCACTTCAAACATCTTAACCTGAGGAATAGGGTTCCTGCCGAGGTTTCTACGATTAATAGAGGATGAGAACGAAAGTTGTTCGTACTGATATCGACTCAATTATTGCAGGAATCTTTAGCACCCTGAAGAGGAATGGCCGAAATTGAAACTAAACAGAACCTGAATCCAGAAACACAACGGAATTCTAGGGGTGCTCATCCCCTCCCTGGCACCCCTATCTGTCACCCGGTTGACCCCCGTTGACCGGGTGCGTTCACCTGTTCGCGTGCCAACCATATTCTGCATGGCTGGTCGCTGGCGTGTGTGTGTGTGAATCCGACCATCTGCCAGCTTGCTGCCTCCATAGACTCCCGATGAGCAATCAAAGGTCTCGTCGTCAAGTGCGACGACCCGACGATTACGGTATTGACTCGATTTTCGCTATCATCAGGTCTAATGTGGTCTTACTTCCCTTTCTTGCCCCTAGTTAGCCGCTTGGGTATAATTCCAGGAATTCAGCTGTGTAGATCAAATTGTACATAGGAGTGGGAGTGTAGATCAAATAGGTCCCAAAGAAGCTGTAGGTTCCTGAGGAGGAAGTGGAAGTTGCAGAGTTTCCCTGGCAGCAGTGAGCGCTCCCGGTCCCCGTCGACTACCGTAATCTGCGTGAGCGGCTGCGCGCCGTGTAGCGCCAGGAAGAATCCATTAACGAAACGAGAAATCTCTCACACGCGACTTCCCTCGATCAGCAGGCATCAGGCCGGCGCGCTCGCTCTGCCGCGAAACTTGACGTGTGGACCGACGCACGCAAAAACCTTCACTGGGTTACGGTACTTCGGATGAGCATTTCTGGATACTTGTAGAAGACTACTGGACCTGGAAAAGACCCGTAGGAAATGCGCAGGGATCCCACACGGGACAAGTTGAGAACCATAGCACCGATGCACCTCGTGAAGTGATTAGTGATCAGCTTGAAGCAGGAATTTTCTTCGGAAAATTTCTCTTTTCTCAGGACAGATCTACTTCGGCATTTTTTTTTTGCAAAATATTGATCGAACCAAACGGTATCAAGTGGTGTTCAAATGATCGCCCAATTATTCGAATATTCGAATGGCTAGTCCAGTTGCGTTCTCGGTGTGCGATTATTTCAATGGTTTTGTGCTCTTCCAACGTCGGGCAGCGGCTTAAGGCACCTACCCACAACCATCTGTCTTTTGAGGAATTTGGCTACACCACCAATAGAAAAAAATTTCATGCTTGGTTTTTCCAATGCTTAGTTACGTGCTGCTGGAAAGCTTTCTCCGTAAATGATCGGGTTATCTCCTTGTAAAAAATTCACCGCTGAACCAAGCCAAGTCCCGTTCCTGCTTCGTCAGTTTTACTGTTTTTCTCTGTCCTGGAGTCAGCTCATCTGCGATTTTTCGCCTTCCGAACATGTTTTTTTTTGTTTTTAGTTTTTTCTTTTTGGCGCACCTTCTTCGCTGTATGAGATAAACGAATAAATAAATAAATTCGTGATAATGCTGGACCTAATTCTCCATATCGGAATCTTAGAATGAGAAAACAAAAGGAAATATTTTTAATTCTATAGGATATTAGCGCCTGCATTACGTGCACATTCAAGTACCCAAATAGTTATTCGAATATAGTTCGGTGATGTCAACACTACTGATGAGGCTGATATAACAACCAAATAGAAATTTTCGCTAAGATTTGAAATGATGCATACAGGGGCATGAAAAATAAATGTGAAGCAGAAAAAGCTAGTAAACATATGAATTTGCAGAAGATAAAGAGGGCCCAAAAACAAAAATAATTTTAAATTAGACTTTTTTTAGAAAGATCCATCAGAGACGGAGAGCAATGAGATGTGGGATGTAAGTGAGAAGCGAAGATATGTCGCTGAAGAAAAAAATTATCACGAAAGATTGACCCAAAAGCTCCTAGCTTTTATTGAACAAATATTCTACAGTTATTTCTGTTAAAACTTATTTCCACGGAAATGCGAAGTGGGTTTTTTTTTGGATAGAAAATCTCACCGGAATTATTTCCTAGATCTATCATAAGTTTGGTGCAAAGACTCTGAAACGCCACTACAAAACCATTAAAGCTGCATTCAAACAAGTGGGTCTGCAAATCATATGCAACATCACTGAAAAAAAGGGATTTTTCAGGGTGTCATTCGCATTTAGGGGATTATTTTTACAAATTTAAAAGGTTGTTTCTATTTTTTAAGGTGCGTAGGCTACAAAAATTGGATAGAAAATCTCGTTAGAACTACTTCCTAGATCCTTCCAAAATTTGATGTAAAAACTCTGAAATGCCACTTCAAAACTTCGAAAACTGCATTCAAACGAGCGGATCTGTCAATCTTCAATATGATGCCAGCTCACGAGCGCCTTAGAAATCTGCTAGACTTTTGAATTTATCTAGAACGCATGAGCAACGATGGGAATCTGCGAATATGCAAGAAGTTCTTGCAATTTTTATTCGCGACAGTTAAAATTTGCAGACTAGCTTCGGTTGCTGCTTTGCCTCAGCAGTACCATTTTCTTTACTTTTGAAGGCCTGCAATAGGCACCATTAGCTTGCAGCAGGGGTTTCATGGATCCTCGAAAATACATAGGACTCCGAAGACATCTCGTATCGCGCCTGAGGGCGTGATGACTCACCACAAGAAAACAAAAAGAAAAATTCCTAAACTCGTACTGAGGGAAGACGGGTAATCCTTGGTTTTTGGTGGTTCTTCTGCCAATAGCCCATTTTTTGAGTCACCTTGGAGGCACATAAAGGGATAAATACACTAAATAGAAGGATGATGCAACAAGGAGTGCACGCGACCGATTTTACACCTGCAGCTCTCACATGCTACAGAGAATTCCAGGAAGAATTGATTTAGAATTGACTCCATGATCCTGTGAGTTCAGGATAATCCAAGGGGAAGTGCTTACTCGGGAGCCTCAACAGCGATGGAATTTAAGGGAACCCCAGTGGCCGGAGCCAGCTTAAGTGCAGAGGGTTTTTTTTAATATTTACGCAAATATTGGTGGTTGTTCTCCGGGAATTTTCGTTGAATCTTAGCCTGGATACCCTAGCGCTGAATAATTCAGTCAAAATCAGAAACGCTTACGTATGCGCGGCATCATATCAGCACTACCAACGCCCCTGTACCCTTCCATGTCGTCGAGCGCGTGACTCCAAGGAAGTCCTTATTCAGTGCGAACTCTGCCTGGAAACTTGTACGAGCTCGGATTTCTGGATTACGGTGGCATTGAAAAAGGTCGAAAAGAACGGCGTGGAGTCGCTGGGCACCGCCACAACAAGCATTCAACACAACGACAGCGAAAAGAATTATCATTGTTCATCGTCATCCGGGCATACTGTAGCGCCGAGCAGTGTCGAAATATGGCAAAACAAGCATAGACACATCTGTGGAAAAGAGCGCTATGTTCTTGCGCTCAGCCCGGCCCTCGCCCTGGTTTCTGGGCCGCTTTTAATCCCTCGACGTGTCGTTCGTGTGGACGACGCGTGGACAAGTCATCAATCCATCGCATCGCATGTTTCCGGCTCGTTTCATGCTCCGTTGCGACATTCTTTTATATTAATGATCATCCCGCCTCCTCCTTTCTTAATTAGAGCCGCGCAGCAGCAGCGGCGGCAACAGCAACAGCCGCCGCGGCCCGAACGACATATGGGCCCGCGCCGGCAAACGAGCGCATTTGTAGCGAGTTACGATCCACGAGAGCTTGTCGCTAGCGGTTCGCCACCTTTTAAGGGCTTCACCGACAATGACATTGTGACCTCGATGTTAGGTGGGTGTCGGAGTGAGTGCCGGAAGGCGGAAGTGGGAGTTGAGAACGCTCAGAAGTGCTTTACTCCGGTCCTTATTCGGCAGACGATGATGATCCATGGATGAATTTGTGTTAATGAAAAGATTACGTTGAAACACTCATCACTGTTTTCACTAAAAAACTGGAATAACATTATAAAAACCTTTCAAAATGATATAAATCATTGAAGAAACACCAAAACTAATAAAATAGAATTAGAACAGAAAGACGGAACTACAGATATGAGCTGAAAGATTTAAACTACAGGGTTCTTCTATTCGGATTAACTAGCTCTTCTAGCCGAACAAACCTTTCTGAGCAACAGCAGTGGTTGGAGTACATTGGTAATCATAATTCTGTAAGTTTGTCGTTGTCGCATTTTTAAATAAAGAATTCCTTAGGTACCTTGGGCATCCGTTGTCTAACGTTGTTTGGTTGTTTCTTTTTCATTCATTTTCCTCTTTTATATTCCCTTCTTTTCGTTGAATTGTTATTGTTTGTGTTCTGTTCTCTTTTATGTAGCACTTTCACTGTAACGTATCAAATAAATAAACAAATTCCCTTTCGGTTCAGTTCTGAAAACATTTATCGGGCAAATATTTCGATTACGCTAAAAATCAACTTAAATGCTGGTTGTAGAGGGGAAGGGGGGTAGGAGTGCAAAAAAAAAAGAAGAAAGAGGTGCTCAAAATACTCATTTACTTGGCAAAGCAATTTCAAAAATTTCTCCACTTATCGCCAGAGAAGGGGAAAACTACGCAGTCTCTCCTTTGCTTTGGTACTATGGTCAAAACACCCAAAATAACCCGGATTACAAGGAAATTGCAAGAGAAAATGGATATCCTTAGGTTCAATTCCTTCTCGCTACTTTGTTTCATTCTTACTTGTTTGATAAATGATTATAAATGGCTTCGTACATTGGTCTATCCAGTTTTCCTGCCCATCTGGCAGGAAGTGACGCGAGCGATAGAAGATGCCTCTAGAGGTTCTGACCCTATACATACAAGAAAATGATCAAGAAGTGCTTTAAAAAATTTTTCCTTCCATTCTATGCTGGCCGTATGAGTATTTAAAAATGAATACATATTTATACAAACACGCTGAGCCTATTAAGATTTGAATGTGCATTCCAGGATATCCTTAAAGGTAGCACAGCTTTGCCAAAGGCGAAAATGGAGTTCCGATTGCTTTGTTTCAGCGGCAGACAAGCCAAGATAATTTATCTAATGCTTGATTGTCTGTACTGTCGGTACTGTAAGGTACTTTTGCCCCATAAGTCCAAAAAAAATCTATGACAGTCGACCCTACTCCATACTCTAGTAGAGTTAAAAGCACTAGATATAATAGCTGCTAGTTTCTGGAATGGTCCCTCCATGAACTCTTCTTTTTGTTTGAAGCTGTACACCGAACGCTGCGTCGGAGAAGGATACCCCACACAATCTTCCGAGGATTTTCTCGACTTTCTGTGCTAATCAATGGACAATGAATTAATATTTAAAGGAAAGTTTGGGAGGGGAGGGGGGGGGGAGCCTATGTTCCGCTTAGTATCACACGCTCATGCGGAAGTTAATCAAGAACAGCGGTTTCCCGAGCTCTAGAGTTAGAAAAGAGGCTCGAAACCAGACAAAAAGAAACTAGTAAGAGCGAGAAACTCTACCTATTGTTAAACTATGTAGTTGGGTTTGCAGGGCTCATAACCACCTGTAGGAATCCTGGAGAATATCTCAATGTCTTCTCTTCACATTTGTGGCTGTGATGATCTAATAAAATTTGTAGGTGTTACTAAAAAGGGATTTTCCAGCATTAACGGAGAAAAATATGTATGGGTAATCAGAGCAAGCGGTTCTGCAGTACTTATGTGCATATTCTGGAAGTGTTGTCCAACCTAAAACGCTACAATCCTCTGTCTACGGAAGAGTTTTTTCCTGATTTTGACCCCAAGTGCGTCTCTATATACCTTCTATTAGCTCTCCCCTTTAAAAAAATTCAATTCGCCAGGAACACTGAGCTGGCTGCAGACCGATGACATTTGCTTTTTTTTCGTTCGTAGAGCACGCTGGTCCTATTTCTATATGGAATATCGGTCGTGGACTCGCGTAGCTTCATTCATTATGTATTGGCTCCTTATCGACGAGCGCACGCGCGAGCTTGGACCTCTTCACTGTGAGAAAAGAAAGCGTGGGAATAGCTGCGGATGATGTACGCGTGGCGCGTAGTTACGGTAGTGTCGCCCCCGGGGTTAATGGTCGGCACTGGGAACATCATCCGGGATGGGAGGAATATTAAGTGGGTGGCTAAGCGAAGGGCAGGAGTAGTTGACCTGGCTGGACCACGAATCCTTGCTCCAAAGTGGATTCGTTGTCTGGATACCCCTTCCCGCGTTGGTCTACTCCACGTCGAGAGAGCTATTGCCTCGTGATCGTCCTTGTTGTGCCTGTTTGGGGCCGAACACAGATGTCACAATACAACTTCATGAATTGTTAACGTGCAGAACGCCGCAGATTGATGTACGATGACGGTTGCTGCTGCCCACTCGCCTCCATGGATTCAAACCGAGAATAAAGGCGGAACAACGATCCATGCTTGTGGAATTAGTGACACAACCTCTCTAGTGGATCCTGACAGTGTGAATTTTTTTCTAGAGCGCAGATATGAATGTATTAAGCACATTATTCATACATATGTAGATACATACTTATACATTCTCCCAAACCCTTACGCTCGACGCCGTCAAAAGAAGGCCCACTATAGGGCTCTGATAATGAATGGGCAATATTATAGTAAAGATGGCTAAAAATAGCTGAATTTTCCAGAAAAAAAGGTCAAATGAGGATATCCCCAGATTTGCAAGAAACTCAGCACGACCCGGCACAACGGAGCTAGTCATGCTGAAATACTACCAGTAAATCAATACATATTTGCAATGAAACCCTGAAAAATTTGCTTGGATTTGTCCTGGAACACACCGGAATCATTAGACTTTCCACAGTCACTACCACTTGTATTTTAGGAACAAAATTTAAACTATGCAAGAAAGTAGATTTACAGCAGGATTCCTTAAAAGATCGTGTTACTGAAAATTACTTATTTTTGGGGTTGAAATATAATGGATATTAGGTTGATGTTAGGCCTACTGTTGAACTCTACGCAAGCACAGATCGATGCTATTCGTTCCTTTGCGATATAGAGGTGTAATAAGTATAAATAAAAAGGAGTATTAAATAGTAAGAAAAGTAAGAATAGCAAAATGCTCAAATCCTGAAGTTCTCAGTAGAGTCGTAAAAAGTAGAGAACAGACACGATGAATTTTACGACAATGGAGTTGCAAAGATAAAATTACTCAGCAGAGCAACCAGAAATTGGAAATCTGTAGAGCAGAAGACTGATAACCACCTTTCAATCTACATGGCGAATTGAGCCACATCTCATATACATATATGGTCGAGACATGTAGAACGCTAAATTTTTGTAAATTTAATCAAAAAAGTGGGAAAAAGTAAAAATTTCCTGAACGTACACCAACTTCTAACTTGATTTAACTACTCATTCCGCCTATAATACTTCAAAAATACAGTACAAAGAGAAGAAAAGCGCTGGCATAGCGGAGATTTAAGATTTGAACTGTACAGAGAAGTTTTCTATAGAAGAGTGAAGTGTTTATAAAAACTTCTGAAAATCCTGGCCCCGGAAGTGATAAATCAGCATTTTGGCTTACCCGGGAGAAAATTAATTGTTCTCCAATATGTAAACACTTTCACACAAGAAGTGCGAACAAATCACGCACATTACTACCCAGACAAACTTTCGGAACTTCCGCGGAGCTTGTTCGGAACTTGCGCGGGTGACCCTACGGAAGCTCCGAATAAGCTCCGCGGAAGTTCCGAACTAGCTCCGCGGAAGTTCCGAAATCGAAAAGGAGTAATTCGAGTAATAAGGTAAAATGGGCCAACATGGAGTGATGAACACCTCCAAACGCCCCGATGCCAAAAATCGTGGGATCATGAATCCCACCACAGATCGTTCCACCACGTAGCACTAATTGCGCATGTAGTAACTGTGTTCTCTGAAGATGAGCTTCAAGCAGGTCTGCCCTCTGACTGTGCTGCGTATCCGCGTCAGGTTTCAAAATCAATGATAACATGGAAAAATTCCTCTTTGGTAAAAATCTGTCAAATTTTCGTATTTATGGGAATAATCACAGGCGTACATTTATCTGACACGAGTTTTACCCGAAATTCGACATTAAAGATATCACTATTGGGGCATCCCAAAGTGAATTTCGAGGAAAAAATAGCGTAAAAATTTTTGTATTCTACACAGCTTCTTATTTGGTTAGCCGAAGTTAATCAAGAACATATCAATATAAAAATTGGACAAAAACATGTCATTTGATCTGTTAGTTTCTTGGATCATTCCATCTCTCTCGAAGCTCCGCGGAAGTTCCGAAAAGTGTCAAGCTCCGCGGAAGTTCCGAAGCTACTTTTTTCTCTGCGTCTCCATTCGGAACTTGCGCGGAACCTGCGCGGAACTTCCGAAAAAATCGACGAGTGACGTCATATTTCCGCGGAGGTTCCGAAAATCGAGCTCTAGTAGTAAATCAGGCTCCGCGGAAGTTCCGAAAATCGGCAAGCTCCGCGGAAGTTCCGAAAGTTTGTCTGGGTAGCACCGTTGCAAAGTTATTCATTTAATTATTTAGTTTTATATTGTGGCCAAGTTAAGAAAAGGCTGTGCATGCAGGAGAAACTGTAGAAAAACTGGATAGAAGTGGGTTTTAGGAAGTTCACTTGGTTCAGAAACTAATCCCTAGATAACAAAAGCAGAACTTGTGGAGCAGTTTTTGAGATTTTGAACAGTTATTCAAAAATCCCAATTTAGCGTTAGCGGACGATGACTAGTCACAGCTGAACTCCTAGCAAATTCGTGAACGAGCCCACGATCCATAAGAAAATCACCGGGAGGAGCGTTACAAAGAGCAGCAGACGGCAGCTGGTGGTGCTGAAGCAGCGGCGGCAGCAGCATGTTCGACGACGCTTTCGCCACTAGATGGCCCAATAGTGAATTATTCGTTCACCGAGAATAGACTATTGCTGGAGGCGTTCATATCCAATGATACGGCGTGGGCAGCGCGCTGCTGTATCAACGACGTCAACGAGCTCGGCGATGTCAGTGAGTCAGGGCAGATCCTGGACTGCTACGGGTGATCCAGGAGCAGGGAAAATGAATGTACTTCACGCTGAATATACATGGGGATCGTCTCTTCCTGGAAACTATGGAAGAATTTGTCCTTGTAAGCCTTTTATATGTACTTTAGTTCTTTAGTTACAACTGTATACCCATATCTTCGCTCTAACTTGAGAATCTGACTCCGGAATTCGAGGATATTGGAAAATTTTGAGTTTTAAACTTTTTTCTAAATTTTTCAGGTTTCAATTTAATTTTTCTGGATGTATGGTAGCTTGGAAAGATGCTATTGAGGAAGGCATGGTATATCAGCTGGAAATGTTCACCTCTAACCTTTATTGATGAGCAGAATACTCTTCTATTATGCGGAAATTGTAATATTATCCAGCCATTCCCCTCACTCACAAGGCATTCCATCCCACAGGTACAAACCTCACCTAGGTACAGGCCTACCCCCATCTCGTGCCAGGTGGCAGCTGCACCCCGCAAAGCAACTCTGACCAGAGCTTACCTGGGCCCAGAATGATGCAACCGGATACGCCGTGTTTTACTTGGCGATTAGCACACACTAGCTGGCTGGCCACTCATTGATACAGCTGGCTTTTGTTGGGCATTGTTTACTTTACAGTATCCTTGCCCACCTTCGCCTTACATGGGTATTGGGTACAGGCCTTCTAGAATAACCTCATTTCCACAAACTCTGTTGGTTTTTCTAGGGCCATGTAACAATCAGGCACGCCTGACGCTTTATGGCGTCTATTTCTGGGTTTAATTATACATGGAAACTATCTGACCTCCTTAAAGTGAGGTAGTGTATTACTCTAGCGTAGAACTTAATTAGCGCGATGATTTAGCGCTCGCCCGGCTGGCTGGTAGCCACGCCCTTTGGCAAACTCGCGTCAATTGTCGACTGCCGGTCGCGTTTAATATTTCAGCATGTAATCAAGCGCTAACGGAGCCGGCCGGCTGGAAAACCTCACTGTGTTTTGCATTCATAAATAAGTCACCAGCGAACACTGAAACTATTCAATGATTAATCGGAGGTTGCCGGGTCTCCTGGTGTTTCCCCCTCGGCCAGTACTGCTCAGTCCTGCCTGCAGAACCCATAGCAGAACCAAAACATTGCTTTGAAGTACTGCATTGTCACCAAGATTTCCAGTGATGTGGGAGGAGTTACAGTTTCGCCAGAGCGAAAGTACCTGTAGTGCAGCCGGGCAGCCGCGCGGCCGCTGTGATTGGTTGATTTGTGGCCGGTGGGCGGGCCTAGCGACCGCCCGCTCCAGAGGCCGCACTTGCTGCGATGCAGGAACCACAACGGCTCTATCCGTCCCTAAATAGTCTTCAGGGCCAGCTAGGTGGCTCATTGGGACAACCCTCGACTGGCAGATACTCACCGTCGTCAGCGTACAGGAGTCGAATGCAGCCGGTATGGTAATTAGATGTTTTGATCTTTTGATTTTTGATTTATGGCTTATTGGGAGGATTTTCTGGCGATTTTGGATGACTTCATACGTTGTATAGCCCTGAAACTGTTGCAATTTGATGAGGAATGTTGAATTTTCTCAGAATTTTCCCTTTATGTTGTGTTAATTCCCCTCTTTCTTCCCAGATACTCCCTCTCCCCAGGAAGTAGAGGTCCATAGAAACTCCTCCAAAACTTTCAGGATTTCACCATTACCCACCAAAATGCCTAGAATCTTCAGCCCCCTTTAGATTTGCAGCTCCTTCATAAATTGGAAAAACCCAAATCAGCCCTCACCTCCAGGATCTCAACGATTTTCTCTGAAAACTCCTCGAAATCTGCAATCACTTCCATTATTTCAGCGCTTTTCCTCAGAGGAATCTCGGATAACGTTTAGGATTTCAGCGCTTTCCATGAAAAAAAATGAACCTGAAATCTGCGCTCACCTCTAAAATTTGAGCGATTTTCGCATGGAAACCTTTGGAATATTCGAATTCGACCAGGAATTGAGCGCTTTCCGCTATCCTTTAGGATTTTAGCTTTTCCCAAATCCCAGAATCTAGCATCACCCTTAGGTTTTCAGCGCTTCCATGGAGAAAAAAGCCCCGGAGTCTGTGTCTATCTCCAGGATTTCAGCGATTTCTCCTGGAAACCTTCAGAATCTGCGCTCACTTCCAGGGCTTCACTTCATTCGTTCAGAAATCTCTAGGATCTCCCTCAATTCACTATTCCTACCCTATTCCATGTCCTTGCCGGTAACATCTTAATGTTTCGTGTTGCTCTTTGTCTCTATGTCTCGTCGTTTCTCGACCGACGCATATGTATTATTCAAATTCATTGCGTATTTTACGGCCGACGCTGCATTAAAAATTGATTCCGCTCATAAATTTACAAGTGGCGAAAAACAACACTTGATACTTAATTAATAACATTAGTCAATTATTCACCAACACTGCATCAGAAATGTGAATTGGCAAGTTGGCAGCGACGACTTTTGACCAAATGCGGGCCGGCTGGCGAGTATTGGGCAGGCCTGAGTTTTAGGCCTTGCTAGCGATTATGTTAGGGCCTTATGACCCTTTAAGAAGAGTGGACAGCTCATCATTGCAGTGCCTTACAAGCCTTAGTTGCCTGAAGGCCCTCAAGACCCGGACAAATCCCAGACTTCCTGCTCAACTCAGATACGCTTCCTGGAATAAGTTTTAGTGTGCACAAGTCACCTGATTAGCACATGCGCGTCCTTTAATATCGCCAGCCAGCCTGCCCACCCCGTGCCCCTGTCCCTGACTACGGTAGCAGATGTTTTCCATCCACGTATCCACCCCCCGTCCTCGTCCGTCCGTCGTCGTCGGCATCGATTCCGTACCCCGACACCGGCCTACGTGGATGCACTTTAAGTCGAGAACCTCAGCTCTAATTACGCCCCTCCCCAACACCCCCCCCCCCCGTCGTGGTGAACTGAAGGCTTGTTGACCTACTGCAGAGCTGTTTCAGTTCAACAACTCACTGTTTGGGTCGTTCGACGACCCGCTGTTTCAAGCGCGCGCTGCCCAGGCCGCACTCGCGGACATGGACGTGAAGGTGAACATCACCAACCCGCTGATGAGGCCGCACGACATGTTCAGGTAAGTGCTGACGTCACTTCCCTTCCGGACCAGCTAATTCTTCAGAATATTCTAGCAACTACCTAATGACGTCCACACAAGACCCTACGAACATCTACCACGGCCTGCCAGCAGCTTCTGAAGGCTTCGATGCGTCCGTCCTGGTGCCCACGTCTTCTGAGCAGGATCAGATGACTCCACTGCAGCAGGTGAATGCAGTACCACATTTTCTCCTTCTTCTCTCCCCAAAGAAGTTCTTTTAGGTGATGGCAATGCAAAACTACGGTGCCTCCTCACATTTTCCGCAATATCCGATGGCCTCATCGTTTCCGTCAGCAATTCCGCCACAAGTCGCGCGCTATCCCCTGGCTGCACCTGCTGCAGGTAATAATTAATGGCGGAATAATTTGTGCCAAGAAAACCACCCCACAAGAAAGCAGCCACTATGGAAATGACTTCGGCCGAATGAAGCTGTTCCAGAAGTCGACACTGATCCCAGGGAGTTGGAACGATTCGCGGAACATTTCAAGCAGAGGCGGATTAAGCTTGGAGTTACGCAGGTGAGAGCATTAGTCACCATTGATCTCGAGTTAGAATTAGGCACAAAACTGAGTTACAGAAACTTTTGGACGAACGTTTTCAACAAGTACACAATCCTGTGAGGGTGTTAGATGTGTCCCATTTCATACTCTTCTTGTTTCTATTTGTTTCTGCCTATTGGCTACATACCCAAATCTAATAATTCATTCTTCATATGAAAAGAATACCCTTTTCATTTCTCGTTCCTGAGAGAATTTGTCGTTTAGCCGTGCAAGTTTTCTGCAATTTCTGCAATTCTACAATTCCAGTGCCTCTATGAGAGAAAGTCCTGTTCACGGACAAATCTGAATTCTGGTGCAACAATGCCCGCAAAATTAGGTAGTAGTCCATAATTCTACACCCTTGACCATACGGTGATGAGTACAAGGTTCCACATATAGCCTTTGTAGTTGAGGAAACTGAGAACATGGTCAAGATTCGTATGTTCACTACTTGCTGAGAAGACCTTAAAGGCAGGGGTCCACCTCGTTCTCGTGGTTGAGCTAATGGCGGATTCTGCATCTCCTCGACATGCTGATTCTAGCGGTATACTTAAATTGTCCCGAAACGGTCTCTGAACCCGTTTTCCGGCATCGGGTCTGTAACAGTTTGCTAACCCGAGCTGACGTGTGAAGCCGTTGATCTTTCCCGGTTTTCATGTGGATTTAACTTGGTGATTGGTGTAACCATGAGTGGTAAGGGGAAATTCTCATTCGTACATACTAAAAATCCCTGAGTTAGGCTAACATTTGAAAATGTGTAAACTTGTGTGCAAAAAAAAGAGGAGCAAGCAAGAAGCACAAAAACTAGAAGCTAAAGCGACAAACGATCGTACGCCGTTACCGCATTTCTGGCCCAGTCCATACTTCCTAGAGCTGGAAAATTTATAATGAACTATAAATTCAAGAGGTCACTGATTACTCTTGCATAATTAATCACAAATATACAGTTGAATAACTAAATAGGATATGAAAACAATTTGCTTCGCAGGCCTAAGAAATTATCTTCGTTACTAGGAGCAGGACTCGTTTTTGGGATTCTGTTGCCACGATCAACTTATTCACTTGGCTTATGAAAAATAAATTCAAAAAAAAATTAGTATCTACAGTAACTAGATCACTCCAGTTATGTTTGAGAGCTTTACTGTGCCCTGCATTATTTTCAACTAGTATCTTCAAAAACCGTGCCTACGGAGATGTTCATGTCCAACGTCCTGAGTGTTTTGGACGCAGAGTAGTGCTCTCTAGAATTGTACGAGCGTTGCACCGGCGAAACTTTCATCGTTTCAGATCTGAAATTAGTTTTGTACAGAAAACTCAGTCTGTCAATCGTTTGAGATTTAAGACCAAGTGGAACGAATGATCCGTATTTGCTTGCAATCACCTTCTCGCCCTATGATGAAGCTTGTTTTGTTTCCTATCTCCCTCCATTTTTCATTTCCAACGAGCGAAGCTGACATCTGAAAGCGTCTTTTAGCACGTAATTCTTGGCAGGATTCATTACTACATCCGTGCTCACCGTAACAGCAAGCCCAGAAGTGGGTGCTGCGCTCATAAGCAGAATTGGAAAATTAGCAACTGTTCATAGATTGATTACCTGTGACGTTAAAATTGTGATTCATTTTCGTAAACAGATGCATTTTTTTCCAAGCGCTCTCTAACAGCAGCGAAGATTGGTCAACGCAGTGGGTCAATGGGTTTGCAGCCATGACCTGATTCGTTTCCTCAGAATGAGAAGCCGTGGCGGCGTCTCGGCGTTGGTGAGACATTCAGCAACAAATATTTGACGCTCGAGGTTCTCCCGGTGTCACACAACCACATCATTCTCTTTCTTATCAGTTCACTTTCCCTCTTTTAACAACTTTAGGACTGAAGTCAGCGACAGATTTTCACCCTGCCATGTTTAGTGTGATGTGCGCGACTAACCAAATAAATTTTAAGTGAAGACCTTTCTTCTTATTTCGAAAGTGGTAGTGGCTCTGCATGCACACCAGCATCAGTTCTATTGATAATATTTCTTTTCAAAGATGGCAACATTAGACTTTGAAATGGTCAATTGGTGTAGAAGGTAGAGAACAACAGAACGGTTTTCACTGCATCATTAGCAACACATGTTCAGTGATGCTTCCTCAGCTTACAAGTGCCTGGCTTATTGTCTCTGTTCGATTTTACTTGTCTCGACTCCTAGGGAACAATTCTCGCTACTTATCAATTCTATAATCATTTTATATTCATTAGTATCTCAAGAGAGAAAAAAATCTATGGAGTTCTTCCAGTACAAACCATAGCAGGACACCTTTTAAAAAATAGTGACAGCAAAGAGTTTACTCAAGTCTGCTCTCTGTCCAAACTTACACTTGAGCTCGATGATCATGATGGTGCAGTACTAATAATTTTCTCAATGAAAAATTTTTCCAGGCCGATGTTGGAAAAGCCCTTGCTCACCTGAAAATGCCAGGGGTCGGATCCCTATCGCAGTCCACGATATGTCGCTTTGAATCGCTCACACTTTCCCATAACAACATGGTCGCCCTGAAGCCAATATTGCACAGCTGGCTCGAGAAGGTAGCTTTTTTTTCGGATTTTGGCAGTCAGGAAATCCCTAAAAATCAGGGATCTCCTTGATTCAGGCAGAGGAAGCCATGAAACAGAAGGACGGCTGCGGAGATATTTCTGGAATCCTTCCAAACACTGACAAGAAGCGAAAACGGACTAGCATAGCGGCGCCGGAGAAGCGATTGTTGGAGGATTATTTCAGGTATTCAGTGTTTGTCAAGAACTGTAAAATACTGTAGAACTGCAGGGATCTTCAAAGATATGTTTATACTTCAGACAACAACCGCGACCGTCCGGCGAGCGAATCGCAGCGATCGCCGACAAATTGGATCTAAAGAAAAACGTCGTTCGAGTGTGGTTCTGTAACCAGCGACAAAAGCAAAAGAGGTACTGAATTTTTCATTAGCCAAGAGTGCAGCTATCCACAGCAAATTGATGACGTCATCTGGAAAGTCGGAGCATGAAAAACCCTTAATATGCTTAAGGCAAAGCTGGATGTATACGAAGCGTTGGGGCTATCCACCCTTATACTAGCAATGAATGGGCAACTCTAACGTCGTTGCTTCGAGCATAGGTTCCTTACCTTACTATGTTTAGGGAAAGATTCAGAGTCTCTAGCTCTTTAACTTCTTACCTTTCCAAGATTCCCATGGATTTACGCTCCTTCAAACATCCCTGAAAATGCGGTAAATTTTTTGCATGAAATATCTGAAAACTTCAAGGGGTGATCACACGGGTTAATTAAGAAAAGAAATGAAATAATCCTGTAGTAAGTCCTGATTTTCTCTGGATCTCTTCAAACAATTGCTAAGCTCTTAGAGAACACAACTGTCCTAAAACATTCCACGACTTACCCCAGATTTTCGAGAAAAAATGGCAAAAAATGAAAACTTGTGTCATATTACGTAGCCTTCGTTTTTGTGTAATATCACGTCAGATTCCAGATTTTTGACGTAAACATCGTGCGATGGAAGCGTCAATCCCAAATACTAACCAACCAGTGAACTACAATGCGCTGCAATAGATCAATTTGTATTCCAACCATACCTGCGAGTGGTGCAAATGATGTGGGCGGCGCAAGATGCCACTTCGTGCACGGTTATATAACGTGTAATACGCTTAAAATTACGCAACCTTGCGGAATTTAGTCAATTTTCTCTCGGCATCCAAAATGAATGGCGAACACTAGACTTGAGATACATTTATATTTCAGGCATATGTGCGACTTGTTCAGACATGCATTATGAGCGGAGCAAACTGCATTTTAGTGCATGGTTGTCTTTCGTATAGTGCTCTCATAATGATGCATTCTTGAGAAAATTTTGTTCTTTTTTCCACCGAAAACTCTTCCCACGATGTGAAAAGGAAATCTGACTGGGATCAATTTTTATTCGCACCATAACTACAATGTGTTTGAACGGGGAACGTAGCCGCGAATATATTCTCTGATAATTGTGCAGCACGAACACAGCCCGAACGGCGTAATGGTTCGGGTACAAACCCTAGCAGCAGTGGTTGCCAGTTGCTGCCATCCTCCCCTTGATTGTTGCCGTCCCTCAGCAATCGCTGCTAAAGGGCCGACAGATTGAGCAGCAATCGAAGGGAGGATGGCAGCAGCTGGCAACCGTTGCTGCTACGGTATCTACCCGAACCGTTACGCCGTTTGGCCTGCGTTCGACCTACACACTTGTCAGAGTTAGTGAAAGAGAGAACGAACGCGAGAAATAGTGCTGCATCTGAAGAGGCAGTCAAGAAATGCAGACCTCAGGCACAAATACTTAACTATCCTTGTTTTTGAAACGGACTTTACTATGGGTCCAAGTATTATGGGCGGGGCATGCTGCACTTACGTGCATGGTTGTCCGGCCTGCTATTCTTACTGATAATAATGCACTTTCACTAGAATTTATCCTATATTTATTTTTTCTTCCACCAGACACCGAATATGAGAGGAAATCTTGCTGGAATCACTTTTTATTCGTACCTTAACGTGTTTGGTCCAGTTATCGTGGGCGGGGCCAATTACAACCCAGTGCATGGTCGTCTACCTCACAATACGATTGAAAAGACGCAATTTCACGAAAACCTCGCTCACCTACGCAAAGCGGAATAAGGGAAAATGTAAATGAGACCAATTCATATATTAACCATGCTTGCCATCAGTGCAAATTTTATGGGCGGGGCAAGTTGCAACTCAGCGCATGGTCATCTAAATTTCTCACAATGGCTAATTTCGCTAAGTTTAGAGCTGCTCCTCACCAGAAGCACCTCAACCAATCCTTTACAGAGATTTCAGGTCACAGTTCCGATGTCGAAACGGCGCTCCACAGGCGCCACGCCTCATGCAGACCGCTACTAGCGGCAAGTGTCCGCCGCCGTTCACCGCTCTGCCCGGCTACTTCGATCAGAATCAGCACACCGGTCCCACGCTGTCGCAGGAGTTGAAGTTCTAACGACATGCGCCGCGCTGCGTAGTGGCCAGCGGTGTACGGTAGTTGCGTGATTTGATTTGATCTCCGATCGATCCGGCCATCGATCCTCCGGTACTTCGTTTTTTTTTCTTTGGATTGAGATGCCATTGTTCACTTCACTTCTCTCTCGCTGTAAGCACACGATCTCACACCCAATAACCTGGAATCTCTTGCTGTTCTTGCTCGTCTGCAGGGTATTTTGTTTACTATTTTGTTTATTCGATGTGTAAATAGATAATCTCAATGTATTGATAAGTGATTCGATAATTGATTGATTGATTGATTATTGAGCAGATTTTATATTTTTTCCAATGAAGACACTTTGTAACCCTTGTTGTCTTCTGAATTCCAAGCCAACGCTTCCAGAACATTCCAAAGGACATCACGATAATGGTGTATGGAGGTTGTGGCCCCGCGGCTAGGTAGACATGCGATACAGTAGGAGGGAGGTGGATCGATCCTAGCAGACACGGAGTGCGCAGACCGCCAGCACGCCACCGGCAGCACGCGAGCGGTGGAGGGGCGGCTCGCGGGTGACGAGACAGTGTGAGCGGCGCGGAGTGCGCAGAGATGTAGACGAAACTAGAACGCTATGAATGATTCAGTAGGTAGTGGAGAGGAAGGACGAGTAATGAGGGATTTAGCCTCCGGACGACCGACGCCTCGCATCGGGGGATCCATTCGTCGAGCCGAGCCGGCCCAGCTCCACGTTGGGATTTGTCTGCAATTTTGCGCGTGATAGGAGATGTCCGTAATCTTAATGTCCGTAATGCGTGTCACCTCATAAATATGTGATTAGTTTAATTAGGTAGTCATCCGGGAAGTAGCAGGTGATGTTGTAAGAATACTTGTAAAGAGTGGAAAAATTGGTGCTCACGTCGAATGTAACCTGTAACCATGTTTAGTGGACGAATTTCCCGGGAAAAAAAAACGTGCAGTGTCTGTCCAAAGCTCCGTAAACTTCTTCTAAATTATTCTCTCTGATTTAAGAGTACTTTTCGTAGAAAACTCATCATTTTTTTCACAACTGAAGTCATTTTGGTTGCGTAACTTCATTTCTTTGATCCAAATCAAACACTACTTCTCTGAAACAGCAATTTATAAGCCTCCAGGAGGCGTCGCACCGCCCCTTTGCTCCATAATAGACGAGTTTTCAGGCGATGCATGTACATTTGACATTCCCCAGGTTTATACGGTGTTTCTGCCCTGCATTAATAAGTCGTAGTTAGTGATAGGATTAGGGGCGTTATTCGGGTAAAGTGGGCGGTGCCTCTTGACTGCTATTGGCTATCTTTCGCAACAAAAACCAACCAATCACATGTGTCCATCACAATTGACTCCGCAATAGTATGAAATATGTTTTACACGGACAAGTTGTATTGTCACAGCCTTCTAGGTATAGCACACTTCTTATATGCGCTGAACTTATTCACTCTGGCCCAATGGAGATGCATAACCTTACCAGGAACGTGTAAGACTCCAAGGACGCAGAACCGCTTGTCGCATCAAATCAAAGGATCAACTACGAGGATGACGACATATCAGTGGAATGAGCAGATACGCAGACAATCAGAGTGCCAAGATTAGGACGGTGCGTGCGAGGCCGGACCAATTGTGTCTACTACGCATGAATCCTGCTACTGAAAAAATGTTAGATGAACTTATTTTAGTCAGGGAGGATGAATGCATGTCAACGCTCTGAATTTCCACGTTTCGTGACCACTTTAAGTATAGGAAAGTCCATTCAAGCGACTAATCTGTTCGAGCCACATTTTCAGTTTGTCAAGGCTGGAATTTCACCAGGAGTTCGGTTTGGATGTCAGGTGAAAAGCACTAGAATTTTACGTTCCGTGAGCTATTATGTATATACCATCGAAGCTGTCTGAGAAATACAAAAAAAAAGGTTTATAAATAGATGTTGCATCTTTCTCTGGGGTCCTGTGCAGGTGCCGTTCTACAAGAGAAGTTTTTGAAACAGTTGAGAAACCTTACTTTGGAGGAAAAATACCGGATGCGAATATGGAAACCATACACCAAATGCCATTTGTTAGAAAAGGTAGACTCAATGAAACATGGAATCTTACTAAAAAAATTGCCAAGCGATTCAGGAGAAAAAAATTGCTTGTAAGACACATCAGTGGACTTTTTTGCCTGTAAGCGGCGACATTTTATCCTGTATTTTCATTTGCTGGTCAGTGTTTTACTAACAGTAGAAAGTTATATGTCTTTTTGTGAATAAAAGCAAATATGTAAGCAGGATTACTGTTCACAGCTCTTCTGGAAGCGTTCACATTTCTCACTTGTAGAGGGACAAAATCTTGCATAAAGCTTTGCATCGTCCGGTAACATGGATGTTTTCATCCAGATACGATGTACTTTTGAATGGGAAGGTAATAAAAACTCTAAACCAATCAAGAGCTAGAGAACTCCAGTTGTCATAACAACGTTCTAATCTGGTATGAAAAATGTAGAAGCATGGGTCTCAAAACCCTTGCACAGTGAAGAGTGGCCAAGAGGCACTAATATGTATTTCGGTCTTCAGGTGTGTATTTGAGTTGGAGCGGGCTAGACCTTATTTCTTCTGCTCCGTTTTCTTCTAGGAATACCGAGCAACTTTTCAATCGTAAATCTCAAAATCTATCACATTTCAAGCAATCTGCTGCCGATTTTCATGGAACGTGTCGTGGTTTGTTAGTTAGCCTTCACGGGTCAATAGAGGAGTTATCTTAGGTACACCGGTGATTTTCGCCTAAATTCCCCGAGTATGAGGATGCCTAAGGCGAATAAGCAGAATTCATCTGAAATTCGAACGGAAATCACTGAATCTTTCGAGCATGAGGTGTCCAGATAAGAGGCTTGCTTGCGGTGGTAAATTGGTCATTATTTTAGAATTTTTAAACTTTCTCATTATCCATTTAATTTATTTATATTTATCTGATAATTTGGTTAGAAAACCACGTATTCAGTAGACTTAAATATTTTCGAAATGGTGAGGAAATCAAGTAGGATGTCTTGATTCTGTGGGCATTTTATGAAAAAGTTTTACGTTTTTATGACGTATAACTGCAGATGGTTTACATTACCGCTGGATTTTCCCCTGGTGCTAGGGACATACTGGTTGAATTTCCTGTTATAATTAATAAACTCATTTCTTCGACGACATGTACGTAAGTGCTAGTGCTTCGAAAGGTCTTATTTTCATCTCCTCGTGGCTAATAATTTCTCCGAACACTCCGAAACAGGTGCTATCATTCGCCTGAAACTGAGTCATAGCAGAATTTCGCAAAACTCGTCTCAAAGCAGACCTATGCTTAGGTGGAAGTGGTCGCTAGGAGATTCTCACTGGTGCGGCCAGTGAGAAGCAGCTGGCAGACAACTAATTACTTAACGCCAGGGAAGTCACAATAAGTCCATAATACCACAGTGGACTATGGATAAAGCGAGAAATCTTTTTATTTCACACTTTTCACAAGTTGTTTTACAGGTGATCAGCAGTCGCTCTGATGTGGATAGTTCATCCTTGATGCTCGACGTTCTTCTGGTGATATCTCGTCCTGCGGTATCGTTTGCACGGCTTTGTCGACACGGATCTTCGGTTTTTCCGGTTGCGTTTGAGTCTGCACCTCTCGCATCAGCCTTCCGTGTAGATCTTCGAAGCTCTCAAACACTTCCACATCCTGAAAGAATATCCAAGAATATCTCAAGAACATCCAAGATATCTTATCTTATTTTCCTCATTTTTCATTTCTATTTTAGCATTTGGGCAGTAGAATATTTCTTGCACTGAGCTTTCCTTCTAACTTTCTGGGAAAGCGCATCACGCTTATGAGAAAAAGCGCTTCTCTTCATAGGGGTAACTAAACAACCAATATACGACAACCTAGCAATATAAAGCCGTGTAGAGGTAAACTGCAGAACTCGCAAAAGCACCTATAGGAGAATTCAACGATCCGGACCCGCTTGCCGCGCCGCATCGCACGCATCTTGGCATCCTGACTGCCTGCGAATCTGCACATTCAAATAATGCTATCCTCTTACTTTCGACCCGATAGCATGATGTAGCGTGTCGTGCGGGTCCGGACAACTGGAGCTTCTATGCATACCACCTACAGCCCCTAATTAGCTCGAGATTGGGTCTAAGGCTATAGGACTACAAAGTTTGATCAAGAGTATTACGAAAATGATCAGATCAGTGCCAAATCACACATTTATTTACTGCCTAATCTCACTATCTATAGTCGGATTCATCTTGATTGAATTCTACCTTCTCTGCTAGCAGTGCCTCCATCCATCAGCGTGATTCGGGTTTCATTTCGTGATTTACTTCTCGTGGTCCTGCATGTTTTAACACGAACCACATTTTTTCCAACTGAATCTAACGACCCTCCATCATACTAACTTGTTTAGATCTACGTACATGATAAGCGAAAAGACACGTCGGAACAAGAAGGCCAGCGTGGCGGTTGCGCTGCGGCAGCCTTGCGTCGCGGTCGCGTGTGGTGCTGGCGATGGAACTAGGACCGGATCAGAATGACTGTGACTGTCCCGAAAAAGCTGTCTTTTCCTTGGTTTTTCTTCACAGGAATCACACCTAGCATGTATGTCTCAGTCAATTCTTCTTTAAAGAATATTGAGATGAATTGGATTCTCCACACAGCTTCCGAGATTTCAAGAGTACACCGTTTTTTTCTGGTCACCTTTGCAGCAATAAGAAATCCAGGCGCTCACTCGGTCTTCCTGCTCCTCATTGTTGTTGTCTCCATAGTTGAGGAATGCACATGTGAGAGCGATGAGAGCACAGTCGAAAGCGACGCACAAGCAAATTCCGGCAACCGGTACTTCCCTTAAGAAAATGTAATTATGCTTGGAAATGGCTTTAGCTGGAACTCTCCCAAATGTCACTTCCTACACGCTGTGCCCTTCAATCACTCTTGCATCACAGAATACCGCCTTTCTGGTCTGCCGCGCCGCACCATCAACGCGATGCGGCAGACAAGCTGGGTGCTGTGGTTTTTAGGAGTTACAAGTATTGATGTTTTGCTCATGTTTCCACCCAGGCATTTTGGAATGAAGGAAACACAACGAAAACGGTGGGAAACGCTGCCTGCCAAAAACAACACGTAGCCGCGCCGCGTGGCTGGTGCGACGCGGCTGACCAGACAGTCAGTTTCCTGTGGTGCAAGAGTGACTGATCGGCACTGTATGTTCTTGATTATTCATTCTACATGTCTTTTCTCACCTGCCAAAGTGGAACCTTCTCAGCTTCTTGAACTCGCGCACAGCTCTCATCGACTGTTCTGAATTTGATTCTTGATTTTTTGTTTTTTTTTTTGCTCAACTCTAACATATTTCCTACCTCTAAAAGCCGATGCAGCGAAGATGGTGGTGTTTGAGAGCTTCCTCAGACATGCCCGTTGAATAGGACGAAAGATGTTATTCAGGAGCTGTTTCCTCCCACATGGACGTCGAGATGGACCGAATGAACGTCGAGGAACTGCCGTGTTGGCGGCGGAGGTGGCATTACTGTGAATGGGTTTCTTCTGCAGAGGTGGCAGCTTCTTCTCGAACGGAAAGCACGTGTCGGGGACGGTGAGTAGAGATGTCCTGGATGAGACCTGTTAACTTCCGAGGTTACGATATTGAATGAATGACCCGCTTACACTCTAGATGATGGTGAAAATGGAATATTGACAAAATCACGAGTACAACATGTTGTGGAGAAATTACAACGATACACCTGAAACAATGTCTATTCTACTATCTGAAACCACTTTGTATGTGAAATGCCAGGTAAAAGCGCACAGGGCGATCTCTGTGGCATGTCAACAATGTTGGAATCGTAAAACTTCAGCTTCGGGAAGCTATGGGCGTACATTTTTTACCCACTACCCACCTTCGCGAAGGATACCGTTATCGCTACAGCGGAGGAAAACTGAGGCAAAATGAGGAGGCTCCAGGAACAAGCGATAAGAAGCGATGTGCAGAATCAATAAGCACCGTTTGCATAGCCCTGATAGCGGCCATCACCTTTTGATTCATTGTGAACCATTAAATTCTCATGACAACCCCAAGCCGTGGGTATTTGAGCAATTTGTCAGTTGATCCGGAACAGACTTTACGACAGAGCCTGTATCTCCGAGAATTGTGTTGTCTGTCCTTATGGCAAAGTTGGGGATTGTGCGAAAACTGGGGTGATATACGAAATCGAATGCTTGACATGTCATGCGCAGTATATTGGAGAGACCGGTCGACCGCTCTCTGTACGATTAAATGAGCACATAGCTAGTAAAAAACGGGAGAGCCTGATAACACCCTTGGGGAAACATAGAAGGGAAGACCATGATGGACTTGATTTCGATGTAAAATGTACCATTCTTGCTTACGAACCACAAACATCGGCCAGAAAAACCCTTGAGGCATTCTGGATCTGTAAGCGGAATCCCAGAATGAACGGCAGAAATGAGCATTTAGCGATCACCAGTGACCTAATGCCTTTTCTATCATTGTGTGAGCTATAAGATTGCCAGGACTATTTATGCTCGGCAAGTGACACCAGCAGAGCCAGTAGTCCGCACTCGCTCACCAAAGCGGATCTGTTCATAATACCAAAGCGGAAGTCCATCTCCGCCAAATTCGTAGGAGCACGTGGTGAGTGTCATTTTCTGCTACGGGTCTCACAGTGTTCTGACTGAAACGAGTCGAACGCACTGGGAGAGGAGGCGTTTGATAGGTTAAGTCGTAAATTAATAACACCTTGAACCGCTTCCAGGCCTCTGAAGACGACGTATAGTCGAAACGTTAGGCCAATAAACGTGCTCATGTAACAACCTGTGAGGCGCAGAAGCATTCATAATTGATACTTCATCAACATGCCCAGGTTTTATGAAGAGAGTACATGGAAATTGCTGAACAACGTACCGCCAAGATTGTTCTCTCTAGTGCGTGAAGCTTTATCGCTTCGCCAGAAAGTGGTTATTGCGAAGCAGTCCTTGATCTTCCTCAAGAGATGCAGAACAACCGACGTGCTTCCCACCTTCATCAAGAATAAGAAAATTGGTGCAACATGTAACTTGCCTGAAGATCATCCCAAGATAAGAAGCCTCTACCGCTCCATGCTTGGTGTCGTGATCAAACAGAAACAGCACGTGTTGTACTCCAGTTTGTTGAAATGTAATACGAAAGAAGAAGCGTGCCGCCGTTATCTTCCAGAGCAGACTTGGAAGAGGATTGAGAGGGGATCAAGGGAAATTTGCGATTCTATCCGATCTAACATCAAATCTTCACTGTGTGCAAAGTTCGATGGACTTTTGGTTAGATCGCAAGTGAGTTATCCTAATGCTAAAAGTGACCTCCCAGTGAACCACGAATTACGAAACATGACCGCTCAACGTATAAAATCCAACAATGACGAAATAGGAAGGGTTACTGTGGTCGGAAATGCTCATATCTCTGTCAATGCTCGGGATTTCCTTAGCCTCGGACCTTCGTTTGCACCGACGCGAAACATATCTGCCATAACTTTCCGTAAGGTAGTTGGTGGTCTGCACAGAGTACGAGACTTGCTCAGGCTAAAATATGCGCGCGCACAGCAGGCACAACTCTCTTCTGCTATTAGTAGAAGACCACTACCTCCCATCCCATTCCCGTCCCCATTCTACAGAGAGCCTAACCCTTGTATAGAGGCGGATGTCAAGTTTCGAATCCTCTCCTCAAGTGTTTTTTCAATTTTGAGCGAACATCGAAGAGTGCTTCAGCCTAACTCGACATATGCACAACAGCAAGGATTTAGAGAACTGCGGAATTCAATTTCAGATGGGACCATCCGTTTATCTGTCAGCGACAAAGGCGGAGAATTCGTAGTGATGCCACAATCACTAGACCGCGCAATTACCGAACGCCATCTTGCTGATTTTTCTCTATATAAGCGCACATCGGAGAAGGAGTTTCTATCGCAATGCAAACGACTGAATCACGTTTGGCTAACAGTTGGCAAGGCAGCAGGTCTGAACGATAAATTCATGAGCAGACTTAAGATAGAAACCCCAAGCTGCCCGGTTTTTTACAGCTTGCTCAAAACGCACAAACTCTCCCCTGATGCTTCACAGTCCATGTCACCGGAAACGTACCAAATTCGACCTATTATCAGTTGTGTGGGTGGACCAACTGACAGAATATCTTGGTTCTTGAATAAAATCGTTAGCCAATTGCTGACCAAAGTGCCGTCCCATTTGACGAATACAGCTCAGTTCCTTGAACATTTGCGCAATGTGAATTTCAATCAAGAATGCGTTATGGAATCATTCGACGTAACATCTCTTTACACGAACGTTACCAATGCTGCTGCTCTTCAAGCGTTGTCCGAAATGCTTGATTTACACTGCAGAAGTATAGAGATGTACGGTTTGAGTCGAAAACAGGTTATGATTCTAATCAAGGAATGTCTTAGCTGCAACATCTTCAAATGGTCGGGAACGTACTTCTCACAACAACGAGGTCTAGCAATGGGTCAGAGACTTGCTCCTGTACTGGCTATTTGCTTCATGAGCAAAATAGAGGAGCCTGTTCTCTCACGATTCCCACTAATGTACTGCCGCTACATCGATGACTGTTGCATTGTGACTTCAACGCAAGCCGAAATGGATGAGTGCTTCAAAATTCTCAATCAACAGTCGCAGTACATAACGCTAACGAGAGAGACCCCGCGCGACGGTTGGCTTCCGTATTTGAATACACAGCTGAAATTGTCGAATGGTATGGTCCACGTCAAATGGTATCGAAAGGAGAATTCGAAAAATATCATCGTACACGCTTCGTCAGCGCACCCGACATCCGTAAAACGCGCTGTTGTCCGCAACATGATCAAAACGGCTGTTGGCGTAAGCAGCGGCGAAGCAGAGAAGCAAGATTCCCTAACATTGGCTTCCAGTATATTGCGCAGTAATGCTTATCAAGCAAAAGGAAAGCGAACCCGAACACCACGAGTTACTAGTTCAGCTGACTGCGCACTAATAAAATCCCGTTATGCTTGCCCTTCATTTCAGATAGGATTAGCACCGCAATCAGGCAATGTCTTATTCGACCCAACTTGAGATGATGTTATTCTTGTCAACATTCCTAACGAAAACATCAAACGTCAGTTGATCCGCAACAGACTTTACGACAGAGCCTGTATCTCCGAAAATTGTGTTGTCTGTCCTTATGGCAAAGTTGGGGATTTGCGAAAACTGGGGTGATATACGAAATCGAATGCTTAGCATGTCATGCGCAGTATATTGGAGAGACCGGTCGACCGCTCTCTGTACGATTAAATGAGCACATAGCTAGTAAAAAACGGGAGAGTCTGATAACACCCTTGGGGAAACATAGAAGGGAAGACCATGATGGACTTGATTTCGATGTAAAATGTACCATTCTTGCTTACGAACCACAAACATCGGCCAGAAAAACCCTTGAGGCATTCTGGATCTGTAAGCGGAATCCCAGAATGAACGGCAGAAATGAGCATCTAGCAATCACCAGCGACCTAATGCCTTTTCTATCATTGTGTGAGCTATAAGATTGCCAGGACTATTTATGCTCGACAAGTGACACCAGCAGAGCCAGTAGTCCGCATTCGCTCACCAAAGCGGATCTCTTTATAACACCAAAGCGGAAGTCCATCTCCGCCAAATTCGTAGGAGCACGTGGTGAGTGTCATTTTCTGCTACGGGTCTCACAGTGTTCTGACTGAAACGAGTCGAACGCACTGGGAGAGGAGGCGTTTGATAGGTTAAGTCGTAAATTAATAACACCTTGAACCGCTTCCAGGCCTCTGAAGACGACGTATAGTCGAAACGTTAGGCCAATAAACGTGCTCATGTAACAACCTGTGAGGCGCAGAAGCATTCATAATTTATAAATACAACCTACTCGCGCGGGACTCCCATTCATGGTGCAGTCGCCGCCTTTAGAGTATCCCCAGACTTCGCCAGTTCAAAATGAATAGAAATGAACAGGCGATATAAGAGATAAGGATCGTGGAAATGATACGTATTGATTGTACGTTACATCGCCATGGATCGCTGCCAAACGGAGCTCATCGCCCGTACTCTCGAAGATGTGCTCAAAATGAACTGGCGATGTGAATGATAGCAACAGTGGAAACGATGCCAATCGACCGCCACGCCCCATTTATTATCATCGCTCTTACGTCTGGGGTCTCCTCATTCACTTTATCCATGTGGCGATCGCCGGCGGTCGTGGCGATCGCGACGACTGCCGGCTGTCGTGGCGATTGCTGGCGAAGTCTGGGGATACTCTTACCGGCCTTTATGAAAAAATATTTTTTGATCTTGAACTAGGGTAAACTGTTCATTTTCGCAGCGACAGAACACAGGTCACACTGCTAGAGTAGTTCTAAGTATCTTTCGTGGATATGCAGAATTGCGGCAGCGTGAACCCAACCCAACCTTCCAAAGCGATGCTAGATGTGTGCACTAGCAACATGTTATTGTAAATTGCGGGGATGGAATCTCGTTGCTACAAGTATTGCCTGCATGTGGGAATGAACACGGTATGTAAGGGTTCCATGCTTCCTTAGAAAAGTCAGAAACGTTTTATCTCGATCTCGATCGCACCACTCCCTCGGGAACCACGCCCATCGCCCCGGAGCATTATGAGCTTTGGCAGAAGTCCAGAATCACACCGAAGCCTTGACCCTGACAGCCCTCAAAGGACAGCGCCTAAAAATAATTTTTCCGACATTCTTAGAGGGAATGACTGATACCGCTGTGGTCACCCTCTTCTGACGACTTCAGTTTTACAAGAATCTCAAAAAGGAGAGTGATTTGGTAGTAAACTCAGCATAATGAAGGGAAAAGGGTAAATGAGCTTTTCATCTTATCAACACATCCCCTTTGAATCTGGCAAAGATGGCTGTTCTCAAGGTTCAGCTTTATAACCGCTCACCTGAGAAGTTTCGTTGGAGACGAACGAGACGCAGTTAGCAGAAACAATGACTAGGGTTAGTAAATCTGAAATTAGCAGCTCCAATTGTAGTTTCGTTGAAAACCGTGTTCATTAGCCAGCTCATGGGCTCTATTAATAGCTACGATACGCTCGTGTTGTGAACCAACCAGTCAGTAGCATACCGCACAAATAGTGGCGGTGAATAAAGTGAGACCAACCGTCTCAGAAATCGTTTCATGTTCTGTAATCAGACTGATAGTCATAGTTTTGAGCGCGGTGCATTCCTGGGGCATACGCTTTGAATAACAATAGTCAGCCGGCGTTTTTCAATCACATAACCCATTGTCTGGATTCAGCACAAGAGCAGCTCTTTGATTTCACTCCCTCGCTAGTCTGCACAGGCAATAAGTAGTTTATCTACATTCTACGGATAAATCTGAGCTTGCTAAGCATTTTCAATTAGTGGTCTTCACTATTTCCGATTCAGGAAGATTCATTCCCCTGCTCACCTCACACTGTATTGAAAAATTCTCCCGAAAAAAGACTATAATTCGCAGCGCATCCGGCCTGAGTGACAATACTCCATAGCTGCCAGAGCTTCTCAATTTAGTGGTCAATTCTTTATTGAGCGAAGACTGCTCACCATTTTTATTGCAAAGTATTAACTGAAATGATTCAGACACGAAGAACATCCCCCACAGCAAGTTCGCATGATGTATTCATTTAATTTCCTGCAATTTTCTGGTAGTAAACGGCAGCTTTAGCACTTTGAAACACACTTCTCAAATGGGAATCTTTCCTGAAGAGATTGATTAATTGAATGCATCGTATTTATATACAAGCCATGAATTCACAGTTCAGACACATTATAAATTGAGCAGTGTTACGAGAGATTATCTGGGTTATATAATCAATAAGCATCTTCCTCACTGAATGTTCAAATAAACGAGGTGTAAAGTGTGGAACTGAATTCCTTGCTGTGAGACTTCTTTGCCTTACTTTGGAGAAGACCTGACCTGCAAAAATTGGGGCAGGCACTTGTATGGCATATTTGGAGCAATAATGAAAACGAGCGACATTGCGAGGGGGCATAAACACTGCAGCTGAGACAAAAAAGTCAAACAAAATATTCAGTTCGAATTTCGTAATTGGCGTATGAATGTCAATTTTGGCGCCGTTGTTGTGAAGTCACCTACACTGCATATCAGAACATGTGAATCCTCTTAGAATAGTGGAGCCTAAACAAACGATCCCCCTTCCTCCATAATTCTACCGGATTTTCCTTTTTCCGGGCCAAATACCCGTAAAACGTAAAACGGAAGACCAAAAACGGGCTGAAAACGGAAAGCGTAAAACGAAAAACGAAAAGCTCGGCACACCGCTGCTCTTTATTCCTGTTTTATCTTTGCAATTTCTGCCAAAAAGTTCTCTAATGCCCATACCGCAGCGATTTTGCCGGAACGGTTTTGCTAATTGTCACGAAAAAGCAACTTATTAAATATGTGAGCAAATTTTAACAGAATACTGTGGTTTTCCCTGGAAGCGGTATTCATTCTATGTACATTGAAACTGTGTAGACTTTTGAATGTGTATTTGGCCTATTCAGTGACCTGCAGAAGATACTAGATCTTAACATCATAGTTCGTAATGGGGCCAGTATGGCACCAGTTTACCTTTCACACAAGTGGTTATAGCTGTTTGCCCGGATTGAACTAGCGACTATATACAGGGAACTCCAAATGGACGCAGACAAGTGTCGGGGCCGCGGCGCGGCTCTCTTGGTCAGAGACATGGGCGCTTCGCATGCTGAGCGCCCACGTCTTTGCCCAAGAGCGCCGCGTCGCGGTCCCGGCCTTTGTTTGTGTACGTTTGGAGTTCCCTATATGCACATACATATGAGTGGCAGCAGTACTTCTACCTATTGGAAATCATTTCAAAAAAAAAAAACTACAAACGAGTTATCCTTCCACAGCCTTCAGGAGGTTATGCTCAGATTGCACAGAAATACGAATATCAGGAGTGCTTTGAATAAATTCTTCATTCGAAACCTCACAACTCTGATCTGCATTAAACAATAGCAGGAAAATAATACTCGTAAAGTTGAAATACCGGTGCAAAAAATACAGCAACTTAAAAAGATAGCAGAAATAATCTAGAAACAAAACGATGACAAGCTGCCAACAAAGGTGTTTAAAGCATGGAAGAAGTACGTTTAAAAACGCTGTGAAGTTCCTCTTTCAAAGCCAGCTGCGCCTCCAAGTTGAAGGGTGATGAGAAAACTCTTCCACCTTTTCGTTTCAACCAACAGTTAGTAGAGTTCCTTCAAGTCCAAAACGCCTTCGCTTCCTCTCTTTTAGCTCGGCGGACATTAAAGAATTGTCCATTTTCACGGTGTTATTAATGTGACCATCAGAGACTTCTAACTAGACACAATTAGGGCAGACATGGAGACTTTCGTGAAGAAGTATATCACAGTCAAAGCAAAAAATTGCATCACAGGATTTGCATGCGAAACCTTCTCCAGCTAGAGGACGTTCGCACGCCATGCATTCCCTGAAAACACAAAAACATTAGGCTTAGAGGAAAATTTAAAGTCAAAATTAGCTACTAACCCCTCCGACACTGGAGTAGGAACGAATGCAGGAAGAGGCAGCAAGTGTCGGAAGGCACGAGCCAGCTGCGGGGCAGCAACAAGGGTGAGCCGACAAACGCGACACTCGGCTGGTAGCGAGCAATGTCGAGCTCCACACTGCTCACACAGAAAACCGCGCGATGTTGAAAGCGGAGCAGACATAGGATGGCTAGAAGGAATGAATTGGACTCGAAAAAATAGAGGAAATAATGCAGATAGTTTCAGAAAGTGGACAAGTGGTGCTATTTCCAACAAGAAGAACTTCTTTTTTTGTCTGTCCCAGCTTCACTTAGTTTAACCCTCTGGGACTGTTTTCAAAGCTGATTCTCATACAAACTGGTACTTTCAGGCACACAGACACATAGACAAGGGAAAACAGTTGAACTTGCATAACAATGAACACGTGAATCCTTTCACACGAAGAAAAGTGAATAGTGAGCAACTATCCATATCAGCGAAAAATGGGTTTGTGTAAATAAACACAAAACAAATGGGTAAAATGAATGAAAAAACAAATACGCTTTTTATGAAGTATAAGTACGCCGAAAATAATAGGGGAAACCTCTCACCATACACAGAATGAACGTTCTTTGATGTTGATGTGAGGTGGGAAAGCAACGCGAATAGCGTTACATTCAGCCGCTTTCGTAGAAGGAGGAGGAGCGGTGTGTTGCGACAGCAACATCTCCATGTGGTCCGCATCAAGGACTACGTCATACCGACCTTCAAGGGAAATTTTTAAGGTTGTGGTGAGATCCCCGTGCAAAGCAGCGTACCATTAGTAATTTTCGCTAGCTGCTTGCACACAAAGAGTTCCGCGCTTAGACCAATAACCGAGCATCTGATGTTGTGTCCTCTTAGGATCTGAAACATCTAAGCGTCGGGAACAATTCTTGGTTGGTGTTTCGGTAACTTGTACGCACCTCAAAGGTGGAGAAAATATTCCCAGGATCAACAGTGGAGAGGCTAGACATAATAACAATGATTTCTCGAGAAACGTGACCGGGTAAGCTCCTGAAATCATCGAAACAGTTGGAAGAAAGTGGCACCATAGAATTTTCAAAAAAAAAAAAATTAAGGAAACAACTTGGTCACTGTGAAAAAATAGGCGAAGTATCGACATTTAAGGGCAACATCTAATATGCAGTAGAGTTGGGATTGACAAATATCGATGACGAATGGAACTTCGAGCTCAACAGCAGAGCAGATAAACAGGTAATTGACCATGTTGGCCTACGATCCCAACATAAAAACATTTAGGAAGGTGTGCTTTTCCGAAAAAAATGTTTGAGCAGTTAAGAGCTCTTCGTAACAAAACTGTGATAGTTAGGAAACAGTACCACCGCTCTAAACTCTTTATGAAGGAGTGTTACAGTGCAAAAAATCTGTATTCTAACTCTATCAATATATGAAGAATCGAAAATCTAATTTCAGAAATGAGAACAAGGCCGGAAGGGTAAAAAATTAGGTGCGGTGTGAAGAAACCTCAAGAATCTAAAAATCAAACACTCACTTCAAATTTGTTAGAGCTAGCTGCAAAGCATTTTGTAGGGAGAAATCTCCACTACAAATGGCTTCATTAATTGAACTCAGGTTTTCCTTCAATGCGCGAACATTGCCTGAAACACGAAAAAGAGATTACGAGGAAGAAAGCGTCAAAATGGTTATTAGCGAACGTACCGGTCAAGCTTACAAAGCGTTCGGCTTTTTTGTCCTTCACCAAAATCAGTCCTATTTGAGCGATAGGGTTTTGTTCGAAGAACTTGTCCAGGAAGTTACTCAATATCTGAGAAACCAAAACATTGGAGCCGTATTATAAAAAAGTCATGTAACACATAAACCTATGGTTATACCTTCATAGTTACAAAAAATCGAGATGGCGGCATAACTTTGTTTGTCATAGATCGTGAACAGTCGATTGCGACGTAGACGTATCGCATCTGAATCCGTTCTCAACTTAACTTCATGAAATACGTCTATTAATATGGTCGAAACATCAACTCACAATTCCAAGCCTGATTTTCGCTGGCTTTTCAAGGGTCCGCTGCTTCTTCCGCGTTTCAGCGACAAGCTTGGCAATGGACTTCTCGATGGAACCTCCTTCATCCTCCTCCAAGACCTCTCGAATATTCAAACCTGAGAAATTACACGTTAGAATAGAGTAAAGTGACAATTTTTGAATGTAAAAAATGTCATGTGAAAGTTACCCACCATCAGCATAGCCCGCCTCCCAGGTGTATCCCTTTTGGTCATCATCATCTACAGTCATTCTGGAAAGAAAATGTCCATAACTAGAGAACAAATACCTTTTGCTAGGAGAAATAAACACAAACGCACTGCTCCATCTCGTACTGAACTTTAAACGAAATTAGTTGCACGCAAACTAAGTCAAACTGAAACAGCTCCATTCCAGTTACTTTTTATTCTTTTAGGGCCAATCTCAAAAACCTTACAACATCACCACAACACCAAACCGCGCCTGGAGCAGCTGCACATTCAGATGGAAACCTGACCCGTTCATGCTCGTAAAATAGACGTCGCATGCGCAATGTCCGTAGCCGATTTTTCCACGCCTAGATTTTCCACTTTTTTGCATTTTTTTTCAGCAAGTCAGTGCTAGAAGTCTCCAGAGAATTTCGCTTCTTTTTCATTTTATTTCTATGCTCCTCTCCGAAACAATGGTGATTATTCGAGAGATATGTCGGCTATTGGCTTTAGAGCTACTCATTTAGCAGTGTTTTGCGGCCGAAAGCCCTAGTTTTCATCATATCGCTTTTTCAGGATGTTGGGTAAACGACTCGCTGGATTTGCACTCAGAGCGAAGGCGTTCAATTTTGCATCCCCCTGTACAGCAAGCACCAGGCCAGTCTCCTTCTCCTTTCTTTCTTCATTTTTCGTTACTCTGTCCAGTCGTATTCACTGAGTTGCATCATCTGCGCTTTGCTTAGTCGCCACTCATTCTTCTTCATAGTTTTACATTTTAATTGCATTATACTAATGGCTACTGTGCGTTTGGTCGTCACCTCAGTTATAAGCTCCGCATTTGAAATGAATTCCGATGACACAAGGAATCCCATGGCGTTCTCTAAAAGCAAGTATAGTTTGAGACATTAGAGAAAAGAATGAACTGTGCTGTTAACAGCTCACTTGAGGGAAACTCACATGCGAAAGACGAAGGAAATATGCACAAATACCTAACTATAGTCGCTTTTTAGATAAACTACTGGGTCCTTGAAGGCAGTGAGCCGCTGCCCGTAGCTTTGAACAGTGCCGCTTACGTTCCCAAATGCGGAACACCGATCTGACGGTTTTGCTCTGACTACGACTGGGTCACGGCCTTCACCCACCGACTTCTTGATCGTGATCGCTTTTGCACAAACTTTTTTATGTTCCGAAGCCGATCCGTTGGCCACGGGTGAGGAACTGTTTCTTAATCCCTGGAAGAAGAAGTTGGAAGTGGGAAATCCATCCTCTCTGAATCCTATATAATTTTTCGTTCTTCCAAAATTTCCGATGATTGATTTTTGGGCTAAAATCGTCGTTGAAAGCATGGAGGAATCGTGAGAAATGCCATTCTGAAAACTCATTTGTGTGTTCTCAAGTATTCTAATTCACGTAAATCTGATAAAACCCGAGCTGCATGGAACATCCTCACGTTGAATATGAAGAATAGTTTCTATCCCGAAAGAAAAAATGTGCCGCACACTATCCTACGTCTTCCCTTCTGGATCCTTCTCTGTAAGGTTTTGGATTTGTTGAAAGAAGCGAGGAACAATAACTTCCTTCACTTTGTTTTTCTTTCTTTCAACATCAGACGATCCCTTTTAGAATCCTCAGGCTGCAGACGACATCGCGAACTGGTATCTCGTTCTGTTCTACATCAGCAAACAACGCGGAAAAGGATGGCGAAGCACCGAAATTCCAGTTGAAGAAACCAGATGGGAAACGCCTCACTGGTAAGATTAATCCGTCCTTGCTGAATTCTCGTTGGTGCAGTTCTACCCAACAATGGTTGTGTAGACATCTCTTTATAAGCAATTACCTTTTCTTTAGGTGCCGAATTCTTCGATATGGTCAAGGAAGCCGCATCGAAAGAGGGAAAGGAAGATTTTGCAGTTCCAACACCAGCCTTTGAAGCGTTGTTAGCCGAATACGACTTATTAGTCAAAGAAGGGTTAGACTGGAAGGTGCGCAGGAATTTTAAGTTGTTCATTTTCATGTCACGTACTATCTATATTCCTTTCATGATATGATATATTTGACTTTTTCCACAAGTAAGCAATGTATTTAACCCATTTGCAACATCACGCCTTAGGCATGTAGTGCCACGCAGAACACATGCGCTCGTTCAAGCATGTGTTTGTGCCCGACCGGTTGTGCACGCGGTTGCACACGTCGCACCACGCGTGTCAGCCGGTTGAGCGCAGTGCCGTGAATGTGCTAAGACATAATTAAGAGCACTAAATGCATTGTCAAGTTTTGTTATTAATTTTGAGTTTGTGTCGGAGGTTTCCTAGAAACTGCAGTAGTAGTTGCTAGTGCATGGTTATTACAAATTAGCAAGTTTCCAGTTTGATGATATTTTTATAGGATAAGTATCAGCGATCACTCGCAGAGACAGAAAACGTGCGAAAACGCGGATTCAAGCAGACTGAGGAGGCAAAAGTCTTCGCAATACAGGGTTTCTGCAAGGATTTGCTAGAGGTTTTTCCTTGTTTTCTCTTCTTTTCAGTTTTTTTTTCATTATTATTGTTGTAGAAAGAGAAGGCGCTGCGTTTTCAGGTTGCTGATGTGTTAGACCTTGCAGTTGATTCTGTGAAGCCAGAACAGTTGAAGACAGCCGACAAAACGCTTGTTGACCTTCACGAAGGCATAGTCATGACACGAACAGTTCTGTTGAAAACCTTTAAGAAGCATGGATTAGTTCCTATCAGTCCGCTAGGCGAGAAGTTTGACCCTAATCTGCACGAAGCTGTCTTCCAAGTTCCAGCAGGGCCGGTTAGTTGCAAATTTGCATGTTATACTTGTTGTTGTGTTATAACTCGGACTCTTCTACTAGGATGCGAAGGCTGAACCAGGACATATAATGCACGTCTCAAAGATTGGGTACTGTTTGAAAGAACGACCAATACGCGCAGCACAAGTAGGAGTCGTTGTGGACAGCTAGAACAGAAATGCTACGAAATTCTCCTAGATCGTCCATATCATCTCATTGTTGTGTTAAATTTGGTGTTTTCTCATGGCTTTCGTAATTATCCACGATCTTTAGTCGGCTGAGAGGTGGAATGGGTAATCTGCCTGCCATTAAGCCAAATTTGTGCTATGCTCTGTTCCAAGTGCTTCCATAGTTTCGCCTCTAGTGTTCGAGAAGGTTTTAGATTTTGATCTTGCGATTCTTTAATGTTCAGATGATTCATTTGCTCAATTGTGAGTACGTCCCATCTTATTTCTATTAAGATTCCTGCATTCGAAAAGTAAACGTTTATGTTGATCCCTGTGTTAGCATCTAGTTGATTCCTGTTAGCCTTCCCAAGGCTTTTAGTCGTTTAGGAGTTTAGCCCCTTCGTTGTTGTTTATTTTGTTGTTTTGAAATGAAATTTGTTTACTATGGCTATGGATCGACAAGGCCGTATACTCGGTGTCAATGTTTTTCCCTCGGTTCATTGTTGCAAGATTATCTGGATCTTGTAGATCAGTTGGTCTTTGAATTCCGTTTTTTGAGGTTTCACTTAGCTTCCTACCCTTTTGGTAATAGTTTTGAGCAATGGGAGATGCTGATGCAAATCGAACGTACACCTTCATGCCCTCGGATGATGAAGTACCTGACGAGATTAGGAAAGTGCTCAATGAGGACAGCTTACATTGCAAAAAGAGGTGCAGCGTCATCGTTTTTGTTGTTTCTCGCTTAAGCCTAGTCCTTGAGAATTTATGCATCTTTAGCCAACGTTCTGTTAATGTCGATGAGTGGATTTCTATTGCTAAAGAATGCAAGTATCTCCCTGAAGAGGATATGATCTCGCTATGCACATGGTACGTTAGTTCTTCAGCAACTTCGATTCTGTTTGCTGAAGTAAAGCCCGCTTTCAGCCTCATTGCTCGTCTTCTGCGCGAGCCAAACGTAGTTCCTGTTCAGACTCCTGTAACAATATGTGGTGATATTCATGGGCAGTTTTACGACCTTCTTGAACTCTTTCGAACTGGTCTGTTCTTTAATTCAATACTTCTCATGAGTTTGCATAGCTTTTTCTGTTATTCAAGGTGGTGAAGTACCGCACACAAAGTATATATTCATGGGGGATTATGTGGATCGTGGATACTATAGTCTGGAAACTGCTACACTCCTTTTTGCTCTATTACTGAAGTAAGTTTTCTCAATGTTTTCTCTGTATTGGTGATCACACTAGGTAAATGATAGATGCCGATTCCTAGTTGCTCCCTCCCCCCCCCCCCTCTTCTTTTTTAGCCGACAAATTTAGAACAGAAATGCTACGAAATGCTCCTAGATCGTCCATATCATCTCGTTGTTGTGTTAAATTTGGTATTTTCTCATGGCTTTCGAAATCATCCACGATCTTTAGTAGGCTGAGAGGTGGAATGGGTAATCTGCCTGCTGTAGACACAAATTGTTCTTTTTTGCAGTTTTTAGATGGAATTTTGTTCGTGGGAACCAGGTGGTTTCGAGAATAATGGACTCTTACACACGAAATAGCTAATTGAGGATTTGACCGAATACGCCGACAGTTTCCTTCTTTACACCTTGTTATCTGCCATTGTCTTCTCTTAGTCATCATTCTACTCTACTCATTTCTTTTTTCCTTCACTTGCAGAATTGACTGTGACGAACTCTTGAACAGTAGTAATAAGTAGTAGCGATAGTAAATGGGTGAAGTCGAGGACGCCTCCTCATTCGCTAGAAATTATAAGACGACGAGGCTCAATAATGCACTGTTTCGGCTTTTCACTGGCACGTGACTACATCTCAGAAAAAAGGACTTGTTATCTTGCTGTCGTGATTCAAACAGGGATTAAATGATTGAGTGCTTGATGAATGTTGATTGATGATTGGTTGAGTGGATGTTTTAACAAAAATTTGCAATCAAATTCGAAACAGTACACGGTTGTTTTAAACTTTTGTCGCATAGGTCTCTGTTCCAAAAATGTTGCAAGAATCCAAGAAAACATATGAGTCTTCACAAAGAATGAGTGTACAGTAAGGAATCAGTGATAATCAGTAGAAGACTTCTGCTTAGAGAAAAATGGAAAAAGAAAGATAGAATTCACTTCACTTTTTTTGAAGGTTTTACCTAGGAAACGTCAGGAAACTCATCTATTCACTTTAAAAGAAATTCGACGGCGTTGAGTTGAGGTTTTGTAATATTAATTCACTCATTCATTCACTCATCTTGTACTTGCGGTAACCTGACCCCCCCCCCCCCCCTTGCCTTTCACTCCCGGTTGTGCGTGAGGGTTCCCTTCCATGATGAGATTTAGGCCATCGCATGCGTTTAATAATCGGTTATTATATCGTTGTGGCAAGCCACTGAATCAGCCATATTTTTTGAATCAATAATATGTAGTTGAAGTCCCTCTATTGTGTTCATGTGTGCGGCCGGATTTATTTCGAAACGAAGTTTTCATCCCCAAGCACTTTTCATGGATTTCATAATATTTACATGAGAAATTTGTGTGGACAATAGCCTCATTGTGAAGAATAACCACTGCAAAAACGCGATCCGTTATTGTTTATATAGGCAAACTCTCTGAATAAACAGATTATGGCATTCGCCGAATGCCGCATGTTCCCCTCTATTTTTCCAATCAATAACACTTTTCAGATATCCTGATCGAATGACGCTGTTGCGAGGCAATCATGAATCTCGCAAGATCTCTTCTGTTTATGGTTTTTATGACGAATGTCTGCAGAAATATGGTCACGCCCTCGTCTACAGATGGTGCTGCAAGGTGTGGCGTTGATTCTAAAGTGTAGTTTGAGGAATACAAGGAAGGCGAAACTTGACAGAAAAACAGCGACTTCAAAAGAAGAAAGCGTGAACAACATAGAAAAAGGAAAATTTAAAAAAAATCAAATGTGTGCACGGGACGAAGGCAAAGGGAGCGAAGTATTGCACTGAAGAATTGAGACAGGGGTAGAGGTTTATAATTACCAAATGGTTGAGGAGAAGAGCCTAATGACTTACTAGCAGGAATGTGAGGAAGTTTTGGTTTCCGTTCTACGGACGTTGTGGATTTTCGCTTTCCCTTTTACGGGATTTGAAATTTTGTTTTCGCACGTCCTTGTCTGTTAGACGCTTGTTTGTTTATATTTATCACTGGCAGATCTTTATGATTAATTCTAACGACATGAACTAGAAGAAGAACCATGTGTGGTCTGTTAGATCTGGGGATGGCTTGAATTCGCACCGCTAATCCCCCCTTCTCTATCGTTATCTCTAGCAAGGCAGACACGTCAGTGATAGCTAGAGGTGATGGTTGGCAATGATAGGTAGAAATTATAACGATACGGAGGAAGGGTGAGCGGTGCGCATGCATGCCACCCCACAACCAACAAATATAATCCTTCTTGAAAAGATAGACGGATTCGGTAGCTGCAGAATCGTGGCGGGACCTGAGCGATGGGTGCGGAGAGAGTACGTTCTAAGTGGGAGGGTCCAGTAGGTCCCGTTACGATTTTGCGGCCGCAACGCTATGAAACCACACGCGTAATCCGTCTATCTTTTCGACAAAGACTGTATATCTCTACAATAGAAAATTTTCCGTTTAAATACTTGGAAAATAAGTCAGTTTTCTTCTCTTATCATGTCGTTATGTTGTCGATTTAACGACTGTGTTTATTCTGCGCACGATCTTTCTAAGTTGACTTTTATTATTATGACGTATACTCCCGAATTGTCGCTAATTTCTCAATGTCTTCAATGCAGGTATTCGATGTCTTACCAGTTGGTGCGCTCGTCGATGACTCGATTCTTTGCGTACATGGCGGTTTGTCACCAGAAGTTAAATCCATTGACAAAATGTTAAGCCTGAACCGAGCTGTAGAGCTGCCGACTAAGGTATACATGTTCATATACTGACTAACGCGTACGTTTTTATTATGCTGCTATGGCTGACTCTCAGCAGGTATGATTTCTAGGGCCCGCTGTGTGATCTGATGTGGTCCGACCCGGAAGAAGGGGAAGAAGGATGGGTTGTGAGTCAGCGAGGTGCTGGTTGGGTAAGTTTTTTTTTCCTTTCCGTGCAGCATAGTGGAACGTTCGTCATTATGTGTTCCATGAATGTTTTCTTCTAGATATTTGGTGGGAGTGTAGCGAAGAACTTCTTGCACACGAATGGTCTTGAGCTCATATGTCGCTCCCACCAGCTAGTTGACGAGGGCTTCCGATACCTATTCAATGAACAGCTGTGCACCGTCTGGTCTGGTAAGTTATTCTGCCAGTTCTTCATAATCTGGGATTTTATGCCACATGTGATCTGCAGCCGCACATCATTATAGGTCTTCTTCTAGTGATGATGCTTTTCTAGTAAACTTGTCCGCTAATGATAAGTTCTCTGTGGGTAGAGTGTGACCCAAATACCAGTGGTAAAAGTGATGTCCAGTCAACACTGGATACTGGAGAACAATGAGCGTTCTTTGTTGATACGTGAAGTCAATGAAAAGCTTTTCTTTCTATAAATAACCATTTGTTGCTGTAGATAAGAGAGGCATCATCTCACTGTGCTTTTTTCCTTGATAAACGAAGTATCGGCAGGGCTGGTGGTATCACATCAAGAATTCTGGTGAAATCAAGGATTGTCTACATGAATTTGCTGATGCTCCCTACAGCTGCATAAATTTTTCCCATCAGTGCCGCTCCACATTTAGGCCATCAGCACTGTAGCCGTGCATTGCGAAATACTTTTTCCAAGAAAAACATTAATTCCATATTAATCTCCACGAATTTTTCGGTGGAGATCGAGCACGACTCAGCTGACGCTTACATTTGTTAATTTACATGTTACACATTTCAGCGCCCAACTACTGCTATCGATGCGGTAATGTGGCGGCAGTGTTGTCGATCGCTGAGGACGGTGCTAGAGACGTGAAGTATTTCACTGCGGTACCACAAGATCGTCGGGAAATTCCAGACAAAGTCGTGACGCCTTATTTCATGTAGAAATTCCCCCTCTTTAGAATTCCAAGCCGTTGATCTTGCGACACCTGAGGATTCTCAGCATGTCCCGTTGACTGTTCACTTATATCGGGTTATGGTTTTTGTACTTATATATTTTTTGTATAGTAATGTAATAATATGTAATAATTCACATGTGTTGCATGTGTTATGCACTGCGTAACGATAAAGCGTCCACCCTCATAGATTTATTGTATATACCGAATAGAAATTTATACGAAAGTGGACTTTACATCTAGCGAATCACATTCGTAACTAGACTAGCCGGTTTGTGAGAAATGAGTTGTCTAGATACCAACTTGTTGGAACGAAAAAAGAATATCTACAGTAGAATTTCACAAAAGAGCAAGAGGAGTGCTGGCAAAGAATACATGGGGAAAAAGAGGAGAAGAGAAAATGCAACCAATCATAGCCGATATGCGATTAATTGCATCGCGCGATCTTAAAGGATCAAACCAGTATGCATTACGGAAACGATAATGTTGTCCCAATTGATACAGCAGAAAACAGAAGGCATCATGGAAGACGTTACCATATTTACATAGTGTGTATTTACAAGGCCAAAGTATTTGTGGGAAGGATGCACTGAAGTCTTAGTATCCACAACGTCGGGTCTTGGTGGTAATCACATGACTCCGGGCGGAGGCGGTTGATTGTCCTGAATTGAGAGACATTCACAACGTACCAAGACATAGCAAAAAACAAATTTGCAGTTGCACAAGAATGTTTGAACTGCGGGGGGGGGGGGAGGTATGCACAAGTTGGCCGGAAATTACCCGCTCACCTATTTTAAAACGAATAATATTGTTAGCAAAAACTTATTTCTGGAAAACAAGATTCAGGTGCCAGATATTTCTAACATCTATTGCTTTTGAATTTCACTCGCGGCAGCTGACTGGAACAAGGTAGTTTGAACACTGAAGAAAGTCCAAACATAACACCGGAGAAGACCTCAGGCCGACGGCGGTGCAAGGGGCTAGACATACCTCGGGCACTATGTGTGATCGCAGTCTTGACTTAGCTTTATTTGTGGCGCTTATTAGGACCAAGTACCAATTAAAAGTGTCTCTGGTGAATTCATAACGTCTCTAACTGCACTACATCTACTTATCACGGCGCCAGTCTTCAACATACAAAAATTTTTACGGATCACTTAAAATATATTTCCTCCTTAAAGATAGTTAGGAATTCAAACTCTAACGCCGCCTCGAACAGCGGATTACATCACTACCCCACCCCTGGATAAAATCGATGTCACATGAATTCGGCGTCGTTTGTGCTGTTATCTCACCTAACGCTCATTCCAATTTCTAAAAAGAAATTTTATGACACAACCCCTAACCAGTGTACATCGTTATCGAAAACTATGGGGACCGGCGTCTGGAATAAGTACACCTGCTGTAAGTGGCATCATTTCGCTTGAATTGACGATGTCTTGGAAATGGTGTCCCAGACAAGCTTTGATAGACGATTCAGGGGAAAAGCAGGTCTCCTGCCCTTACTGGGTGGCTAAGAATTTAAATATCAGCGTTGCCTGGTTTAGTGTAATTTTCGTGAATTAATGAAAAAAAAAGCTTCCCCGCTTTCCTTTGAAAAAAAAAGGAAGAAAAAAAGCTACACTAAAATGTTCGCAAATATCACACCTGGGGATAGTTAATGTATTCATATGGCAGGAATGCTACCAACAGGGACAGCCGAGATATTTTTCGAAAATTTCTAATTGTGCCAAAAACTCACGCGACGATCGTTGCTGGGTCCAGGTTTACCAAGTCCTTGTGGATTTGACCGCATCGAATTTGGACGCAGAAAGAATAAAACTAAAGCCAAGAAACCCCAGAGCATAGTCCATAGCAAGATAGAATTTGTGGCGATTGCTGTAGGACCACCATCGGTCAAACATTCCGAATCCGTACAATAATCCTGAGTGTCGCGTAGCTGAAAAGATGTAAAGCCTTAGATTTTCAAAGGCAAACAAGTATGAATACAATAGAAGACTTCTGCATCCTACGGAAATTTAAGACGCACATTTGGATGGGACAACAGCAGGTACTACTATCCTCGATTTCCCAGCAATATTTAAAAAAAAACTTATTATTTGATGGAAAAAACACTGCCCACTTTTCTATACTCTAAAATTTGATCTATCCGCGAGACGATTTCACCAAAATCAACTAATTAAGTTTGTCGAAGACAATAAATGTTCAGAAACTGGTTCTTGGTCGACAAGTAAGACGCAAACTAATGGCTAACCGTTTCTGATCAAGAAATAATGCACAGAATGACAGCTAATCAGCGTCAAGCGTACGATGGAAATTTACCAAGGGGGCCGCCTCGGGGGGGGGGGGATTGCCTGAAGAAGCGCCTGAAGAAGGTAGTATGATAAGAGCAAGGTAGGATAGTTCGTTTTTCACCAGCGAGCTCCGAGTTCGATTCCTCGCCAGGATGCTAGTTTTTCAAACCCTTCAAAACTCTATTTTTCTTTTAGTATCATGACTAATCCCCGGGTTCCAACATTTTCTTCTCAAGCTTTGGCGTTTTATTTGGCTGTAAATCGACTCCCAGGGTCCAGTAAATATGGAGCTCAAAATGCAATTCCGTGGATGGTGTGCTAGGACTTCTGGACATCACGTAGTGCTCCCAAGCTATGGAGCCGGTTTCCCAGAATCAAACTTCATGAGGATGCAGAATCAGGGCTTCTCGATCACTGGAATTTTTTATAGCGATAAGACCACATAAGACAACCGCAAAATTTATTAAGTTTGAGGTATGTTGACACTTAATAACTGACAAAATAAGGTTCTATGAAAACGACCCTATGCATAAAAAAGAGCAAATCTTCCTCTATTGTAATGCATTGACGCTTTTCCTTCATACAAAGTAGTTATGAGTTTATTCGCCTCAGATCAACACTACATTCTTGAACTTGTCAAAAATCAGTTTTTTTTTTTGCTTTTTTTCTCAACGCATATACAGAAGTTGACAAAATCTTAAATGTGACTCTGAAAGAAGAAGTCAAGCTCTATACTCTCGTAAAATCTCAGCTATCAATGTTACCTGGGATTCCGTTGGTAAACCGATGGTAATCCGTTGATAAAAATGGCAATTTTCTCATCTTTTTACCAACGAATTTCCAGCCAAATTTAACTCTAATAAATCAACTTTCTTGAAATAAGAAGATACGCATCAGAAGGCACAAATCTTCCTGATAGCAGAACAATCGAGCCATTTTCCCAGGTCACGTGCCAACCCTTTCCAAATTCGTGACAAACAACCATACATCTGCACGTGTACGATTCTAATTCTGAGTGAAGTAACACCACTTACGCGCAACTTTCAAAGGCGGGGATCGAACCCTGGACCTGTTTAGACATGAATACTACTTCTGCATCACTCCAATTGCTTACAATAAGTGTGTAGATGTGCGACATAGAAATGTGGCTGTTTCACTGATAAAATTTGGAGTTCAAAAATAAAAATTAAAATTGAAAGGTGGAAAATTGATTCTGAAATTTAATTGAATTCAAATATGTATATTATCTCCCGGATATTTTGAAAGTTGTTGAACTGCAATAACTGAAAACATAGAAAAATTAAATATTCTGGGGGCGGGGGGGGGGTGGTGGGGGGGGGGTGCATTTTTCTCGTCTGCAAGGAGGGTCGCTTCGTGATCGAATTTTTACCAACGCTACGACTGACCCTGCGATGAACAGTTGTATGTCAAAGAAACCTTAGCAAACCTGCTGCATACCTTTGACTGGGCAAAGAATAGATTACTTAAGTAGTGGAAACGTTTCTAGTTATGAGTGATGCATGTCACTACTGCTGAACCTGAGAATAAAATTAGAGAAAAGGACTCCGTAGATAATTAATTCGATGCATGCGTCTATTATTCGGGAGAATATGGAGTTTGGACAAAAGTCCGACATAATGTACACGAACCAAAGGATCGACAGACCTTCCATACACATTGAATGACTCCTTCTTCAACTAATTTGACCTACGGAATACTACCAGTCCGTATTGTCTCCATTCTTTCATGTGGTTTAACCGATCATTTATACCATCGATATAAGGCATATGAATTGGTATATGCCTCCGGTCGCGCTTGCGTCATATCGGACCGAGCGTGGATGACACCCGATCGATATTATGACAACCTTCTCCTTTGCCTTTTACTGAGCATATAACTAGAAACTGATGAAATCACAACTATGACTAGTAGGACTTGATCACTAAGGTTAGAAGTCACTCTGACCTGTTCTTCCTAACATTATTCCCTTTTCTTCACTGCTGTAACATGTACAGGAGTACAACTCATGTTCACTCTTATTAAGCTTCACTACTATTAGGTAAGAGCAATAACCAGAACCACATAGCCGCAGTAATGGGCAGGTAATGTTCGTAACAATCCTTCCCTGATTGAAAAAGCAACAACGTCACCCACCAGTGATAGCAATCGTCTCATAGCGGCCTCATGATTGAAAAGACACTCGCAAGGATCGTCACCCATGATTGGAGGTGTTCTGCAATAGAGCTACACCGGTCGATGTTTAGCGGAGGGAGCGAATAATGCCAGTGCCACACGAATGGGCACTGCCCAATCGTCTACGTGCTAGTACACGTCGCATAAGGATTACGGTGGTGAATGCGTATCACAACTAAAACAGGCAAAATCAGATTTCAAAAACATTGTGGGCTATCAAATAAGATGAATGAAACAGTTCTCGTCAAGTAAAAACCAGCTGACTTCATAAATAATAGAAAAATAGAAAAAAATGAGGAAACTAATCCAAGTTCATCTGCAGCGCTTAAAAGCTCCAGCACGGAAAACCACGTGAAACACAGTACTTGAAAGAGAAAAGATTTTCTCTGAACAAAATTTTATGAGGGGGGTGTATCGTACCCTATTTGCGATAGCGCTTTTCAGACGATCTCAGAAGTCGTAGAATACTTATGCGCTTGACGCGCAATATGTATTGAAACAAAAACGAAAGGCTACACTTCATGAGAAATGAAAAATCACAGACTTTGCAAGGAAGAACGACATCCTTCCACTTTTTTGAGTGCAATGTTTAAAGAAAACTATGAAAATGTGCGATCACAGCTGTTACAACGTTCACATTTTATCATGGCGGAACCAGAACCTTCTGGAAAAACGTGTAAACCGAGATTTACTACTAAAGGAAACTTTAACAAACGTGTGAAATGGCCGGTGAGCACTCCGTGCAAAGAATGTGATCCATCCAAATGTGGGCCCTTTCTAGCAACCTTTGTGACATTGGGTAGACCCAAGAACTACAGGACAGTGAGCTTGAACCATCGACTGGGCAAAAAATTACGCGAAGAAAACGACGCAGGTTCGTTTTTTTTTTCGGTTTTTAAAGTAGTAAGTAATCCATGGAACGATACGTCCATAAATAGGTCCTCAATCCTCTATCCTCTATCCATCTATCTAGTCAGTGTTCGAGTGACAGGGGCGACACAAGAGCGAGCTTAACATTAGACTAAATCTTTACGCCTACAGTATCCGTTTAACATCATTTCGCTGATGATGTCCCTTTCATATTTACTTGAAATCCATTTAATGCAAAACCCTTTGAGAAGATTGGAAATATAAAGAAAAACCGTCTAAGTGTTTCACGTAGTTTATTTTTAAATGAGTAGCTCAAGGTTATTTCTCCTTTTCAATGTCACCAAATTTTTCTCCGGGGGCACCGTTGATTGGATGGAATACTCGTAGAGAAATGCCGTTTCGGTTTTCAAAGTAAGAATACGGTCAGCAAGACAAAGCTACCTAAATTTAGAAAAAGAAAGCCTTTTTTGGGAAAGGTGAACTCTACCTGGTAGGTGTGAAATTTTGAGAACTCCCTAGTTAGTGGGGGGATTGATAAGCAAATGGCAAAATTTCGGAGAAATAGTCCACTGGCTTGAAAATGAATGATAGATAAAATCCGTTGACGCTCCAGTCACCAATGTAAGCACTAGTCAAATTGAGCTACACTATAGGCTACATTTTACACAGCAAGACCAAACGCCTACAATTGGTGACGTTCCTAGCATTCCGTAAATTATGAAAAGAAATCTGAAAACGAACAAGTAATGGGATAAGCATGAAGAGACAATACTAAAGTTCAGATAAATTGTTAGAGCAAATAAATCAGAGTACGGTTAAAACAAGGAATTTGGTCGTATTAATATGTACTACAAGAGAAGTTGTACCTTTAAAGGTAAGGTTGAAGTATGTATGGGTGCTAGAACTACTCGTGCGGAATCGATGCAGATAAATCAGCCGGCAGTGCTGTTCAGATAAAAGGTTTATTGATGTGTTCGTGAAGCATCTTTATCAAAAAGCTAGCACCAAACCTTCACAGACATCAATTCATCTCCCACTGAGCGTTCTCATGTACTGTATTCTGTCCGAACAAACAAAAAACAGAAAGTAGGAGAACAGAGAACAAGAAGAGGGCAGAAATTGATAGAAATGAGGCAAAATAGCATCTCTCCGGCAAAGTGGGGACAGTTCTTGTCGTTTTCAACAATATCCACTCCTAGAATCCACTTTCAGCGGACGTTTACAAGAGTAATCGTAACGAATGGAGGAAATCTACGATGGAGTCCGCTTGCGCGTAATAGAGGAACACCATCAAATGGTGTGCAAACTGCTAGCAGCCATGAAAAAACTGGTTCTGAGGCCAGGCGAGACATCTCGCTATCGGCAGCCAGAACTGGAAGTCTAAACCTTAACATGGTAGGCGAACAACTTTGGGGGATAAAACAAAAGCAAGTGGTCCTTCACATTTAATGACCGGCGATCCTACCAATCATGTGGAAACGCCCGTTTGAACGATCAGACAAATTCAAATAGAGAGAGGAAGTCAAGATAAAGGTGTTATTTTACTTTTCTAAATAGCTGAAGGAAGTTGGAGAATCGAAGATCCTCCTATATAAATCAGAAAAAAATATTGAATGCAGCATAAAAAAGCGGTGGTGAACACAAGAGAGAGAAGGATGCTCACAGGAGCGTTACAATCTGGTACAAAAACGACGACATTTGAGCAATGGTGCAGAAACTCGCAACATATATACTAAACGGCAAGCATCCAAGTTGTACCTTTTCAATTCGTCTAATACAGCATGATTCGACGTGTTTTTTTTCACTGTCTAGCGAGAAGCACCATGTATGATCTTCCAGAAGTATCAACAGCGTAAGTTCTAGTGATTCTATAGTACGTTTCCCCATGGACGATAGTTGAGGAGCTGGAAAGTGTGCAGGCAACTGAAGAGAAATGAGAAAAAAATACAGATTTATAAAAGATGATTCGGGATTGGACTCGCATTCTCTAGGAATTCTAGCCTGGACCTCTCTTTAGGGGATTATTCGATGCCCTGAACACGGAAATCGCACTTATTTTCTACCCTTAGCGCCGTTTCCGTGAGTTTACGGTGGGAATAATGTAGGAGACTGAAATAAAATGCAATCTTCGACAAGGAAATCGAAGGAATAGCAGTGCCAGATGCTGTAGCCTGGCTAACGTAAGTGGTGTTACAGTACAAAATGGCTACGATTCTCATGTTTATCACATTCGTTGACCTTTTCATCAATTAGTGAGGGAATTCCCAGGATTTTGTGAGCAAGAAAGCGGGAAAATGCCTGATCAGACTGCCATTTCCTCGCCAGAATTCATATTTTCAGTGGTTCTTACTGTGATCTCATTACATCTTTACGGTAAACGTGATTAGGATAGGAGATTAGAGCGATTTTCGCGATCAGCGCATCGAATAACCTCGTAAAGTGAGGTCCAAGCTAGAATATCTAAAGAATGCGAGTCCGATCCCGAACCATCTTTTATAATTCTGTTGAGAAAAAGCAGGTCATGCGCACGGTTATTTAACTACTGACGCGTTTGGAACAGACTATACACCAGTGATGTAGATTTTGCTCAGGATTTAGAAGGAAAACACATTTATCTGAAAATCGCCAGAAATTCAAGAGTTTAAAAGTACATACATGCGCAACAAACACAATAACCCAGATTTCATCCAGGAAACGCCTCAATATGCAGAACCGTCACAGTTTGCTAAGTACTACGAAAAATTTGCGCCGCACTGTACAACATGCTAAAAAACTAATGAAAAGGAAGGCAAGCAGACATGGAGGATATGTTTGGCTTAGTTAGTATGTACGTATGCTACAAGATGAATATGTTGTGATTTCAGGGAGAACGTCTGCAAGTCAGCAAACTTGAAAGTGACCTTTTTACCGAGCGTCCTCCAGAAGTTGTAAAGCTGGCTGCTCAAAAATCATGTGAGGAGGACTTTGTTCCAAGTGTTCAGAACAATAAATAGGTGGAAAATTGAGGCAAGTTTACCCTGTTTTCGTGGATTTCTAGCGAGTTTCGGGCTATTTTGTAATGTACACGACCTCTACATCCCTCAAAACCCCAGAATATGGCGGAATCTTGTACAAAAAGAATTTTGCGAGTGTTGTCTTTAACAGTGTTATGAAGCTAAACCAAGAAACTCGATGGGCAGAGGAAAGTTCGAGATTCAAAGAGACGGTAACCAGAATCAGCTGTGACGTATTCATTCATGAAGGCAATAGGCCGAAAGACTGCACTTTGCAGCCGGAACAAAGTGTAACAAAGGCACTTTCGAGAGATGCATCAGCAATGCTGCTGATAAAATGGCGATGAAGACCCTAGTGTGTCCTGCAGAGGCTGCAGGACACGACGACGTCGTGACACGCACGCTGACCACACCCGACACAAGCTTGATGTGAGAAGCTGAACCGGGAATTTATCGAATGCATCGATTGTGAATGGGCGGGGGAAACGAGTACACGTCGAGCAGCAACCGCGTCGCGGCCGACACGCGAGCGTGTCGGCCGCGAAGCGCGACGTTTTGAATCGAGCTCGTTTGTTCATGGTTTTTTGTCTCTAGGTGGTTGTTTTTGAATTACTTCCTCATCTTGTGCTTTCTTCACAATTCCTTGCTGGGAATTAGCACAGCAATTATGTGCACCGACTGTGAAGGAGCAGCAATGTGCTCATTGCTCTGTTCATCGGGCGGTATTCTGTGATGCAAAAGCGATTGGCCGGCACTGTAATTTGTCGAAGCTTCTTTGCCGCAAATGAGTGTGCTACACTCTTTTATAACACTCTTTTATACGTCGCCTTCATCGTTGTTTCAGTACAGCACTCATTTATGAGTCAATTGTGATGCTGTAGTTTCCACAACGCATGTAAGGCGGTATTTATGGTTTATGCGCGTCAAATTTGACGCGTCGACCCGAAATTTCACGAACTATTCAGAAGTCGAAACGCAGATTTTGTTCGCGCGGCCATCGCGAAGGCAAAACCAGGAACATGTGCTGCGTGCCGTAAATTCTCTTCGTCTCTCGGTTCTGCATTGTATATCGCCGCGTCAAATTTAACGCACATCAACCGTAAATGCCGCCTGAGTCTTATTAAGGAAAATTTCAGTTTTAGAATTGATGGAAACACCGGCACGAACGTTTTTTGATTGGCGTAGTGCAAGAGCGCGTGGAAGTGCCAGGAGAAGAAAAAATAGTAAGTTTCTTGTGAGAATATTTGCCCGCTGTTCGCCGTAACAATTCTTCAAGCCAAACATTTAATACACAGAGTCAAAGGCATAACATTCAGTCAAAAAAAAAACTTCCAGAAACACCATGGAAAGAGCCCAAAGAAGAGAGCTGGGAGGAGGAACGGCAAGGGGAGTCTGGAAGCGTTGATCTTGTATCAATATTTAAGCCGAAAAAGCGGAAACGGTACGGTGGTGACGTGGCGCCTAACTTTATTGACTTTTGCTTGCAAGAATATTCATTTCCCATAAGGAACTGTTTTCAGTGAAAAGGTGATAATTGACAACACGCATTACGACAAAATGCCAATATGTGGCATTGAAGTGCGGTTGCCTGTCGGTTTGAAGCCGTATCCTTCGCAGAAACTTATGATGGTGCGTATAATCACTGCCTTATCGAAGAGATTGAATTTGCTGGCTGAAAGCCCTACGGGAAGTGGTACGATCCTTCCGCTTTCAACTAGTTGCAATTGGGTATGTCAGAACACTGTTTTTTTAGGAAAGACCATGGCCCTTCTAGCATCTAGTTGTGCCTGGATTCAGGATTACAAAAAGAAACGTTGGGAAGCCACGGCTGCCTGCCCGGTTCACAACTACAGAGCCAAGGCGAAAGATTCAACAGATCCACCAGGTATGTTTTCAGAAGCATTCCATTCATTATCTTTTGCAGTTGTTCATCATACACGAATCATCGAGTTTGTGTGGCTCTTTACATTTTCCTCTTTGTTCAGCCAACAAGTCGTATATGCACTTCCCATTTGTCATTCCAGCTGTGAACTTAACACTACGCAAACCAAATGAATGTCCCAGAACTGGTGCCAGTAGTTTGTTCAGTGACGCTTCATCGGTGAACGATTTGTGACGAACCATACTAAGTCTCGTTAGAAGCTGGAAGCGCTTCAAACAGCCACATCCTGGAACTAAATTGGTGACAGCGACAACTCTGCTCGACCACAGGAGATAATTTCCCCTTGTGCGCAATTTTTCTGCTTAACCCATCTGACTAGGTCTCATCACCATAAAAATAATGAATGAAGCCAAAAAAAAAGAGAAATGCTTGCGTCGCCATTTACAACTCACGGTTCAGTCGGATCTTGTCTGAGGTTGTCGATTTAGCACTTGAAGAGTATAGCACTTAGCATCGTCGTCACGCTCCGCGGTCTTAATTTTTGATATGTATTGATTGTGGGCGGGCAGTGCCGGATCGTTTAAGTGGCTTTCATACATTTGCCGCGGCGGCAGTCGCCCATGGTTAAGCATAGGCCGGCGACGTCGCCGCGACAAGAGCTTGTTTACTTTTTTGCCGCGGCGCCGCCCGGCGACGTCGCCCAGCGGCAAGCGGCAAGGAATGGTCGAGGGGGTATTTTGTCGCTGGGCGACGTTTGTGTGAAAGTGCGGCATGCCGCTCGGCGGCAACTTTTGCCGCGCACCCACTTTTGCCGCGGCGGCGGCGGCGCCGCCGCGGCAAATGTATGAAAGCCCCTTTAGAGGCAGTGCCCACTATTAAAAGTGAAGCTGGCGGAACGACGGCGACACTCTGTGCTATACGCCTCGAAGACGACGGGCAGCTTTACTGCAATGTCGCACATACATACAGTGGACGTCGATGGTGGTGGCCCATCCACGGCCTCGACAATCGCGCGCGTTAGGATACGGTGTTAGCAGAAGACATTGGTTACGGTGCGCGCGGCTGCGCGGCGTCCTTCTCGATTCCGCGGATGGGCCACTGCCATTGATGTCCACTGTACTTTACAAAACAGATCATGACGTGGAAAAACTGTCATGTAACCGCGAAATCCGCTAAATGTTGGTTTCTCCAGCGCTGTTTTTATTTCGCTGAAATCGTTTATGAACATTAAATATACATGTAACCTGCATGTATTCGGTAGCCACTGTTGCCAATGCATTACTAGACCCACTCAGACAAGGGGCATCGTAACAGGGTATTGTCGAAGCCTTTTTGTTACTACCGTTCTGAATTTTTACTTCACGGTTTATAGATCGACTGCTGTGAGAGGAAGTGAGCAGGCATTCCGCGCAAGAGCGTAGTGTTTTCTAATCAGGAGATTCTGGGCATTCTTGAGGGAAAGCCAACGTCATTGTTACTGTTCAGTATTTGTAGTGCTTGTAAGTCCTTCAACGTGGATTAACAGGCATGTTGCATGAATATACACTTTGTAAAGGAGGCGCTGCTTGTTTGTTAGGCATGTTTTGTTCCAACATGTTCCAAATTACGGTCATTTATATTCCATACCACTGACTTCATCAAAACTTCCAGTAACAAAAGATTCTAAAAGTCCAGGTATCGAAAACGTCAAGCAAGAAGTAGGTCTCGAAAACATCAAGCAAGAAGTAGGTGTCGAAAACATCAAGCAAGAAATCGTCGAAAAGGTATGGAGAGCTAGGTATAGCGAGCTCCTTGGAACGTATTCCACGGAGCCGTGGGTTACATGTTTGTGGTTGTAAAGCTTCGTTGACAGTTTTCTAGCCAACGTCGCACACACCTCGAAGCGAGACTTCGCTGCTGTGTGAGTCCATTTCCTGAATAATCACATTGATTGCGCTCCAGAAATCTTAGTGTCGACGGTTTTTCAGATGACGACGAATTCATGAACGACTTCACGAGCAGTCCATCCGTTCAGCAAGGGGTTACGGTACGTTTTGGATAAGTGTAATGGATTTTTTACCTGAAGACTCTCAAATCTAAGAGAAAAAAGAACAAAAACAGATTCCATTTTTTGTGAGGATCCTTTTATCGCTTTTCGAAGTGTTTTCACCCTCACTTACTCAGAATCTTTAGAAAAATGGCACCCCTCCAGAAAAAGCGCCACCGAAAGAGTGCACATGCTTGCCGTGAGTGAACTACTGGTCTTTCCTTGTTTTCTTTTAAATACATCATTGATCATTCCAGAAAAGTCCGAATTTACTATGGCACGCGTACACATAAGCAGATTGGACAAGTCGTGAAAGAGTTCTCACGCCTTCCTTATGGCGGATTAGTTCTGTATGTCCTTGAATTCTATGTTTCTCCTCAATTTTCCAGAATTAGTGACCTGGTATGTGGTGCTGTTAGCTCTAGCAGCATTGTGGTGTATTGAATAGACAACTAAGGCTTTTCTAGGTTCTTCTCCATATTTAATTCGCAATTGCAGTCACACTATTTTGGCGAGCAGAGAGCAGTCGTGTATCAACGTAGCTGCAAGAGAGTCACGCGATGTTTCTGCTTACTGCAAAGAGCTTTTGTCAGCTGGTGGTGTAGGTGTCATTGATTTTTAGAGCTCAACGTAAGTTCCTCCATAGGTTCTGCATGCTATATCGGTGATTTGTTTCAGATAGGCTGCCGGTACAAAGATGCCATGAAGGGGCGATTCGATAGGGCGCCAAATCTACGACATGTTCTTGAACGGACGGTATGGCGTGCAATTGATCTTTGTAAAAAACGCAGAGAATCTTTTGAGAATTCACATTATTCTCCTAGTCTGGCGCATGTGTATGGGTGCACCGTTCCTTTTAGCAGTAATTTATCGTTCCCTTCATTAATGTATAGCTGTCAAGTTATTTCTTTGCTGCCTTTACCTGTGGGGTTGGGGGGAATCTTATGGGCAGTGGTATCTGACCAGATTCCGGCGATTCTTTCTATTTCTTGACATAATATGAAGCAGTGATTGTTCGTATCCCTGCCTTTTCTTTAGGACTCGGTTGTTTTCGATATGGAAGAGTTAGTGGAATCTTTGTCGTCATTGCCGAGCCCGCTGTGTCCTTACTTCTCTTCCACCCGCGTGCTCACCACCGATGCAGATATTATTTTTTGCCCGTTCTCTTATTTAGTAGGTTCGTGGCACATCCGTTTCTGAGAGGGTCCACTCTTTCATTATTTACTAAGTTTAGACCCAATAATCCGTAACTCATCGGATGTTCATCTAAAGCATAGCGTGGTGATCTTGGATGAGGCTCACAACATCGAAGACACCTGCCGCGAAGCAGCCAGTTTCACCTTCTATGAAAAAGAGATTTCAGATTCCTTGGTGAACTTGAGGGAAAAAGGTAAAATCTTGAAAAAAATTCTTGCGAAAGCATAATTTGTGCTTATGAGGGCGCTTTTTTAGAGAATACAACGTTGAAGCTCATCGAGAAGAGCTCTGCCGCCGTTGATTTAATGGACGGCATGGAAAAGGAGGCGGCCAACGCATATATTGAAGCATATTCACTCGAGCTAGAACGAATCACTGCGGTAATAAATGTCCTAATTGTTTGAACTAGAATTCCAAATGATTTTTTTAAGCTGGCCCTTCTTGTGGACGATATCTTTAAGTGGTTTCGCGACTCATCACAAAAACTGCTACAATATGCTAGGAAAGATGATTCTAGGCTTTCATATACAGTGTAAGTTACACCTGTATCATTCTTTATGCAAAAATTGCTCCTTTTCTACCTTTCTTCGCAATGCGTGCATCAGTTTTCAGCCATCATGGGTATCTAGAAGTAGATTTGAAGCGATTTCACTTGCATCCTGATGATGAACGGTACCAAATAGTCGAGGTAACTTTTGGTAATTGCACTGTTATCTAACTACCTTTCTTCACAATGCTATCAGTAAATTGTATTTAATTTAGCCTGCTTACAAAGGATTAGTTGCAAGTTATCAGGAACCAAAAGATAACCGACCAGTCGATAACAGAGTAGGCTCGGTCGCTTTGATATGCGTGGAGAAGTGGCTCTATTTCATAGGATATTTCAAAGATGAAAACAAGAGAAGCATGTACAAGTGAGTTGTACTAGATAGAGTTGGAGCTCATTACTCATTACGTCTGGCCTCTCACCTCCATCTGGGCTGCGTCCGAGACGCATGTGGACCATTTTTTACCATGTAGTCGCACGAGCTACGAAAGTACGCATCAGATATGGATTGCTCCTAGTACGGTTGAAATAAAAAAGTGACTGCTAACGCTTTGTCTGAATTCGATAAGCATGCTTTGCTCAGCAAAACACATTCATTAGCGCGTTTTTGTTCAGCTTTATCCCTCTTCAGTTGATTTTTCATCTTACTATTTTTACATAGTGTTACTTTTGGTGCACATCTCTGCTTCTGCACGATTGCAGCCTTTTGTAAATGTTGTTTGCACAATGGCGCAAAGTTCTCTTCTATTATAGAGCACCCTGTGGGCAAACAAAAGGGCAAACCGGCGAATTCTCACCCACACGGATGTTAAAAGTGGCACAGATAGAGCGAAAGGGGAGGTGCGAGGGATGTGGTAGAAGGCGCAGTTTCGAGGGGCATAAGGGTGATCATAAATGCTCCGTCGTAGGGCTTATTGCAGGTAGTGGGTCGATGTGTTTTCGTCCTCTCAGTATTTCAGAAATGTGGAATCGAGGCTAAATTCGCGCTGTTCATCTTAGGCGCAGAATTTCTTAACTTGTTTATAGTTTTGTAGGCATTTGTAAGGGAAAAATTCAGAAATTTGAAGGCAGTCTGACCATAATGTGTTAACCGTCATCAGGGGTGCATAGTTAATCTAGTAATTGCATGGTGCCACAAAGCTGGTTATAGTGCGAGTTGATGTTACTATTATGGTGTTGACTAGTGGCAGGTTTGTTCCAGACGGAAATTTCAACCTGATCTGCTGTTCCAGACTAAATGTGTGTAGTGAAAAAGTGTACCAGTTCCACGAACGAGGATCCTACATCCAAGGTGATGGGCGGCGAGACGGCCAGTCTGTGAAGAACATAGGCTATAGCCAGATGACTGGTGAGGAATCGGATGTATGGCTATCGTCCACACAAGGGCCAGGTGGTCATGACCCCATACGATCCGGTTATCGAACTTCGTTCAATTTATGGTGCATGTGTCCAGAGCTGGTTAGTTCATCCATGTTACTCTGCATTTCCATGGAATCTCAGGCAGTTTCAGGCCTTCACCGATGCTTTCTCCGAATGCCGCTCCATTATATTGGCTTCCGGAACCTTGTGTCCTGTCGAGACTTTGAAGACGGAGTTGGGCTTGAAGTTTCATTCACAAGTATGTTCGTGGAAAGTCTAGGATGTGAAACGGATTGTTTCGAGTATATATCTTTTCTTTCAGATGGAAGGTGACCAGGTTATTCCTTCAGAGCAGATTTTCGCATCTGTCTTGCCAATGGTCTGTTTGTAGTTGTAGGGAAAGGTTGCACCGTTTTCAGTTGTAGCAACATTCAGGGTCCATCCGGTCACAGGCTCTGCGCTACCTACCGAAATGTCAACGAGGATAACAGCCCGTTTGTCAGCGAACTTGCATTAACTATACGGTAGTTTTTGTTTTCAAGTTGAAAGCCAGTAAGAAAGCATAGTAAGCTGTTTCAGCACAATCTGCTTGACTGTACCGAAGGGCATCCTCTGCTTCTTTCCTAGCTATCGTATGTTGACATTAGTCTTTGAATACATGGAAAACTCCTCTATTCTTCGCCAAATTCAACATAAGAAGGTATGGATGTCGAGGTGTATCCAGATTTTGGACCATTGTTGATAAGACGAATCTAGGTAGTTGTGCAAGAACCTCGTCGCTCTTCGGAATTGCCTATGGTGATGGAAGTTTATGAAGGTGCTATAAAGAATCCAAGTCGCCATGGCCGCCACGTCGATGGTGCCGTAATGTTCGCTGTTTTTCGTGGAAAGGTACATCATATCTTCCCATTAGTTCCCATTAGGGACTATTTATTTCATCATTTATTCAAATTTGACTAAGGTGGGTCTGCCTCATTCCTTGGTTCTCCTAGAGAGGAATTTTCAACTGGGTATTGTTAAGGGGTCCCCTGGTGCTTCCTTGAAAGCAGTCCATAGTTGCAAAAATTGTTTTGAACAGTAATTCTCAAATCGATATTTTCGGGTAGATGGCTGTGCAACTTTTTTATATTTTTTCTGGGATTTGTTAAATGAGGTGTGACAGTGTGGAAATTGGAGCATGAAGTTTGAAAATAGAGAGTGGGCCATAAATACGGTAACAAGCCGTGATTTGCTTCCAAAGGCGCATGTTCTGCCTTGAAGTTATATTAGGTTTTAAGGCCGTCTCTGGACGTTTCGCCAGGACACTGCTCAGTAGCATAGATTACGTCTGAATCAAAACTTCGAAAACAATGAATTTTAGGACCTACTGGTTTTGTCGGGTGGCCACTCAATTGCCGAGAACTAAGTTAAATGTGTTAGTAGTTTTTCATGGTACCTGGGAAATAGGCTTGCTCGAAACCCCTTAGGGGTTGGAAATCTCCAGGAATGAACTTCAAAAATAGGAAATAATATTCTGCCCAACCACTAATGCGCCGACACCTGCGACTTCAATTGGTGTCTCAAGGTTTGATTCGTGGCAGATGAGGGGTATTTCTAGATGTTTTCCTGTATTATATTCGTTGGGAATTAACGAAAATAAATCATGTGGCACTGTCCCGAATTGCTTTGAAGATCTTTTTCTCATTGCCCTTTTGTTGTTGCTGTGTTTTGGCCCACCCTGTACATACAAGAACAGCAACAGCATTCATATCCGAATGTATTAGTTGGTGCAAAGACTTTGCTAGACACTCGTTCGCAGGTGTAAGTACTTTTAGGTTTCCGAAGGAATTGATTTCACTGATGATCTCGCTAGACTGGTCATTTCCGTTGGCATTCCGTTCCCTAACGCCATGGACGAATTGGTATGTCAATTCGTAAGCTCCGAGAATATGATTTTAGTTTGTTTCTGGACTAATTACTCGTTAGTATAGTTTATAGTTGTTTCCATATTATCTATATGTGAACATATATTTGGACCAGTTTATATCTAACCGCTCTAATATGTCATCTCTGTTATATCACTATGGTTATGCTTGATTTCCAGGTGAAGGAGAAGAAGATGTACAATGATGAGTTCTGTAAAACTAAGGCACTACTCACAGGAGATCAGTGGTATGTCACACAAGCCTATCGCGCCCTAAACCAAGCTCTTGGCAGGTGATCACGGTTTACCAGCTTTGTTGTGAGCTCCTCGTTCTTCCTTAGCATAACAAAATCCTTCAACTCTAGATGTCTGCGTCATCGGAATGACTGGGGAGCTCTTGTCCTTGTCGATGAACGGCTGGTAGAACAAGCAACGACATCTGGATCGAGTTAGTTGAATGATGTCGCTACGTCTTCACTATATGGTGTCAACTTACAAGAGTTTTTTAGAAGTGGTGTCTTCAGCTCGTGTGTCAACGTGGATTCGAGACCAGTTGGTCGTTTACCGTCAGTTCCAGAACTTTGAAGCGTCTCTGTCAGATTTCGTACGGCGTATGCAGTTAAAAGATGAGGAGAAGAAATTTGACGTATCAGATACTCTGTAGGGAGATCGTGTTATTGGAGTCCTACACTTGCCTATTAGGTGCTCACTTCTGTTTACATTTTTCAATGGATCTTGTTGTTTTATTGTGATCTTTGACCTGCCACCGTTGTTGTTTCTACCATGTTCTCATTTTTTATTCACCAGTGCGCTCACTATTCGGGTGAAAATAATCGCTTGCAAACGGTGTAATATGTATCTGTAATAACTGTTTGATATTACGTTATAATGACTGTTAACTATGAACATAAACTACATTCTCTATTTCTATCACGTTAACTAGCGCTTCCATGCATAATTGGGATTACCAAGGGTAAATGTGTTGACGCGCGTGTTGGGGTGGGTAAATTTTGGAGTGTATCAACACGTTCATCCTCAATAATCCTAGTGATATATGAGGCCGCAGTACCTGCTGAATGTACGAGTTTGAAGACAATTTTAAATGTTGGAGACGTTCTGGAACACACTGAGGGAGCTTACATAGACGCTTGGTATCTGCTAGGAACAGGTGCAAGTGATAGGTTTGGTATACACATAGCAGAGAGTTCTGTGTGGCTTTGTCAGTGACTGCTATCGACTATTGAACGAAGTCGGATTTGAAAATCATCGAATAAGGTGGCTTTGTATAGTAGAAGTAACTCAAATAGTGTCATTCAGATGGAGCACTTTGATCTTACAGCGACCAAAAGTCATCCTTTTTTTTTAGGTTATTCAAGCTCAGTATTCAAGATCTGATGCTTTTGTGCTACAGAAGGCGCAACACTACCACTGGTGAGTCCAGTCCCCCACTTCTTCACAAAACCCATACATACCCATGCAAAACGTATACATATCCATGCAGAACCTATGCGTCTTCAAATTCGATGCAAATCCGGTGCAAACGCACGAAACACCCACGGCTTTCTCAATCCCAATTCTTTTCTGTCACTTCGCGGGGTTATAGCCGGCAGTTTTCGTGTAGGACGTGTTATTCCGACAGATCCGAAGGGGCTGAAGCCATTGTTCTTAGAACCGAATAAAACCGATCGAACAAATGAAGACATTTGGGAAAATTTCTCTCAAGAAAGCCCGAATACTTTGAGAAAAGAAAGGCTTAGAGCTGCTCATCATTCAATGTTATCTGGCACATCATGGCAACTGAGTGGTAGAGTCCCTCATAAACAGCACTACTTGAGTATCCGTGCGTTCTACCTGCATTTCTCGACTGCATATCTGAGTGCTGCAAGATTCTCCTTTGCCTTATTTATCTCCAAATGTCTCCCTCACTCAAGGGGAGTCAGCGGTATGCATCAAAATGAAATGAAACAGCAGGCACTCCGGCTGAGATACTCTCCATATTCACTGTTTTATTTCTCAACATCGAGAAACATTGGATTATCATATTTTCAGTCCCTAATAATCCTAATAATTGGTTCCGACATAACTTTATTTTTAAGTTGTCGGGTGACTACTCTGATAACTGTGCAGGACGAGCGAAGACCAAACGGCGTAATGGTTCGGGTAGAAACCATAGCAGCAACGGTTGCCAGTTGCTGCCATCCTCCCCTCGATTGCTGCTCAATCTGTCGGCCCTTTAGCAGCAATTGCTGAGGGACGGCAACAATCAAAGGGAGGATGGCAGCAACTGGCAACCGTTGCTGCTAGGGTTTGTACCCGAACCATTACGCCGTTCGGGCTGCGTTCGTGCTGCACAGTTATCAGAATAGGACCACTTTTTTGAAGAAACCCCACTTTTTCTTCCATATCTCGCCGCTTCGTTTGTACAGCCATCTTGGCAGCACATACGTAAGATAATGTTGGTTGGAAATTGGAAAGATCGCTTTTGCATTTGCAGGCATCGTTACCACAACACTGCCAATGAATGGACATTTTCGAATTCTGGCTGAGGAAAAACTTACTCAGGACGCCTAGGAACCGTGTTTTGCACCAGATTGAAAGATGTAGATCCCACGATTAAGACATGCGTGCTCATGCAATACACGTTTTTTTTTAGATTAATAGTTGTACACCAGCAATGGTCAAATCCGTACAAAACCCATACATACCCATGCGAAACGTTAGCATATCCATGCAGAAACCATGCGTTTTCAAATTCGATGCGAATCCGGTGCAAACGCACGAAACACCCACGGCTTTCTCAATCCCATGGAGAATTCAAGAATAGCGACGCAAACACAGTTTTTATCAATAGGTGGCTTCCTGAGTAAGCTGTAGGACAAGACTTACTCATTACAGGAATTTCTGGCATTCTGACATTGATTAGGTACTTGGAAGGCAAAAATAAGATACTGACATCCATATTTAGTACCGAATGTTTCATTAGTAATACATATTTGAATCCAAAAACTCGATTTCGAATGAGTTGACGATTCCGAGAAAGAGGCTTGTCAGGTCATCCTTTTTTTCGTATAATATCACAATCTCAAAAATTAGCACGCTTGTGTGAGAACACACCTTTAAACCTATCGGTTTGAAAGGTGATATGGTTACGGTAATTCGCACCTTCCTGTTAATGCTAGGGTAAAAGGTCATGGTGTTTTCTGAATCGGTGCTCTAAAAAATTCGACAGTCAGGGAGACTCGTTGTTTCCCCATAATTCTGAATTTTTATCAGTTGGCTGTACGAATATTATGTTTTCAGATTATCACTGTTACAGATGGCAAATCATTAGTTTCTAGCTTTTTAGACCCTGTTAAGAAGGTCGAGATACGAGCCGCATTAGAGAGCGATAACCGTATGGAGATTCAAACCCTTCTGACTCTACCACTTCCGTACATTCTCCACAGTTGCTTTTGGAAGAATATCGCAAATCAGTTCCTTATCTTGCTTTTCTTTGTACGCTACCGCGTGAAATAGTACGCGCTATCAATAAACGTAGCGGTTGAGTTTTTCTCATGGAAAGTTCCTGGTTGTTGACTGATACAGAAGACAGTACTATGCACTGCATCTTTATTTTGTCTTACCATGCAAGCATCCATTCAAAATTTTCACTCTAAAGTGCTGTACCACAAGATCTTGTGAACTGATAGGACTAAATATTTCCGGGAGGAAGCAGTTCTGCATCCCGGAATTTCGCCAGATTTATTTCATCTCTGCCTAAAATGAGGGGCAATCCCGCCACTTCGAAGTGGCTTCACCTCCGCTGAGTAGACTACAATTTCGAAATACATAGTTCTTCACCTTAGTGGATAGCATGTACAGCAGCGATTTCGAAATTTCTAAATGATCACCTTATGATGAAAGTCTTAAGTTGATCAAACCTCATATTTCATGTGTATTACACTTACTTGCTGTACTTCAAAACTGCTTGCTTTTTTACTAGACCATCCTTAGAGACTGTACCGATGAAATGTCTGATGAGAAGGAGCTTGTCCTCAGTATTGATTTTATGTCGAATTTTTTTTTAAAGTTTTTAGTGTCGAATTTTCATCTTTTTCTTCCGGAAAATAATCGATTCTCAAATATCTCATAGGCCTTCAGGTCATCAACGAAAGATTGTGAAATCCTCACCTAGGGTCTGAAATCCATACCCACGTGTACAGTCACTGCTCTTGATCTCAATCTTGGTGCTAGGAATCTGGTGTCCCTATTTTCTTTAGAACTGCAGCGGGGTCAAGCGTGTGTCGATAAATTATCAAAGGGGGGGTTGTACGGGGGGGGGGTGGGGAAAGAGGGGGGTCGTAGGGGGGGGGTCGTGGTCGGGAAGGGGTGCCTTAGTGTCGAATAAGAGGTAGAAAAAAAAGGTAGAAAAAACGGAAGAAGTGGGACACTGAATTATCCATACACAGAATTTGTTTTGACGTGATTAAACGACTTTAACAGTATGATTTGAATAGTGAAAAGTGGGGGTTATAGGCTAAAATTTTCGCACGTCCGTACTGAAAGTCCTAACCAGTCCTGCAGGCCAGTAAAAAGTCATTTTATGGATCCTACCCAATAGTGCTTTATTCCCAAGTTTCAGGTCTCCAGCTTCAAGAGGAAAGATTCAGCACGGGAATTACGGAGATGAGGTTTCGTCGATAAAAATAGCCTTTTTTCCATGTTTTTATCGACGGAGTTGAATCGCGGTGGAAGCAGCTGCTGAAAAACGAGCTATACAGCCTGAAAGCGCAAACCTTCGACTATTAGGAACCTGAAAAAAATTGGGACCTCAACGGGCCAGATCTTCTGATATTCGTGTCCGACTACAACCATGCCTCTGAATGAGTCTAAATTTTAGGCTAAAATTTTTGCACGTCCGTACTGAAAGTCCTACCCAGTCCTCCACCTCTATAAACAGCTATTTCGTGCTTTACGGTAGACCATCTCAAATCTACTACAAGCGCGTGTCATTTTACGCCATGCAAAAATTCTAGCCTCGGAGGGGATCGAACCCTTGACCATGTCGCTGATGTGTATGGTTGTTTTTCGTAACGAATACGAAGGTATTTCGTATAGAAACTCTGTACGGGCGCTTTCAGACTGAAATTCGCTCACAGCACATGCTTTAACCCTCAGCAAAAATTTTAGACTCGGTAGGGATCGAACCCTTCACCACGTAGATGGTGTATATAGATGTTCTTTCTTGATGTGCTCGAGCCTCATTAGTTACAGTCCTTGTCGAAAAGATAGACGGATTGCGCGTGCGGTTTCATATCGTCGCGGTCGCAGAATCGCGGTGGGACCTACTGGACCCTCTCACTTGGAGCATGCACTCTCCGCATCCATCGTTCAGGTCCCGCCGCGTTTCTGCAGTGACGGAATCCGTCTATCTTTTCGACAAGGACTGTACGTAAGCAACATTGCATAGTTAATGCACGTTTTTTGTCCACCGCGTACATTTCAGCGTTTTCCAAAAAAACTTCCAAACAACTAGTTAGATACAAAAGAACCTCTTTCCCCTTCCTATGCTCTGGCTCCACCACACCTCTCGCAGTACGAACACCTGAAATAGGATATATAAATATCTAAATTCTGCAAGCATAGGCGGAAATTTGTATGCAAAGGGGGGGAGTCGTATTTTTGGTGGCTCAAAGGGGGGGGGGTCGTATGGGGATCGACTTTTTACCATCATCACGCTTGATCCTGAACTGCAGTAATACAGCAGTGGTAACGATCTTACTCGCCTCAAGAGCTCTTTCTAATAGTAAATACACTGCTGAACTATACGTTTTATCTACTCATTGCTTTCAAACAATCAATATATCGATCGTGTGGTGCGGCGGAACCGAAAGAGTGGTCGGCGAATTGTTTGATGAGCCGGAGCTCGAGGTCGAAATAGACTTTATCCTCAAGTTGGAGCAACTATTTTTGAGATTAAATAATTTAGAAGCCGAACAGAGGAAATCGGGGATTTTGAGTTCTGTAGCTTTAGGCTATGTAATAAAGCAAGGTGCCACAGGAGAAATTGTGAATGGAATATGGTAATGCTTATAATTGTGGGGAGGTCTGCATGCTCCGTGACAATTAATTGAGCTAGGTAGACCATTTGGAGAGGAGAAGGTTGCCACTATCCTCAGGATCACCAGCTGCTCATGATGACTGACAAGAGAACACGTTCGGTTTTGTTGCGTGGGGGTACCCTGGGAGATGATTGGTAGGAGAAAAGCTGGTGGACGAGTTGGAGGTAAAATAAGGTAAAAAAAACCGTAAGCGGTGTAGATGTCGTCAAGCTTCGTAGATGTGTACATACTCGCGCTCCTCATCCATTCATACTGGTGGTGCTTACCTGCCGAGATATTACACCAACTTGACGCGTTTTCGCTACTCTTCTGTCACATCCTGACCCGTTCCTTAACAGGTCATAGCCGGTCTTTTCCATTTTTTTCATGCCAGGATCCATGCATTTAATGTCAGGACGTGTCAGAAACGTGACAAAAACGCGTGCGGTGACGCTGCGTCGCGGTGGCGAAGCGGTGTTCACGAATGCACCACGTTTGAATGAGGATGACCGCGAGTACATACACATGCTCTAGGAAGTGGCACTCAAAACCAGTATCAGAGGTGACCACATGCACCTAAAATTCATGAATAACATTTGGTCAGGTCAGCGCTGTTTAGCTCTGAAACTGATATCAAACTAATTTTCGAGAAGTCTCGGAATTTACAAACATCTGGGCTCAGACATGGTTCAACGACAAGAAAGAGCTCTGACGGGACACAGCCTGCTTTTTGTCCTATACAGGAAGCCAGTTCCCTCATGCGTTGCGAACGAGGCTGCTAGCTTTGTGTTTTCAGAAATGGCCAAATATTTACGCTAGGTTCCATGCACCGATTTATCTGCAGTTGTGCCTTTGTTTGCACTTTTTTTTTGTAATATTCTGTGTTTGATGAGTGCGTACAATTAGAGAGAGGACACAAAGTGCATCCATTACATAGAAACGATTTTTCCGCTTGCGTTTAGTAACTATCGCTTCGTTTTTATAACCTTATAGGCAATTTTGCTAATTTTAAAACTTGACAAATCTAATTTGGCAGAAAACATGTTCTCAGGACGTTCTGTGCGTTGACTTGGTCAGTTTTTTCCTTGTATAGTCGACACCTCGGACAACACGCTGTTTTATTCTCATTTTCGATTAGTCTATATTTTTTGAATAACATTATCTGGGGTATTCATAGTTTTCTGAATAGTTAGTTGATGGTTCATGTGGCTTAAAATTCGCTTTATTCGAAATTCGACTTGATTTCACCCGGAATAATCAAACGACTGGGACCAAGAAGCATTATTTCAAGTGAACAAACGTCTTTCTCTAAAATAAAGACCATCCCTGCTAGAATTGTACTGGATTCTCTCCAGAATCCCGTAAAGTATTACTCGAGTAAGTGATCGATACCTTTTTCTGGATACTGTAGAGATGAATTGTGTGCATCCCGCCCGAAGCAATTTAAATTGCTGCAGGGATTAGCGGACAATTTTTGTTTTGCCGGAAAATTTCACTTCCATTTGCATGTAGTCTATCGTTTGATGTCGACTATTCTTTAGGTACGTTCTTACAGTAGAGTTACGTAGAAGAGGGGTCATATTGCCTTTTTACGATTTTTTCTTTAATAAGCCGACGTAGCGTGGATTTAGATGGACTTGTATGTGAGGTGCACATTGGAGTATTTGGACACATCTTCTACGAAATATTTTTCTGGAAAGTTTTTCGTTGATCCCGGAGAAGGCTCATTCACTGTTGTTGAGTACAAACCAGACGGAAAGAAAGAAGAGGTGGTAACTGCCTGTTTTGTTATTCGATTTAAATTATTACTTGCTTAGCTATAAAATCTAATTTGGCAAAGTATCCATTCCATGCCATTGGTGCAGTTGTTTGAGATCACGCACAGGTTTTTTGAGCAGGAAGATTACTGCTATTATTTTAATCTAAATGGACCATTTACTCAAATGTTTTCTTTTCATTGCATTTTTATTCTTGAATTTATTACTACAACGAGACGATAGTTGAGTAACTGTGCATTTTACCTGCCTTTGGCGATGATCCATCGAGTTTATGCACTTTTATGCGTTGTTTTATCTCTAGCTTCTCTCCAACTATCGTCCCCAGTGAAACAAACGATGTCGGACATTGCCTGTTCTTATTTATATGACATATCTTCCATCTTTATTCGAGAAATTGGGTACAATCCAGAGACTGTTTGTGGCTACATTTTCTATGCGTTTGCCGATTATTTTTTCTTTTCTGTTGCGTTAGAACTAGAACTACCGCATAGATCCATTTTGATCCCTTTGTTGAAAATCTATTAAGAGAAGTTTTGAGTCAGATATCGCTATTTGCACCTTATTTCGGTTGGAGGGATGTAATCCATTGATTGATTCTAATATTCCCTTTAATTTAGCATAAATTCTTTGCTCACGAGTTCTCACCACTGGGAAGGCCTCCCAGCAAGTCTACTGCTCAGCAGTTTTGGCTGGATTTCGATATATGCAAACAGCCTTCAGGAAGACTTCATAAAAGGTATGTTTGGACACTTCTAAATTTGTTACTATTTGTTCTAATGTGTTTTTATCCTTCTTTTTCCTCTTTAATATATTTTGTTTAGAAAGCGAAAGCTCATTTTCAAAACTGCGGACCACTCTCAAAAGGTCAAGGATATTTATGACGAGTTGAATAAGATGTTCTCTAAAAAACCTCGTGAGTCTATCATCATTCTCCCATTCTCATAATATTCATATGGCGAGTTATTCAAGAGAATTCTCGGCTAGCTAGCGGCTCAAACACCTCTCCTGTGGGAATGCTGCGAAGTCGTCCTGATCCTGTTAAGAGCTCTCGCACGGAGCACAGACAGTAGGTTTCAGTAGAGAAACACTTCGTTTTTGATGAATTCTGTTTAAATTCTGCTTTAGAATTCTTTCCTTTTGCTTCTTATCGAGGCCTTCTTTTATTTTAATAATAATTTAGTCGTCCACCGAAGTTCATTTTCGATGATTCGCCTCCGCATAGGGCACCGGGTATGAATTTTATTTCATGTACATATGGTTAACAGTCCATGTGAACCGTTGTTGTAAGTTACGACACGCTCAGCATTTTGATAGAAAACATCGTTTAGATTTGTTTTCCTGGGAACATCCGAGCAAAAAACCGCCAAGTGTTACCGGTCTGAAGCCCGCGGAACCTAGAAATGTCACCAGTCAAACGAGCATACTGCTGGAGAACTCCTTTGGTTCCTGCAATAGTAGCGTTCAGGGACCAGCGAACGTTGTGGTCCAGGAAATCGAACGGCCCAGTATCTCAAACGACAATGACATAATTGAAATAATCAGCAGTGAGCCTTCCCGACCATCTGCCTCCAAGTCTTCGAAACCGTCTTCCATAGTAGATGTGAGGAACAACAGAAGTGAAGGGAACGCGAAGTCGGGAGCATCTGAGCTTCACTCAGCAGAGAATGGCAAGGAGACATCTAGTGCCAAGTCGGGACTTCCGGGCATCAGGTCGAAAGAACCTTCTAAGGAGCAGCAGAGCCAAAGGAGCAAGAAACCGAGCACTTCAGACAAGTCTTCTCAGGGCAGTATAATAACAATGATTGAACAGAAATCAATAGAATCTTCTACTATTCGTGTCAGTGCTCCCTTCAAAGCTCGCTCCCATACGGTTACTTTCAAGCAGAAACGGACCGAGTCCAGTCCAACCGGTCCATCACTGTGAGTTCACTTATTCTTACTTTTCGTCAAGATTATCTTAACGGCAACACCAACGCTCTGAAGGTTTGGTCGTAATTCGAAGTTTCGTAGTCGAAGTCGTAATTCGAAAATCGCAAAATCGGTGGAATTCGTGGTACGTTGTGAGACTCAGTTGTGAGGGATTTCCAGATGTGTTCGGGAGAATGACCATAGTTTCCTGAGAGAGATGAGACGTTTGGCGGTCCAGATCATAAATAGCATTGAGACCACTTTCAGGCCTCTGAAGAAGACGTTACCGTCGAAACGTCGGGCCGATTAAAATAAAGAATTCCATCTACCAACCTGAACGGCGCAGAAGAATATCATCAATTATCACAAGTAATTCGAAGTGTTTGGATGCAATATTTTGCCAAACATGGTAGTAGAAATAATTTAACTGAGGTGGGAAGTACCAATCAGTGCTGGTATTCGTGAACATTGAGGAGCGGAAAGGGGCGTGGTCTCTTCCCGTTCGTGTTGCTTCCAGATGGGTACCTTCCTAGTCACCCATCTGAGTAAAATAGCTGTTCATGAAAACACCGATACGCAATCCACGCAGGGATTAAGTGCTCGGGAAGGCCAAATCCTAACGTCATTGTTGGAGGAGTTAAATGTCTATGCCAAAATATTCAGGATCGTTATTGAGTAGTCGAGAAACTCCGTGGTGCGCGCGTTCCGATGGCCATTAAGCGAGAACCTTTACATTGTTGCACATATTAACGCCAGTGCAATGAATTCCAACTGTTTAACCCTAAGACCTGTCCACATGGCGAGAATTTTTAGTGGTTTGGTGTTTGTGAGGGTGTGTTTTATGTGCATTTTGGGTCATCCTGGTTTACCCGCGTTTTCTTCGCTTGGATAGTCTTCTAACATGGAAGCGGCATTGATGTTTTGATCTTGTGGTGCCCACATGCCTTTAAGGCAGTGTATCACCTTGTTTTCTTTCTGGGGTTTCAGCGGATTCTGAATCTCCTTGATGCCCTGAATCCAGCAGTATATATAAAACGTTACAAAACGGTTTCTAAACCCGTTTTTAGACGTTTTTCGGGACGGAATTTGTAACAGTTTGTCGAGCTGAGTGGACGCGTGGGGGCGTTGATCTCATCGATCGGACACGTGAAGACGTGTTGGCCAACGTTGCAGCCGCAACGGGCAGCCAGCGTTTTCGTGGACCGCCCCGCCTAAGTGGTTCGTAAACAGCACTTCGGGAGCCTCCGAGAATGAGGGTTTTCTCACTTTTATGCGTTTCAACGTGCATCGTTGGAATCAGCGTGACGAGGGCGTCTAGAGTCTGTTGATATCTACAACCCACGAATCGAGGTCACATCTTTAATGGGTCCAACGTGAATTTCAACGATTTAAAAAGGTTAAAAGGTTGGAATCATTAGGACCAAGGTAGTATGCATCAGGATGTGGCAGAATCATGATAGTAGTATTGCGTGGCAGCGCTCAGACAAAAGTCCGATCGAGCGGAACGCGACATGGCTGCGAGATCGCCCCAGTAGAGCGGGCGATAGCCATGTCGCGTCTTGCGCGCACGGCTGTTTTCCGTACGAGCGGGCTGCGACATCCGTGAGAGCGCTCCGACAACCAAACGAGCGGGCCGCGACATGGCTGCGACCCGCTTTACCGGCGCCCGCTCGCGCCGCACATTTTTCTGAGCAGATCATGGGGAAGACATTCCTTCTTCATTTAGACACTCCACTTCGTATCCGTCGTCTTTCGGCTATGATCACATTTTGGCGAGGGGCTAGGCCACCATTCCCCTCTTCAACGATCCTAACATGTTGATGATGGGCCTATCACCTCGCTAGAATAGTAGCGTAGCCACGGCACAATCCACTATGGGAAGTGTACTGTCTGAAAGGCCAGGAGTGTGCAAAGCGAAAAAACTGTGGACAAAAAGGTCAGGGTGGCCGTCACTATACACGTATCGACATGTATATTCGTGCATACTTTTCTATCCTCGTAATTGCCACGTTAACATTTTCGCCACGCGTCAATTCGTACCTTGCTTGCATAACACAAATGTTCGCACCGTGTGCCTTCAATTTCAACGCAGAAGTACTGCTCTCGTGCTGACTTCCATTAGTGACGCGTCGTGATACACGGCAAATTTCTGCGATGCAACCATGAGTAGGTCAGGAGGATCGCTACTGTACGTTTCAGTAGAGGGGTATTGTAAAATTCTCGTCAAGAGTTCAACATTGGACACATACATAGGTTTTTTTGGTTTAAGTTAGAAAGTGATATTAGCGTTGGTGTTGCCTTTAGGATCATGGGGTTTTTCTTCGTTTATTATTTATGTACATAATGTTCACGTTTTCAGAGCAAAAAGACTCGCTTCGGACTTCAGGAAAGAGGTGGCTTAATTTGTTTAGTTTCTTTAATTGTTTCCATTACTGCTGCTAATCTTTCAAGCCTATACCCAACGATGCTACTATCGACCTCGATGGGCTCAGTTCTCCGTCATTTTATGGGTCGTCTAGGCCAAGTTCAAAGTGAGTTCTCTTTTTTCTGCTGTTCTGCATATCTTTGCTTGATACAATCATTTTTTTTTTTGCAGCAGTCAGCAAACTCAAAGGCGTGCTGGTGAGATCGTCAGTCCTCGTCCACAGTTGTTGGCTGATTCGGTACGAGTTTAGTCCTTTATCCCCGTTGTTAGGCTAGGTTGAACTGGTGGTCACCAGCTGACATATGGAGAGGGGTTGTCGATGTAAGCAGAGTTTTTTCTGCGTTTAAAAACTGGTTATTTTGCATTGCATTGGGAGGCGTTTAAACACTGGTTATTTTGCATTGCATTGGGAGGAAGTTTTTTTGCGCTGAAAATGTCGTAAGGATCGAGTAAAACTTATTGTGTGAGGGAACTGGGCAATCAAGCATGGTATTTGTTTTTTGTAGCCTTCATTAGCCATAGGTTCTAACTCTACTCCCATTTCTCATTTCCAGATTTCTTCATCTCGTTGTCTGATGAGCCCACCATCAGGACCGAAAAGTCTGACAGGCTCCTCTCTACAAATGAACAGGTAATATTGTTGTATTCTGGAGAAGTCTCATAATTTCCAGACCCTTTTAAGGTTTGCGTGGATGTTTTTGTCATTGTGAAGGTTTTTTTTTGCAGAGAAGCTATAACACCTAGTCGCAAAAGGAAGGAAATAGATGAGCCATTTTCGAAGGGCTCTAACGACGGAGGTGTCTCAGACAGTCTATCTCCGACGGCTGCAGACCAACAATATTCGCCTTACTCCTATCGAGGGTGAGAGCGCGTGATGTCATCTCGCTCATCCTATAAAATCTCTTTTTTTAGGCTGGAGAACCTGACAAATTCGTGCTACATGAATGCCACTCTTCAAGCTCTAGCTTCAGTCTATCCTTTCTACTACCGTATGCAAATGATTCAGCAACGGAGAGAAGATGGAAGCTATGAATGTTCCGAATTTGTTAGGTAATATCGTTGTATGTCGATATTTTCAATAATTAACCTGTTGCTTTTTTAGGAGATTTAACGAGGTTCTGCACAACCTCGTTTCGCCAGACCGTGATAAAGATACTAAATATGGTTCGGCCACCAAAGTTTCGGTAAGCGTTCATTTCATATTTCCTTATTGTTTTCCTTTTTATCATGTTTTAAGAAATTAATTTTCTCAACTTATTGTGATTTGAAATTAAGTTTTTTTGTTGATTCATTTTTCTGTGGATTTTTCCTGTCGCTGTCCACTCACCAGTTTTTTTTTTTGCTATATCTCCCATGACACTGAATTGTCTCCATAAGCTATTTCCACTGCTGTGTCTGTTTCCTTCCACCCCAGCTGCATGTTGTGTTGCCCTCTGCTGCGGGATGTGTTTTTCCTAAACTCATACTACTGGCACAATAACCCATTTGTCACTCTGTTGATACGCTCACTGTAAAATCACTAACTTTATTTGAAAAGTCTGGGACTGGGGCCCCTCTTCAGGTTCATTGGCTATCTGTCCCTTTGTGGGCAAGCATGGGGTGCCCTTGAGGTTATTTCTACGTATTTTCCAGAATTGTTCTGGGAAGAAAAATGATAAAAAATTTGGGAGACACGAAAAGATGTCAAATATTTCCTCTTGAGAAAGCTGTTACATTTTGCACACTGGCTTGCTTCTGGGAAGATCCTTCATCCCTAATTTTCTGAAAGCCTGAAAGCCTGTCCTCATAAGAATTCATTATTTTGCAACTCTAGTTTTATTATTTGGAGACAACACTGATATCCATTCGCGATCACCACGTATTGTGGTTCACATACTCCTGCCCAAACAGTTCTTTCTGTTTTTTTTTTTCGAGTGTAGCATGTTTCCTTCAAATTCATCTTGGACGGAAGTCCTTGGTCAGTGTTTTATCGACCTTTAGCGTTGCTTTGACTCAGAACTTCTTGACAAGTGTTTTTAACGACCTGTAGCGATTACATTCCTGAACAACCTCGTTTGCTTTCTTGTTTTATTTTTAAAAATATCCATCACGCTTATCTCGAATGGCTTCGTTGCTAACCTTCTCGAAGCTCACTTTCGATCCCTTGATTCTCTCACTAAAACCCACGCCTTATTTGGCGTTCTAAGGAAAGTTCGAAGGAAGTCGTGGGATAGAGTTGATGACAAGGAGCTGTTATCTTTTGACAGAATGGACGTTTAGGGGTCGGCTAGTAAACTTTTATTGTACTTTCCCATGGGGATGTTTGCTCTATCTTTCTGTAGTATTTTAGCTGTAAACGCTATACTGTCATCCTAGCATTGATGTACGTTCACACATGTACTATTTAAAATCTTTGAGAATATTTCGTAGGTTATTTATTTCGTAGGTTCTTCAAGCGCTAAGGACAGCCGCCGGAAATGAGCTCGGTTCAGATCCTAATTTTGGATCTAATATGCAGCAAGTGCGTTTAGTTTTAGTATTTTGGTTGGAAGGATTCATTTTTTGTCCAAACACATAGTTTAGGACGCTCATGAATTTCTGGCAAAAACTCTGGAAATTCTTGAGAAGGAGGCTTTACGCAAGAAACGAACCACACTGCAGAACAACGAAATGACTAAAAGTCCTCATACTGAGGTGAGCAGCTTTTTGTCCACTTTCATTCCACTGAATCCACTGTATATATTGTTCTAGCAGTCCACTTCCTCAGCTTCATCAAGTAGGAATCCAGCCGGAGTCTTTCAACACAAAATTAGGGATAGGTGCGCACCTTATTGGGAAATTTTATGTATTTTTTTATTTGGTAATTCTGTCTACTCTAGGTTTGGTTGTGAACGTTGTGCACGTGCCAGCGAGATGACAAATGATGCAATTGATCTTACTGTAACCGTCAGGTATTGCTAGGCTGAACAAGCTTTTAACTCATACTGGTTGTGTTTCATCGTACTTTTCTTTATTTGATTTTAATTCTAGCGCCGGAGATTCTATCCAGAAAATGATTGAGAATGCTTTGGCACGTGAAGAAATTGAATATAAGTGTGATCATTGCGGAACTGGTGCTGGGTTTATCAGCCGTGCTTTCGCTACTCTGCCACAGTAAGTATTAGTAGATTTCTTCTTTGTTCTGCTTGTCTTAGTTTGCTGCTGTCCTGTGTTACTCCCTTTATCTTTTTTTTCACCATTTTCCAAAATCAGACTGTATTTGTAATACGTCTTTGTGATCGGTCGCCCGAGTTTTTGATTTAATAAAAAAAAAGTAATTTTAAGGATATAGTACTTAGTCCATAATTTAGTTCTTTTCACTCTCCTTCATCTCCTTGTTCCAACTTTAAGGTGTCTACTTCAATTCTTCAATTTTCTGCCTATTCCTTACCTATTAGATTTCTTCAAGTTTCTTGCCGAGTATTCCATAATGTTATAGGTCATTGATAGTTGTGGTCAAACGTTACCGCTTTGGAGAGGCTGGTGGCAGCAAGGTTGAAGAAAGAATAGGAGTCAGCAGAGAGCTGTTTTTGAAAGATCTCTTCGTTGACTCGGAGGTTAAGAAACAAGAAGGCGTCGCAAGACGGAGGTACTATCGACGTTTCAAAATGAACTACTTTGCGACTAATTACTTGATTTAATGTCTGGAAATTTACAGCTTGTCGCGATCAGTCGAGCCCTTCATTGGTGATCCTAGAGAAGATGGGCGGTCAGATGATAGTGGCGTGATTTCTGAAGCTGAGAGTGTCAGTGTTACGGAGGAGCGGACACAAAACTCTCGGACATGCGGGAGTTCTGTCGTAGCAAATGCTTCCGTGGTTATGATGGACTACGAACCAGCTCAAGAATACGTCTTCGAGTCTTCTCAAGGTTCCGATGCCATGGAGACTTGCGAAAGTGCAAGGAGCACTGCGGAATCGGTACTCATCCTACTGTTATCGATGTATTCTGCACTAATGCCTTTTTCTACAGCATATAACGATTGATAAGCATGCCTCCGCGGATTGCTCGTTGACAGCCGTAGAGAAACCACGCACTCCTATTTCCACAAAGGGGTCTACCTCCAGTCATGCAGAATCAGGAGATCAGCCATACGGGCTATCGCGTCTGGCGCTTTCACCTTTGAAAATGAATAGGACGGCCAGCGCCAAGGAAGACAAGGTCTGATGATTCTTTTTTTTTCGAGACTTTCCTTTTGCATCGTCTTCACTGCTGAAGCAATCTACCATCAAACCGTAGAATATTTGTTTTTCTTTTGATAGAGATCTACACTAAAACGGTTCTCTACTAACATTTCTATGTATGTTTGACCCTAATAATGAAAGCTCTTTTTCTTTCTATGCTTTTGAAGGGTCAAGGATAACTGCACCTCAAGAGTGGCTGAAGTTGTTGCTGTGTGTAATTATTTTAAGAAGAAAAATTGACTTCGTCTGAAAAATGAATAGGCCTAAGCATTTCGGCCAAACACCGCAAAGTACACCACCCCATCGTTTTCGGGAATTACTGAGTTACTAGTGGACGTCATACAAAACTATGTGGCGTTCTTGATAAAGCCGGCGAAATTCCTTTGCCTTGCCTTGATCGGGTAGGCAGAACCTTGCCATTCTGCCTTCCCGATCATCTATTCATTCATTTATTTATTTGGATGCCGATGTGCTTTATAAGAAATGAAATTTGGAAAAAAAAAACAGCGATTGACCAACATCGGTATCATAACCAGGCTCCTCCTACTGCTAATCGAATTTTCTTTTAAGCTAAGCGATTCGTTCGCATCCCCAAGAAAGCTAATGGTTGTGGAAAGTATGGACATGGACACTAGTGCAGCGACTTCCTCTAGTGAATGCGTTGTTAGTTTGTTTTATTCGTTTGTTTTCTTTAAGTATCAGGGGGCTTTCAGCCGATCATTTGCACGTATCTGATTTCCTGTACATTTACAGCTTGAAGATCCAGAAAAAGAAAACGCCCTGTTCAATCCGTTGAAGCTTACCCCGGAAGTGGAAGGTACAGTTATCAAGCAGAGTGGTGGTTATCTGAAGGAAACAACACCAGATGTTGAGGTTTGCGCTCTCATGCAAGTGTAGTAATGTATTCTAGTCAATGTAAATTTGATTTTTAGAGTGCTCGCAGTGGCGGTAGCTCTACGGCTTCTCGTGAAATCGCCGATATTCCTAACGTTGGTTTCTTCATTGGCTTTCTCTCATTGGCTCAGTTGTTAAAAAGTCGCACAAAGCTTTATATTAGGATACTGGGTCTGCATCTACTCAGTCGGACGATAATGTCTTAGAGAAGGATGTGAACTCTTTGAAGCTGACGGATACTACAGATGTGCCGAGTAAGCGTGCGCGTTTGGAAAACAATATCGATGCAGGGATAACGGTAAGCTTTGCGCAGTGGTTGCTTCTTGCTGATTTCTTCAGAAAGCCAACTGTGGACATTAAATAAGAGGCTTCAAAAGCTACAAAAAACGGGTTGAAAGATGTAAATGATAGCTGAAACTAGCATTTTTCTCATGTTTAATCGTCTCCTAGTCATCCATTGATGTTTAAAATTTGAGCACAGAATTCCCTTGCCCATATAAACATTGACAAGCTCTGCTCACTACTATTTAAGCTGTTCTGCGGTTTCTGTCGAGCTGTGTTTTTTTTTTTCAGAAATGTTCCACTTTTGAAGGATGGTTCCCCGATATTTCAGGAACTAATGAACACCACTCCGCCCTTAGCATCGAATGAGCCGAGTACTTCATACGCTCGTCAAGTAACAGAGCCTTTGAGGCCGTCATCACGTACTCCAAAATACAAACAACCGCCTACAACCCCACTATTCGAGCAAATTTCGGTTGTTGGAGAAGTCGAGGTACGTAGCTTACCCGCATTACGATCTTCATTCCGTTAGTTGTTTACGTGTCATCTCTTTTGTTCGTAGCTAAGAATGCAATTACTAGACATTACTTGTTGCCTGATGATGCACGTTTTAAGGAAAAGGTCACACTGATGTTCCGGCCAGTGGTCGAAGAGCGCCAAAGACTTTGGTGTCAGCGATTCGGTTTCAAATACATTGGCTCACCAGAGTGCGTAATGTTTTTTTTTCTGTGTGGTTTGGAATAGTAGTGGGAATGGGGAGTGCATTACAGTTTGTTACATGCTTTTATTACTTTTGTTGCGCATTTTCGTTTTCCACATTTTCAATCGTGGTTACGTTCAGACGTCGCAGAAAGATTTTCGGTCGTGAAATTGAGTTTTCATTGCGAGATATGCCGCAAAGTTGTGAAGTCCGCGGCGATGGCAATTGCCTGTTTCGTACACTCAGTTGGTGGATAACAGGCGGTAGTGAGAAAGAGTATTTCCGCTTGCGAGAAAAGGTTGGTTAGAATTATTTCCTGTTTTTATTAGTCTTCATCGCAACTGTTCAGCTCATCTCTTTCATGGCAAAATATAGAGCGAACTTTAGCAGCTTGTTACTAAGCCAACAAGATATGGACAGTCATTTAGAGTGAGTTTTATTGTTTGAATTATTCAAACGCTATATCACTCTGAAATTTATTCTGTACTCTTCAGAAGAATGTCGGAGGATGGAGAATGGGGGACGCAAGTGGAGCTGGCTGCAGCTGCTTGTTGGCTGGGTGTGAACATCTATACATTTCTGGAGGGAAAATGGCTCCGCTACAGGCCTCTTTTCCGTTGGAGCGTTGATGGAACTCCACCAGTCAGTGAGTGGCTTTCTTATACATTTTTAAAATTATTCTATCAGGAAGTTCGAGTGACTGAAGGATGTACAGAGGCAGTAGCCAAGGAAAATGGAGCCACTGCAGAATTTTTTAAATGACGATTTTAGAGTTTCTCTTGCTGGTTTCTTTGTAGTCGTTGTTTTTAGCCATATCACGGGATGAGTGTAACGATGACAGAGGAGCCATCTTCATATGTAACGCTAGCGGTTGTCATTTCCAGCCAGCTGTTAGCGTTGAACCTCACTATGTAAATTCTTTTCTTTTTTTTTGCTTACCAACTTTTTTTTACAATAACCAGTCATCATTTTTCAGACTAGACGTAATTTGCGACCACGTAGAGAACGGGAGTTTGTGAAGGTATTACTACTAACTCGTTCAATATTTCATACTGTTTTCTACATGGTTTTCTTTGCTTAGGAGGCTTCACCAGTGCGTGGCACACCTGAACCACCATATGTGTTCAATGCCGCGGACGGCCCCGTTTACTCCTTATCGGCAGTAATCTGTCATCATGGGGACTCTCTCTTAACTGGTTTGTTCTTGAAACGTATTTGAATATTGAGAAACGATCCCTTTATAGCGAAGTGATCCAAATAGTGTACCTTTTGAGTGAGAATACCGTACCGTGCCATACATATATTTGTTTATGCGAGGTTGGTTATTAACGATGTCTTGAACACGTAAATCTTCAGGACATTTAGGACACTATTCCACCTTTTCTTTGGATGCTACTCGTCGCGAGTGGCTCGACTGCAATGATCATATAATCACAAAGGTGAATATTTGTTGATTTCCTTCGCTGTAGCTCCTCGGGTATGGAGCGTTGCATCTGGAAGAGGCGGTGCCGCCAAGCTCTGCGATTGGGCAATCTATTCAACCGGCCAATCACAGAGTTCGACCGCATCACCCCCTGCATACTACGCTCCTACGCTGAACGCGCAACTTCTCAGTTTTTTTTCACTTTAAATTTGCTGTTATATATCCATGTCACATTCCAGGTGTCCGAAGTTGAAGTGATCGATAATTCGTCTTCATCTGGCTATATATTCATATACAATCGAGTTGAAGATCCACTCCACAGACTGTGACCTTTCATTCGATACTCGGTGCTTAAACAGCAGGATATTCGTGTGATTTCAGAGTAGTTGAACTCCATTCAATCGGTTTGTAAAGTCGAACAGTGCAGTTGTTTCTAGGAATTGTGAACGGACTCATGCTAGGTTGTTTTGTGCAATGTATTCCTCGTGTTCTCACTATTGCTTCCGTTTTTTCTTCGTGTATATATAATTGTTGTCATTGCCTATGTCGTTTGCGCTCCTCCATTTGCATGCCCTGTGTTGATCCAGTGAATCTCGGTCTCTGTTCCTGTACTCTCTCCCAGTTGACTTGTACCCATCAGTCCGCTGAGTTGGGCATTGCCTGCCAGAATGTACTAGTATCTCGTATGTCGATTGGTGAACCCTACCTCGTCATTTACTAGCCATTCGACGCTCTGCATACCTTTTCTTTGGTCTCTCTTGTTTTGCTTTGGTATTTACATTCTTTGGTAGTTAAAAAGCATTTTACATGAGTTTAGAGAGTTTTGTTGCAGATAAACCTATTTTAATGTCAGTCGTGATGTTATGTATATTCCAGCATTTTATGGTTTTGGTATCACATGTCATTGGGCTATCTAATATTGTAAAGCAGTAATCTCCCAACAAGTTATTTTGTATTTGTCTCCTTCAGATGTCGAAAAATACGAATTCAGAAAGGAAGAGGAGGCGGTTCGAAGTAGAGTGGGAAGGTGTGCATGACGGTGAGTTGGTTAGGATCCTGCTCGCTTGTTAATTTAATAGGTAGGTAAAGCAGAAAGGAAGCGATGGTTCTTTTCATTTCGAACTTTTCATTATTCGAAAGAAACCGAATGAAACTAGAAGGTTCAGATTTGGTTGCGTTCTGAGACTATTGGAGGTGGAACGAACGAACGCAGATGTCCTTATTAGCGCTAACGACAATTGCGACGAAAACAGTTATGCTGGAAACTGAATTATTCGTAGTTGTGAAAGCGCTAAAAATAAGAACGACGCTTTTGATGACAAGCTGACGCAAGCACGCGATATAAAAGTAGTGTCGATAATTGTGTGCGAAGCATTGAAATTTGCAGTAGGACGCTAGATATAATTAAGTGCAAATTGAGAGCTTGACTAATCTATAGGGAGATTTTTACCTAATGCATACCTGGCTCAAACGCTCGATTAAGTGATAAATAGGCCAGGTCGCGCCTATGATGCAACCCATACCCTGGTGCGACCGTTGTTTGCGACATGGTGCCTGCAGATTCACAGCACTTACTGTGGATTCCACTCCTAGCTGGAAAGCCGGGTTGACCTGTCTCCATGAAAATCTTTCGCGAAACAATGCGTTCCACACATGTTTGACGCTCCTGGTAGAAATTACCCTCCCTCATCTCAAAAAATGACGAATGTAGATGTGGTTTCTAGGAGTGCTACAAAGATTTAATATAGAAGAACCAATTTTTAGCGTGCAAATCTGACGCCATCACCAATAAAATTGCAGCTCTAACTTAACTTTCAGTCTCAGTGCTTCATCAAAAATAGTCGCTGTAAGAACGTAGTCAGCAAGAAGGTCTAATCTCATTCGCACAGTTCCTAGTGGATCTTTGACAACCGTGACAATTATTCAGAAAGATTGGTGTTATTCAAGGGGACTGAATACGAAGTCTAAGAGGCCGAATTATATATCGTAGCTAAAATAGTTTGCTATAAACTTCGGTTATTCAGCAGGTTTCAAACTATCCTGCTTCTGCAACAGAACACTTTGTTAAAACAAAAAAAATGGTTAGGGTCGATATATATTTATACATTATATATTTATTACATGAGGTACCTCATGCTGAAAGTGAGCAAAAACAGAAAAACAGAAATCTTAGGTATTCTGCCAGAATACCTAGGATTTCTGTTAATACCACCAACATTGGGGTTGTATAGTACACGAATTCGAAGACCAGTTACCTTCTGACAGTGTAGTTTTTTTTTTTAAAGTGACAGCTACTCCAGTACATGCAATTTTTTGGATAAGCCCCTGAAATGAGTTCAGTTATCTGTCAATTGCAAAATTTCAATGTTGTTGCGGTTCTCCGCGACAGTGCAACTGTGATGAAAATTTTATATTTGAAGATCTGCGGACACGTGTGCTAATGTCAGAGAACTATACGACGGCTCGTTATCGTATGCTACTCATATCAGCTATACGAAAAGACATCAGCGATGAGTTTAAGCAGGTAAATGTTGCTTATCTCACAAGCAAGAGGCGTATTCTCAAACTTAATCATTTAGCTCCTTGAATTGCAAATGAAAATCAAGTTCGGAGAGTACGATGATGCTATTAACTACCTTAATGAAGTGTAAGAAGATTTCTTCTCATTTACCATAGAGGAGTGATTAAATTGAGTTGTTCAGGATGCGTGATAATCGTGATTTCATTTACAAAGTGATAGAAATGGTTGCTGATGACTATACACAAAGAGGAGTGGAAAATATGGAAGGATTCGGATGTGAGCTTTTTTTTCTGAGAGAGAAATACATGAGCTAGAGATAAGCACACTAAATTGCACTCGCAGTCATTGGTGGTCTGGAGGGGATAGAGAATCTGTGCCAATTTATTGTGGAATATGGCTTGAAAATTTGTATTGGCCTGCTTTTGACGTTTTCTCTAAATCCAATGTCCAATACACTTATTTTTTTTATTGATTTTTATCTATATATAATTTTCAAAAATCATACTGTAGATGCAGGATGAGCAGGGGCTATCTATGGAATCTCAATTTTCTTCCCTCCTCCTTATGGGCCGCTTCTACCACTGCTTACACCCAGTTTCTATACAGTCCTCACAGCAATGTCTCTTGCTTTCTACTTTATTAGCTCTACAAATCAAGCAAGGGTGATTCTTGTGTTTGAGGTTTCTTTCAACACTACGAGTTAGACCAGGGTGTTGCATTGTTCAAAAAAGCAGCGGATGCTAATCCAAGCAAGGCTTGTCCGATGTTGCTGGCTTTCCTAGCAATGCGCCCTCAAGCGTTCAACGCTGTTTCTGTAAGTTGTTTCAGCATTTTTCCAAAGTTTATTTAGCTCCTTGAATTTATTTCTTTTCTAGGGGTATCTCATGGAAACCTTACGCAAATCAGTGGAACCACCCCACGGCCTAGGTAGGTTTCTTGCATCTTCAATATCATACCTGAATAACTGAGTTACATCATGAACTTCATTCTTGAGCAATGAAAAGGAATGCGCTCACACATCTTCACTGCTCTCAGTTCATAGAAATGCTTGTTGTTCAGGTTATCCTTAAGGTTTCTGTGTAAATGGAACTTTTAAAGCGTTATATCATGCAAATGTGTCAGTCAGAGTATTATGACTCTGGTGATGTTATGGATAATTCATCTGGATTGCAGTTGCGTTTGGAAACTCTTTGCTGGGAATGAACTTTGGAAATCTAATGCCAGACGATATTCTCTTCGTATGTGATGCAATACTACGATCAGCATTTCGCGATTCACTTACCAACGTGCCGGGAGACAAGTATGTAGATGAATTTTATGAGAGAACTTGGAATTCTTTTCCGGTAGGATTGCACGGAATCAAATGTAGCATTGAGAACACCAGCTTCTCGAGATCCATTCCATGTGAAAATGAAAAAAAAAACAATTCAAACAGGGAACGGGAGAGAGAAATCAGGCTGACGTCATATTGGGACTACCCCACTTCTCGGAGTCGTACTCCACAAGTTTTTGGGGTAGGGTCATTCATAGGCTGCCATGGAGGTCGAAGGTTATTCATATTTGTGGTAATTACATTGTAGACTAATAGTGACGTAATGAGAAAATGATGTTGGGGACGAAGCAAAAGGTTCTTAAAAAAGGAAACTAGATCGACTACAGCCCCAGTTTCGGGACTACCTAGTATTATGATCTTGGTCAGGCTTTCAGGAACAAACTATGATAAAAATTTGGGCCCACCTACTTATATTTGTAGCATATTTTTTTTCAGCAAGGACACCAGAAAAAAGTGCGATCGGAACGCTAACAAGTTCATCAGCCTCACTTACCCTTTCTTTGCGGCAGTCAGTGCTAAACTCGGTCTTCCGATATTTGGAACAAAGTGAGATACTAATTTCCACTCGAAAGTTCTGGTTTTCATCCTAAATTGTGCGATGATCCAGGGTTGAACGGTCAGGTGTGCTGCTCGAGAAGTTGGTAACAAGTCTACCAGACAAATGGTCACCACCTGTGACACGAGTGGTCGCATATGCGTTATGTATTGCGAGATTAAAGATGCCATCGCTTACATTTAGTAGGTCTCGATATTTCTTAGATCTAAGGCAGGTAGTATTGTCCAAGTATTCTCATTTGAAGATTCGTTTTTGACCCTATGGCTGCCGTCGTTCAAAGCAACTCGTCATAAAGAGCTGAAATTGGAGTTTGAGCATAGCAAAAGTGTGAGTCTTCTTACAATGCGTGATTAGTGTGCCCAAACCCAATTTGGAAACAAAAAACAACCCTTGCTATGTGTTTTCAATTCAGTTCATGGGCAATGGAGTCTTGAATAATATCGCGACCTTATGCGCCAAACTGTCGCCATCTTCACCAGAGTTTCAGCAATGCTCCAGCGTGGCAGGTGCATTCTAGTTTACGACGAAAACCACTCGCCTTAAAAGCTTGAGCCTTTTTGAACCAGATATTATTTCATCTTTGTCTCCTTCTATTTGAGGAGAAATCGAAACTTCACACCTGATCTCACTTGCTTACCTCTACACCCGTCAGTACAAAAAATGCGTTGAATTCATCACATCGGTGGGTTTGTTGTAAAAGATAAGTAGCTTTTCTTCGCTACGCTTTTCAATCCTCAATTCCAGGACCAAGGCAGAGATACAGAAGGCAAGCCTCATCTTCTTGCAACAAAATTCGCAGCACATTTTCAGGTATTTGTTATGAAGTTATAATAGTGAACGTCTCTACGTTCATGTACACGGATGACGTTGACGTACCTAATGTTCTCATTTATTAGCCAACGATCTAGACGTATAGGCTGTTGATAAGGTAATAGAGGTTATAAATCTCATCGGAACTAACCCTGAAATGTCTATATGAGACAACGAACTGTTAAACTCTCAAGAATAGTTCCGTCAACTTTAGGAAGGACATATTCTATAGTCTTGTTGAGAATCTCACTGTTCCGTCAGACTCCGTGCTGGTTTCATTTTTGGCAAGGTTTTTCCCTTCTAAATCCAGCCCTATTTAGCTCGGCAATGTTAGAGACATTCTACAGTCGGCATTAGAGCTCCTGCCGGTGATCCTCAGGAACGAATGGTACTCACCAGATTCAACAGTAGCCGACGGCGGAGCGGCGATGGAGGTATTTCAATTTTCCCCCAGTAAATTCGTTCTTTGCTTTTCTGTTATCACATACAGTTAAGATGTGCTAGTTTTTTTGAGGTTATCTTACGATTTTTTCGAGCGGTTTGGTGAGAAGTACTTACCAGTTTTACCTTGATGACGGTTGCGCACAGTTACATATTAATTATCGTCTGTTTTTGTTTCCAGACACCTTTTTGGTTTATTCGACAGTCGGCTGCTGGACATTGGCTTGCTAGCCTACTGTTACGGTCCCTTCGACCCTTGGTAAAAGAAACAAGCGAGGATGTACTGTTATCCACAGTGATGGTGCTCTCTCAAGTAGACTTTGCTACCGTTGCATTTCCAGCTTTCAACGAGGCAATTTCCATTGCAGAAAGCAAGGTACGTAGGTTTCTTCCACCGAACTATTAGGAAAGGTCACCCCTCTTCACGAGGGTTAAATTAAAAAAAAACTCTTTCAGGAATCTTTTAAATGTGTTGGCATCCTTGATTTCGCCTCTGATCCGGCTGTCATCGACCGATTAGCATTTTTGGCAACATCACGTCCAGAATGTTTCCTTTTGGAAGTCAATGAAGAGTAGGTAGTTATACAATAAATGTATATAATTGCCACTTTGGAGGGATCGATTGTTCCTTCATATGCTTAGATTATCTAATCTAGGCTGAGGATTTAAAAAGGGCCTACAAAAGCAAAGTTAAGTCAATAAAAGAAAATCACGCATAAATGACGTAAAATCTCGGAATTAAAAAATGTCGCTTAAATTCTGCCTAGTGAGCTATTTCAGCTCCAATCATGGAAGTCATTCTCATTTTGCATCGTAACACTGTTTAGGAGTGCAGTTAACACGGCACCATACAGAATCTCCTAAGACCCCGACTGTAAGTGAACATGAAATTGGAAGAAAAAGGTCAATTTTGGCAAGACTACAGGACTGAAAAAATGTTTGCAGTCGCGATGATCATGTACTAGCTATAGTAATCATACAGAAACTGATTACGGGGCAAAATTCGTATGGCTATCTCATCGCCCATCAAGTATCCCCTTTAGGCGCAGTTTGTTCCTTTGATTTTTAGGAAAGAAGTAGCAAAATAATGACAGTTAACTTTTGAAATGATCATGTTGAATTTGCAAATTTACTCTTAATTTGTCGCTCGTTTTTACTTTATGGGTTAGTCGGATTAGTCGGATTTCTGCATTGATTCTTTATTCATCAGATATTCCGCGGACCTTTTTCAAATTCGTTATCCAACAACTCTAGTGAACAATTTGATCTTGCTCATCTAGTAAATAAGGTAGCATGGATCGCTAATTTTGGCAATTTCAGCGCAGAAGTGAAGCTCCAGAATACGATTGAGATGCGTCTGAAGACGGCTAGCGAAGTTGACAGGATTAAGTCTAGCTTACTATATCTCGAGAAATTTGGCAACGATCTTCTGAAGGATGTCGAAATTTCTTAGGAAAGTACTACCGAAGTTTATAGTGCCACTTACATGGATGAGCGCTCATTTTAACGAATTAGCGTGTTGGGTGAAACTTTGTTGCTTGTTTGTACTCTTGTCACTTTGTATTCTACATTGCACGTTTGAAGATCTCACAATAAATCCTCATATCTTCTTGAATTTCCGAATCGTTCTCTTTTTAGAAGTTTGCTTGTGGACAACTATGTTTTATTGGTTAAAAACATGTAGGGCCATAGTTTCTCGCGATATTGATACAGTAAACTCCAACTTGTGTATACCTTCGACCTTCTGCAAAACCTTGCTTCGCACAGTGTCTCCTTTTGCGCCTTTGCCGATGATCTCAAAATTTATCATCCTATCAGTTCCCTGGACGACGTTGCTACCGTACAAGATGCAGTAGACTTCGTTAGTCAGTGGGCACAAGAGTGGGAATTACCTCTGTCCCGTGAAAAGACTAAAGTCCTTCATATGGGTCCACACAACATTAACCATGAATATGTTATTTGCGACATACCCATCGCGAGAGTTGAAGAAGTGGTGGACTTGGGTTTTTTGATTACCAAAAATCTTAGCTTTGACAAGCACTATAGCAGATTGGCTGACAAAGCAATGAGGGTCGTGCACAATATCTTTAGAGCACTTACGACAAGGAATAGCGTTGTCTTGCTTAAAGCCTACAAGACGTACGCTAGACCTATACTTGAGTATGGTACTCCTGTCTTCAATCCATTCACTTGCAAAAGCATCAAGAAGCTTGAAAGAGTCCAGAATACATTCACATGAAGACTTATGATTCGTTCGATTGGGTTCCACTATGACCAGATTCCCTCAAGCAATGAAAGAAACTTGAACCTTGGCTTATCTACACTTTATTCAGTATTTGTCTGTCTCTGAGCTTCATTATGTAGTTCTTCGGCTAATAAAGTGAAGACTCTACTATCTATACTATATATATATCTATACTATCTACACTTTCTTCTCGTAGGAAGGTTAATGATCTTCTCTTACTGCACAAGATCTTGTATGGAAAATGTGGGCTCAAACCTCAGGATCTTTTTTCTCTGGGAACGTCAAATACCCGTGGTGGAGCCATCAAAATTCAGCTTAGGAAAGCCCGGCTGAATTGCAGGCGCCATTTCTTTGTTAATAGGACCGTTCCCAAGTTTGACAATGTTCGCAAAAATCATCCCATTCCTCTCGCTTACAACTCATTCAAAAAAATCCTTAAACGCAGCCTCAGTCCCTGATGCCGTATGTGTCTATTTGATGACGTTTCTTTTATAGTGTTTGCGTGTCATGGTCTTTTTTTGATTGTTCTATGGTTTTAGTGTGTTTCTTTTTCTTACATTGCATAAGTTTATCTTATGTAATAAATAAAATAAAAATAAATAAAATAAACTTCCGAGGCCCTCACGGGCTAGTCCACTCTGGCTCTCTACCGCATCCCACCAACCGTGTACGACTTTTTGCTTCCTGCCAAGTTAAGACGCATTCTGCTGCGCCGTAGGCATCTCTAGGACTGGAGTCCTTCTGAATTTCTTCTCACTTCATTGAGAAATAAGATGATACATCATAGATATGCTCATGAGAGGAAATGTTTTTGAGAGAGAAGGAAGGTAACAGGAAAAGAAAAAGATAAGAAATTAGAGAAGGATATCCATAAGATATGGAACACCGACATAGGACCAATTTTTGTTCTGATGACGACATACAGATCGTTCCCGCATACAGACCTTGACGGCGAATTTTTACAAAAATAAACGCCTGCGGAATATAACATTCGCTGTATATCTATCTATACTGAAGAAAGCGCTTTTACTCGAAGTGCGCAAAAACATAATCATAGGCAATGAAAAATGCCAAAAGAAACACCGGTCGAGTGATTGCCAATGGGGGGTTCTGACATGATGATAACCCACTGACTCCGGACCTACCGCTTGTCGTTGCCTTGAAGCACATATAGGCGCCCAGAACTGTGAGTCATACACGCGCAAAGTTTAGCTGTGTTGTTTCCCTTGCGAAAATGCGATGAGTGTTGATTTCCGCAAAATGCTTCTTGTGACCGCTTCTGTCTTCACAAGCATTTATAAATCTGTGTTCTATTGTAGTAGGTGGAATAGTGAAGATAGATCCCCTGTTTGTGGTGTGCAAAAACATAATCATAGGCCATGAAAAATGCCAAAAGAAATACAGGTCGAGTGATTGCCAATGGGGGGTTCTGACATGATGATAACCCACTGACTCCGGACCTGCCGCTTGCCGTTGTCTTGAAGCACATATAGACGCCCAGAACTGTGAGTCATACACGCGCAAAGTTTAGCTGTGTTGTTTCCCTTGCGAAAATGCGATGAGTGTTGATTTCTCCAAAATGCTTCTTGCGACAGCCTCCGTCTCCACAAGCATTTATAAATCTGTGTTCTATTGTAGTAGGTGGAATAGTGAAGATAGATCCCCTGTTTGTGGTGTGCAAAAACATAATCATAGGCCATGAAAAATGCCAAAAGAAATACAGGTCGAGTGATTGCCAATGGGGGGTTCTGACATGATGATAACCCACTGACTCCGGACCTGCCGCTTGTCGTTGCCTTGAAGCACATATAGGCGCCCAGAACTGTGAGTCGTACACGCGCAAAGTTTAGCTGTGTTGTTTGCCCCGCGAAAATGCGATGAGTGTTGATTTCCGCAAAATGCTTCTTGTGACCGCTTCTGTCTTCACAAGCACTTATAAATCTGCGCTTTATTATGGAAGGTGAAATAGTAAAGATAGATTTCCTTTTTGTAGTGTGTGAAAACATAATCCTAGGCAATGAAAAATGCCAAAAGAAATACAGGTCGAGTGATTGCCAATGGGGGGTTCTGACATGATGATAACCCAGTGACTCCGGACCTGCCGCTTGCCGTTGTCTTGAAGCACATATAGACGCCCAGAACTGTGAGTCGTACACGCGCAAAGTTTAGCTGTGTTGTTTGCCCCGCGAAAATGCGATGAGTGTTGATTTCCGCAAAATGCTTCTTGTGACCGCTTCTGTCTTCACAAGCACTTATAAATCTGCGCTTTATTATGGAAGGTGAAATAGTAAAGATAGATTTGCTTTTTGTAGTGTGTGAAAACATAATCCTAGGCAATGAAAAATGCCAAAAGAAATACAGGTCGAGTGATTGCCAATGGGGGGTTCTGACATGATGATAACCCAGTGACTCCGGACCTGCCGCTTGCCGTTGTCTTGAAGCACATATAGACGCCCAAAACTGTGAGTCGTACACGCGCGAAGTTTAGCTGTGTTGTTTACCTTGCGAAAATGCGATGAGTGTTGATTTCCGCAAAATGCTTCTTGTGACCGCTTCTGTCTTCACAAGCACTTATAAATCTGCGCTTTATTATGGAAGGTGAAATAGTAAAGATAGATTTGCTTTTTGTAGTGTGTGAAAACATAATCCTAGGCAATGAAAAATGCCAAAAGAAATACAGGTCGAGTGATTGCCAATGGGGGGTTCTGACATGATGATAACCCACTGACTCCGGACCTGCCGCTTGTCGTTGCCTTGAAGCACATATAGGCGCCCAGAACTGTGAGTCGTACACGCGCAAAGTTTAGCTGTGTTGTTTGCCCCGCGAAAATGCGATGAGTGTTGATTTCCGCAAAATGCTTCTTGTGACCGCTTCTGTCTTCACAAGCACTTATAAATCTGCGCTTTATTATGGAAGGTGAAATAGTAAAGATAGATTTGTTTTTTGTAGTGTGTGAAAACATAATCCTAGGTAATGAAAAATGCCAAAAGAAGCACAGGTCGAGTGATTGCCAATGGGGGGTTCTGACATGATGATAACCCACTGACTCCGGACCTGCCGTTGCCTTGAAGCACATATAGGCGCCCAGAACTGTGAGTCGTACACGCGCGAAGTTTAGCTGTGTTGTTTACCTTGCGAAAATGCGATGAGTGTTGATTTCCGCAAAATGCTTCTTGTGACCGCTTCTGTCTTCACAAGCATTTATAAATCTGCGCTTTATTATGGAAGGTGAAATAGTAAAGATAGATTTGCTTTTTGTAGTGTGTGAAAACATAATCCTAGGTAATGAAAAATGCCAAAGGAGCACAGGTCGAGTGATTGCCAATGGGGGTTCTGACATGATGATAACCCACTGACTCCGGACCTACCGCTTGTCGTTGCCTTGAAGCACATATAGGCGCCCAGAACTGTGAGTCGTACACGCGCGAAGTTTAGCTGTGTTGTTTGCCTTGCGAAAATGCGATGAGTGTTGATTTCCGCAAAATGCTTCTTGTGACCGCTTCTGTCTTCACAAGCATTTATAAATCTGTGTTCTATTGTAGTAGGTGGAATAGTGAAGATAGATCCCCTGTTTGTGGTGTGCAAAAACATAATCATAGGCCATGAAAAATGCCAAAAGAAATACAGGTCGAGTGATTGCCAATGGGGGGTTCTGACATGATGATAACCCACTGACTCCGGACCTGCCGTTGCCTTGAAGCACATATAGGCGCCCAGAACTGTGAGTCGTACACGCGCGAAGTTTAGCTGTGTTGTTTACCTTGCGAAAATGCGATGAGTGTTGATTTCCGCAAAATGCTTCTTGTGACCGCTTCTGTCTTCACAAGCACTTATAAATCTGCGCTTTATTATGGAAGGTGAAATAGTAAAGATAGATTTGCTTTTTGTAGTGTGTGAAAACATAATCCTAGGCAATGAAAAATGCCAAAAGAAATACAGGTCGAGTGATTGCCAATGGGGGGTTCTGACATGATGATAACCCAGTGACTCCGGACCTGCCGCTTGCCGTTGTCTTGAAGCACATATAGACGCCCAAAACTGTGAGTCGTACACGCGCGAAGTTTAGCTGTGTTGTTTACCTTGCGAAAATGCGATGAGTGTTGATTTCCGCAAAATGCTTCTTGTGACCGCTTCTGTCTTCACAAGCACTTATAAATCTGCGCTTTATTATGGAAGGTGAAATAGTAAAGATAGATTTGCTTTTTGTAGTGTGTGAAAACATAATCCTAGGCAATGAAAAATGCCAAAAGAAATACAGGTCGAGTGATTGCCAATGGGGGGTTCTGACATGATGATAACCCACTGACTCCGGACCTGCCGCTTGTCGTTGCCTTGAAGCACATATAGGCGCCCAGAACTGTGAGTCGTACACGCGCAAAGTTTAGCTGTGTTGTTTGCCCCGCGAAAATGCGATGAGTGTTGATTTCCGCAAAATGCTTCTTGTGACCGCTTCTGTCTTCACAAGCATTTATAAATCTGTGTTCTATTGTAGTAGGTGGAATAGTGAAGATAGATCCCCTGTTTGTGGTGTGCAAAAACATAATCATAGGCCATGAAAAATGCCAAAAGAAATACAGGTCGAGTGATTGCCAATGGGGGGTTCTGACATGATGATAACCCAGTGACTCCGGACCTGCCGCTTGCCGTTGTCTTGAAGCACATATAGACGCCCAAAACTGTGAGTCGTACACGCGCGAAGTTTAGCTGTGTTGTTTACCTTGTGAAAATGCGATGAGTGTTGATTTCCGCAAAATGCTTCTTGTGACCGCTTCTGTCTTCACAAGCATTTATAAATCTGCGCTTTATTATGGAAGGTGAAATAGTAAAGATAGATTTGCTTTTTGTAGTGTGTGAAAACATAATCCTAGGTAATGAAAAATGCCAAAGGAGCACAGGTCGAGTGATTGCCAATGGGGGTTCTGACATGATGATAACCCACTGACTCCGGACCTACCGCTTGTCGTTGCCTTGAAGCACATATAGGCGCCCAGAACTGTGAGTCGTACACGCGCGAAGTTTAGCTGTGTTGTTTGCCTTGCGAAAATGCGATGAGTGTTGATTTCCGCAAAATGCTTCTTGTGACCGCTTCTGTCTTCACAAGCATTTATAAATCTGTGTTCTATTGTAGTAGGTGGGATGAGTGAAGATAGATCCCCTGTTTGTGGTGTGCAAAAACATAATCATAGGCCATGAAAAATGCCAAAAGAAATACAGGTCGAGTGATTGCCAATGGGGGTTCACATGATGATAACCCACTGACTCCGGACCTGCCGTTGCCTTGAAGCACATATAGGCGCCCAGAACTGTGAGTCGTACACGCGCGAAGTTTAGCTGTGTTGTTTGCCTTGCGAAAATGCGATGAGTTTTGATTTCCGCAAAATGCTTCTTGTGACCGCTTCTGTCTTCACAAGCATTTATAAATCTGTGTTCTATTGTAGTAGGTGGAATAGTGAAGATAGATCCCCTGTTTGTGGTGTGCAAAAACATAATCATAGGCCATGAAAAATGCCAAAAGAAATACAGGTCGAGTGATTGCCAATGGGGGGTTCTGACATGATCAATAACCCACTTAACTAGGACCTGCCGTTGCCTTGAACCACATATAGGCACCAGAACTGTGAGTCGTACACGCGCGAAGTTTAGCTGTGTTGTTTACCTTGCGAAAATGCGATGAGTGTTGATTTCCGCAAAATGCTTCTTGTGACCGCTTCTGTCCTCACAAGCACTTATAAATCTGCGCTTTATTATGGAAGGTGAAATAGTAAAGATAGATTTGCTTTTTGTAGTGTGTGAAAACATAATCCTAGGCAATGAAAAATGCCAAAAGAAATACAGGTCGAGTGATTGCCAATGGGGGGTTCTGGCATGATGATAACCCAGTGACTCCGGACCTGCCGCTTGCCGTTGTCTTGAAGCACATATAGACGCCCAAAACTGTGAGTCGTACACGCGCGAAGTTTAGCTGTGTTGTTTACCTTGCGAAAATGCGATGAGTGTTGATTTCCACAAAATGCTTCTTGTGACCGCTTCTGTCTTCACAAGCACTTATAAATCTGCGCTTTATTATGGAAGGTGAAATAGTAAAGATAGATTTGCTTTTTGTAGTGTGTGAAAACATAATCCTAGGCAATGAAAAATGCCAAAAGAAATACAGGTCGAGTGATTGCCAATGGGGGGTTCTGACATGATGATAACCCAGTGACTCCGGACCTGCCACTCCACTGTATTCTGAAGCCCATATAGACGCCCAAAACTGTGAGTCGTACACGCGCGAAGTTTAGCTGTGTTGTTTACCTTGTGAAAATGCGATGAGTGTTGATTTCCGCAAAATGCTTCTTGTGACCGCTTCTGTCTCCACAAGCATTTATAAATCTGCGCTTTATTATGGAAGGTGAAATAGTAAAGATAGATTTGCTTTTTGTAGTGTGTGAAAACATGATCCTAGGCAATAAAAAATTCCAAAAGAAACACAGGTCGAGTGATTGCCAATGGGGGGTTCTGACATGATGATAACCCACTGACTCC